>CM042225.1:23055870-23721870 GCA_023566465.1 Cottus gobio | reverse complement strand
AACACCTGTAATTTGGTGTGGATTGCTAAAGGTTAAAGGCCACAAATCCACCTGGGACACGGCAAAGACATTTCATGAAACCAGTCTTTTAATTCTATTTTAATACTTTAAAACCAGTTAGAGACTTGGATCCTTTTCTCAGCCCGAGAGGAGCACCTGAACATAGATGGCCTAAAGTTTGGGACCAGTAGCTGCACTTTAAGGCACCCAAAAACCGTCCAAAAGGTCAAATTGGCTCCAGATTCCCTCCTTTTTTCATATCCTTTGATCAATGTAAAAGTGTCCATAACTTCACAACGGCTTGTACAATGTATCCGAAATTTTGCACAGACGCTCTGTACAGGGCCCACAAGGAGGCCATGTGGTGAAATTTCCTCCAAAGCATTCACAAGAGTTAATTGGCTGTCTGAAATCAGGGAGCTGGGAAGGCTGTACGCTCTAACGGATCTGAGAGCACCTGCAGATCTTGAGCTGAACAAAGCTTTTTTTCTTCTAAACATGGCAGAGCTTAGCTTTCTTTTCCACCTTGTACCCACTCCCCAGTGGGGCCCAACCATGGCGGCCCTGACTCTGTAGCCCTCAGCATCTCTGCCTGAGAGGGTTTTGAAAAGCCCGAAAAAAGACCAATTAAGCCCCTTCAAAGGTTAATAACTCCTCAGGACAAGGTCAAAACTGCTCAATACTTGATGGGAACATTGACCCGGTTGCCTTGAGTGATAATCATAAAGCACAATTCTGCAGACCCTTTAGAAAGCTAACTTCCGGTAGCAGCTAGCCAGTGAGCTCAAACCAACAGATCTTGCAAGAGGGTGCTCTGGTGGATCCCCCAATATAGTGCTGTGTCAAAAAGTCCTTTAAATGTGTTTTTATTGCACCCAGCAATAACCCTGTCTGCTGGATCTTTCAAAGTAGCACAATTGCATGTTTTACCAGTCTGCTCCACTAGTTGGTGCCAGAGTACCCTCATCACTGATCCACCTGACCAACACCAACAGCAGGGGCCAATGACAGCTATATCAAGGAAAGCAGCTAGGGGCCCCAGACTTTGCTCAGGCGTGTAGCCCTGTAGGGCACATGTACACCCCGAGTTTAGGCCATCTAGCCCCATCCAGCCCCTAACCCTAACCACAACCAGTGGGGTACACGCCTAACCACAACCAGTGGAGTGCACACCTAACCACAACCAGTGGAGTGCACACCTAACCACAACCTCAGTGTTTATATATTAAAAAAAAGAAACCTAATTGTGTTCATTATATATATATATACAAAAAAACTGTTATATTGTAAATAATATTGTGGGATCAATGTCACCTGGCCATCCAGTGGACAGCCTTATTTTTCGGCCTGAGGCCCTCCCACCGACTGACACAAGGCGGTGCCCGTGTCTCATGGAAGCCCAGCGGGTGTCACACAAGCACTTCAAGCCCCCTCCAGACACCCACAATACATTTAATAATGCCACAGGCACAAAACACTGTGTTTGATCCGAAGAAAGTGCACTTTTACGGGCAGGGGGCGGCTTAACCCTCTCTGATTCGCTCCTGGGGGACTCTGAGGTGTAGACCCGGGTCTCCTGAGCACCACAGTCCAAACCGCATCCTTCTAGGTGGTCCACAGCCTGATCCAGACCTGATTTAGTGTTGAAACAACTCCGCAGGAGACATTGATTTAAAAACGCTTTGGTTGTACCGCACCACTCTCGCCAGCAGATGGCAGCATCGCCTAAGGAATGAAATGAAAGCAAAGGACTCAGCTCCTCCAATGTATTTGTATAGAAGGCAGGGAGTTCAGTTCAATTTAATTCATTTTAATTCAATTTGATTCAAGTTTATTCAATGTAATTCCTCACCACCAGGGGTCTAACCCGGCCCACAAGTACCCAGCATTCATGCACTGAGACATGCACGCACACACACACACGCACACACACACACACACACACACACACACACACACACACACACACACACACACACACACACACACACACACACACACACAGAGAGAGAAATACAACCCAGTGACTTCACACAGTAATAAGATCCATCAGCGATACACAATCCCACAGGGACCAACAAAAACACTCAAACACTCTCTAGGGACAGACAAATTGAGCCTTTACAATAATTACAGCTACAGTTTGAAATTTGAAGATAAACCTGATGCCATCACTAACCGGAGGTCCTTGGTCCAGTACAGGATCAAACAAGTCATCAACGTAGGCGTCCATCTGTCGACCTCGACCTGCAATGAATTAGAGAAGAGAGATGAGGACAATGTAAGGGTGTCCCGGAACAGAAATTTAACGTGGAACCCTCTTGACACCTCCAGGAAGTGTGTGAGCCATGGCCTGATGATTGATTAAATGAATGTTGATGATAACTGTATATTTTATACATACTTTTATAAATGTAAATGTAAATGTTTCTCTGATCACCAGGGAGTCAGTGGTCCACAGGTCCTGGGTGACACCATGTAAACATTGTATTTACAGCTTGTTGCACTGCCCCAAAAAATAATATTGCAGGTTTTATGACAAGTGAAGAATTACGCCAATTTCTTACTATTTCTTACAGTTAGTTCTGTTAGTCAACTTACAACAACCTTTACAGCTGTGTTGACCTCACCTACACTTTTAGACCCATTTGAATAGCTGAAAACGAGGTCTGGAACAAGGTTTCTGGGGCGACTGTGGCTCAGTGGTTAGCAAGTCTGTCTTCGGAGGGTCGGAGGTTCGATCCCAGGCTCCGGTAGTCCATGTCGTTGTGTCCTTGAGCAAGACACTTAACCCTAATTGCTCACTGTTGCTGTGTCTACGGTCTACTGTATAGCATGTAAGTCACTTTGGATAAAAGCGTCAGCTAAATGTCCTCAGGAACAGATAATAATGCAGGGCGCTTAGTGTAGTGGTGCATATTGCCCAACAAATCAGCAATATATCAAATTACCACAAACTAGACACAATGTACATCACTAACTCTACTACATTACATTTAGCTGACGCTTTTATCCAAAGCGACTTACATGATATACAGTAGACACAGCAACGGTGAGCAATGAGGGTTAAGTGTCTTGCTCAAGGACACATCGACATGGACTGGCTGAGCCGGGGTTTGAACCGCTGACCCTCTGATTGAAAGACTGACTTGCTAACCACTGAGCCACAGGCGCCCTTTGTGATTTCCACAGTCGGCTTTGTGATTTCTCGCCTCTCAAGTTTCCATGGATAATGCCTGGGCCTTGTAGCCTCCTGGGCCTTGTAGCCTCCTGGGCCTTGTAGCCTCCTGGGCCTTGTAGCCTCCTGGGCCTTGTAGCCTCCTGGGCCTTGTAGCCTCCTGGGCCTTGTAGCCTCCTGGGCCTTGTAGCCTCCTGGGCCTTGTAGCCTCCTGGGCCTTGTAGCCTCCTGGGCCTTGTAGCCTCCTGGGCCTTGTAGCCTCCTGGGCCTTGTAGCCTCCTGGGCCTTGTAGCCTCCTGGGCCTTGTAGCCTCCTGGGCCTTGTAGCCTCCTGGGCCTTGTAGCCTCCTGGGCCTTGTAGCCTCCTGGGCCTTGTAGCCTCCTGGGCCTTGTAGCCTCCTGGGCCTTGTAGCCTCCTGGGCCTTGTAGCCTCCTGGGCCTTGTAGCCTCCTGGGCCTTGTAGCCTCCTGGGCCTTGTAGCCTCCTGGGCCTTGTAGCCTCCTGGGCCTTGTAGCCTCCTGGGCCTTGTAGCCTCCTGGGCCTTGTAGCCTCCTGGGCCTTGTAGCCTCCTGGGCCTTGTAGCCTCCTGGGCCTTGTAGCCTCCTGGGCCATACCTGTATATAGGGCGAGACCCCTCCTATATATAGGGTGAGACCACTCATGGATATAGGGCGAGAATCGTGCGACCTGTATGCGGAGGGACTTTCCTGACCTCATGTGAGTCCCCTGGATATAGAGGGACTTTCCTGACCTCATGTGAGTCTAGGGCTGCAACTAACAATTATTTTAATAATCGATTAATCTGTCGATTATTTTTTCGATTAATCGATGAATCGGATAAAAAACAAAATCATTACTTTCCAACCCTTTATTCAAAAACAGAACTGATGGTGCAAAAATCTTCAGAAAGTGCACAAACAGGTTGCTCCTTGAACATCCCTGAGCTGTTAAAGTAGTAACAATAATAAAAATAATGGACTAACAATAGCAATTTTGTAGTACTTTTACTGCTTATTTCAGGTCTGTTTGTTCAAAACAGTAGGGGTTTCACACCATACACCCGACTGGAGCTTTTGGACATTGGATTACGTCTTTCCGACACTTTTATCACCGATCTGCCACTCATCCCGGAGATCGCCAGAACACCGGAGGCTTCGCACTCTACCCGGCCGGGCGGAAGTGAACGAAGACGGCGCCGAGATCGTAAACAAAAGCGGGGGAAGCGCGGAGGACTGAGAGCTAAGCTAAGGCTAACACCACACCGGCTCTCTCTGCCCAGCATCTTCCTCGCTAATGTGAGATCTCTGGTGAACAAAATGGACGAGATACGACTCCGCTTCAACAACAGCAAGATACTTTTGGACTGCAATGTCATGATTTTCACCGAAACATGGCTACACGGAGGCGTACCGGACAGTGCCATCGAGCTAGCCGGACGCTACACACACCGGGCGGATAGATCAGCTGATGACTCCGGTAAGACCAGAGGGGGGGGACTGTGCATTTATGTCTACAAGGCTTGATGTACGGACTCTGTTACTCTTGGAAGTCACTGCTCAGCTAACCTAGAGTTCATCATGGTTAAGTGTAGACCTTTCTATCTGCCACGTGAGTTCACATCCAACATTATCACCGCTGCTTATATTCCACCGGATGCTAATGCAAAGCTTGCAATGAAGGAACTTCACGCTGCCATTAGCAAACAACAAACTGATCACCCGGAGGCTGCCTTTATTGTTGCGGGGGATTTTAATCATTCTAATTTAAAGACGGTGCTCCCCAAATTCCACCAGCACGTTTCCTGCCACACCAGAGGAAACAAAACTTTGGACCATGTTTACACAAACATGGCTGCTGCCTACACCGCGACCCCCCTCCCCCACCTCGGACAGTCGGATCACCTCTCTTTGTTCCTCACCCCCAAATATTCACCCCTCATCAACCGTGTGAAGCCATCAGTGAGGACCATCAAGGTGTGGCCAGCAGGGACAGACTCTGTACTCCAGGATAAGTTTCAACACACGGACTGGAGTATGTTTGCTTCTCGGGCCACCTGTGGCTCACACACTGACATTAACATCTATGCTTCCTCTGTCATGGATTACATCACCACCATCATTGATGGCGTCACCACAGAGAAGCAGATCACCACATACCCCAACCAGAAGCCATGGATGAGCAAGGAGGTGCGACTCCTGCTAAAGGCCCGCAACACGGCCTTCAGATCGGGGGATGCACAGGCCTACAGCACATCCAGGACTAACCTGAGGAGGGGCATCAAGAAGGCCAAGAACTGCTACAAGCAAAAAATAGAGGGTCACTTCTCCAACTCCGACCCCAGACGCATGTGGCAGGGCATCCAGGCCATCACTGACTACAGACCCAGCAACCTCACCCCCACAGCCACAGACATCTCCTTCCTGAACGAGCTTAACCACTTCTATGCTCGCTTCGAGAGGGAAAACAGAGACAGAGCCACCAAGACAACTCTCCCAGCAGATCACCAGCCCACCACACTCTCCTCCACTGCTATCTGTATATTGGTATTTACTGCTATTGCACTTCTGGTTGGATGCTAAACTGCATTTCGTTGCTCTGTACTTGTACATGTGTTATGACAATAAAGTTGAATCTAATCTAATCTAACACAAACATACACATGTATGCTTTATATCTGCCAAATATGTTCCGTTAATGAAATGTATTTCAGATCCCATCCAACTGATAAATGAAAGGAAGTCGGTTCTTTAATATCCTTTAATGTCATCATAAGTGCCCTTTTTAAACTGACCTTTTCATATTTTGAGAATGTGAGCTTCTGACCCAGACATTGTGTACATGTTGAAATATACTCCCAGTACTGTGACAGGTCCCACTTCTACAGGTTTTTTCTTGGCAGTAACATTTATGTGATATATATGATACGACAACATGGCACTCTCGTTGCTGCTAACCAAAATATGAATTGTCTCTCATAAATCGGCAGATTGACAAAGGCTAGCTGGCAAATCAGAAGATGGAAATGATGTTCTTTATATCATGCTCCTTAAAAGCTCAGATTAGGGTTCTGATAAACATCATTGCACTACATATTTCAGCACATTGGTTGGTTTTCTTTATCCGACCGTTCATACTGATATTTTAAAAGGCTGTTGAGACAGCAGCACAATGGCCTCTCTGATTTACTTTTCTGCATGTTTCCATTTGTGTCTCGGGTCAAGATTCCACTCATCTCCGGTCAAAGCTTTCACGTCTCCCGTTTCATCTAATTGTTGACCAGCAGGTGAACGCAGTGTGAACAAAGCCAAAGGTTTGCATTCAACTGATCTGGATCACTTTAAATCTATCAAAAACAACAGGATTTCAGCCTCTAACATTCATATAACCATCATCTATTTCCTAGAAAAACAGACTCACAGGGTGAGAATCTCACATAGAAATCTCCACACTTCCATTAAGTTATCAGGAATGACCTGGTCTGCACATAGCAGCTAGATGTTGACTAAGAATACCAACAGAGTTAATAAAAACATAATTGGAAGGGTGAGCCAGAGTTATGAAGGCTGGCTCAGCCTTCTGCAGCGAGGACACTTTCTTCTGCATGAATTTATTAATACCTACACACAGAAACAAGTGCTGGAAATTAAACACAACAAAGATATTGGTTATCCTTCAACCGAAAGGAAATACCCAAAACTTTGTTCAAATACAACGGAATAATAGAAGGTTTGGACTTTCAAATTTCAATGCGATTCATGCGAGACAATGATCACTTTTGCGAGATGGCGCCGGTCGATGACAGTCGACAGCCGTTCATTATGAGGGATATCAGAGTCATTCTTCCAAGTGCATCAACTGGCTCCTTTGTGCCGAACGCTATTGAAATAATCAGAGGGTATCATATTAAAGTTGTCTCACTGTAAGACATAATTAGTTGGAGTGCTTCAGCATGAAGCACCCAACTATTGTTCTTCGAATCTTTATTATTCTATTTCTTCCGTACGTATTTTGAAAGGTTTCTCCTCCTTCATATGTTCAGCTACAGAAACTCTTCAAATATTAAAAAAATGTAGCTCCTTCAGGAGAGGGGTGCTATGACCTTTCATATTTTTAACTTTTCTTAATATTAATCTTTTTATGCTTTTTTTTAACATGGGATTCCTATGGAGAAAATCCTCAACTTTAACAGCTTATAGGTTCAGCATACTTTCAGCTAAAGATACCATTTCAACTTTAAAATGTAGACATATTTTTCATCTATGACTGCATATTTTTAAATATTTTCTATCTTTTAAGAATTTTAAACTATGAATTTTTGAATTTAATTAAATATCTCTCCCTACGGGGCAGAGCTGTGCTTCTCCAATCGCCATGGTAACCATGGTGCGTGTGGGTTTTTTGTCTTTGATGTTCGCTCTGTCTTTGATCTATATTGAGCTATTTTCAGCTTAATTTAGCAATTTTCTTTGGAGAACTGTAGTTTGTACCCAAAGGTTTGTGCAACTATCTTCACATTTGACTTCACACAATTTTAATAATTTATAATTTGTGGTTTTGAAACGTTACAACAATGCCAAGGAAGGGTAAGAGGTCACAAGCTCAGAGCCTGCGCTGGCAGAGGTCCAAGGAGAATCACTGTGAAATGACTGAAGAAGCAGAATGTGTTGGTCCTCAGAACAATGGAGAGGTAAAGATGTCTGCAGCGTCTTATGCTGGAAGTGTGAAACCGGGAGGTCAGCCTGATACTGCATGTGTACAACAGGCATCTTATGCAGATATTGTAAAGAGAGGACAACCCAGTGATGATCCACGTGCAGCAGGGCCTTCTAATGCAGACTGTGTAAACCTGGGAGATCAGCCTTCTGAACAATTCAGCAATATTCAGCTATCAGCTATATTCAGCTTTATTCAGCAATTTTCAGCTGTAATGAGCTATATTCTGCTATTTTCAGCTTTATTCAGCTATTTTCAACTATCAGCTATATTCAGCTTAATTTAGCTATTTTCACTTATTCTTTTCAAATATTTAAGCTTTAAGCTTCAGCTTTTAGCACTCCAACGCATTTTCTGCAGGAAATGCTCTTTCTAGTTACTTTAAAGATTTCCTTTTCGGTTCACCTTCTTTTGTTGAACTCATTAACGTTTTGTTTTTCCTCAAAGTCATGCAGATCTTCCCACACCTACAATAATACAATACGAAAGGCAAAATTACAAAACTGTAGTTTCTAACCCTGAAGTCACACTTTCATCTGTGCTGTTGTCATGGCAGCAGGGCCTTCAGAAAGTAGGGACGAGAAGATCTTCTCACGGAAACAACATCAACAAACCCACTCACAGTGGACCGCTTTGATTACTTTGATATATCCGCCCCCCTCCCTCCCTCCCTCCCTCCCTCCCTCCCTCAGGCTTGCGCCTCCTGGGCTTGCGCCTCCTGGGCCTTGCAGCCTCCTGGGCCTTGCAGCCTCCTGGGCCTTGCAGCCTCCTGGGCCTTGCAGCCTCCTGGGCCTTGCAGCCTCCTGGGCCTTGCAGCCTCCTGGGCCTTGCAGCCTCCTGGG
This sequence comes from Cottus gobio, assembly GCA_023566465.1. Classification (NCBI taxonomy): domain Eukaryota; kingdom Metazoa; phylum Chordata; class Actinopteri; order Perciformes; family Cottidae; genus Cottus; species Cottus gobio. Next base: position 23,713,138 of record CM042225.1, on the reverse strand, counting down.
CCTTGCAGCCTCCTGGGCCTTGCAGCCTCCTGGGCCTTGCAGCCTCCTGGGCCTTGCAGCCTCCTGGGCCTTGCAGCCTCCTGGGCCTTGCAGCCTCCTGGGCCTTGCAGCCTCCTGGGCCTTGCAGCCTCCTGGGCCATACCTGTATATAGGGCGAGACCCCTCCTATATATAGGGTGAGACCACTCATGGATATAGGGCGAGAATCGTGCGACCTGTATGCGGAGGGACTTTCCTGACCTCATGTGAGTCCTCTGGATATAGAGGGACTTTCCTGACCTCATGTGAGTCCCTACTTTCTGAAGGCCCTGCTGCCATGACAACAGAACAGATGAAAGTGTGACTTCAGGGTTAGAAACTACAGTTTTGTAATTTTTTTTTTTTTTTTGTAAATAATTGTGGCAGCTTCTTTAATAAATGAGCAAAATGTGCTCGACGTGTTAGTTTTATAATCAGAAAATGGGTGGAAAAAAACAGCAGTCAAGTCATTTTTATGACAATAATCTAATAAATCACGACACATCCTAAATCACACATATCTCTCATTATACATATATACACATTTACAATAAGCAATAAATAAGATAAAATTAGAGAGGCCATTGTGCTGCTGTCTCAACATCCTTTTAAAATATCAGTATGAACGGTCGGATAAAGAAAACCAACCAATGTGCTGAAATATGTAGTGCAATGATGTTTATCAGAACCCTGATCTGAGCTTTTAAGGAGCATGATATAAAGAACATCATTTCCCCCTAGGCTGGGACAGTGACCTGTCAAGCATCCTACTGCTGGTTCACCTACTTCCCCCTACTGCAAAAGGACCCAAGAAGAGTCCTACAATTAGCTCACATCAAGCAGTCAAACATGTTGTGAGATATTTGAGGGTATGCAATGTTTTAATATGCTTTTTAATTTAGTTATTTTCACAATGCCTCTTTTTGTGAAGAGGCACATACGTTTTTAGTAATGTAGTGGGCAATTAAAATTGTTCCTCATGCTTCTGTTTTTTTTCAGATTGGTGCCAGTGTTGAGACCTTCCTTGAGAGTTTGGAACCAGCACAGCCCATCCTCCTGTGTGTCGGTGAACAGAAGAACAACCTACAAAGATTCTATGTCATTGTTGACCACAAGGCCATCCCCTGCAAGGCTCAGACGTCCCTGGCAGCTTTCGATGAACTCTTCAAGGCCCACTTCATCTTCAGTGTTAACTACCACGAATCCCTTAACAGCTTCTACACATGCATCCAAACCACTGTGTTCAACATTGATGTGGGAAGTACCAAGGAAAGTCCTCGTGTGAAGGAGCTCAGAGCAAGACTGCTCAACACAAGTATCTGAGGTGACACACATCCTTGGATGCAAATATGTTGATTTGTTTTATCTGCAAGTTACACCACAGAAGTTCTATGTTGCTTTGTCATCATTTGAGATTTTACCATGGTTTATATCCAGGAAAGACATTACGTTTGAAATGTGGTCAGCCGGGATGTTCTTCATTCTTTTGCACTTATTCAGGGTTCAAGAAACACCTTATTCGTTTGCACCGGGACACTGTTTCAACAAATACTGTTAACAATATGGAGACTCAAATGATAGATGAGCCTTCAACTTCAAATGCAGTCTGTACAGACATTCCAGTAACCACCAATGTCTCTGTTGACAAGCATCATTTGGTAAACATGTGTGGTTCTGTTGTAGCACAGTTGCAATCATCAGGTGTTGCTGAGAGCACTATCCAAGCAATGGTCGGGTCAATGGAAGAGCTTGTAAACGATATTCACAGTCAAGCGAGAGACTCAGTTCTCAACTGTACTTCAGAGATTCAAGGAACAGACTTTGAAAAAAAGCTAGACAGTTGTTTTGAACAACTACAAAATCCTTTTTCAGTCTTAAATACAGAAGCCAAACGACAGAAGCATTTCAAGGAAAAGTGGGAAATAGTTGAGCCGGTTGAGTATGTTCTTGGGGTTCGATTTGATGTACGTAGAGATCGAACAACAGGAGTTTACAATCAGATCCCTGTAACGGATAAGTTTGTGTATGTACCCATCTTAGGAACCCCGAAGTCTATGTTCAAAAATAGTGAAATATGTGACTGTTTCTTGCAGGCCAAACAAGAGGAAGAAGGAATTTTTAAAGATATATGTGATGGTTCATACTTTAAAAAAAACGATTTGTTTTGCCAGCAAAAACATGCATTACAGATTCAACTATATTATGACGATTTCGAGACCGCAAATCCCTTAGGATCAAAGAAGGGGATACACAAACTTGGTTGTATTTACTTTATATTGCGAAACCTGCCCCCAAAATGCAATTCTGTGTTGATGAATATTCATGTTGTGGCTCTTTTTCACTCACAAGACCTGAAAAGGTATGGATGTGATGAAATACTGAAGCCTCTCATTGATGATGTTAAAAAACTAGAAAATGAAGGAATAGAAGTGCCTTTCTCTGACTCACCATTGCTAGGGTCTGTTATTCAAGTAACTGGTGATTAGATTAGATTAGATTAGATTCAACTTTATTGTCATTACACATTTACAAGTACAGAGCAACGAAATGCAGTTTAGCATCCAACCAGAATTGCAATAGCAGTTAAAACCAATATACAGATGATAATAAGTATTTATTATCTTGGTTTACACGGGCTGTTTGGTTATGTTGAGTCTTTTTCTGCAACATATTGTTGTAGATTTTGTTTAACCATTAAGGAAGAGTTTCAATGTGTCTTCACTGAAGATCACCCTGGATTTTTCGTACAAAAAACATCCATGCAGAACATTGTTCAGCGCTACGTGAAAATCCTATGTTGGTGACAACATTTGGTGTCAAGAAGACATGCTTGCTCAATACATTGCGTTTTTTTCACATCTCTGACAATTATGCTGTTGACATCATGCACGACTTGCTTGAAGGTGTAGTGCAGTACGAAGTGAAACTTGTCTTTCAATACCTTGTCAAGGAGAAACTTTTATCTTTGGAATCATTGTCACTGAGAATTCAAAGTTTCAACTATGGTTATACTGAGAGAAGAAACAGACCAAGTGGGTTGAAAATGGATGAGAGCAAAGATCTTGGATTTAATGCTATCCAGTCATGGTGCCTTGTGCGAAACGCTCCTCTCATTTGTGGTGATCTAGTTCAAAGAAATAACAGTTATTGGAACCTGCTCCTCCTCTTGCTTCAAATTGTGAATATAGTATTTTCACCAGTTGTTACTAACGGTATGACATATTATCTGAAGCATTTAATTAATGATCATCACAAGCTATTCAAATCTTTGTTTCCTGAGAAAAGACTTATTCCAAAGCATCATTTCATGATCCATTACCCAAGGTGTATTCGTAAAATAGGCCCACTCCTTCATGTATGGTGCATGAGGTTTGAGGCCAAACACAATTTTTTTAAAAGATCTGTCAAGAATTTCACAAATATAACAAAAACATTGGTCAAACAACACCAGAGACAGCTAGCTTATCACTGGGAGAATTTTAATTTTCAGAGGTTTGAGTTTGGTCCAGTGAGGAACGAAGCGATTGATAGCTTGGAGGGTGGTGAGGCTTTAATTGCAATGTTAAATGTGAATGCATACTCTGATGTGTCAACTACCAATTGGGTGAAGAACTATGGAACCGAGTATCAAATTGGTATGTTTGTTTGTGTTAAAACAAATATGGAAGTTCCTGTTTTTGGAAAGATCACCAGTATCATTATAAATGAAGATCGAGCTTTCATTCTGACTTGCACAGTTGATACTCTCTATTTTGATGAGCACTTCAGTGCCTACTGTATCAAGGAGAGGGATGATTCATTTTCTGTTATTTCTATTGATGAGTTGATTTATTATAGACCCTATGATAAACAGTTATCTAATGAGATGGATGAAGAAATATACATTGTGCCACATTGCCATGTTGTGTGACCCGTGCTATTGTTTTGTGTGACCTGTGCTATTGAGGCTGCCAATTAAGAAATGTTATTGTAATGCAAATGCTATGTTTGTGGTGGGCTTGAAAATACAAGTTTTATTTGAACAAACTTTTGTATTGATGATTTTCTTCTTTGTAACTAAGTACTAGGAATATACTGAATCCAAAAGTAAAATTGTATCATGTATAGCATTAGGGATTATAACTCCCTACAGTGTTTAAACAAATATATAAATCAACTCTGCAAGAGTAAAATACAGAGTTTCATTTTAAATCCTCTATAGTGTTACATAGGTCAGCAACTCTAGTCGGTGTTAAAACAGAATATACAGATAGTGTTAAATTCTGACACTGCACACTAGTGTTGTGTAAATTCAACACTGGCCTGTGTTGACTGGTGTTAAATGTCAACTACTGAGAGAGTTGCTTCAACTCTATCACAGTGTTGAACATTTAACACTTTTAAAAGTGTAGTTTTAACTCAAAATAGGGTGGACCAATATAGACACTTTCAAAGTGTTGAATTTAACTCTATTGGTGTTGAATTAACACTGCTGATTTTGCTGTGTGGCGGCAAAACAAACACATTTTCACTTTTTTTGCTTGATGATCTTTAGTGTTTCCAAGCAAACCAGTGGACAGAAACAACACACAGAGATAATGGGCAGGTTGAGCCTTCGGGCGCTGAGGAAACGTGAGGAGTGGAGGCTAAACATTACATCTGAAGTAATACAGCATATTGAGTTTGTGATGGTTGCGCTCAGAAACTAGAAAAGAGGATTTTTAAGGCAGATACGGATATTGATATTTGAGACTGATGCTGAATAATAAACGGTTGTTTTTTGTTGTTGACAAAAACGCACGACATGAGGATTCCTTAAGTTCTGTTGTCAAAGAATTGAAGCCAAGCTCACCGGCTGCTGGCTCGTATTCACTGCACAGACAGGAACATTTGCATCAATCTTTTCACCGAAACTCTCAGCAAGAAAGCGAATGCAAACTACCCCGTTGAGACAAACAGCTCCCGCCAAGCGTGAGCCCAGTTCAGAACTATTGCAAATACAAAGGCAATCTCAAAGCTGCAGCCAGACTCACAAAGCTCGGCACACGCTCAACAACCATCAAGCAACGGATTGACAGCATCGAAGCCGAACCGACTCACTATCGGCCTCGATGTGCGAACACAACAGCAAAAAAGAAAAAAATAGATCTGCTACATTTTTATTCTCAGTGAGCATTCAACACACGGCCCCTTATCTAGTTGGTACGTCGTGACATAAATGAAGCAACAAATACAGACTTTACCAGCTGAATACTGATGTAATAAACATGTATTTAAGTATATCAAGGTAATCTTGAAAAGCCTTGATAGAATTCATCAACTAAGTTTTTTTTCGGGCTGTGTGGACGTGTGCAGGCAGAGCTTGAGTGACATCTCTTTGAATCTCCTGCTGGCTTTGTTGGAGCAAATTATAGTTTTATCAATCTTATCAGTACACAGTCCATTAACCTTGCATAATTCCCAGCATGTCTCCGCCCAACTTCAACCTGAGCGGACCTCTAATAAGCCAAAAATAAATGAAAATACCTGCGAGGGTGTGCAGGGCTATGAATGGTTTGTATGCACATGTTCAGAACGCCTGGTTCAACTCACCAGTTGTGGACCATGAGCTTCTGCACGGCCAACAGGGCGTTGTAACGGACTAGCTGGTCCTCGTGGTGCATATGATTCATCACCAGCTGTTTTCCACCCAGCTGCTCAATCACCCTGAATAGGAGAGATGAGAGAAAAGCTTTATCCAGACAGATAGCAGGGGCTGTTTTCATGTTTGAGGTCATTCGGTGACCCAGCACTAGGTAATAGAATCCCGCCTGACTGAAACTTTTTTTTGTATCTCATGAAGGATCACTGGCCTGATGAAATAATATAGTGCTTTGAAGAGGAACAAAAACAAACACAATGCATGATGTGATAACAGACTACATGGTGTGACCAGAGAAAAGGAAAAGTAATGTTACTTATCAACTAAACGTTTATCTAGTGGGCTCCAATTATGAATGTTAAGGCTAATAAGATGAATATGGGAGACAAGAAAAACCCATTATGGATCTGTCACACACACTGTCATGAGGATAACAAACGTTGGAGGAAACCTAAACAATACATGGAGATGATAAAGGAGGTGCCGAGTCAAGAACTAGAAGCCTCAGAGGATTTAGGAAGACGAAAGTGAAGAACACGCTGGACTTCAGCATCATCTGACAACAATCTCTCTTATCTCCTCGGTGCTTTGAGGAGGTCTGGTGAGCTTCGTGCTTTGTGTTCAGATAAACGTATTTTCCTCTTTAAATGTGAGAAGTACATTATCCCAAAAGTCCTACACATAGTGTATTTAAGCTTTGATGTGACTTGGTTTTCACAGAAACATGGCTTACCGTTTGCCAATGCCACACATACTCTCCGATATCGTGAGCTGCTACCGCAATGACTTGAGGATCATCGGACACCTCCAAGAGCCTCGTTAAGATCCTAATCGAGAAAGGGAGACAAAATAGGAGGCATTTAAATGGTGAGGTCACTCTGCATCAATAGGCAGATCATATTTCCCAGATGCTGCATGAAGTAAACAGATTATTGGATATTTCATTCACTGACAAAGTGTTGGATGCAGAAATTGACTGATTTCTCTGAAGCCAAGGTTAATGTTACTTTAATACTGAGAAACCCAAACTCTAAAATCAAAATTCAAGAACATGAGGCTTCTGAATAAGTGAGACCTCTGGGTTCAAAGTCAGACAAAGCGTGGGTGAGAGTCGGGGACAGACGTGAATACAAAAAGAGGGTCAATTAAGCGGAGATGATGTCTGAGCTGATTACAGAGGCCATTTCATCCAATCATGCTGGGATGCAATAACTGTCACGTCTGTATGCTCTGAGATCAGATCTGGCTCGCATTGGGGTCCCATCAGCCGTATGTATGACTTCATCAAGAGGCCTGGCTTGCAATAAGTTGGGATCTCAGTGAGGTGTGGACAGCATGTGGGCACAATCCAGACAAGACTTAGGTTTTGCATCATCTTCCCTCCACAAACAGAGGAGGAAAACCGAGGCTGGAGCAGAGCTGAGACTCTTCACTTAGGTTGAGTTAGTTCATTTTGCTGCGTTAGAATAAAAGCTTTTAAATAACAGGAAACAATTATTGTAAGGAAGTTACGGGAAAAAGTGGTTCGCACCGAATAAGTGGAACTTCATAAGCAGCAATTCTTCAATGAATAGTCTATTAAGTCTATTAATAATCTAGGAGGGAAGAGCAAGCATCATAAAATAGGAGCGTTATGGGAGGTGAAATGTGTTCTGGTCTAGGGGATTCGATCACAAAGGTTGCATTGAAAAGACGAGTGTAACCACGGCCAGAGAGAGGACAGCGATCAGACAATGAGATGATGACATTTTTACTGAATGTCAGTAACACGAACAGTTTGTGACTTGAATAACAAAGAAGAGGCACAAATTGATGTTTTGTAATCTTTAGATTGGACACACGCACGCACACACACACACACACACACACACACACACACACACACACACACACACACACACACACGCACACACACACACACACACACACACACACACACACACACACACACACACACACACACACACACACACGTTAAGAGATGATGTTGATGAATCTGTGACTTTTAAGGAGCCGTTAGAAGTACGAGCTGAGATGACCACAAAACTCAATGCGAGTGAAGTTTTTTGAACACATGTGACCAGCTAATATTTAAATTCAAGAATATATATAAATATATATTTTTTAAATTTGATAAACAGTATAACCTAATCGTATGCAACATGGATAAAACATCACATTCCATTTATTCAATTTCTTTGAATGAAATCATGCCTTTCTTTTTTTCTTTCTCAGACTGAAATTCCGAAAAACTTTCATACAATTAAAGCTGTATTTAATTCACTTCTGTATCGGCAACGTCATAGTAGGGCTGCACAATTAATTGAATATTAATCTCAATCATGATTTGGGCTTCTCACAATTAAATGAACGTGATCGCCTGAGATAACGTCTGATTTTAGGTCATAATGGTGCAGCCCTACATCTTAGTGTATGACAAAGCGTATTTTGTGCCATTACAATAAAAGCTTCATCTTACTTGAGGAGCTCGTAGTTCTTCTCATTCAGGCGGACGGCGTTCTCGCGCCAGAACTTCTCCGACTTGTGCACAGGACTCCATTCCAGGCGGCCGGACTTGAGCTCAGAGCTCATCGAATGAGCTGTTGATGAGATGAAACATAGAACACGAAAACGATTATTTTTTTCTTGCTTCAGCAAGTTAAGTGGAGAGTCCAAGGGTCACTTATTATTTTTCCCTCTGCAAAAATAGCAGATTGTTTTTTAACCCATCTGGTGAAGAGCTGTGATGTGAGAGGCTAGATCAAACACTTCAGATCTTATCTACAGGTCACTCACACATGAAGAGAATACAGCATTCATAATAAAAAGTCTAAAAAAAATGTAAAAGAGTAGCTTCATGAAGATCTACCAGATACATGCACAGCACTAGAATATCCTTTTCTTTGAAAGATTTGTTGCAAGCGTTTCTTTTTGCAATCTGCTCTCCCGAGCAGAGCTACTGATGGCTGAAAATAGATGGTCCGTTGTCCATGAAATGGAAGCGACCGGGTACCTGAGATCCTGCACGCTCTCGCCCAGCTTTTCCAGCAGGAACTTAATGTCCTCGTCGTCATACTTCTGCTGCTCGAGGTTCTCCAGTTGCTTCAGCACCTTGCACTGAATCATGGCCAGGGCGTACTCCTGGAGAGTCTCCCGCTCTCCTGACTTCTCTGAGACTGCGAGCTGTTATCTGACTCTCTGCCATCACCATTGGACCAAGATGGCAGCGGTGATTAGACTCCAGAGCTGAGGGAAGCCTGAGACGCATTTTCAGGACTTGGGCGACAGTGTTTGAAAAGGTTGCTGCACAATTCATTGAGTTATCACCTAATCGTTGCAGCTCTATATGAAATAATGCAATATAGGATGTTTAAGAAAACATACATAATACAATCTAATACTACTGTTCTGCCATAAAGATAACTGTATGATGGCTATGATGTTTATTTCCATTATATGTACATACAAGGTGTTACAGTTTTTCTCAATTGCTAAGACACATTTCTTGAAACGGTCACCCATTTTCTCAAAACTGTAAGCACAAAACCTCATCTTCAAGCACTATTTACAAAACCTCTGAATCCTCTTGCAAAATGAAACTTTCGCCTCAAAACAGATTTACCTGTGCTCAAAATCAAACACTGCTCTCAAATCATGAACAAAGTGATCAAAATAATATACACTATCAAGCAGTCAGTAAACAATACACCAATAAAGAGAAAACACATAGTTCAAAACATATAGTTCTCAGGGAGAAGTAGGTTTTCGGACTCCGGGCCGACTACCTCAGTGGGCGGCTGGTGCTCACTCCTGCTGCTGGCGGCCCCTCATCAGTCCAGCAGGTAGCGGAGCTGTGTGCCCTCCAACACCTGGCTCAGGATCAAAGAGATCATCTCTCACTGTGAGTCACACGATAATACGATACTGATCACTTTAGGAACGGGATATTTTGGGCAGCTCGACCAAAGAAGAATAAAATAAGGAATCCAACACAAATACATCACTGAGATGCAACTAACATAAACAAGGTCCTTTATGGCTGCCTCCAACTCTTCAAACAACCATGTTGTCTTTGATTCTTTCCCTAAAATATAATGACATTACTCACAATGAAAGCTTTCTTCCATCCAGGCGGCTACCTCCAGTTCTGCCGAGTGAAGCCAATGTGGAAATGTTTAAAAACTTGCATTCTCTCTCCTGACCACCAGAGGGCAACTCCTCTGGTTGTATAGAAGTCTATGAGAAAATGACTCTACTTCTCTCTTGATGTATTCCCTCAGTAAACATTGTAAACATGAGTTTATGTCTCAATCTCTAGTTTCAAGTCTTCTTCAATACAGCATGATGTTCATTTAGTAAATTATGGTCATTTAGTCAATAGTCCATAAAGTGGATTATGCTTTTGGGCGGGCTTACTGTGATTGACAGGTCGCTGCAGCTTCCAACAAAAACAAGAGTTCAAAAGTGCAATTAATTTCCCAAAATAATACCCCTGGTGTGTAAAGGCCTTAAGAAAATTGCTATGTAGCTGGAGTCAGGACTTCGTTTGCATAGCTCAGCATAAAGAGTGTCGGGCACAGTGGAACCAAACCTGGCAGCCTAAAGGTGACAACAATACTCCAGGAAGCAGCCTTTATCAGTCTGACACTGATAAACAGCTTCAGCACATAACTCCACAAATAGTGTTTTTTATAGCTCTATGCTTTCAGTCATTACGCTAAGCTAAGCTAACCACATCCCAACTTAACAAGTTGACTCTTAGGCCAAAGTCCTCTGCGTAAGTATGTGTACTTTGTTCTTTGTATGTCTCCTCCAGGCCAGAGACAAAGGAGTACCTGCCTTCACAGAATGAACTCGGCAGCAGAGCTGAAGAGATCCACTCCTTCAGTCGGGGCCACATAGCTGCAATGTACTCCCTCAGTCCTCAAGACGCCAAAATGAAATTCATTGGTGGGTACTTTCTCTTCCCTTCCCCCTCTTCTTCGTTTTCCTCTTTTTCTTCTCTCCTGATAATAACTGTATTCGTCTGCATTTGTCTGTCCTTCAGAGATTCTGAGCACCATGCCTCTGTTTGGCTCCAACACTTTCTTGGCCCAGAAGGTCAGTCAGCATGGCTGTCCCTCCCCGTGCATGCTCAGCATCAGCCAGGAGGGGTTGCTGTTTCTCCACCCCAAAACACAGGTACCTCCAGCAACCACAGTACTGAAACACTCCCTGACCCATCACTCATATGAATATGGGATTTTATCAGTACAAAAGATGTCCATGTACCAAAGTTATACTTGGGTCAAGGTCACTCTGGTCTGATCCAGTTCACCTTTCTTCAATCAGCATTGGTGTTGGGCTGTTGTTCCTATCTCATATTAATGCAGTACAGTTGTAGGGGTGCAATTTTCTTCCAGCCTGCTTTGCATAACCCAAAGCTATTTTCATGTTGCCAAGTGTTGGCGCCCATAAAACCTTCCAGCAGCCGACGTGACGCCGCCGCCCAACCATGCAGTCGTCAACTCAAAGCCAGTAGCCGCCATCTCAAGGATTCTGCTTTCTGATTTTTTTTGCAGGAGCGAGCGTTTCTGATTCCGTTGGCAGATGTGCAGTCCATGTGCACCATCCGCCCCAAGAAACAAGGCAAAGTGCCAGCTGTGGACATCAATTACAGCAACCCGGGCCAACTGAAAAAAGTCACCATTCATCTCAAACAGGTGCGACTCTGGGCTTCGGCTGCACACGTTTCCTAGCGTTCTTATTTTTCTGCACGTTGGACTGCATTCATGGACATTGGAGAAACTGATGCACTTGTCAGATATATAATCTATTGCTTATGAAAACACTCTTAATCTCTCTTGCAGGCTAAGGAGTTGTGCCACACCCTCGCTCTGATAATGGAAGAGTTGATCCGACCGTCAGTCACCAGCTCCATCTCAAATCGCCTGTAGACACCCACACACACACATGCACGCACGCACGCACACACACACACAGTATTGAGAGTTGTTGTTAATCCCTGACTTTGTGTTTAACATTTGTTGTTAATGTATCTTTCTTTTTTCTTTCTGTGTAACTTAATGGACGTGTGTGTCATTGATGAAATGGACTAGAATAGAAACTATTGATGAAGGAAGTGACACGTGCACTTCTCCAATCAGAGAACACCAGGGTCATTCACCAATTATTGCATCAATAAACCCGACGCCTTAAAAATGATTGCTATTTTTGCGAGTTCGAAATCCTGAGACGTAATTGATGAAGCGTAGCGTTTGTTGATCATCACTGGAAGTTAATGTTGTGACGATGTCATGTAATACAAGTGGGGCATTAAAGAAATGTGTTGATTCATTTAATATCATGTGTTTATTTTATTTTTTTATCAAATATCTTTTCTTCCCTGGAGGCTTCCACAAGCATAACATTATTTCAAGTAAGAACGATATATATATATATATATATATATATATATATATACACTAGCGAAGCGGTCGGCCCTATAGAAGCCCATTTCCGCCAGAAAAAAATAAAATAAATAGAGCCAATCAGCGTTGACAAGCTCAGCGCGTCATCACTGCGTCCTGCTGGTGCTGAGTCATGGTTTAAATTATAACAACAATTAATAACCCGCAACTAACGCTCTCTAACACGCTCGACAATGTGCATCACCCACAACTAATGCTCTTTAACAGGGTACAACAGCACAACATAATTGTTTGTGACACATAAACAACTTTTAACCATAGAAATTGTACATTTATTAAATTTACACCGCCGAACTGCATGCTGGGTACAGCCCGCCCACTATCACAGCAAGAAGAAACTCCGTCGCTACATTAAAAAACGTAAAAGAGCGATGCAGGAGGAACAAGAGAGAGCAGAGACGCACCAACACAACGCGTTGCCCAGAGAGGAGCTGTGTCTGCTGGCTGGAGGGTTTGAAAAGTCCGACATAGTTTAGAAAACGATGTATTGCAAAGAAGCTGAACATGGAGGGCATGCATGCGGACATGCATACGACATCTGGTGGCTGCTACAGAACTCATTTAACAACTAGCGACACAACATTATTAAATTAGCTTCTGAACTTTTATTTTTATAGAGGTAGAGCATCATAGTTTGTGCCAATGGCAAGCTGCGTTACTTGACCCGCTGGTGTGAGAACGTGTTGTGCATGCATGATTTAAACTGGGCATGTGTGTCCTTTGTGAATCTCAAAAACTCATCTTTCAATCTACTTGGCACTTTTCAGCCACACCGCGGCTCTCGACAAAAATCTGGGGGCCAAGCACACGACACAGGGGCAGTTTGAGAAAACTTAAACCAAGCTTTATTACATTCTACTTATTGTGGAAATATTTCTTCAGTAAATAATGCAACCTTGAAAAATAAGCATTGATTTGAGAAGGAAAATGTTACTCTATACAAACATTGCCATCACTCAGCATCAATTCTAGTGGCCAAATGGCACACTTGACCTCACAGCATAACACACACACACACGCAGTTTTTGTACATCATCACAGACGTAAAGTGCGACTCCAACACATCACATCGCTGAGAGGGCACGGCACGAAGCACGACAGTCAAATCAAGTAACATCCAGGATCATTCCGGGTGCAGAAAAGGAAACCACACCGTTTGATTTTCAAGTCGTTACACAAAAATCACAAAGAACAATGTACAAACAGGACACACTCATCCACACAGTGATACACACGGGGGCACGGGAACGGTTCAGCTTCGGGTGGCCACGGCCGGAGCTTGCTGCTGGTCGCTGGACTGCAGTTGTCTTCCCAGGTACTCCCTGTGAAAGAAAGGGCAATCAATTACACCTCAGCACTCCAAACCCACTTATTGCTGATTTATAGGTATTTCCGTCCACCTGATGGCATTCAGAACACCTTGAAAAGGAAAAGTTTGACATTTTGGAAAACCTATTGGCGTTGTTGGGAAGAGTAACTTACTATAGCTTGTTTAAGACAAAACAAGTTGGTTTTTTCTGGGGGTTTTGTGCAAAAAAATTGGAGTATTTTCATCATCCATTAATCTTTTCTTGACTAATCGGTCTATATAAGGATGTCATGCCTGTCACAATTAACCCGAGGCCAAGGTGACTTCTCCAGATTGTTTTGTTGCGTCTGACCGACAGCCCAGAATGATGTTCAGTCTACAATTACAAGTTTTGGCTCATCAAAATAGTTGCCGCTTAGTTTTCTGCCAATTAACCAATGGATTAAGTGATTGGAGACATTTTGATTTCAACAGCATTTAAAACACTATTTGGTGATTACAAAATGTGATTAACGATTTGAAATGGCTGATATAATATAAACAATATCTTTTGGGGCGGATGTTTAACCTTATAGATTAAACTGCGCTCAATTTGGACCATATTCTGACTAGTTTTCTTACTTTTACAGACAGACATACGGTGGCATCTGTTCCGTTAATGAAATGTGTTTCAGATCCCATCCAACTGATAAATGAAAGGAAGTCGGTTCTTTAATATCCTTTAATGTCATCATAAGTGCCCTTTTTAAACTGACCTTTTCATATTTTGAGAATGTGAGCTTCTGACCCAGACATGGTGTACATGTTGAAATATACTCCCAGTACTGTGACAGGTCCCACTTCTACAGGTTTCTTCTTGGCAGTAACATTTATGTGATATATGATACGACAACATGGCACTCACGTTGCTGCTAACCAAAATATGAATTGTCTCTCATAAATCGGCAGATTGAAAAAGGCTAGCAGGCAAATCAGAAGATGGAAATTATGTTCTTTATATCATGCTCCTTAAAAGCTCAGATCAGGGTTCTGATAAACATCATTGCACTACATATTTCAGCACATTGGTTGGTTTTCTTTATCCGACCGTTCATACTGATATTTTAAAAGGCTGTTGAGAAAGCAGCACAATGGCCTCTCTGATTTGATCTTATTTATTGCTTATTGTAAATGTGTATATATGTATTGTGATGTCACGAGAGGCTGTGTCCTGGAGGGACGTTACATCCCCCGGAGATGGCTGCAAACCCAGACAGCTATGGCTCCATCTGCTGGTATGGTCGGGAACTCCACCCCTCTATGGCCAAGCTTCCCACGCAGCTGAAACAAACGAGGAGCTGATGAGCTGAAGGTTTTTTGAAGGGAAGAGACACACTGGGAAGGGGCTTTTTTTGGTTTTTTTGTTGTGTGGGAGGAAACCCAGTCTCGGTGCTGGGCGCTGGGGAGGACAAGAGTGCGGCACGTCCACTTCCATGAGGAATACAAGGATTTGGAGATACTGACCTTTGGAAAATACTCACCTTTGGATATATTCGCCTGTGGAAATACGTGAGAGACATTGTGGAAGGACTTTTGGCTGGGTTGGCCACTAGCTGCCATGTGGACTACAGTAAGGCGGTGGAGAAGTTATCTGAGCGAGTGAGAATTATGATTTTGGATGTGAAAGGAGAATTATGATTTTTGGATGTGGAAGAGACATCCCTGAACGGTGAACCATTAAAGAGCCCTAGAGAACAGAATTTGGTTATATTTTCGTTAATTTCCCAAGACCGTTAATAAAACCCTTGTTTTGTGTGAACCTGGTCTCCTTGCACTACTTGAGCAATCCCGCTGAAAGAGGGGTAGCCTCTCATGATGTCACAGTATAATGAGAGATATGTGTGATTTAGGATGTGTCGTGATTTATTAGATTATCGTCATAAAAATGACTTGACTGCTGTTTTTTTCCACCCATTTTCTGATTATAAAACTAACACGCCGAGCACATTTTGCTCATTTATTAAAGAAGCTGCCACAATTATAATGTTAAAATATGAAAAGCAAAGAAAGCTATCTGTAGAATAAGGCACATTGATTACTGGAGATTAACAGTACATTTTGTTGACTAATAATTTCGGTAAAACGAGGACCGAAGGGAAGAATAACGTTTTAAAAGTCTGAACACATTCTCCTACAATATCCTCCCTCCCTCTGTGGCTTTGTAATGGAGTGAACTGGACCAGACATCTGGGCGTCCCCATTAGCCAGGCCGGTGAATGAAAAGCCATCTAATAATATGGATGATGCGATTTCCATGAAAACCGTGGACTTGTGTTTCTGTCTGGGCTCTGAGGGCCGAGTGACTCAACAGCTGATGGACTAAAACCAGCAAAATCCGCAAAATTACAAAACTGTAGTTTCTAACCCTGAAGTCACACTTTCATCTGTGCTGTTGTCATGGCAGCAGGGCCTTCAGAAAGTAGGGACTAGAAGATCTTCTCACGGAAACAACATCAACAAACCCACTCACAGTGGGCCGCTTTGATTCCTTTGATATATCCGCCCCCCTCCCTCCCTCTTTCCCTCCCTCTCCCTCCCTCCTAGCGGAATAGGGCCGAGACCCCTCCTATAAATAGGGACGCAGGCGGATATAGGGCCGAGACCCGACAGTCGCCCTTAAAAATCCTCTTTTCTAGTTTCTGAGCGCAACCATCACAAACTCAATATGCTTTATTGTGCTACACACCAGGGTGCCAGATTAACGTTTCCACTGGTTCCAACTTTCCCAGTTTGTCGTACCAGAACATTTGGACATGTTCTTAATTTATATATTTACATATGTACACACAATTTAATTAAGTAAGCTTTTGAATACAGGACATGTACTTTTTAAATGTGTGGTATTAGTACTTTTACTCAAGTAAAAGATCTGACTACTTCTTCCACCATGGCTCAGTCAGGCCAGCTCTTTTCTAGTTTCTGAGCGCAACCATCACAAACTCAATATGCTGTATTACTTCAGATGTAATGTTTAGCCTCCACTCCTCACGTTTCCTCAGCGCCCGAAGGCTCAACCTGCCCATTATCTCTGTGTGTTGTTTCTGTCCACTGGTTTGCTTGGAAACACTAAAGATCATCAAGCAAAAAAAGTGAAAATGTGTTTGTTTTGCCGCCACACAGCAAAATCAGCAGTGTTAATTCAACACCAATAGAGTTAAATTCAACACTTTGAAAGTGTCTATATTGGTCCACCCTATTTTGAGTTAAAACTACACTTTTAAAAGTGTTAAATGTTCAACACTGTGATAGAGTTGAAGCAACTCTCTCAGTAGTTGACATTTAACACCAGTCAACACAGGCCAGTGTTGAATTTACACAACACTAGTGTGCAGTGTCAGAATTTAACACTATCTGTATATTCTGTTTTAACACCGACTAGAGTTGCTGACCTATGTAACACTATAGAGGATTTAAAATGAAACTCTGTATTTTACTCTTGCAGAGTTGATTTATATATTTGTTTAAACACTGTAGGGAGTTATAATCCCTAATGCTATACATGATACAATTTTACTTTTGGATTCAGTATATTCCTAGTACTTAGTTACAAAGAAGAAAATCATCAATACAAAAGTTTGTTCAAATAAAACTTGTATTTTCAAGCCCACCACAAACATAGCATTTGCATTACAATAACATTTCTTAATTGGCAGCCTCAATAGCACAGGTCACACAAAACAATAGCACGGGTCACACAACATGGCAATGTGGCACAATGTATATTTCTTCATCCATCTCATTAGATAACTGTTTATCATAGGGTCTATAATAAATCAACTCATCAATAGAAATAACAGAAAATGAATCATCCCTCTCCTTGATACAGTAGGCACTGAAGTGCTCATCAAAATAGAGAGTATCAACTGTGCAAGTCAGAATGAAAGCTCGATCTTCATTTATAATGATACTGGTGATCTTTCCAAAAACAGGAACTTCCATATTTGTTTTAATACAAACAAACATACCAATTTGATACTCGGTTCCATAGTTCTTCACCCAATTGGTAGTTGACACATCAGAGTATGCATTCACATTTAACATTGCAATTAAAGCCTCACCACCCTCCAAGCTATCAATCGCTTCGTTCCTCACTGGACCAAACTCAAACCTCTGAACATTAAAATTCTCCCAGTGATAAGCTAGCTGTCTCTGGTGTTGTTTGACCAATGTTTTTGTTATATTTGTGAAATTCTTGACAGATCTTTTAAAAAAATTGTGTTTGGCCTCAAACCTCATGCACCATACATGAAGGAGTGGGCCTATTTTACGAATACACCTTGGGTAATGGATCATGAAATGATGCTTTGGAATAAGTCTTTTCTCAGGAAACAAAGATTTGAATAGCTTGTGATGATCATTAATTAAATGCTTCAGATAATATGTCATACCGTTAGTAACAACTGGTGAAAATACTATATTCACAATTTGAAGCAAGAGGAGGAGCAGGTTCCAATAACTGTTATTTCTTTGAACTAGATCACCACAAATGAGAGGAGCGTTTCGCACAAGGCACCATGACTGGATAGCATTAAATCCAAGATCTTTGCTCTCATCCATTTTCAACCCACTTGGTCTGTTTCTTCTCTCAGTATAACCATAGTTGAAACTTTGAATTCTCAGTGACAATGATTCCAAAGATAAAAGTTTCTCCTTGACAAGGTATTGAAAGACAAGTTTCAGTTCGTACTGCACTACACCTTCAAGCAAGTCGTGCATGATGTCAACAGCATAATTGTCAGAGATGTGAAAAAAACGCAATGTATTGAGCAAGCATGTCTTCTTGACACCAAATGTTGTCACCAACATAGGATTTTCACGTAGCGCTGAACAATGTTCTGCATGGATGTTTTTTGTACGAAAAATCCAGGGTGATCTTCAGTGAAGACACATTGAAACTCTTCCTTAATGGTTAAACAAAATCTACAACAATATGTTGCAGAAAAAGACTCAACATAACCAAACAGCCCGTGTAAACCAAGATAATAAATACTTATTATCATCTGTATATTGGTTTTAACTGCTATTGCAATTCTGGTTGGATGCTAAACTGCATTTCGTTGCTCTGTACTTGTAAATGTGTAATGACAATAAAGTTGAATCTAATCTAATCTAATCTAATCACCAGTTACTTGAATAACAGACCCTAGCAATGGTGAGTCAGAGAAAGGCACTTCTATTCCTTCATTTTCTAGTTTTTTAACATCATCAATGAGAGGCTTCAGTATTTCATCACATCCATACCTTTTCAGGTCTTGTGAGTGAAAAAGAGCCACAACATGAATATTCATCAACACAGAATTGCATTTTGGGGGCAGGTTTCGCAATATAAAGTAAATACAACCAAGTTTGTGTATCCCCTTCTTTGATCCTAAGGGATTTGCGGTCTCGAAATCGTCATAATATAGTTGAATCTGTAATGCATGTTTTTGCTGGCAAAACAAATCGTTTTTTTTAAAGTATGAACCATCACATATATCTTTAAAAATTCCTTCTTCCTCTTGTTTGGCCTGCAAGAAACAGTCACATATTTCACTATTTTTGAACATAGACTTCGGGGTTCCTAAGATGGGTACATACACAAACTTATCCGTTACAGGGATCTGATTGTAAACTCCTGTTGTTCGATCTCTACGTACATCAAATCGAACCCCAAGAACATACTCAACCGGCTCAACTATTTCCCACTTTTCCTTGAAATGCTTCTGTCGTTTGGCTTCTGTATTTAAGACTGAAAAAGGATTTTGTAGTTGTTCAAAACAACTGTCTAGCTTTTTTTCAAAGTCTGTTCCTTGAATCTCTGAAGTACAGTTGAGAACTGAGTCTCTCGCTTGACTGTGAATATCGTTTACAAGCTCTTCCATTGACCCGACCATTGCTTGGATAGTGCTCTCAGCAACACCTGATGATTGCAACTGTGCTACAACAGAACCACACATGTTTACCAAATGATGCTTGTCAACAGAGACCTTGGTGGTTACTGGAATGTCTGTACAGACTGCATTTGAAGTTGAAGGCTCATCTATCATTTGAGTCTCCATATTGTTAACAGTATTTGTTGAAACAGTGTCCCGGTGCAAACGAATAAGGTGTTTCTTGAACCCTGAATAAGTGCAAAAGAATGAAGAACATCCCGGCTGACCACATTTCAAACGTAATGTCTTTCCTGGATATAAACCATGGTAAAATCTCAAATGATGACAAAGCAACATAGAACTTCTGTGGTGTAACTTGCAGATAAAACAAATCAACATATTTGCATCCAAGGATGTGTGTCACCTCAGATACTTGTGTTGAGCAGTCTTGCTCTGAGCTCCTTCACACGAGGACTTTCCTTGGTACTTCCCACATCAATGTTGAACACAGTGGTTTGGATGCATGTGTAGAAGCTGTTAAGGGATTCGTGGTAGTTAACACTGAAGATGAAGTGGGCCTTGAAGAGTTCATCGAAAGCTGCCAGGGACGTCTGAGCCTTGCAGGGGATGGCCTTGTGGTCAACAATGACATAGAATCTTTGTAGGTTGTTCTTCTGTTCACCGACACACAGGAGGATGGGCTGTGCTGGTTCCAAACTCTCAAGGAAGGTCTCAACACTGGCACCAATCTGAAAAAAAACAGAAGCATGAGGAACAATTTTAATTGCCCACTACATTACTAAAAACGTATGTGCCTCTTCACAAAAAGAGGCATTGTGAAAATAACTAAATTAAAAAGCATATTAAAACATTGCATACCCTCAAATATCTCACAACATGTTTGACTGCTTGATGTGAGCTAATTGTAGGACTCTTCTTGGGTCCTTTTGCAGTAGGGGGAAGTAGGTGAACCAGCAGTAGGATGCTTGACAGGTCACTGTCCCAGCCTAGGGGGAAATGATGTTCTTTATATCATGCTCCTTAAAAGCTCAGATCAGGGTTCTGATAAACATCATTGCACTACATATTTCAACACATTGGTTGGTTTTCTTTATCCGACCGTTCATACTGATATTTTAAAAGGCTGTTGAGACAGCAGCACAATGGCCTCTCTGATTTTATCTTATTTATTGCTTATTGTAAATGTGTATATATGTATAATGAGAGATATGTGTGATTTAGGATGTGTCGTGATTTATTAGATTATCGTCATAAAAATGACTTGACTGCTGTTTTTTTCCACCCATTTTCTGATTATAAAACTAACACGTCGAGCACATTTTGCTCATTTATTAAAGAAGCTGCCACAATTATTTACAAAAAAAAAATAAAAATTACAAAACTGTAGTTTCTAACCCTGAAGTCACACTTTCATCTGTTCTGTTGTCATGGCAGCAGGGCCTTCAGAAAGTAGGGACTCACATGAGGTCAGGAAAGTCCCTCCGCATACAGGTCGCACGATTCTCGCCCTATATCCATGAGTGGTCTCACCCTATATATAGGAGGGGTCTCGCCCTATATCCGCTACAGGCGCAAGCCCAGGAGGCGCAAGCCCAGGAGGCGCAAGCCCAGGAGGCGCAAGCCCAGGAGGCGCAAGCCCAGGAGGCGCAAGCCCAGGAGGCGCAAGCCCAGGAGGCGCAAGCCCAGGAGGCGCAAGCCCAGGAGGCGCAAGCCCAGGAGGCGCAAGCCCAGGAGGCGCAAGCCCAGGAGGCGGATATATCAAAGGAATCAAAGCGGCCCACTGTGAGTGGGTTTGTTGATGTTGTTTCCGTGAGAAGATCTTCTTCAGTCATTTCACAGTGATTCTCCTTGGACCTCTGCCAGCGCAGGCTCTGAGCTTGTGACCTCTTACCCTTCCTTGGCATTGTTGTAACGTTTCAAAACCACAAATTATAAATTATTATAAATTATTAAAATTGTGTGAAGTCAAATGTGAAGATAGTTGCACAAACCTTTGGGTACAAACTACAGTTCTCCAAAGAAAATTGCTAAATTAAGCTGAAAATAGCTCAATATAGATCAAAGACAGAGCGAACATCAAAGACAAAAAACCCACACGCACCATGGTTACCATGGCGATTGGAGAAGCACAGCTCTGCCCCGTAGGGAGAGATATTTAATTAAATAAAAAAATTCATAGTTTAAAATTCTTAAAAGATAGAAAATATTTAAAAATATGCGGTCATAGATGAAAAATATGTCTACATTTTAAAGTTGAAATGGTATCTTTAGCTGAAAGTATGCTGAACCTATAAGCTGTTAAAGTTGAGGATTTTCTCCATAGGAATCCCATGTTAAAAAAAAGCATAAAAAGATTAATATTAAGAAAAGTTAAAAATATGAAAGGTCATAGCACCCCTCTCCTGAAGGAGCTGAATTTTTTAATATTTGAAGAGTTTCTGTAGCTGAACATATGAAGGAGGAGAAACCTTTCAAAATACGTACGGAAGAAATAGAATAATAAAGATTCGAAGAACAATAGTTGGGTGCTTCATGCTGAAGCACTCCAACTAATTATGTCTTACAGTGAGACAACTTTAATATGATACCCTCTGATTATTTCAATAGCGTTCGGCACAAAGGAGCCAGTTGATGCACTTGGAAGAATGACTCTGATATCCCTCATAATGAACGGCTGTCGACTGTCATCGACCGGCGCCATCTCGCAAAAGTGATCATTGTCTCGCATGAATCGCATTGAAATTTGAAAGTCCAAACCTTCTATTATTCCGTTGTATTTGAACAAAGTTTTGGGTATTTCCTTTCGGTTGAAGGATAACCAATATCTTTGTTGTGTTTAATTTCCAGCACTTGTTTCTGTGTGTAGGTATTAATAAATTCATGCAGAAGAAAGTGTCCTCGCTGCAGAAGGCTGAGCCAGCCTTCATAACTCTGGTTCACCCTTCCAATTATGTTTTTATTAACTCTGTTGGTATTCTTAGTCAACATCTAGCTGCTATGTGCAGACCAGGTCATTCCTGATAACTTAATGGAAGTGTGGAGATTTCTATGTGAGATTCTCACCCTGTGAGTCTGTTTTTCTAGGAAATAGATGATGGTTATATGAATGTTAGAGGCTGAAATCCTGTTGTTTTTGATAGATTTAAAGTGATCCAGATCAGTTGAACCCTCACGTGAAGATGCAAACCTTTGGCTTTGGACACACTGCGTTCACCTGCTGGTCAACAATTAGATGAAACGGGAGACGTGAAAGCTTTGACCGGAGATGAGTGGAATCTTGACCCGAGACACAAATGGAAACATGCAGAAACGTAAATCAGAGAGGCCATTGTGCTGCTGTCTCAACAGCCTTTTAAAATATCAGTATGAACGGTCGGATAAAGAAAACCAACCAATGTGCTGAAATATGTAGTGCAATGATGTTTATCAGAACACTGATCTGAGCTTTTAAGGAGCATGATATAAAGAACATCATTCCCCTCTTCTGAATGTATTTGCCTGCTAGCCTTTTTCAATCTGCAGATTTATGAGAGACAATTCATATTTTGGTTAGCAGCAACGTGAGTGCCATGTTGTCGTATCATATATCACATAAATGTTACTGCCAAGAAGAAACCTGTAGGAGAAGTGGGACCTGTCACAGTACTGGGAGTATATTTCAACATGAACACCATGTCTGGGTCAGAAGCTCACATTCTCAAAATATGAAAAGGTCAGTTTAAAAAGGGCACTTATGATGACATTAAAGGATATTAAAGAACCGACTTCCTTTCATTTATCAGTTGGATGGGATGTGAAATACATTTCATTAACGGAACAGATGCCACCGTATGTCTGTCTGTTCAATATGAAGCTCACTGAGCTCTCACTGGTGTTATGTGTTATTCATTTCATCTGAAGTATTGTCCGCATCGTGAGATTGCCATAAAATCCCTCAGCCAGGAAATAGTCTGACGAGGGATGACTCATTTCTCTGATGTTTAACCTTAGACTAGTTGACTAAAAGTAAGAAAACTAGTCAGAATATGGTCCAAATTGAGCGCAGTTTAATCTATAAGGTTAAACATCCGCCCCAAAAGATATTGTTTATATTATATCAGCCATTTCAAATCGTTAATCACATTTTGTAATCACCAAATAGTGTTTTAAATGCTGTTGAAATCAAAATGTCTCCAATGACTTAATCCATTGGTCAATTGGCAGAAAACTAAGCGGCAACTATTTTGATGAGCCAAAACTTGTAATTGTAGACTGAACATCATTCTGGGCTGTCGGTCAGACGCAACAAAACAATCTGGAGAAGTCACCTTGGCCTCGGGTTAATTGTGACAGGCATGACATCCTTATATAGACCGATTAGTCAAGAAAAGATTAATGGATGATGAAAATACTCCATTGTTTTGCACAAAACCCCCAGAAAAAAACAACTTGTTTTTGTCTTAAACAAGCTATAGTAAGTTACTCTTCCCAACAACGCCAATAGGTTTTCCAAAATGTCAAACTTTTCCTTTTCAAGGTGTTCTGAATGCCATCAGGTGGACGGAAATACCTATAAATCAGCAATAAGTGGGTTTGGAGTGCTGAGGTGTAATTGATTGCCCTTTCTTTCACAGGGAGTACCTGGGAAGACAACTGCAGTCCAGCGACCAGCAGCAAGCTCCGGCCGTGGCCACCCGAAGCTGAACCGTTCCCGTGCCCCCGTGTGTATCACTGTGTGGATGAGTGTGTCCTGTTTGTACATTGTTCTTTGTGATTTTTGTGTAACGACTTGAAAATCAAACGGTGTGGTTTCCTTTTCTGCACCCGGAATGATCCTGGATGTTACTTGATTTGACTGTCGTGCTTCGTGCCGTGCCCTCTCAGCGATGTGATGTGTTGGAGTCGCACTTTACGTCTGTGATGATGTACAAAAACTGCGTGTGTGTGTGTGTGTTTTGGCCACTAGAATTGATGCTGAGTGATGGCAATGTTTGTATAGAGTAACATTTTCCTTCTCAAATCAATGCTTATTTTTCAAGGTTGCATTATTTACTGAAGAAATATTTCCACAATAAGTAGAATGTAATAAAGCTTGGTTTAAGTTTTCTCAAACTGCCCCTGTGTCGTGTGCTTGGCCCCCAGATTCTTGTCGAGAACCGCGGTGTGGCTGAAAAGTGCCAAGTAGATTGAAAGATGAGTTTTTGAGATTCACAAAGGACACACATGCCCAGTTTAAATCATGCATGCACAACACGTTCTCACACCAGCGGGTCGAGTAACGCAGCTTGCCATTGGCACAAACTATGATGCTCTACCTCTATTAAAATAAAAGTTCAGAAGCTAATTTAATAATGTTGTGTCGCTAGTTGTTAAATGAGTTCTGTAGCAGCCACCAGATGTCGTATGCACGTCCGCATGCATGCCCTCCATGTTCAGCTTCTTTGCAATACATCGTTTTCTAAACTATGTCGGACTTTTCAAACCCTCCAGCCAGCAGACACAGCTCCTCTCTGGGCAACGCGTTGTGTTGGTGCGTCTCTGCTCTCTCTTGTTCCTCCTGCATCGCTCTTATACGTTTTTTAATGTAGCGACGGAGTTTCTTCATGCTGTGATAGTGGGCGGGCTGTACCCAGCATGCAGTTCGGCAGTGTAAATTTAATAAATGTACAATTTCTATGGTTAAAAGTTGTTTATGTGTCACAAACAATTATGTTGTGCTGTTGTACCCTGTTAAAGAGCATTAGTTGTGGGTGATGCACATTGTCGAGCGTGTTAAAGAGCGTTAGTTGCGGGTTATTAATTGTTGTTATAATTTAAACCATGACTCAGAACCAGCAGGACGCAGTGATGACGCGCTGAGCTTGTCAACGCTGATTGGCTCTATTTATTTTATTTTTTTCTGGCGGAAATGGGTTTCTATATGGCCGACCGCTTCGCTAGTGTATATATATCAACCTGATCTCACAGAAATACGTGAAATGAACACGTTCCCTTAACCCCAATATGCGTGGTGTCGGCACGTAATGTGTTGAAATTACGTGTGGGTACCACGTAAACGACACCCATACAAAGTCAATGAGGCTCATTTACGTGGTGGACACACGTATTCCCTGATTGAAATAAACGTCCTCCTTTTATAATGTATTAGGTTCAACAACGTCACGCAGTGGGCGGTGGTAAATGTTGTTTTGTAGTTTACGAAACGTCCTCCTTTTATAATTTATTATAGTGAGTTAGTTGCGATTTTTCTTGTCTAAATAACAGTACATTGTTTGAAATAGATTGTTTCCTTTACGTTATTAAACCCTCTACGATATTTTATTATTCTCAAATGTATTTTCTGTCACCGCAGCGAATATTATTAGGCCTATTAATAATTATACTTATGAATCAGAAGACTTTCTGTGGTTACCACGACAACGATACGTCACGTTACGCTGGGCGCATTCAAAGCAGGTATCCCATATCCCACAATGCAACGCGGTCATTCATTCAGAGACTCTGACAGCGATCAGCGGGTCTTTAACGCCATTATCGCGTCAATGTTCATATATATATATAATCTGTGGTTTTATCACCAGCAACAACACGTTGCTCAGTTTTCTTCAGTAAGTTATGCACCGTAATAACATTTTAAAAAAACAGCTGAAGACTCAGGAAGTGACGTAGTACGTGCCGATCGGCAGATAAGAAGATACAAAAATACATAATATTCGTAATATTGATGTTTTTGTCTAACATTGTATTTGAGGATTTAAACAATGAAGATAATAATAGTAATAAAAAACTGTTTCATGTATTTGTCTCATGTACTGTCTGCTCGGTCGGCCGGCGGGCGGCGGCAATCTGAAATGGATTGAAGCCCATTCACGGCAGACGGCAGAAACACAGGAATCGAACACGGCAGCTGCCCACCCCGGAAGAACTACAGATACGCACGCTTGTAACAGGTTCTGGGCCGCATATATAATGGGAGTTGTAGTTTCTAAATATATTGGTATATTTCTCATAATTAGAAGTTAAAAGTGTATCATTGTGGATGCCCCCTGGGCTTTTTTTGGGATGGGGAACACACTGGTGTCATCATATTTTAAAAATGGAATCGTTAAATAGGTGAAAATAGCTTATTACCATATTATACAGTGCTTACAGTGGTTAAACATTGGTGACCATATCTACATGACAGCTGAGGTCCAGAGCTTTCTATAACAGCTGATCCTATGTCTGTAGCACCTTCTGTTGATAAATGACAAGCCTTCAAACATGGACTAGGTTCAAGGTTCAGAGGTCAAAATCTCAGAGTAGGAGTAATGGATCCTCTTCAGACTGACATATGTTACTGTGGAGGTTGAGACCTTTCCAACAATATGTTTGATATAGTCCTACGACAATGTTTTAATTTTCACATATCATGGAGAGACCAATTTGCAGGCGATACTTTATTATCCCCGGAGTGATATCTGCCTTGAGTTCAAATTCTTCACACATAACACTTGACATATTGTTTTATCATACAGCTGACATATACTTACAATAAACAAAGTGATATGTAGCCAGACTGAAGCACATCACACAGCCACAATCTATTGCTCATCTTTCACACACAGTGACAAGAGCAACCTACACACAACCCTATGCATTATATCATGAAGGTATTGCAAACCTCCTGCAGCCTCAAGCAATATTATTTAAAGTTGTAATTGAGGTCCGACTAGGCCTATAGTTTAGAAATGTTAAGTTTACATTGGAGTAACCTATATCTTCTGCTAGAGTATAAGAACTCATACTTTGCATGGAGAATAAAGATAGATCAGGTCATATTCTCTGTGCTTGCCTGGAGAGACTGGTTTCTATTCCTCTCCACAACCTTCATGACAGTCATATATAACATAAACCCTCTGATTCACAGGTGAAAACAAACTGAAAAACTGAAAACTGAAAAAAAACAACTAAAAACTGAAAAAAAACTGACAGGTCTCTATTTCAGCAGAATATGCAAAACGTACGTTTGTCTGTGTGCAGTAGGCTGAGGTAGAAGTGTGCCAAAAATGCCAAAACACATGTTGTATATGCAGAGATACCCAAACAAAGATATATACATCTTACTTTGTGAGCAAAAACCTCGGCAACAATCTGCTTATCCTTTTAATTTCCTGAAAATGCTTCCTAAAACTAGTCCCTTCTTCATTTTGAAAAAATCTCTCAGTAAAGGCAAAGGTTATGGTTATAAGCTGTAGCCATGGTGATTGATATGAGGATAATCTTATGAATATAATAATTAATATGTTAGGCCTGCCATCAATTTAAATTAAAAAAAATTCTAAAAAGTAATTTGTTTAAAACTAATGCAGTGCAATGCTTACAAAGTCCCACACATAAATATGCTCATGCTTTTTCCCCCTTCAGTCTTTGCTATTAACATTCATCAACTACAAAATTAGAAAATTGCATTTTTAAATAATGATGCATGGAAAATGAAATAAAAAAGCTTCTCTTTGTAGGCCTAACTAGTTTATCAACAAGTCAAAACAAATGTTAAGTAGTCAAACAGGCCATCAGGCAGTATTTCTAACACTTAACTCTAGGTTGGTTATATAGTATATACAAGGCAAATCAACGTGCTTAGCATAAAACACTGTTTTTCATTATTGGTATTTTTATTGTATAAATTCTCACGTACAACGTGCAGCAATCTTTCACAGACTCGGAGCAGTCATTATTACGTCACTTCCTGAGTCTTCAGCTGTTTTTTTAAAATGTTATTACGGTGAATAACTTACTGAAGAAAACTGAGCAACGTGTTGTTGCTGGTGATAAAACCACAGATTATATATATATATGAACATTGAAGCGATAATGGCGTTAAAGACCCGCTGATCGCTGTCAGAGTCTCTGAATGAATGACCGCGTTGCATTGTGGGATATGGGATACCTGCTTTGAATGCGCCCAGCGTAACGTGACGTATCGTTGTCGTGGTAACCACAGAAAGTCTTCTGATTCATAAGTATAATTATTAATAGGCCTAATAATATTCGCTGCGGTGACAGAAAATACATTTGAGAATAATAAAATATCGTAGAGGGTTTAATAACGTAAAGGAAACAATCTATTTCAAACAATGTACTGTTATTTAGACAAGAAAAATCGCAACTAACTCACTATAATAAATTATAAAAGGAGGACGTTTCGTAAACTACAAAACAACATTTACCACCGCCCACTGCGTGACGTTGTTGAACCTAATACATTATAAAAGGAGGACGTTTATTTCAATCAGGGAATACGTGTGTCCACCACGTAAATGAGCCTCATTGACTTTGTATGGGTGTCGTTTACGTGGTACCCACACGTAATTTCAACACATTACGTGCCGACACCACGCATATTGGGGTTAAGGGAACGTGTTCATTTCACGTATTTCTGTTAGATCAGGTTGATATATATACACTAGCGAAGCGGTCGGCCCTATAGAAACCCATTTCCGCCAGAAAAAAATAAAATAAATAGAGCCAATCAGCGTTGACAAGCTCAGCGCGTCATCACTGCGTCCTGCTGGTTCTGAGTCATGGTTTAAATTATAACAACAATTAATAACCCGCAACTAACGCTCTTTAACACGCTCGACAATGTGCATCACCCACAACTAATGCTCTTTAACAGGGTACAACAGCACAACATAATTGTTTGTGACACATAAACAACTTTTAACCATAGAAATTGTACATTTATTAAATTTACACCGCCGAACTGCATGCTGGGTACAGCCCGCCCACTATCACAGCACCAAGAAACTCCGTCGCTACATTAAAAAACGTATAAGAGCGATGCAGGAGGAACAAGAGAGAGCAGAGACGCACCAACACAACGCGTTGCCCAGAGAGGAGCTGTGTCTGCTGGCTGGAGGGTTTGAAAAGTCCGACATAGTTTAGAAAACGATGTATTGCAAAGAAGCTGAACATGGAGGGCATGCATGCGGACGTGCATACGACATCTGGTGGCTGCTACAGAACTCATTTAACAACTAGCGACACAACATTATTAAATTAGCTTCTGAACTTTTATTTTTATAGAGGTAGAGCATCATAGTTTGTGCCAATGGCAAGCTGCGTTACTCAACCCGCTGGTGTGAGAACGTGTTGTGCATGCATGATTTAAACTGGGCATGTGTGTCCTTTGTGAATCTCAAAAACTCATCTTTCAATCTACTTGGCACTTTTCTGCCACACCGCGGTTCTCGACAAGAATCTGGGGGCCAAGCACACGACACAGGGGCAGTTTGAGAAAACTTAAACCAAGCTTTATTACATTCTACTTATTGTGGAAATATTTCTTCAGTAAATAATGCAACCTTGAAAAATAAGCATTGATTTGAGAAGGAAAATGTTACTCTATACAAACATTGCCATCACTCAGCATCAATTCTAGTGGCCAAATGGCACACTTGACCTCACAGCATAACACACACACACACACGCAGTTTTTGTACATCATCACAGACGTAAAGTGCGACTCCAACACATCACATCGCTGAGAGGGCACGGCACGAAGCACGACAGTCAAATCAAGTAACATCCAGGATCATTCCGGGTGCAGAAAAGGAAACCACACCGTTTGATTTTCAAGTCGTTACACAAAAATCACAAAGAACAATGTACAAACAGGACACACTCATCCACACAGTGATACACACGGGGGCACGGGAACGGTTCAGCTTCGGGTGGCCACGGCCGGAGCTTGCTGCTGGTCGCTGGACTGCAGTTGTCTTCCCAGGTACTCCCTGTGAAAGAAAGGGCAATCAATTACACCTCACCTTTTCCAAAATATATATATATATTTTTAAGGCTATGATCGTCTACAAAATCAAAAGTAGGGAAAGTCCCTCTATATCCAGGGGACTCACATGAGGTCAGGAAAGTCCCTCTATATCCAGGGGACTGACATGAGGTCAGGAAAGTCCCTCCGCATACAGGTCGCACGATTCTCGCCGTATATCCATGAGTGGTCTCACCCTATATATAGGAGGGGTCTCGCCCTATATCCGCTATATCCGCTGATCACCAGCGAGGGGTCTCCATCCGCAATAGGCCCTATATCCGCAATAGGGCCGAGACCCCAGCGAGGGGTCTCGGGCCTAGCGGATGCTAGCGAGGGGCGGCGGCGGCCGCCCTATATCGCCGCGGATAGGGTCTCGGCCCTATATCCGCTAGAGGGAGAGGGAGAGGGAGGGAGGGAGGGAGGGCGGATATAGGGCGGCGACCCCTCGTTAGCGGATATAGGGCGGCATTCACCCACAAATGGAAGATGTTTTCAGGGTTCAAGAAACACCTTATTCGTTTGCACCGGGACACTGTTTCAACAAATACTGTTAACAATATGGAGACTCAAATGATAGATGAGCCTTCAACTTCAAATGCAGTCTGTACAGACATTCCAGTAACCACCAAGGTCTCTGTTGACAAGCATCATTTGGTAAACATGTGTGGTTCTGTTGTAGCACAGTTGCAATCATCAGGTGTTGCTGAGAGCACTATCCAAGCAATGGTCGGGGTCAATGGAAGAGCTTGTAAACGATATTCACAGTCAAGCGAGAGACTCAGTTCTCAACTGTACTTCAGAGATTCAAGGAACATACTTTGAAAAAAAGCTAGACAGTTGTTTTGAACAACTACAAAATCCTTTTTCAGTCTTAAATACAGAAGCCAAACGACAGAAGCATTTCAAGGAAAAGTGGGAAATAGTTGAGCCGGTTGAGTATGTTCTTGGGGTTCGATTTGATGTACGTAGAGATCGAACAACAGGAGTTTACAATCAGATCCCTGTAACGGATAAGTTTGTGTATGTACCCATCTTAGGAACCCCGAAGTCTATGTTCAAAAATAGTGAAATATGTGACTGTTTCTTGCAGGCCAAACAAGAGGAAGAAGGAATTTTTAAAGATATATGTGATGGTTCATACTTTAAAAAAAAACGATTTGTTTTGCCAGCAAAAACATGCATTACAGATTCAACTATATTATGACGATTTCGAGACCGCAAATCCCTTAGGATCAAAGAAGGGGATTGTTAAGTTCAAACCTCGGGAGAGCGCGTGAAGAGAGTAGTCTAGGATATCGTTACTTATAATAAAAAGTATTTAATAAAAAGGATGATGATGATGATCAGAACATAGTTCCCGGCCGGGGGTGTCTCGCTTCAAGCAGTCCACAGGCCACTCTCAGCCATGCTGTAAGCAGTTAGCTGTCTGTGCTCTCCACGAGAAGGAACATTTCACCCCTTACAAATGTCCGCGCGAGTTGTTAAATACTCTCATTCGCTGAGCTTAAGGCCTCTCCATTGGTTAGTTTCCCAGCATGCAAGATAGCATAACAATAACATAGCATGTTAATGGCTAAACCCTTCACAGGGGCGGAGTCCTACTCAGGTAAACAGTCCTACTTCCTGCTAGCTTTGTTACTTCCGGTGTTTCCGCCATCCTGTGCTTTACGACCTATCACCACGTGTCTATGCCCTCCATCTTTAATTTATTCCATTCACACCTACGATTTCACAGTAACATAAAACCCACAGTGTCTTTCTACTATGCTACAATACACATCTTCATAACCTTAATTAATATTCCTATTAATTATTATTATTATCCTATTATTATCCTTCATAAGTATTGTAGTTTAAACATAGACATTCTTTATATTCTTGTGCAAGTTAGAATAACTATTACAACTCAACAATCCCTCCTTTTATACTATTTCATAGTATAAACATCTTTGTAATAGCTTATTGTCACCCACAGTGTAAACATTTTTATTAATGCATCTCTGTAATCCCTGTTAAAGAAAAACAAAACATCACTGTATACTACTGTGTAAACAAAATATAATGTCAGTGTGGTGCTATTCACCACACCGGTCAAAATCTTTAAATCATTGAGGTTTATGAATGTATTTATCTATATGTGTCCATCTGTGCATATGTCCATCTCCCCTTGCTCCTTCATTCCTTTGTGCGCGCTTCTCCTCATCCATTCTCCTTCCACAGCATCCTCCAGTCCTCGATTGCCTCAGATAAAAGAAAAAACAGGTTCAAACACTCCATCTATATCGTCAACAATCTAGACTTCTGTGTTTTGAATCAATGTATAAGTATGATACTCATCCATACTACCTGCTCCAGTGTGTGCGGGGCTCATCTACCCTGTGCTTTAAGAAAACCACCTGGAGTCTCTGGTCTGAAGGTGAGGCCTTCAAGGTGCAGTCAGGTGCATGATGGAAGTTGGTGATGGAGAGACAAGTGTGGAAACTTTGCTGCAGCTGAGGAGCAAAGTTAGGTACAACGGAGAGATTTTCCTCTCCATTCTCTTGGCGCTCAAACACCTAGATCGATTTCTGGGGGAAACAAAACTGTTGCACCTGGTGGTGTGGCTAAAAATGGCAGCATGTTATGTTCAGCAGTGAGACTTCTATCTCGGTGTCAACTTAAACATCACTTCCTATGTTGCGGTTCTAATTCTAACTCCAATGTTGCTGCGCTTAAACACTAACAAATGTAAAAAATACTGCGCCTAGGCAGAACTGTATGGATGTGAATATCACATCTTTTCCTAGGCAGATCCAGTCACCTGGCTTGACTGATGGCACGTTCCCATCAGCTGGCACTTGGTGGGTTCTGTAAATCTGTTGAAAGAGAACTTAGAACTTATCAGATAAGTATTCTTCCTCTTCTATGGAATATATTTAACGCTAGACTTTTCTCCTAACTCTCTTTCTGAGCTAGGCATCAGTCTTCCTGTCAATATCTCAGGGGGAGAAAAGAGTTCTCCCTCCTTATAGACATTACGTATCTGGCCAGGTCAACTTGGTGGCCTGGCAAATACTAGCTATTATAGATGTGATCGTTTGATTAGCTCTCTCGACTATACCCAGTGATTGTGGGTGAATGTGTGATTTCTAAATATCTCTTTGTCCTGTGAATGTTTGTTTGCAAAATGTGTACCATTGTCGGACCCAATTTTTCTTGGAGATTTTTCCTTGAATAAGCTTTCCGGGCTGCCAAATGTCTTGTGTGGCTTCGTTCAATCAAGTTAAGTTCTTTGCTGTAGCTCAACTCTGGTCTCCTCCCTCCTTTTTCTGAAACAATACTGCAGATATCATCCCATTTGATTCAGAAACATCGAGGTGGAAGAGCTTAGCGTAGCCAGCTGTTACTTCCTGCTTTTTTTGACAGGAGGTTCTTCTTCTTGCTCCCTGCTGCTGGCTGGCAGCTGATGAGCATGGGGGAGGTCTTCTCCGGACCCTACTTCATCACTTCTGGGTGGACCTCTGTGTCCTCTTTCCATGTCAGGTGCACTGCGGCAGTCTCTAGCCCAGTGTCCAAATATTCCACACTTATGACAGCTTTTCCGTGCTCTGTGGCTTCTCTGACTTCTGTAGTTCCCTTGTCCTTGCTGCCAACAAGGTCGGTCTCTTTTGACTTCTTTTCTTTGACGATCTCTTACTCTGTCCTCTTGCTCCTTCTTGGCTCGCTCCAGAGCTTCGGTCACAGCTTCTTGGATCAGATGGGTGATATTTTCCATAACCACCTGTCTTTGTTCTCTCGGGCCATCCTTAGTGGCCTCAGCGTCTCTTTCGGCCAGTTGCATCTTTAGCAGTCTGAGTTCCAACTTTTCCTTGTCTTCTTTTGCCTCTTTCTCATCGTCATTGCACTGGTTGATGTGATGAGTGATATGCTCTTCCCACACCTCATAGGTGGCATTCTTAATTCCCACCGTCCGTCGCATGTTCCTCTCCAGCGGGGCTGGGAGGCCTAATACTACGGCATTTTTCCACAAGTTCATGCAAATCTTGTCTTTGTCGTGTCTGGCACCTGTAGCCGATTCCCAGGCGTCAGCAGCTCGTCTCAGGTACACCATTGCTTCTTCTCCTGACTTGAGTTTGATGCTGTCCAGATTGGCTAGGTTTGGTACATAGGGCCACTGTAGTCTGATGGCGTCGAATAAGGAGGTACCGATCTTGCATAGTTCTTGGCCATCAGCGATGGTTTTGCAGCCAGCCTTCCTCTCCAGCTCCTGCAGTTCAGTCAGGCTGGAACACTGTACCAGGATGGCTCTCAGATCACCCACTGCTAATGGGGTTCCAGTGGTAACCGTATTCAGCGCTTTGATCCAGGGGGATCCTCCACTTGTCAGAGGAGGCAGCTTATCAATGATGTATTGAACATCCCTGGGGTTATATGGCTTATATTGTTTTAAGCCATTGCTCAAGGTTAGGATTGGGGCCTGCATCTCCTGATGTGGGGCACGTTCTTTCCAGTCCCATCTATCAGATCGCTCTGGGGTGGGGTCACGATCTGAGGACTGAAGGGATACGTTTGACAACTCACTCTCTTTTGGATGCTGTGGCCTGTGGCCTGGTAGGCATGGGCTTTCTTCCACCCTCCTTTTCTGGATGTTCTCAGCCTCCCTTTCTCTGGCTCGTTCTTCCATTGTAAACAGGGCCATCTCCAGACGTGCGATCTTATTCATCAGGATTGGGACTGCTCTGCTTTCCAGAGTGTTGCAATCAAGTTCAATCTCCACAGTGCCTCTTTTTATCTCCACTAATGGTGCTATGGTGTGTGGAGTTTCTCCTCTAAATGGGGTGTGTGTTTTATACGGGGCAGGGTATTGAAGTTGGGTGGGGCAGATGGAAGGGTTGGGAATTGGGTCTGACGGTGGAGAGGCTGCTTCTGATGTCAATGGCTGCTTCTCTTCATCTTGGGGTGTTTCTTCTTCCAGCAGGGTCTTCACCTCTGGGCACCTCCAGGCATTGTTATCTTCATTCAGTGCCATGCCATACCGTAGCATTCTTGCCTCCACTATGGCTTTGTTGGTTTTATTGAAGTCCGCTGAGGACTTTAACCCTCCTTTTCCCTTCTGTTTCTCTATTGCTGCTTCGTTTCTCAGCTTGAGCACTTTCATCAGCATCATCCTCTGCTCTTTGGTGGGCCCCTCCTGGGTTGTTACATCCAGTAAACCCTCATCGTGCCATCTCTGGATATGTTTCCTCAGTCTCCTATCGGCCTTCTTCCTTTCTTCTGGAACTGTCAAGTCCAGGGCAGCATAACATGCGGCATCAACCCATGTGAGCAGGGTTGGGGTTGGCTCAGACATCGTTGAAAGAATCAGGTGTCGACTTTGGCTCTTACATAAGGAAATGTAAATGTAGAAATAAAAATAAAAAAAATACGTGTCTAACGTGCAAGTGTGGTGCGGTTTGAAGAAATAGTTAGGTAGGGGAAAAAAAAGTTATACACTGATTAAACAGTCATGGCAACTTCAGTTCTATTCTTGTTATTATTATCAATATACTAATTAACAATCAATACATCAACAATCTAACTATGCTTTCCTAACTATGCTGCGCTAATGTGTATAAGTATCAGTATGGTTGCTAAAGGGTAATACCTTGTCTGAACTCAGTGGCGCTATCTGTTCCTTTTGTTGCAATATCTAGCTTTGCCACACGATGGTGCTAGGGGCTTAATCCCTGCAGTACCCTATCTGACCAATGGGGTATTAGTCCTCCAACCACTAGGGGCACTATTTCTTATGTCAAGTACAGTAACTGCTATGTGTCTCAGGCCTGTCTCACTCTCTAGCTTCTTCTAGTCTACTCCTCAAATTCCCTTCCCCCTTAACACCTTATCTCCTTTTATGACCCTCTTTTACGACCCTTTGTTCAAACTTTCTCCAAGGCCTATATTTCTCACTTCACAGTTTTAGCAATTAACAGCACTCTTTTACAGTATTTACAACAAACAAAACATACAACATTTAGTACAGTGCACTATTTACAACGCGTATCAGCAATTCAGCATCTCTGTCTACAACATTACCATTAATTCAGCGACCCACTATCTCTATCGTGACATTACCTTGAATTTAGTAAAACCTCGGCGCGAATGCAGCACAACATTCTCCAACCGTGTCTCAATGCTATAGAGTATGAACCGTCAATTCACTTGGCCTTCTCCCAAAGCATTATATACACTGAGTATGACCCGTCAATTCACTTGGCCAACCCAATGTATTAAATAGAGTACAACCCGTCAGTTCACATGATTGACCCAAACTATTAACTAGAGTATGACCCGTCAATTCACTTGGCCAACCCAATGTATTAAATAGAGTACAACCCGTCAGTTCACCTGATTGACTCAAAAAATAACTAGAGTATGACCTGTCAATTCACTTGGCCAACCCAACTATATCTAGAGTACAACCCGTCAGTTCACCTGATTGACTCAAAAAATATATATCCCAAACTATATAGAGTACAACCCGTCAGTTCACCTGATTGACTCCAAAACTATATACGTGCTTGATATGTATATTCTCAAAAGAGTGTGCCTCCATGAGGAAGACATCAATCGTACCGACGCCGCGTCATCTACAGCAAGGCTCTCATTCAATCACTCTCACAGTTCATGCGGACGGCGCCGCCATTGTTCCTCAGTCATACCGGCAGCGCCGCTGCTTCGAGCGAAGCTTACAACACACACACACACACACACACACACACACACACACACGTACGTCAGCTTTCATTCAACATACATCTATAAACTGATCACCATCTCCTTTACTTGACTATATTATCCTTATGTGTCGTTTTTATGCTAATATTTTTTCTTACCTCGTGCGTCCAGTTCCGCTCCCACTCACAGCTAAATTGTCCTAATCTACCTGTACAGAATTCGGTTCTTCAACAACAGGCTCTGTTTACCTTTTTATTATGGGCGCCCAGTGAGTAGGGGGAACGGATCGTCCGAAGTGCTCCCCGGAAAAAGTCCGGTCCTTTGTCCATATTGCTATCTCTCCACCGCGCCTCTACCACAAGGTCCCTTCGTGGTCGCCAAATTGTTAAGTTCAAACCTCGGGAGAGCGCGTGAAGAGAGTAGTCTAGGATATCGTTACTTATAATAAAAAGTATTTAATAAAAAGGATGATGATGATGATCAGAACATAGTTCCCGGCCGGGGGTGTCTCGCTTCAAGCAGTCCACAGGCCACTCTCAGCCATGCTGTAAGCAGTTAGCTGTCTGTGCTCTCCACGAGAAGGAACATTTCACCCCTTACAAATGTCCGCGCGAGTTGTTAAATACTCTCATTCGCTGAGCTTAAGGCCTCTCCATTGGTTAGTTTCCCAGCATGCAAGATAGCATAACAATAACATAGCATGTTAATGGCTAAACCCTTCACAGGGGCGGAGTCCTACTCAGGTAAACAGTCCTACTTCCTGCTAGCTTTGTTACTTCCGGTGTTTCCGCCATCCTGTGCTTTACGACCTATCACCACGTGTCTATGCCCTCCATCTTTAATTTATTCCATTCACACCTACGATTTCACAGTAACATAAAACCCACAGTGTCTTTCTACTATGCTACAATACACATCTTCATAACCTTAATTAATATTCCTATTAATTATTATTATTATCCTATTATTATCCTTCATAAGTATTGTAGTTTAAACATAGACATTCTTTATATTCTTGTGCAAGTTAGAATAACTATTACAACTCAACAGGATACACAAACTTGGTTGTACTTACTTTATATTGCGAAACCTGCCACCAAAATGCAATTCTGTGTTGATGAATATTCATGTTGTGGCTCTTTTTCACTCTTTTTTGCTCTTTTTTGCTTGAAGGTGTAGTGCAGTACGAACTGAAACTTGTCTTTCAATACCTTGTCAAGGAGAAACTTTTATCTTTGGAATCATTGTCGCAGAGAATTCAAAGTTTCAACTATGGTTATACTGAGAGAAGAAACAGACCAAGTGGGTTGAAAATGGATGAGAGCAAAGATCTTGGATTTAATGCTATCCAGTCATGGTGCCTTGTGCGAAACGCTCCTCTCATTTGTGGTGATCTAGTTCAAAGAAATAACAGTTATTGGAACCTGCTCCTCCTCTTGCTTCAAATTGTGAATATAGTATTTTCACCAGTTGTTACTAACGGTATGACATATTATCTGAAGCATTTAATTAATGATCATCACAAGCTATTCAAATCTTTGTTTCCTGAGAAAAGACTTATTCCAAAGCATCATTTCATGATCCATTACCCAAGGTGTATTCGTAAAATAGGTCCACTCCTTCATGTATGGTGCATGAGGTTTGAGGCCAAACACAATTTTTTTAAAAGATCTGTCAAGAATTTCAAAAATATAACAAAAACATTGGTCAAACAACACCAGAGACAGCTAGCTTATCACTGGGAGAATTTTAATGTTCAGAGGTTTGAGTTTGGTCCAGTGAGGAACGAAGCGATTGATAGCTTGGAGGGTGGTGAGGCTTTAATTGCAATGTTAAATGTGAATGCATACTCTGATGTGTCAACTACCAATTGGGTGAAGAACTATGGAACCGAGTATCAAATTGGTATGTTTGTTTGTGTTAAAACAAATATGGAAGTTCCTGTTTTTGGAAAGATCACCAGTATCATTATAAATGAAGATCGAGCTTTCATTCTGACTTGCACAGTTGATACTCTCTATTTTGATGAGCACTTCAGTGCCTACTGTATCAAGGAGAGGGATGATTCATTTTCTGTTATTTATATTGATGAGTTGATTTATTATAGACCCTATGATAAACAGTTATCTAATGAGATGGATGAAGAAATATACATTGTGCCACATTGCCATGTTGTGTGACCTGTGCTATTGTTTTGTGTGACCTGTGCTATTGAGGCTGCCAATTAAGAAATGTTATTGTAATGCAAATGCTATGTTTGTGGTGGGCTTGAAAATACAAGTTTTATTTGAACAAACTTTTGTATTGATGATTTTCTTCTTTGTAACTAAGTACTAGGAATATACTGAATCCAAAAGTAAAATTGTATCATGTATAGCATTAGGGATTATAACTCCCTACAGTGTTTAAACAAATATATAAATCAACTCTGCAAGAGTAAAATACAGAGTTTCATTTTAAATCCTCTATAGTGTTACATAGGTCAGCAACTCTAGTCGGTGTTAAAACAGAATATACAGATAGTGTTAAATTCTGACACTGCACACTAGTGTTGTGTAAATTCAACACTGGCCTGTGTTGACTGGTGTTAAATGTCAACTACTGAGAGAGTTGCTTCAACTCTATCACAGTGTTGAACATTTAACACTTTTAAA
The DNA here is from genome assembly GCA_023566465.1 of Cottus gobio. Classification (NCBI taxonomy): domain Eukaryota; kingdom Metazoa; phylum Chordata; class Actinopteri; order Perciformes; family Cottidae; genus Cottus; species Cottus gobio. Next base: position 23,673,664 of record CM042225.1, on the reverse strand, counting down.
AGTGTAGTTTTAACTCAAAATAGGGTGGACCAATATAGACACTTTCAAAGTGTTGAATTTAACTCTATTGGTGTTGAATTAACACTGCTGATTTTGCTGTGTGGCGGCAAAACAAACACATTTTCACTTTTTTTGCTTGATGATCTTTAGTGTTTCCAAGCAAACCAGTGGACAGAAACAACACACAGAGATAATGGGCAGGTTGAGCCTTCGGGCGCTGAGGAAACGTGAGGAGTGGAGGCTAAACATTACATCTGAAGTAATACAGCATATTGAGTTTGTGATGGTTGCGCTCAGAAACTAGAAAAGAGGATTTTTAAGGCAGATACGGATATTGATATTTGAGACTGATGCTGAATAATAAACGGTTGTTTTTTGTTGTTGACAAAAACGCACGACATGAGGATTCCTTAAGTTCTGTTGTCAAAGAATTGAAGCCAAGCTCACCGGCTGCTGGCTCGTATTCACTGCACAGACAGGAACATTTGCATCAATCTTTTCACCGAAACTCTCAGCAAGAAAGCGAATGCAAACTACCCCGTTGAGACAAACAGCTCCCGCCAAGCGTGAGCCCAGTTCAGAACTATTGCAAATACAAAGGCAATCTCAAAGCTGCAGCCAGACTCACAAAGCTCGGCACACGCTCAACAACCATCAAGCAACGGATTGACAGCATCGAAGCCGAACCGACTCACTATCGGCCTCGATGTGCGAACACAACAGCAAAAAAGAAGAAAATAGATCTGCTACATTTTTATTCTCAGTGAGCATTCAACACACGGCCCCTTATCTAGTTGGTACGTCGTGACATAAATGAAGCAACAAATACAGACTTTACCAGCTGAATACTGATGTAATAAACATGTATTTAAGTATATCAAGGTAATCTTGAAAAGCCTTGATAGAATTCATCAACTAAGTTTTTTTTCGGGCTGTGTGGACGTGTGCAGGCAGAGCTTGAGTGACATCTCTTTGAATCTCCTGCTGGCTTTGTTGGAGCAAATTATAGTTTTATCAATCTTATCAGTACACAGTCCATTAACCTTGCATAATTCCCAGCATGTCTCCGCCCAACTTCAACCTGAGCGGACCTCTATCAGCCAACAATTAATGAAAATACCTGCGAGGGTGTGCAGGGCTATGAAGGGTTTGTATGCACATGTTCAGAACGCCTGGTTCAACTCACCAGTTGTGGACCATGAGCTTCTGCACGGCCAACAGGGCGTTGTAACGGACTAGCTGGTCCTCGTGGTGCATATGATTCATCACCAGCTGTTTTCCACCCAGCTGCTCAATCACCCTGAATAGGAGAGATGAGAGAAAAGCTTTATCCAGACAGATAGCAGGGGCTGTTTTCATGTTTGAGGTCATTCGGTGACCCAGCACTAGGTAATAGAATCCCGCCTGACTGAAACTTTTTTTGTATCTCATGAAGGATCACTGGCCTGATGAAATAATATAGTGCTTTGAAGAGGAACAAAAACAAACACAATGCATGATGGGATAACAGACTACATGGTGTGACCAGAGAAAAGGAAAAGTAATGTTACTTATCAACTAAACTTTTATCTAGTGGGCTCCAATTATGAATGTTAAGGCTAATAAGATGAATATGGGAGACAAGAAAAACCCATTATGGATCTGTCACACACACTGTCATGAGGATAACAAACGTTGGAGGAAACCTAAACAATACATGGAGATGATAAAGGAGGTGCCGAGTCAAGAACTAGAAGCCTCAGAGGATTTAGGAAGACGAAAGTGAAGAACACGCTGGACTTCAGCATCATCTGACAACAATCTCTCTTATCTCCTCGGTGCTTTGAGGAGGTCTGGTGAGCTTCGTGCTTTGTGTTCAGATAAACGTATTTTCCTCTTTAAATGTGAGAAGTACATTATCCCAAAAGTCCTACACATAGTGTATTTAAGCTTTGATGTGACTTGGTTTTCACAGAAACATGGCTTACCGTTTGCCAATGCCACACATACTCTCCGATATCGTGAGCTGCTACCGCAATGACTTGAGGATCATCGGACACCTCCAAGAGCCTCGTTAAGATCCTAATCGAGAAAGGGAGACAAAATAGGAGGCATTTAAATGGTGAGGTCACTCTGCATCAATAGGCAGATCATATTTCCCAGATGCTGCATGAAGTAAACAGATTATTGGATATTTCATTCACTGACAAAGTGTTGGATGCAGAAATTGACTGATTTCTCTGAAGCCAAGGTTAATGTTACTTTAATACTGAGAAACCCAAACTCTAAAATCAAAATTCAAGAACATGAGGCTTCTGAATAAGTGAGACCTCTGGGTTCAAAGTCAGACAAAGCGTGGGTGAGAGTCGGGGACAGACGTGAATACAAAAAGAGGGTCAATTAAGCGGAGATGATGTCTGAGCTGATTACAGAGGCCATTTCATCCAATCATGCTGGGATGCAATAACTGTCACGTCTGTATGCTCTGAGATCAGATCTGGCTCGCATTGGGGTCCCATCAGCCGTATGTATGACTTCATCAAGAGGCCTGGCTTGCAATAAGTTGGGATCTCAGTGAGGTGTGGACAGCATGTGGGCACAATCCAGACAAGACTTAGGTTTTGCATCATCTTCCCTCCACAAACAGAGGAGGAAAACCGAGGCTGGAGCAGAGCTGAGACTCTTCACTTAGGTTGAGTTAGTTCATTTTGCTGCGTTAGAATAAAAGCTTTTAAATAACAGGAAACAATTATTGTAAGGAAGTTACGGGAAAAAGTGGTTCGCACCGAATAAGTGGAACTTCATAAGCAGCAATTCTTCAATGAATAGTCTATTAAGTCTATTAATAATCTAGGAGGGAAGAGCAAGCATCATAAAATAGGAGCGTTATGGGAGGTGAAATGTGTTCTGGTCTAGGGGATTCGATCACAAAGGTTGCATTGAAAAGACGAGTGTAACCACGGCCAGAGAGAGGACAGCGATCAGACAATGAGATGATGACATTTTTACTGAATGTCAGTAACACGAACAGTTTGTGACTTGAATAACAAAGAAGAGGCACAAATTGATGTTTTGTAATCTTTAGATTGGAGACACACACACACACACACACACACACACACACACACACACACACACACACGCACACACACACACACACACACACACACACACACACACACACACACACACGTTAAGAGATGATGTTGATGAATCTGTGACTTTTAAGGAGCCGTTAGAAGTACGAGCTGAGATGACCACAAAACTCAATGCGAGTGAAGTTTTTTGAACACATGTGACCAGCTAATATTTAAATTCAAGAATATATATAAATATATATTTTTTAAATTTGATAAACAGTATAACCTAATCGTATGCAACATGGATAAAACATCACATTCCATTTATTCAATTTCTTTGAATGAAATCATGCCTTTCTTTTTTTCTTTCTCAGACTGAAATTCCGAAAAACTTTCATACAATTAAAGCTGTATTTAATTCACTTCTGTATCGGCAACGTCATAGTAGGGCTGCACAATTAATTGAATATTAATCTCAATCATGATTTGGGCTTCTCACAATTAAATGAACGTGATCGCCTGAGATAACGTCTGATTTTAGGTCATAATGGTGCAGCCCTACATCTTAGTGTATGACAAAGCGTATTTTGTGCCATTACAATAAAAGCTTCATCTTACTTGAGGAGCTCGTAGTTCTTCTCATTCAGGCGGACGGCGTTCTCGCGCCAGAACTTCTCCGACTTGTGCACAGGACTCCATTCCAGGCGGCCGGACTTGAGCTCAGAGCTCATCGAATGAGCTGTTGATGAGATGAAACATAGAACACGAAAACGATTATTTTTTTCTTGCTTCAGCAAGTTAAGTGGAGAGTCCAAGGGTCACTTATTATTTTTCCCTCTGCAAAAATAGCAGATTGTTTTTTAACCCATCTGGTGAAGAGCTGTGATGTGAGAGGCTAGATCAAACACTTCAGATCTTATCTACAGGTCACTCACACATGAAGAGAATACAGCATTCATAATAAAAAGTCTAAAAAAAATGTAAAAGAGTAGCTTCATGAAGATCTACCAGATACATGCACAGCACTAGAATATCCTTTTCTTTGAAAGATTTGTTGCAAGCGTTTCTTTTTGCAATCTGCTCTCCCGAGCAGAGCTACTGATGGCTGAAAATAGATGGTCCGTTGTCCATGAAATGGAAGCGACCGGGTACCTGAGATCCTGCACGCTCTCGCCCAGCTTTTCCAGCAGGAACTTAATGTCCTCGTCGTCATACTTCTGCTGCTCGAGGTTCTCCAGTTGCTTCAGCACCTTGCACTGAATCATGGCCAGGGCGTACTCCTGGAGAGTCTCCCGCTCTCCTGACTTCTCTGAGACTGCGAGCTGTTATCTGACTCTCTGCCATCACCATTGGACCAAGATGGCAGCGGTGATTAGACTCCAGAGCTGAGGGAAGCCTGAGACGCATTTTCAGGACTTGGGCGACAGTGTTTGAAAAGGTTGCTGCACAATTCATTGAGTTATCACCTAATCGTTGCAGCTCTATATGAAATAATGCAATATAGGATGTTTAAGAAAACATACATAATACAATCTAATACTACTGTTCTGCCATAAAGATAACTGTATGATGGCTATGATGTTTATTTCCATTATATGTACATACAAGGTGTTACAGTTTTTCTCAATTGCTAAGACACATTTCTTGAAACGGTCACCCATTTTCTCAAAACTGTAAACACAAAACCTCATCTTCAAGCACTATTTACAAAACCTCTGAATCCTCTTGCAAAATGAAACTTTCGCCTCAAAACAGATTTACCTGTGCTCAAAATCAAACACTGCTCTCAAATCATGAACAAATTGATCAAAATAATATACACTATCAAGCAGTCAGTAAACAATACACCAATAAAGAGAAAACACATAGTTCAAAACATATAGTTCTCAGGGAGAAGTAGGTTTTCGGACTCCGGGCCGACTACCTCAGTGGGCGGCTGGTGCTCACTCCTGCTGCTGGCGGCCCCTCATCAGTCCAGCAGGTAGCTGTGTGCCCTCCAACACCTGGCTCAGGATCAAAGAGATCATCTCTCACTGTGAGTCACACGATAATACGATACTGATCACTTTAGGAACGGGATATTTTGGGCAGCTCGACCAAAGAAGAATAAAATAAGGAACCCAACACAAATACATCACTGAGATGCAACTAACATAAACAAGGTCCTTTATGGCTGCCTCCAACTCTTCAAACAACCATGTTGTCTTTGATTTATTCCCTAAAATATAATGACATTACTCACAATGAAAGCTTTCTTCCATCCAGGCGGCTACCTCCAGTTCTGCCGAGTGAAGCCAATGTGGAAATGTTTAAAAACTTGCATTCTCTCATCTGACCACCAGAGGGCAACTCCTCTGGTTGTATAGAAGTCTATGAGAAAATGACTCTACTTCTCTCTTGATGTATTCCCTCAGTAAACATTGTAAACATGAGTTTATGTCTCAATCTCTAGTTTCAAGTCTTCTTCAATACAGCATGATGTTCATTTAGTAAATTATGGTCATTTAGTCAATAGTCCATAGTCCATAAAGTGGATTATGCTTTTGGGCGGGCTTACTGTGATTGACAGGTCGCTGCAGCTTCCAACAAAAACAAGAGTTCAAAAGTGAAATTAATTTCCCAAAATAATACCCCTGGTGTGTAAAGGCCTTAAGAAAATTGCTATGTAGCTGGAGTCAGGACTTCGTTTGCATAGCTTAGCATAAAGAGTGTTGGGAACAGTGGAACCAAACCTGGCAGCCTAAAGGTGACAACAATACTCCAGGAAGCAGCCTTTATCAGTCTGACACTGATAAACAGCTTCAGCACATAACTCCACAAATAGTATGTTTCTCACTTTTTTCTTAATTTGTCTTTGCACTTTATTATTATTACTATTCACTATTCACTTTATGTTGGACAGAAGAGAAACGTTCTTTCGATCTTTTGTATGTTTGCACATGTAAAAAATTGACATTAAAGCTGACTTTGACTTTGAGAAGCCCATTTCCGCAGGAAAATAAATAAATAAAATAGAGCCAATCAGCGTTGACAAGCTCAGCGCGTCATCACTGCGTCCTGCTGGTGCTGAGTCATGGTTTAAATTATAACAACAATTAATAACCCGCAACTAACGCTCTTTAACACGCTCGACAATGTGCATCACCCACAACTAATGCTCTATAACAGGGTACAACAGCACAACATAATTGTTTGTGACACATAAACAACTTTTAACCATAGAAATTGTACATTTATTAAATTTACACCGCCGAACTGCATGCTGGGTACCGCCCGCCCACTATCACAGCATGAAGAAACTCCGTCGCTACATTAAAAAACGTAAAAGAGCGATGCAGGAGGAACAAGAGAGAGCAGAGACGCACCAACACAACGCGTTGCCCAGAGAGGAGCTGTGTCTGCTGGCTGGAGGGTTTGAAAAGTCCGACATAGTTTAGAAAACGATGTATTGCAAAGAAGCTGAACATGGAGGGCATGGAGGTCTTGGTCCATCAGGACCAAGACCTCACGCCACAAAAACAGTTTCTTCCCGTCTGCCGTCGGGCTCATCAACAGAGCCCGGGTCCCCCACTGACTCTAATGACTCTGTCACCCCCAGACAATTCCCACCGGACACTCCCCTGCACATAGCCTTATACTTGAATACACTTGACTTGACACTTTGGCATTGCACTTGCCACTTTCACACAACTCTTACACTCATGCACATTCCATGCACTTTATCTTATTTTTGGTATTTTGATATGCTGCTGTTTCAATGTAGATATTCATTCATCCATTCATCCTCATTTATTGCACTGCGTTAACTGTTAAATGTGTATTGTTAAATGTTAAATGTATGCACCTTCCCGCCAGGACAAATTCCTTGTATGTGTAAGCATACATGGCAATAAATGGTTCTGATTCTGATTCTGATTCTGATTCATGCATGCAGATATGCATACGACAGCTGGTGGCTGCTACAGAACTCATTTAACAACTAGCGACACAACATTATTAAATTAGCTTCTGAACTTTTATTTTTATAGAGGTAGAGCATCATAGTTTGTGCCAATGGCAAGCTGCGTTACTCGACCCGCTGGTGTGAGAACGTGTTGTGCATGCATGATTTAAACTGGGCATGTGTGTCCTTTGTGAATCTCAAAAACTCATCTTTCAATCTACTTGGCACTTTTCAGCCACACCGCGGCTCTCGACAAAAATCTGGGGGCCAAGCACACGACACAGGGGCAGTTTGAGAAAACTTAAACCAAGCTTTATTACATTCTACTTATTGTGGAAATATTTCTTCAGTAAATAATGCAACCTTGAAAAATAAGCATTGATTTGAGAAGGAAAATGTTACTCTATACAAACATTGCCATCACTCAGCATCAATTCTAGTGGCCAAATGGCACACTTGACCTCACAGCATAACACACACACACACGCAGTTTTTGTACATCATCACAGACGTAAAGTGCGACTCCAACACATCACATCGCTGAGAGGGCACGGCACGAAGCACGACAGTCAAATCAAGTAACATCCAGGATCATTCCGGGTGCAGAAAAGGAAACCACACCGTTTGATTTTCAAGTCGTTACACAAAAATCACAAAGAACAATGTACAAACAGGACACACTCATCCACACAGTGATACACACGGGGGCACGGGAACGGTTCAGCTTCGGGTGGCCACGGCCGGAGCTTGCTGCTGGTCGCTGGACTGCAGTTGTCTTCCCAGGTACTCCCTGTGAAAGAAAGGGCAATCAATTACACCTCAGCACTCCAAACCCACTTATTGCTGATTTATAGGTATTTCCGTCCACCTGATGGCATTCAGAACACCTTGAAAAGGAAAAGTTTGACATTTTGGAAAACCTATTGGCGTTGTTGGGAAGAGTAACTTACTATAGCTTGTTTAAGACAAAACAAGTTGTTTTTTTCTGGGGGTTTTGTGCAAAAAAATTGGAGTATTTTCATCATCCATTAATCTTTTCTTGACTAATCGGTCTATATAAGGATGTCATGCCTGTCACAATTAACCCGAGGCCAAGGTGACTTCTCCAGATTGTTTTGTTGCGTCTGACCGACAGCCCAGAATGATGTTCAGTCTACAATTACAAGTTTTGGCTCATCAAAATAGTTGCCGCTTAGTTTTCTGCCAATTAACCAATGGATTAAGTGATTGGAGACATTTTGATTTCAACAGCATTTAAAACACTATTTGGTGATTACAAAATGTGATTAACGATTTGAAATGGCTGATATAATATAAACAATATCTTTTAGGGCGGATGTTTAACCTTATAGATTAAACTGCGCTCAATTTGGACCATATTCTGACTAGTTTTCTTACTTTTACAGACAGACATACGGTGGCATCTGTTCCGTTAATGAAATGTGTTTCAGATCCCATCCAACTGATAAATGAAAGGAAGTCGGTTCTTTAATATCCTTTAATGTCATCATAAGTGCCCTTTTTAAACTGACCTTTTCATATTTTGAGAATGTGAGCTTCTGACCCAGACATGGTGTACATGTTGAAATATACTCCCAGTACTGTGACAGGTCCCACTTCTCCTACAGGTTTCTTCTTGGCAGTAACATTTATGTGATATATGATACGACAACATGGCACTCACGTTGCTGCTAACCAAAATATGAATTGTCTCTCATAAATCGGCAGATTGAAAAAGGCTAGCTGGCAAATCAGAAGATGGAAATTATGTTCTTTATATCATGCTCCTTAAAAGCTCAGATCAGGGTTCTGATAAACATCATTGCACTACATATTTCAGCACATTGGTTGGTTTTCTTTATCCGACCGTTCATACTGATATTTTAAAAGGCTGTTGAGAAAGCAGCACAATGGCCTCTCTGATTTGATCTTATTTATTGCTTATTGTAAATGTGTATATATGTATTGTGATGTCACGAGAGGCTGTGTCCTGGAGGGACGTTACATCCCCCGGAGATGGCTGCAAACCCAGACAGCTATGGCTTCATCTGCTGGTATGGTCGGGAACTCCACCCCTCTATGGCCAAGCTTCCCACGCAGCTGAAACAAACGAGGAGCTGATGAGCTGAAGGTTTTTTGAAGGGAAGAGACACACTGGGAAGGGGCTTTTTTTGGTTTTTTTGTTGTGTGGGAGGAAACCCAGTCTCGGTGCTGGGCGCTGGGGAGGACAAGAGTGCGGCACGTCCACTTCCATGAGGAATACAAGGATTTGGAGATACTGACCTTTGGAAAATACTCACCTTTGGATATATTCGCCTGTGGAAATACGTGAGAGACATTGTGGAAGGACTTTTGGCTGGGTTGGCCACTAGCTGCCATGTGGACTACAGTAAGGCGGTGGAGAAGTTATCTGAGCGAGTGAGAATTATGATTTTGGATGTGAAAGGAGAATTATGATTTTTGGATGTGGAAGAGACATCCCTGAACGGTGAACCATTAAAGAGCCCTAGAGAACAGAATTTGGTTATATTTTCGTTAATTTCCCAAGACCGTTAATAAAACCCTTGTTTTGTGTGAACCTGGTCTCCTTGCACTACTTGAGCAATCCCGCTGAAAGAGGGGTAGCCTCTCATGATGTCACAGTATAATGAGAGATATGTGTGATTTAGGATGTGTCGTGATTTATTAGATTATCGTCATAAAAATGACTTGACTGCTGTTTTTTTCCACCCATTTTCTGATTATAAAACTAACACGCCGAGCACATTTTGCTCATTTATTAAAGAAGCTGCCACAATTATAATGTTAAAATATGAAAAGCAAAGAAAGCTATCTGTAGAATAAGGCACATTGATTACTGGAGATTAACAGTACATTTTGTTGAGTAATAATTTCGGTAAAACGAGGACCGAAGGGAAGAATAACGTTTTAAAAGTCTGAACACATTCTCCTACAATATCCTCCCTCCCTCTGTGGCTTTGTAATGGAGTGAACTGGACCAGACATCTGGGCGTCCCCATTAGCCAGGCCGGTGAATGAAAAGCCATCTAATAATATGGATGATACGATTTCCATGAAAACCGTGGACTTGTGTTTCTGTCTGGGCTCTGAGGGCCGAGTGACTCAACAGCTGATGGACTAAAACCAGCAAAATCCGCAAAATTACAAAACTGTAGTTTCTAACCCTGAAGTCACACTTTCATCTGTGCTGTTGTCATGGCAGCAGGGCCTTCAGAAAGTAGGGACTAGAAGATCTTCTCACGGAAACAACATCAACAAACCCACTCACAGTGGGCCGCTTTGATTCCTTTGATATATCCGCCCCCCTCCCTCCCTCTTTCCCTCCCTCTCCCTCCCTCCTAGCGGAATAGGGCCGAGACCCCTCCTATAAATAGGGACGCAGGCGGATATAGGGCCGAGACCCGACAGTCGCCCTTAAAAATCCTCTTTTCTAGTTTCTGAGCGCAACCATCACAAACTCAATATGCTTTATTGTGCTACACACCAGGGTGCCAGATTAACGTTTCCACTGGTTCCAACTTTCCCAGTTTGTCGTACCAGAACATTTGGACATGTTCTTAATTTATATATTTACATATGTACACACAATTTAATTAAGTAAGCTTTTGAATACAGGACATGTACTTTTTAAATGTGTGGTATTAGTACTTTTACTCAAGTAAAAGATCTGACTACTTCTTCCACCATGGCTCAGTCAGGCCAGCTCTTTTCTAGTTTCTGAGCGCAACCATCACAAACTCAATATGCTGTATTACTTCAGATGTAATGTTTAGCCTCCACTCCTCACGTTTCCTCAGCGCCCGAAGGCTCAACCTGCCCATTATCTCTGTGTGTTGTTTCTGTCCACTGGTTTGCTTGGAAACACTAAAGATCATCAAGCAAAAAAAGTGAAAATGTGTTTGTTTTGCCGCCACACAGCAAAATCAGCAGTGTTAATTCAACACCAATAGAGTTAAATTCAACACTTTGAAAGTGTCTATATTGGTCCACCCTATTTTGAGTTAAAACTACACTTTTAAAAGTGTTAAATGTTCAACACTGTGATAGAGTTGAAGCAACTCTCTCAGTAGTTGACATTTAACACCAGTCAACACAGGCCAGTGTTGAATTTACACAACACTAGTGTGCAGTGTCAGAATTTAACACTATCTGTATATTCTGTTTTAACACCGACTAGAGTTGCTGACCTATGTAACACTATAGAGGATTTAAAATGAAACTCTGTATTTTACTCTTGCAGAGTTGATTTATATATTTGTTTAAACACTGTAGGGAGTTATAATCCCTAATGCTATACATGATACAATTTTACTTTTGGATTCAGTATATTCCTAGTACTTAGTTACAAAGAAGAAAATCATCAATACAAAAGTTTGTTCAAATAAAACTTGTATTTTCAAGCCCACCACAAACATAGCATTTGCATTACAATAACATGTCTTAATTGGCAGCCTCAATAGCACAGGTCACACAAAACAATAGCACGGGTCACACAACATGGCAATGTGGCACAATGTATATTTCTTCATCCATCTCATTAGATAACTGTTTATCATAGGGTCTATAATAAATCAACTCATCAATAGAAATAACAGAAAATGAATCATCCCTCTCCTTGATACAGTAGGCACTGAAGTGCTCATCAAAATAGAGAGTATCAACTGTGCAAGTCAGAATGAAAGCTCGATCTTCATTTATAATGATACTGGTGATCTTTCCAAAAACAGGAACTTCCATATTTGTTTTAATACAAACAAACATACCAATTTGATACTCGGTTCCATAGTTCTTCACCCAATTGGTAGTTGACACATCAGAGTATGCATTCACATTTAACATTGCAATTAAAGCCTCACCACCCTCCAAGCTATCAATCGCTTCGTTCCTCACTGGACCAAACTCAAACCTCTGAACATTAAAATTCTCCCAGTGATAAGCTAGCTGTCTCTGGTGTTGTTTGACCAATGTTTTTGTTATATTTGTGAAATTCTTGACAGATCTTTTAAAAAAATTGTGTTTGGCCTCAAACCTCATGCACCATACATGAAGGAGTGGGCCTATTTTACGAATACACCTTGGGTAATGGATCATGAAATGATGCTTTGGAATAAGTCTTTTCTCAGGAAACAAAGATTTGAATAGCTTGTGATGATCATTAATTAAATGCTTCAGATAATATGTCATACCGTTAGTAACAACTGGTGAAAATACTATATTCACAATTTGAAGCAAGAGGAGGAGCAGGTTCCAATAACTGTTATTTCTTTGAACTAGATCACCACAAATGAGAGGAGCGTTTCGCACAAGGCACCATGACTGGATAGCATTAAATCCAAGATCTTTGCTCTCATCCATTTTCAACCCACTTGGTCTGTTTCTTCTCTCAGTATAACCATAGTTGAAACTTTGAATTCTCAGTGACAATGATTCCAAAGATAAAAGTTTCTCCTTGACAAGGTATTGAAAGACAAGTTTCAGTTCGTACTGCACTACACCTTCAAGCAAGTCGTGCATGATGTCAACAGCATAATTGTCAGAGATGTGAAAAAAACGCAATGTATTGAGCAAGCATGTCTTCTTGACACCAAATGTTGTCACCAACATAGGATTTTCACGTAGCGCTGAACAATGTTCTGCATGGATGTTTTTTGTACGAAAAATCCAGGGTGATCTTCAGTGAAGACACATTGAAACTCTTCCTTAATGGTTAAACAAAATCTACAACAATATGTTGCAGAAAAAGACTCAACATAACCAAACAGCCCGTGTAAACCAAGATAATAAATACTTATTATCATCTGTATATTGGTTTTAACTGCTATTGCAATTCTGGTTGGATGCTAAACTGCATTTCGTTGCTCTGTACTTGTAAATGTGTAATGACAATAAAGTTGAATCTAATATAATTTAATCTAATCACCAGTTACTTGAATAACAGACCCTAGCAATGGTGAGTCAGAGAAAGGCACTTCTATTCCTTCATTTTCTAGTTTTTTAACATCATCAATGAGAGGCTTCAGTATTTCATCACATCCATACCTTTTCAGGTCTTGTGAGTGAAAAAGAGCCACAACATGAATATTCATCAACACAGAATTGCATTTTGGGGGCAGGTTTCGCAATATAAAGTAAATACAACCAAGTTTGTGTATCCCCTTCTTTGATCCTAAGGGATTTGCGGTCTCGAAATCGTCATAATATAGTTGAATCTGTAATGCATGTTTTTGCTGGCAAAACAAATCGTTTTTTTTAAAGTATGAACCATCACATATATCTTTAAAAATTCCTTCTTCCTCTTGTTTGGCCTGCAAGAAACAGTCACATATTTCACTATTTTTGAACATAGACTTCGGGGTTCCTAAGATGGGTACATACACAAACTTATCCGTTACAGGGATCTGATTGTAAACTCCTGTTGTTCGATCTCTACGTACATCAAATCGAACCCCAAGAACATACTCAACCGGCTCAACTATTTCCCACTTTTCCTTGAAATGCTTCTGTCGTTTGGCTTCTGTATTTAAGACTGAAAAAGGATTTTGTAGTTGTTCAAAACAACTGTCTAGCTTTTTTTCAAAGTCTGTTCCTTGAATCTCTGAAGTACAGTTGAGAACTGAGTCTCTCGCTTGACTGTGAATATCGTTTACAAGCTCTTCCATTGACCTGACCATTGCTTGGATAGTGCTCTCAGCAACACCTGATGATTGCAACTGTGCTACAACAGAACCACACATGTTTACCAAATGATGCTTGTCAACAGAGACCTTGGTGGTTACTGGAATGTCTGTACAGACTGCATTTGAAGTTGAAGGCTCATCTATCATTTGAGTCTCCATATTGTTAACAGTATTTGTTGAAACAGTGTCCCGGTGCAAACGAATAAGGTGTTTCTTGAACCCTGAATAAGTGCAAAAGAATGAAGAACATCCCGGCTGACCACATTTCAAACGTAATGTCTTTCCTGGATATAAACCATGGTAAAATCTCAAATGATGACAAAGCAACATAGAACTTCTGTGGTGTAACTTGCAGATAAAACAAATCAACATATTTGCATCCAAGGATGTGTGTCACCTCAGATACTTGTGTTGAGCAGTCTTGCTCTGAGCTCCTTCACACGAGGACTTTCCTTGGTACTTCCCACATCAATGTTGAACACAGTGGTTTGGATGCATGTGTAGAAGCTGTTAAGGGATTCGTGGTAGTTAACACTGAAGATGAAGTGGGCCTTGAAGAGTTCATCGAAAGCTGCCAGGGACGTCTGAGCCTTGCAGGGGATGGCCTTGTGGTCAACAATGACATAGAATCTTTGTAGGTTGTTCTTCTGTTCACCGACACACAGGAGGATGGGCTGTGCTGGTTCCAAACTCTCAAGGAAGGTCTCAACACTGGCACCAATCTGAAAAAAAACAGAAGCATGAGGAACAATTTTAATTGCCCACTACATTACTAAAAACGTATGTGCCTCTTCACAAAAAGAGGCATTGTGAAAATAACTAAATTAAAAAGCATATTAAAACATTGCATACCCTCAAATATCTCACAACATGTTTGACTGCTTGATGTGAGCTAATTGTAGGACTCTTCTTGGGTCCTTTTGCAGTAGGGGGAAGTAGGTGAACCAGCAGTAGGATGCTTGACAGGTCACTGTCCCAGCCTAGGGGGAAATGATGTTCTTTATATCATGCTCCTTAAAAGCTCAGATCAGGGTTCTGATAAACATCATTGCACTACATATTTCAACACATTGGTTGGTTTTCTTTATCCGACCGTTCATACTGATATTTTAAAAGGCTGTTGAGACAGCAGCACAATGGCCTCTCTGATTTTATCTTATTTATTGCTTATTGTAAATGTGTATATATGTATAATGAGAGATATGTGTGATTTAGGATGTGTCGTGATTTATTAGATTATTGTCATAAAAATGACTTGACTGCTGTTTTTTTCCACCCATTTTCTGATTATAAAACTAACACGTCGAGCACATTTTGCTCATTTATTAAAGAAGCTGCCACAATTATTTACAAAAAAAAAATAAAAATTACAAAACTGTAGTTTCTAACCCTGAAGTCACACTTTCATCTGTTCTGTTGTCATGGCAGCAGGGCCTTCAGAAAGTAGGGACTCACATGAGGTCAGGAAAGTCCCTCCGCATACAGGTCGCACGATTCTCGCCCTATATCCATGAGTGGTCTCACCCTATATATAGGAGGGGTCTCGCCCTATATACAGGTATGGCCCAGGAGGCTGCAAGGCCCAGGAGGCTGCAAGGCCCAGGAGGCTGCAAGGCCCAGGAGGCTGCAAGGCCCAGGAGGCTGCAAGGCCCAGGAGGCTGCAAGGCCCAGGAGGCTGCAAGGCCCAGGAGGCTGCAAGGCCCAGGAGGCTGCAAGGCCCAGGAGGCTGCAAGGCCCAGGAGGCTGCAAGGCCCAGGAGGCTGCAAGGCCCAGGAGGCTGCAAGGCCCAGGAGGCTGCAAGGCCCAGGAGGCTGCAAGGCCCAGGAGGCTGCAAGGCCCAGGAGGCGCAAGCCTGAGGGAGGGAGGGAGGGAGGGAGGGGGGCGGATATATCAAAGTAATCAAAGCGGCCCACTGTGAGTGGGTTTGTTGATGTTGTTTCCGTGAGAAGATCTTCTCGTCCCTACTTTCTGAAGGCCCTGCTGCCATGACAACAGCACAGATGAAAGTGTGACTTCAGGGTTAGAAACTACAGTTTTGTAATTTTGCCTTTCGTATTGTATTATTGTAGGTGTGGGAAGATCTGCATGACTTTGAGGAAAAACAAAACGTTAATGAGTTCAACAAAAGAAGGTGAACCGAAAAGGAAATCTTTAAAGTAACTAGAAAGAGCATTTCCTGCAGAAAATGCGTTGGAGTGCTAAAAGCTGAAGCTTAAAGCTTAAATATTTGAAAAGAATAAGTGAAAATAGCTAAATTAAGCTGAATATAGCTGATAGTTGAAAATAGCTGAATAAAGCTGAAAATAGCAGAATATAGCTCATTACAGCTGAAAATTGCTGAATAAAGCTGAATATAGCTGATAGCTGAATATTGCTGAATTATTCAGAAGGCTGATCTCCCAGGTTTACACAGTCTGCATTAGAAGGCCCTGCTGCACGTGGATCATCACTGGGTTGTCCTCTCTTTACAATATCTGCATAAGATGCCTGTTGTACACATGCAGTATCAGGCTGACCTCCCGGTTTCACACTTCCAGCATAAGACGCTGCAGACATCTTTACCTCTCCATTGTTCTGAGGACCAACACATTCTGCTTCTTCAGTCATTTCACAGTGATTCTCCTTGGACCTCTGCCAGCGCAGGCTCTGAGCTTGTGACCTCTTACCCTTCCTTGGCATTGTTGTAACGTTTCAAAACCACAAATTATAAATTATTAAAATTGTGTGAAGATAGTTGCACAAACCTTTGGGTACAAACTACAGTTCTCCAAAGAAAATTGCTAAATTAAGCTGAAAATAGCTCAATATAGATCAAAGACAGAGCGAACATCAAAGACAAAAAACCCACACGCACCATGGTTACCATGGCGATTGGAGAAGCACAGCTCTGCCCCGTAGGGAGAGATATTTAATTAAATTCAAAAATTCATAGTTTAAAATTCTTAAAAGATAGAAAATATTTAAAAATATGCAGTCATAGATGAAAAATATGTCTACATTTTAAAGTTGAAATGGTATCTTTAGCTGAAAGTATGCTGAACCTATAAGCTGTTAAAGTTGAGGATTTTCTCCATAGGAATCCCATGTTAAAAAAAAGCATAAAAAGATTAATATTAAGAAAAGTTAAAAATATGAAAGGTCATAGCACCCCTCTCCTGAAGGAGCTAAATTTTTTAATATTTGAAGAGTTTCTGTAGCTGAACATATGAAGGAGGAGAAACCTTTCAAAATACGTACGGAAGAAATAGAATAATAAAGATTCGAAGAACAATAGTTGGGTGCTTCATGCTGAAGCACTCCAACTAATTATGTCTTACAGTGAGACAACTTTAATATGATACCCTCTGATTATTTCAATAGCGTTCGGCACAAAGGAGCCAGTTGATGCACTTGGAAGAATGACTCTGATATCCCTCATAATGAACGGCTGTCGACTGTCATCGACCGGCGCCATCTCGCAAAAGTGATCATTGTCTCGCATGAATCGCATTGAAATTTGAAAGTCCAAACCTTCTATTATTCCGTTGTATTTGAACAAAGTTTTGGGTATTTCCTTTCGGTTGAAGGATAACCAATATCTTTGTTGTGTTTAATTTCCAGCACTTGTTTTTGTGTGTAGGTATTAATAAATTCATGCAGAAGAAAGTGTCCTCGCTGCAGAAGGCTGAGCCAGCCTTCATAACTCTGGCTCACCCTTCCAATTATGTTTTTATTAACTCTGTTGGTATTCTTAGTCAACATCTAGCTGCTATGTGCAGACCAGGTCATTCCTGATAACTTAATGGAAGTGTGGAGATTTCTATGTGAGATTCTCACCCTGTGAGTCTGTTTTTCTAGGAAATAGATGATGGTTATATGAATGTTAGAGGCTGAAATCCTGTTGTTTTTGATAGATTTAAAGTGATCCAGATCAGTTGAATGCAAACCTTTGGCTTTGTTCACACTGCGTTCACCTGCTGGTCAACAATTAGATGAAACGGGAGACGTGAAAGCTTTGACCGGAGATGAGTGGAATCTTGACCCGAGACACAAATGGAAACATGCAGAAAAGTAAATCAGAGAGGCCATTGTGCTGCTGTCTCAACAGCCTTTTAAAATATCAGTATGAACGGTCGGATAAAGAAAACCAACCAATGTGCTGAAATATGTAGTGCAATGATGTTTATCAGAACCCTGATCTGAGCTTTTAAGGAGCATTATATAAAGAACATCATTTCCATCTTCTGAATGTATTTGCCTGCTAGCCATTTTCAATCTGCAGATTTATGAGAGACAATTAATATTTTGGTTAGCAGCAACGTGAGTGCCATGTTGTCGTATCATATATCACATAAATGTTACTGCCAAGAAGAAACCTGTAGGAGAAGTGGGACCTGTCACAGTACTGGGAGTATATTTCAACATGTACACCATGTCTGGGTCAGAAGCTCACATTCTCAAAATATGAAAAGGTCAGTTTAAAAAGGGCACTTATGATGACATTAAAGGATATTAAAGAACCGACTTCCTTTCATTTATCAGTTGGATGGGATGTGAAATACATTTCATTAACGGAACAGATGCCACCGTATGTCTGTCTGTTCAATATGAAGCTCACTGAGCTCTCACTGGTGTTATGTGTTATTCATTTCATCTGAAGTATTGTCCGCATCGTGAGATTGCCATAAAATCCCTCAGCCAGGAAATAGTCTGACGAGGGATGACTCATTTCTCTGATGTTTAACCTTAGACTAGTTGACTAAAAGTAAGAAAACTAGTCAGAATATGGTCCAAATTGAGCGCAGTTTAATCTATAAGGTTAAACATCCGCCCCAAAAGATATTGTTTATATTATATCAGCCATTTCAAATCGTTACAGTTTTTCTCATTATATATTATAATTATATATCACGACTACCTGAATCCACACACACTCACTCTCTCTCTCTCTCTCTCTCTCTCCTGTGACCTTCAGGCTGCGTCCTCCCTGCAGTCAAAACTGCGTCAATATAAAAACTGAGGGTCCGGTTGCCCGGCTGCTGCCTCAGAGTAACTTCACTCCATATATAGATCGATACCTGTCGCCCCCCGAGGCTGGTCCTGCTTTCCAACTCTCCAAAGATGAGCGTTCCTCATGTGTTTGTGGGCTCTGATGAAAGATGGGGGCTGCCCCCCTACTGACTCAAGTTACTCAAATGCAACATTCAGTGTGTGCTCTAATCCACGTTATGGATTCATTATATCAAGCTCCTTTTCTGTGGAACCAGCGTACAGTGTTTCAGTGTTCCCCTAGATATGCTGCCATAGGCCTAGACTGCTGGGGGACATCTTAGGATACACTGAGCTCCTCTCTCCTCTTCTCCGTCTCTCCTCTTCACGCTCTGATCTCAGGGTTCTATGCTCTGACCTCAAGGTCCTATGCTCTAAACTCAGGGTTCTCTCATCTCAAGGTTCTATGCTCTGACCTCAGGGTTCTATGCTCTGATCTCAGGGCTGTATGGTCTGACCTCAGGGTTCTCTGATCTTAGGGTTCTATGCTTTGACCTCAGGATTCTCTGATATCATGGTTCTTCACTCTGACCTCACGGTTCTATGCTCTGAGCTCAGGGTTCTCGGATTTCAGGGTTCTATGCTTTGACCTCAGGGTAATCTGATCTCAGGGTCCTATGCTCTGACCTCAAGCTTATATTCTCTGACCTCAGGGTTCTATGCTCCTGTGGAAAGGTCCTGACAAAGCACAGACGCTTATCTCGGCCGTGGTCGATGAAACTGTTGCGATTGGACGGAACAAACTCCAAAGACCAGAGGGGACATTAGCTGCATGGACATTTGATTGGCCTGCTGCCAATGACCTATTGGAATAATAACCACAGCAACAAACTGAAACTGAATCGAAGAAACAAAAAAAAAAGACAACACTGGCAGTAAAGGTAATGTGCACTGGTGATAATATGATGTGATAATATATATATATATGTATATATGTATGTATATATCGTTCTTACTTGAAATAATGTTATGCTTGTGGAAGCCTCCAGGGAAGAAAAGATATTTGATAAAAAAATAAAATAAACACATGATATTAAATGAATCAACACATTTCTTTAATGCCCCACTTGTATTACATGACATCGTCACAACATTAACTTCCAGTGATGATCAACAAACGCTACGCTTCATCAATTACGTCTCAGGATTTCGAACTCGCAAAAATAGCAATCATTTTTAAGGCGTCGGGTTTATTGATGCAATAATTGGTGAATGACCCTGGTGTTCTCTGATTGGAGAAGTGCACGTGTCACTTCCTTCATCAATAGTTTCTATTCTAGTCCATTTCATCAATGACACACACGTCCATTAAGTTACACAGAAAGAAAAAAGAAAGATACATTAACAACAAATGTTAAACACAAAGTCAGGGATTAACAACAACTCTCAATACTGTGTGTGTGTGTGCGTGCGTGCGTGCATGTGTGTGTGTGGGTGTCTACAGGCGATTTGAGATGGAGCTGGTGACTGACGGTCGGATCAACTCTTCCATTATCAGAGCGAGGGTGTGGCACAACTCCTTAGCCTGCAAGAGAGATTAAGAGTGTTTTCATAAGCAATAGATTATATATCTGACAAGTGCATCAGTTTCTCCAATGTCCATGAATGCAGTCCAACGTGCAGAAAAATAAGAACGCTAGGAAACGTGTGCAGCCGAAGCCCAGAGTCGCACCTGTTTGAGATGAATGGTGACTTTTTTCAGTTGGCCCGGGTTGCTGTTCATCGCCCAGAAGAGTAAAAAAAAAAGTCCATGTTTTCCAATGCGCCCTCGAGCCTGCGAGTCAGAAAGTGGGGAGTCAGAAACACCGAAGTTACGTGAACGTAACATGCAGAATGAGAGCTGGCAGTCGGACTCATCTGACACTGTAAACTACTAAAATACACCGGGAAATAATAAAGCCTCATATTAGTATTTCGTTTGGTCTCAGCATTGATGTTGTTGACCCTTTTGTGCTTTGTAGATAGGAAAATGCCACCCAAAAAGAAAAGGCAAGGCAAGGCAAGGCAAGTTTATTTGTATAGCACATTTCAACACAAGGTGATTCAAAGTGCTTCACATAAAACCATTAAAGCATAAAAACACAATGCAAAATAAAAGATTTAAAAACAATTAAAAGCATAAAAACACAATCAAAAATAAAAGATTTAAAAACAATCAAGAACAGTCATTAAAACAATAAAAAAAAAAAAAAAAAAAAAGAACAGTTAAAAGGCAGAAAGCAGTACAGTTTATTTTATTTATTTACACGTATCCTTGGAGGCCAGGAGAAAGGCTGCAATACCCAATACAGTGAACTCGAACGAGAAGCTTCTACTGTATCAGAGGGATACAGCGCTCGATCGCTGAGGTTTATAACACCAGTTCACAAATATTGTTTTATTTCTCCTTGCTTCGTAGTACCATAGACTATGATTTTCCCTTTTATTCCCCTTTAATCCCCACAGATATGTAGTCGAACACTTTCTCCCGAGGAATTCTCAGTCCACTTTTGTGTTCTGATACACACGCTTTCAGATTTCGTTAATTCACCAAGACTTACAAAAACCACCCACACATTCCATGAAAAACAACAAATCTATCCCTGTGTCCTTAACCTTGCACCTCTTGGCATCGCTCCCACAGCGGGATATACGGAATGTTTTCACCCAGAGGGTAAGTAGCTATCAAAAAGCCCAGGTCGTTGTTAGTTAGCTAGTAGTAACTACCCCATACAGTGCAAACCTGCATTATTTTTAAATGCATTCAGGAAACTCAGAAATACACTGCAGATGCAGTGCAGGATGATGAGGAAGCAGCAGCTGGACCATCAGGGCTTCAGGTGAGGTCTTACATTGATTCTGTGTTGAGGTGTGCTATCATGGCTGACAGTGTAAACATTGTCTCCCTGTTTTAAGTTAATTATTATTACATTAAAACATGCATGTGCAGACTAGGCTAAGTTTTCTTTGCACTTTAGGGAACAGTCAGTTTAAGTGATGGTGACCTACGACGAAGGCAGTGTAGCGGTGTCCTGGATATGGGGAGTGAAGCATACCAGCCTGATCCGAAATTCATTGAAATACAGCAACTTCAGCACAAGAATAGACTGTGACTGTATATTGGCATTTTTGCAAAACGTTTTTCATTCATTTATTTTATTATTTATTTGGTGCAGAATAATTTTTAGGTATTGTAACTACGGTTGTATTACTGTTATTATGTGTTTTAATCAGTTCCAAGTGACACAAATGTTAATATATTGTAATAAAGCTTGCCTGTTCAACATAATAGCAACACAAGGGGGTTCTGTTACAAACTGACCCCGGCCCCCATCAGAGAAGGGAAAAGTTATGTGGCCCTCACAGGAAAAAGTTTGGGGACCCCTGATGTGATGGAATATAATTGCGGATTTTTGTCAATAATAATTTTTAAAAGATCTGTCAAGAATTTCAAAAATATAACAAAAACATTGGTCAAACAACACCAGAGACAGCTAGCTTATCACTGGGAGAATTTTAATGTTCAGAGGTTTGAGTTTGGTCCAGTGAGGAACGAAGCGATTGATAGCTTGGAGGGTGGTGAGGCTTTAATTGCAATGTTAAATGTGAATGCATACTCTGATGTGTCAACTACCAATTGGGTGAAGAACTATACCTTGAATAAAGGAAGTAGCACTTTAGTAGCACTGAAACGGCTCTTACTGATAGCACTTTGTAGTTGAACTTTTTGTCGAAATTGTACCTTCGTGATTCTTGTTCTGATTCTTGTTGTAAACGGTAGAATGCACTTATTGTAAGTCGCTTTGGATAAAAGCGTCAGCTAAATGAAATGTAATGTAATGTAATGTAACTATGGAACCGAGTATCAAATTGGTATGTTTGTTTGTGTTAAAACAAATATGGAAGTTCCTGTTTTTGGAAAGATCACCAGTATCATTATAAATGAAGATCGAGCTTTCATTCTGACTTGCACAGTTGATACTCTCTATTTTGATGAGCACTTCAGTGCCTACTGTATCAAGGAGAGGGATGATTCATTTTCTGTTATTTCTATTGATGAGTTGATTTATTATAGACCCTATGATAAACAGTTATCTAATGAGATGTGTAGCGTAACTTCCTTCCAGATGGTGGGTAGGTGTTGGGCGCCAGATGGGAGGATCTATTCCTTAGATATTCAATTTCTAAAATCCTTACCCCATCAATTTTTATAACTACCTGTACCATCGGATTAACTGGCTAGTCTCTTAAGCTCACTACAAAAGTTCATAATCACTAACCCCACTGATCACACTCACCCTACCCCATCAAAATGACACTCAATGCACTGAAGATAAGTTGTAAGACAAGTCCAATTTAGTCAGGTTTCTCTCATAATCACCATAACAGAATACAGTACAAGAACATTCGGTCAATTAACACATGATACCATCATTTAGCATCAATAATCATAATTAGCATTTCCATGATAGGAACTGTTCTGAGATGAGACGTGAAGTATTGTCCACTTCAGCGTATGATGGTTGAGTGTAAGAGTGCTTGGAAGGAATGAGAAACTCAAGTCTATAGAACCGGGGAGAGGGGATTGACTTAGCTGTCCAGTTCAATGCAGTGGCGTAGCTTCGCTGTAGCCTCCTTCCAGGGTCCGGCCATTCCTTTCGGTCTCCGGAGTCCACCCTCGGTCAGGCCAATCAACCACGTCAGCTGCCGGGTTGTCCGGAACAAACATTCAGTGTCCTCCTTTCCGTCCAGACTCTTTCTCCAGTCCTCTCCAGGCGTCTCTCGATGCTCTCGCTATGCTATGCCCATGATGTGGATATCCTGGCTCTGGGATGTCTCTGATCGCTGCCACAGACTGTCCTCGTTCTGCCGCTCTCTCTTTTTCTCGTTCTACAGGTCTCTTTTTCCTCTCATCCTGCCGATCTCTCGTCTCAAATGTTTCCGCTTCCCCTTAATAGACGTACACAGGTGCAATCAGTTACCTCCCTGACCCCGCCCCTTGACGGGCCATGAGGAAAAAAGTCCAGTCGGCTTTGCTCCCTTCCGCTACAATCCCCCCCCCTTATTGAGACCGATCCCCGGTGAGCAGGAGATTGGGCTCCTATGGGTCGAAAAACTATTCATCAGGGAAGCCCAGGAAGTCCTCATCCCCCGAACTCTCATGTAGGATGTCCAGTAGTCTTTTTTTCTCCAGGTCTTCCAAGTCCTCGGCAGTGGGGTAGTAGGCTTTGAGGTTGCACACATGCATGGTTTTTACGTCCTGACCTGACTCTTCCAAAACCACTTGGTAGTTCAGGGGTCCAAGTCGTCTGACTACCCGATAGGGACCTTTCCATTTTTTCGCCAGCTTGGCGGTGAACTTGGCCTTGGCGCTCGACTGAGGGAAGTTCCGAACCCACACCCTTTGTTTAGGCTGAAACTCCAGGGTGCGACGATTTTTGTCGTAGTTCCGCCGTTGTCGTAGTCTGGCTTTCCTGATATTTTCTTCCACTCCGGCTTTGAATTGCTTCAGTTGTTGCAAGACAGCATAAGCCGGGGTATCAGGAGGATACACCTTTCCTTTCAGTAGCTTGTCCAATGGACTCACCAGCTTCCTACCAATCTGTAACTCTGCTGGGGTTACTCCTATAGTTTCCTGAACGGCAGAGTTTATGGCAAATCTGAATTCATCAAGATATTGGTCCCATTTACCATGATTGTTGTCCAAATAGGAGGCTATCATACGCTTTAGTGTCCGATTCACTCTTTCCGTCATGTTGGTCTGGGGATGATAAGCAGTGGTGAGCTTGGGCGTCATCGTCCATTGTTCACAAAATTCCCGGAATAGCGAGGACACAAACTGGGATCCTCGGTCCGATAAGAGAAAATCCGGTATTCCCCATCTGGTGAAAATGTCTTTTTTCAGGAACCGGACTATAGCTGGTGCGGTGGCAGCCCGCAAGGGAGAAAGCTCCACCCAGCGCGTATAATAATCCACCACCACCAACAGGTATTCATGCCTCGCCGGACTTCTGGGTAGGGGACCCATGATGTCAATTCCCAACATTACATTTGGACCTTTAATCGTGGGCTGCTGAATCATTCCAGCCGGCTTCTGATTATCGGACTTCAGACTTTGACAAACCCTACAGTGCTTGAGGTAGTCTTTCACGTCCGTCCACATCCCAGGCCAGTATGCGACTTCATAGAGCCTTTTGTAAGTCTTGAACATGCCAGAGTGTCCACTTAGAGGGTTGTCATGATAGGTCTGAAGCATCTCAGGTACCAGACTATGTGGGATGTAGATTCGATAGTGGACCTGGTGTTCCGACAGGTTTTTCATCCGGTAGACTTTGTCTTCCACGATAGCAAAGTCTTGGTTCGCTTTTCTCTCTCCTGCAGCCAGCTGCTGCAGGACTCTCATTACCTGTGGATCTCTTTGCTGCTCCTCCCAAATGATATCCAATGAAATTGGAAGAAGGGTCTCCACTTTTTGTGAATAAAGGCAGCAGCTGGGTTTCGTGGAAATCCGGGAAAGCGCATCCGGCCCGCAATTCAGCTTGCCCTTCCGGTATTCCACAACAAAGTCAAATCGTTGCAACCGGAGTGCCCATCTAATCAGACGACTAGTGGTTTTGGTTGACGACAGCACCCATTTTAGGGCAGCGTGATCCGTGATGATGGTGAACAGCTTGGTTTCCAGATAGTGTTGCCATTTCTCGATAGCCCAAATTATGGCTAGACATTCCTTCTCCGTAACAGAGTAATTCCTTTCTGCTTGGTTTAGGGTTCGGCTTGAATACGCCAGAACTTCTTCTACTCCCTTTGCTGTCTTCTGGGTCAAGATGGCTCTCAGACCCACATCACTTGCATCGGTATATACAAGGAAAGGTAAATCCGGGTTCGGATGACCCAATATAGGTGAAGAGACCAAACATGACTTCAGGTGCTCGAATGCCTGCTGACATTCTTTACTCCAGAGAAAGGATCTTCCTTTCTTCTTTAAGTCGTTCAGTGGCTGGGCAATTTTCGAGAAATCAGGTACGAACTTGTGGTACCATCCGGCCATCCCCAAGAACCTCTGCACTTCCTTGACATTGGTGGGTACGGGATAGGAGCTCACTGCTTCCACCTTGTCGGGATCAGCTCGTACTCCTTGACCGGACACAATATGTCCAAGAAAGCGGATTTCTTCTTTACAGAATCTAGATTTCTTGAGATTAATGGTCAGATTAGCGCTGTCAAGTCGATCCATCACCATGCGTAATCGTTCGAAATGCTGGGCTACCGAGGACGCGTATATGATTATATCGTCCAGATAGACCAAGCAAATCTCTCCTCTTAGGCCCTCCAAGACTCTCTCCATGAGCCTTTGGAAAGTCGCTGGGGCATTCTTCAGTCCAAATGGCATAACGGTAAACTGATATAATCCTGCGTGTGTAACAAAAGCGGTTTTGGCCTTACAGGACTGATCCATGGGTACCTGCCAGTACCCACTATTCAAATCAATGGTGGAGAACAGCGAGGCACCCGCAAGGGATTCTAGGATTTCGTTGATGTTGGGTAGTGGGTAGGCATCCGTTTCCGTGACAGAATTCACTTTCCGGAAATCCACGCAAAAACGGTGCCCTCCGTCTTTCTTTGGGGGTAGGACTACTGGCGATGCCCAACCAGAATGTGAAGGTTCAATAACTCCCCGAGCAAGCATCTCCCGTAGCTGTTCTTCAACAATTGCTTGCTTGCTAGGTGACATTCGGTAAGCTCGTTGCTTTATAGGCACCCCAGAGGTAGTGTAGATGGTGTGCTTCATCACGTCAGTTCTCCCAGGTTGATTGGTACAAACCGTTGGGTTAGACTCCAGGAGCTGCCTTAGTTGCGTCTTCCCTCCGACGGACAAGTTAGCTTCAGTCACGGCGAGGTGGATGTAGTCGGCAACTTCCATTCGCACTGGCTCTAGTGAGAGAAGTGGAGGAGGTACCGAGCTTATTAAGGAAAGTTGTTGGCTTGTATCAGTCTCCGCCCCGGGAGGTTGGCTTGGATGGTGATGTTCCCTCTTCCGGGGTAGGCTGGCATTCCCTGGTTGGAAAGGATAGTGCACGGAGGGGTTGGATAGGAAATTATAGGATTGATCAGCTACATTAATTATCATTCCTACAATAGAAATGAAATTAAGTCCCAAGACCATCCCATAGGCTAGAGCTGTTGGACCAAGTATAGCAAACGGGAGAGTGGATAGGTTCCCTTGCAGGTCCACAGTAAGATTTCCCCATCCCAGAGGATTAGCTGCCTCTCCGTTAGCTAAATACAATGGACCATCTTCCCAAGGTTGAATTTCCCCACTTGATCCCTGTAATTCCCTCCAGAGATATTCGTGCATGAGGGTGTAACTTGCTCCGGTGTCAACTATGGCTTTCCCACACCAATTGCCTATAGAGACCGGTACTAATAGTTGCATAGGACAAAAGGGGTTTACCACGGGAGGGAGTTCAGGGGCCGAAGGGGAGGCTTTCCATTTCGGTGGGCGTCGGCCAGATCTTTTGACCACGGACACTGAGCCAGTACCAGAAGGACCTTTCGGTTTTTGAAACCGCTTGGGCATCTGTGGTCCGGAAGGATCAGGGGAACCATACTGGGGGCAGGATCCAGGAGGATGGTCTCCGGAACATCTCCAACATAAAAGCGTGGGTCGGGTTTTATCACCAGGCTGGCCTGAGGTCGTAGATTTTTTCAATGAATTCACCTCCTTACTACTCATCCTATGTTCATAGTTAAGCTGTTGTTCGTAGTCTTTTTCGATTTGATGACCCAGCCGAACTAGATCTTCTACCGTGTCAACTCGACCCCTCAGCTGACTAGCTAGAAGGGGTTTAATGTTTTTCAGTATCAATTTAACGATGCCAGATTCTGTAAGAGAGGGATTCCATCTTTTGCATAGAGCTCGATAAGAGAAAGCAAAGTCTCGGATAGGTTCATTCTCCTCTTGTGTTCGTGTTCGCACCCGTTCCGCCAGCTCGTCCTCATAATCTTCCGAGAGGAAGGCTGCTAGAAAACCAGTTTCAAATTCTTCCCATGTGTTTGTTCTAGCTCGGGCTACTTCCCACCAGTCGCGCGCAGTACCATGAAGAACAGTTCTGAAGCTAGCCAGGATATCACCATCGGTTAAGGGATGTAGGGCAAGGAAGTCATGGCATTTGGCTAGATAATTGAGAGGATCCGGATCATCCTTGGGCATTCCATAAGTTGGAAATGTTATTCTAATATGGTCACTTTTACGTCCCCCCAGCGTTGTATTTTCCACAGCCCACTTTTCTTCTACAGGACCCGTACTATGAGTTCCCGGAACGGTGGTAGGGCGATCTTTCGTCATAAGAGAGTCCAGTTTTTCTTGTAGCTCAGAGGTTCTCTGGCCCCACTTTTCCCACTGCTGTTTATTGTCCACCGCCATATTTTGAATAGTGGTTGTCAATTTGGCTATCTCTGTATTATTTACCTGAATAGTTCCTTCTAATTGGGCAATACTTGATTGAGTCAGGGTCCTGAAACTGATTAGCTCCTGCTGTACTTCTCTCTGCATCTGCTCCGTGCTAAAACGGAGCTCGGATTATCTGTCAGAGCTTATGTAATCAGGGGAATAGTTATGAACAAAGAATCCGACTTGTATAAGGTACATTAGTTAAGTCAATTTTCGGTGTCAAGGACATTTCTGTAATGCACTTAATTTCGGGTCGGCCCCACGTTGGGCGCCATTTCTGTAGCGTAACTTCCTTCCAGATGGTGGGTAGGTGTTGGGCGCCAGATGGGAGGATCTATTCCTTAGATATTCTATTTCTAAAATCCTTACCCCATCAATTTTTATAACTACCTGTACCATCGGATTAACTGGCTAGTCTCTTAAGCTCACTACAAAAGTTCATAATCACTAACCCCACTGATCACACTCACCCTACCCCATCAAAATGACACTCAATGCACTGAAGATAAGCTGTAAGACAAGTCCAATTTAGTCAGGTTTCTCTCATAATCACCATAACAGAATACAGTACAAGAACATTCGGTCAATTAACACATGATACCATCATTTAGCATCAATAATCATAATTAGCATTTCCTAGGACAGAACATCAGTCAATTAGCACATAGTACCTTCACTTAGCACCATTAATCATAATTAGCATTTCCTAGGACAGAACATCAGTCAATTAGCACATAGTACATTCACTTCACACCATTAATCATAATTAGCATTTCCTAGGACAGAACATCAGTCAATTAGCACATAGTACATTCACTTCACACCATTAATCATAATTAGCATTTCCTAGGACAGAACATCAGTCAATTAGCACATAGTACATTCACTTCACACCACAACGCTCTGTTCATCCAACCGTTCCTACAGGTTAATCGACTCTAGGGTAATCACCACATGATAGGAACTGTTCTGAGATGAGACGTGAAGTATTGTCCACTTCAGCGTATGATGGTTGAGTGTAAGAGTGCTTGGAAGGAATGAGAAACTCAAGTCTATAGAACCGGGGAGAGGGGATTGACTTAGCTGTCCAGTTCAATGCAGTGGCGTAGCTTCGCTGTAGCCTCCTTCCAGGGTCCGGCCATTCCTTTCGGTCTCCGGAGTCCACCCTCGGTCAGGCCAATCAACCACGTCAGCTGCCGGGTTGTCCGGAACAAACATTCAGTGTCCTCCTTTCCGTCCAGACTCTTTCTCCAGTCCTCTCCAGGCGTCTCTCGATGCTCTCGCTATGCTATGCCCATGATGTGGATATCCTGGCTCTGGGATGTCTCTGATCGCTGCCACAGACTGTCCTCGTTCTGCCGCTCTCTCTTTTTCTCGTTCTACCGGTCTCTTTTTCCTCTCATCCTGCCGATCTCTCGTCTCAAATGTTTCCGCTTCCCCTTAATAGACGTACACAGGTGCAATCAGTTACCTCCCTGACCCCGCCCCTTAACGGGCCATGAGGAAAAAAGTCCAGTCGGCTTTGCTCCCTTCCGCTACAGATGGATGAAGAAATATACATTGTGCCACATTGCCATGTTGTGTGACCCGTGCTATTGTTTTGTGTGACCTGTGCTATTGAGGCTGCCAATTAAGAAATGTTATTGTAATGCAAATGCTATGTTTGTGGTGGGCTTGAAAATACAAGTTTTATTTGAACAAACTTTTGTATTGATGATTTTCTTCTCTGTAACTAAGTACTAGGAATATACTGAATCCAAAAGTAAAATTGTATCATGTATAGCATTAGGGATTATAACTCCCTACAGTGTTTAAACAAATATATAAATCAACTCTGCAAGAGTAAAATACAGAGTTTCATTTTAAATCCTCTATAGTGTTACATAGGTCAGCAACTCTAGTCGGTGTTAAAACAGAATATACAGATAGTGTTAAATTCTGACACTGCACACTAGTGTTGTGTAAATTCAACACTGGCCTGTGTTGACTGGTGTTAAATGTCAACTACTGAGAGAGTTGCTTCAACTCTATCACAGTGTTGAACATTTAACACTTTTAAAAGTGTAGTTTTAACTCAAAATAGGGTGGACCAATATAGACACTTTCAAAGTGTTGAATTTAACTCTATTGGTGTTGAATTAACACTGCTGATTTTGCTGTGTGGCGGCAAAACAAACACATTTTCACTTTTTTTGCTTGATGATCTTTAGTGTTTCCAAGCAAACCAGTGGACAGAAACAACACACAGAGATAATGGGCAGGTTGAGCCTTCGGGCGCTGAGGAAACGTGAGGAGTGGAGGCTAAACATTACATCTGAAGTAATACAGCATATTGAGTTTGTGATGGTTGCGCTCAGAAACTAGAAAAGAGGATTTTTAAGGCAGATACGGATATTGATATTTGAGACTGATGCTGAATAATAAACGGTTGTTTTTTGTTGTTGACAAAAACGCACGACATGAGGATTCCTTAAGTTCTGTTGTCAAAGAATTGAAGCCAAGCTCACCGGCTGCTGGCTCGTATTCACTGCACAGACAGGAACATTTGCATCAATCTTTTCACCGAAACTCTCAGCAAGAAAGCGAATGCAAACTACCCCGTTGAGACAAACAGCTCCCGCCAAGCGTGAGCCCAGTTCAGAACTATTGCAAATACAAAGGCAATCTCAAAGCTGCAGCCAGACTCACAAAGCTCGGCACACGCTCAACAACCATCAAGCAACGGATTGACAGCATCGAAGCCGAACCGACTCACTATCGGCCTCGATGTGCGAACACAACAGCAAAAAAGAAAAAAATAGATCTGCTACATTTTTATTCTCAGTGAGCATTCAACACACGGCCCCTTATCTAGTTGGTACGTCGTGACATAAATGAAGCAACAAATACAGACTTTACCAGCTGAATACTGATGTAATAAACATGTATTTAAGTATATCAAGGTAATCTTGAAAAGCCTTGATAGAATTCATCAACTAAGTTTTTTTTCGGGCTGTGTGGACGTGTGCAGGCAGAGCTTGAGTGACATCTCTTTGAATCTCCTGCTGGCTTTGTTGGAGCAAATTATAGTTTTATCAATCTTATCAGTACACAGTCCATTAACCTTGCATAATTCCCAGCATGTCTCCGCCCAACTTCAACCTGAGCGGACCTCTAATAAGCCAAAAATAAATGAAAATACCTGCGAGGGTGTGCAGGGCTATGAATGGTTTGTATGCACATGTTCAGAACGCCTGGTTCAACTCACCAGTTGTGGACCATGAGCTTCTGCACGGCCAACAGGGCGTTGTAACGGACTAGCTGGTCCTCGTGGTGCATATGATTCATCACCAGCTGTTTTCCACCCAGCTGCTCAATCACCCTGAATAGGAGAGATGAGAGAAAAGCTTTATCCAGACAGATAGCAGGGGCTGTTTTCATGTTTGAGGTCATTCGGTGACCCAGCACTAGGTAATAGAATCCCGCCTGACTGAAACTTTTTTTTGTATCTCATGAAGGATCACTGGCCTGATGAAATAATATAGTGCTTTGAAGAGGAACAAAAACAAACACAATGCATGATGTGATAACAGACTACATGGTGTGACCAGAGAAAAGGAAAAGTAATGTTACTTATCAACTAAACTTTTATCTAGTGGGCTCCAATTATGAATGTTAAGGCTAATAAGATGAATATGGGAGACAAGAAAAACCCATTATGGATCTGTCACACACACTGTCATGAGGATAACAAACGTTGGAGGAAACCTAAACAATACATGGAGATGATAAAGGAGGTGCCGAGTCAAGAACTAGAAGCCTCAGAGGATTTAGGAAGACGAAAGTGAAGAACACGCTGGACTTCAGCATCATCTGACAACAATCTCTCTTATCTCCTCGGTGCTTTGAGGAGGTCTGGTGAGCTTCGTGCTTTGTGTTCAGATAAACGTATTTTCCTCTTTAAATGTGAGAAGTACATTATCCCAAAAGTCCTACACATAGTGTATTTAAGCTTTGATGTGACTTGGTTTTCACAGAAACATGGCTTACCGTTTGCCAATGCCACACATACTCTCCGATATCGTGAGCTGCTACCGCAATGACTTGAGGATCATCGGACACCTCCAAGAGCCTCGTTAAGATCCTAATCGAGAAAGGGAGACAAAATAGGAGGCATTTAAATGGTGAGGTCACTCTGCATCAATAGGCAGATCATATTTCCCAGATGCTGCATGAAGTAAACAGATTATTGGATATTTCATTCACTGACAAAGTGTTGGATGCAGAAATTGACTGATTTCTCTGAAGCCAAGGTTAATGTTACTTTAATACTGAGAAACCCAAACTCTAAAATCAAAATTCAAGAACATGAGGCTTCTGAATAAGTGAGACCTCTGGGTTCAAAGTCAGACAAAGCGTGGGTGAGAGTCGGGGACAGACGTGAATACAAAAAGAGGGTCAATTAAGCGGAGATGATGTCTGAGCTGATTACAGAGGCCATTTCATCCAATCATGCTGGGATGCAATAACTGTCACGTCTGTATGCTCTGAGATCAGATCTGGCTCGCATTGGGGTCCCATCAGCCGTATGTATGACTTCATCAAGAGGCCTGGCTTGCAATAAGTTGGGATCTCAGTGAGGTGTGGACAGCATGTGGGCACAATCCAGACAAGACTTAGGTTTTGCATCATCTTCCCTCCACAAACAGAGGAGGAAAACCGAGGCTGGAGCAGAGCTGAGACTCTTCACTTAGGTTGAGTTAGTTCATTTTGCTGCGTTAGAATAAAAGCTTTTAAATAACAGGAAACAATTATTGTAAGGAAGTTACGGGAAAAAGTGGTTCGCACCGAATAAGTGGAACTTCATAAGCAGCAATTCTTCAATGAATAGTCTATTAAGTCTATTAATAATCTAGGAGGGAAGAGCAAGCATCATAAAATAGGAGCGTTATGGGAGGTGAAATGTGTTCTGGTCTAGGGGATTCGATCACAAAGGTTGCATTGAAAAGACGAGTGTAACCACGGCCAGAGAGAGGACAGCGATCAGACAATGAGATGATGACATTTTTACTGAATGTCAGTAACACGAACAGTTTGTGACTTGAATAACAAAGAAGAGGCACAAATTGATGTTTTGTAATCTTTAGATTGGAGACACACACACACACACACACACACACACACACGTTAAGAGATGATGTTGATGAATCTGTGACTTTTAAGGAGCCGTTAGAAGTACGAGCTGAGATGACCACAAAACTCAATGCGAGTGAAGTTTTTTGAACACATGTGACCAGCTAATATTTAAATTCAAGAATATATATAAATATATATTTTTTAAATTTGATAAACAGTATAACCTAATCGTATGCAACATGGATAAAACATCACATTCCATTTATTCAATTTCTTTGAATGAAATCATGCCTTTCTTTTTTTCTTTCTCAGACTGAAATTCCGAAAAACTTTCATACAATTAAAGCTGTATTTAATTCACTTCTGTATCGGCAACGTCATAGTAGGGCTGCACAATTAATTGAATATTAATCTCAATCATGATTTGGGCTTCTCACAATTAAATGAACGTGATCGCCTGAGATAACGTCTGATTTTAGGTCATAATGGTGCAGCCCTACATCTTAGTGTATGACAAAGCGTATTTTGTGCCATTACAATAAAAGCTTCATCTTACTTGAGGAGCTCGTAGTTCTTCTCATTCAGGCGGACGGCGTTCTCGCGCCAGAACTTCTCCGACTTGTGCACAGGACTCCATTCCAGGCGGCCGGACTTGAGCTCAGAGCTCATCGAATGAGCTGTTGATGAGATGAAACATAGAACACGAAAACGATTATTTTTTTCTTGCTTCAGCAAGTTAAGTGGAGAGTCCAAGGGTCACTTATTATTTTTCCCTCTGCAAAAATAGCAGATTGTTTTTTAACCCATCTGGTGAAGAGCTGTGATGTGAGAGGCTAGATCAAACACTTCAGATCTTATCTACAGGTCACTCACACATGAAGAGAATACAGCATTCATAATAAAAAGTCTAAAAATTTTTTTAAAGAGTAGCTTCATGAAGATCTACCAGATACATGCACAGCACTAGAATATCCTTTTCTTTGAAAGATTTGTTGCAAGCGTTTCTTTTTGCAATCTGCTCTCCCGAGCAGAGCTACTGATGGCTGAAAATAGATGGTCCGTTGTCCATGAAATGGAAGCGACCGGGTACCTGAGATCCTGCACGCTCTCGCCCAGCTTTTCCAGCAGGAACTTAATGTCCTCGTCGTCATACTTCTGCTGCTCGAGGTTCTCCAGTTGCTTCAGCACCTTGCACTGAATCATGGCCAGGGCGTACTCCTGGAGAGTCTCCCGCTCTCCTGACTTCTCTGAGACTGCGAGCTGTTATCTGACTCTCTGCCATCACCATTGGACCAAGATGGCAGCGGTGATTAGACTCCAGAGCTGAGGGAAGCCTGAGACGCATTTTCAGGACTTGGGCGACAGTGTTTGAAAAGGTTGCTGCACAATTCATTGAGTTATCACCTAATCGTTGCAGCTCTATATGAAATAATGCAATATAGGATGTTTAAGAAAACATACATAATACAATCTAATACTACTGTTCTGCCATAAAGATAACTGTATGATGGCTATGATGTTTATTTCCATTATATGTACATACAAGGTGTTACAGTTTTTCTCAATTGCTAAGACACATTTCTTGAAACGGTCACCCATTTTCTCAAAACTGTAAACACAAAACCTCATCTTCAAGCACTATTTACAAAACCTCTGAATCCTCTTGCAAAATGAAACTTTCGCCTCAAAACAGATTTACCTGTGCTCAAAATCAAACACTGCTCTCAAATCATGAACAAATTGATCAAAATAATATACACTATCAAGCAGTCAGTAAACAATACACCAATAAAGAGAAAACACATAGTTCAAAACATATAGTTCTCAGGGAGAAGTAGGTTTTCGGACTCCGGGCCGACTACCTCAGTGGGCGGCTGGTGCTCACTCCTGCTGCTGGCGGCCCCTCATCAGTCCAGCAGGTAGCTGTGTGCCCTCCAACACCTGGCTCAGGATCAAAGAGATCATCTCTCACTGTGAGTCACACGATAATACGATACTGATCACTTTAGGAACGGGATATTTTGGGCAGCTCGACCAAAGAAGAATAAAATAAGGAACCCAACACAAATACATCACTGAGATGCAACTAACATAAACAAGGTCCTTTATGGCTGCCTCCAACTCTTCAAACAACCATGTTGTCTTTGATTTATTCCCTAAAATATAATGACATTACTCACAATGAAAGCTTTCTTCCATCCAGGCGGCTACCTCCAGTTCTGCCGAGTGAAGCCAATGTGGAAATGTTTAAAAACTTGCATTCTCTCATCTGACCACCAGAGGGCAACTCCTCTGGTTGTATAGAAGTCTATGAGAAAATGACTCTACTTCTCTCTTGATGTATTCCCTCAGTAAACATTGTAAACATGAGTTTATGTCTCAATCTCTAGTTTCAAGTCTTCTTCAATACAGCATGATGTTCATTTAGTAAATTATGGTCATTTAGTCAATAGTCCATAGTCCATAAAGTGGATTATGCTTTTGGGCGGGCTTACTGTGATTGACAGGTCGCTGCAGCTTCCAACAAAAACAAGAGTTCAAAAGTGAAATTAATTTCCCAAAATAATACCCCTGGTGTGTAAAGGCCTTAAGAAAATTGCTATGTAGCTGGAGTCAGGACTTCGTTTGCATAGCTTAGCATAAAGAGTGTTGGGAACAGTGGAACCAAACCTGGCAGCCTAAAGGTGACAACAATACTCCAGGAAGCAGCCTTTATCAGTCTGACACTGATAAACAGCTTCAGCACATAACTCCACAAATAGTATGTTTCTCACTTTTTTCTTAATTTGTCTTTGCACTTTATTATTATTACTATTCACTATTCACTTTATGTTGGACAGAAGAGAAACGTTCTTTCGATCTTTTGTATGTTTGCACATGTAAAAAATTGACATTAAAGCTGACTTTGACTTTGAGAAGCCCATTTCCGCAGGAAAATAAATAAATAAAATAGAGCCAATCAGCGTTGACAAGCTCAGCGCGTCATCACTGCGTCCTGCTGGTGCTGAGTCATGGTTTAAATTATAACAACAATTAATAACCCGCAACTAACGCTCTTTAACACGCTCGACAATGTGCATCACCCACAACTAATGCTCTATAACAGGGTACAACAGCACAACATAATTGTTTGTGACACATAAACAACTTTTAACCATAGAAATTGTACATTTATTAAATTTACACCGCCGAACTGCATGCTGGGTACCGCCCGCCCACTATCACAGCATGAAGAAACTCCGTCGCTACATTAAAAAACGTAAAAGAGCGATGCAGGAGGAACAAGAGAGAGCAGAGACGCACCAACACAACGCGTTGCCCAGAGAGGAGCTGTGTCTGCTGGCTGGAGGGTTTGAAAAGTCCGACATAGTTTAGAAAACGATGTATTGCAAAGAAGCTGAACATGGAGGGCATGGAGGTCTTGGTCCATCAGGACCAAGACCTCACGCCACAAAAACAGTTTCTTCCCGTCTGCCGTCGGGCTCATCAACAGAGCCCGGGTCCCCCACTGACTCTAATGACTCTGTCACCCCCAGACAATTCCCACCGGACACTCCCCTGCACATAGCCTTATACTTGAATACACTTGACTTGACACTTTGGCATTGCACTTGCCACTTTCACACAACTCTTACACTCATGCACATTCCATGCACTTTATCTTATTTTTGGTATTTTGATATGCTGCTGTTTCAATGTAGATATTCATTCATCCATTCATCCTCATTTATTGCACTGCGTTAACTGTTAAATGTGTATTGTTAAATGTTAAATGTATGCACCTTCCCGCCAGGACAAATTCCTTGTATGTGTAAGCATACATGGCAATAAATGGTTCTGATTCTGATTCTGATTCTGATTCATGCATGCAGATATGCATACGACAGCTGGTGGCTGCTACAGAACTCATTTAACAACTAGCGACACAACATTATTAAATTAGCTTCTGAACTTTTATTTTTATAGAGGTAGAGCATCATAGTTTGTGCCAATGGCAAGCTGCGTTACTCGACCCGCTGGTGTGAGAACGTGTTGTGCATGCATGATTTAAACTGGGCATGTGTGTCCTTTGTGAATCTCAAAAACTCATCTTTCAATCTACTTGGCACTTTTCAGCCACACCGCGGCTCTCGACAAAAATCTGGGGGCCAAGCACACGACACAGGGGCAGTTTGAGAAAACTTAAACCAAGCTTTATTACATTCTACTTATTGTGGAAATATTTCTTCAGTAAATAATGCAACCTTGAAAAATAAGCATTGATTTGAGAAGGAAAATGTTACTCTATACAAACATTGCCATCACTCAGCATCAATTCTAGTGGCCAAATGGCACACTTGACCTCACAGCATAACACACACACACACGCAGTTTTTGTACATCATCACAGACGTAAAGTGCGACTCCAACACATCACATCGCTGAGAGGGCACGGCACGAAGCACGACAGTCAAATCAAGTAACATCCAGGATCATTCCGGGTGCAGAAAAGGAAACCACACCGTTTGATTTTCAAGTCGTTACACAAAAATCACAAAGAACAATGTACAAACAGGACACACTCATCCACACAGTGATACACACGGGGGCACGGGAACGGTTCAGCTTCGGGTGGCCACGGCCGGAGCTTGCTGCTGGTCGCTGGACTGCAGTTGTCTTCCCAGGTACTCCCTGTGAAAGAAAGGGCAATCAATTACACCTCAGCACTCCAAACCCACTTATTGCTGATTTATAGGTATTTCCGTCCACCTGATGGCATTCAGAACACCTTGAAAAGGAAAAGTTTGACATTTTGGAAAACCTATTGGCGTTGTTGGGAAGAGTAACTTACTATAGCTTGTTTAAGACAAAACAAGTTGTTTTTTTCTGGGGGTTTTGTGCAAAAAAATTGGAGTATTTTCATCATCCATTAATCTTTTCTTGACTAATCGGTCTATATAAGGATGTCATGCCTGTCACAATTAACCCGAGGCCAAGGTGACTTCTCCAGATTGTTTTGTTGCGTCTGACCGACAGCCCAGAATGATGTTCAGTCTACAATTACAAGTTTTGGCTCATCAAAATAGTTGCCGCTTAGTTTTCTGCCAATTAACCAATGGATTAAGTGATTGGAGACATTTTGATTTCAACAGCATTTAAAACACTATTTGGTGATTACAAAATGTGATTAACGATTTGAAATGGCTGATATAATATAAACAATATCTTTTAGGGCGGATGTTTAACCTTATAGATTAAACTGCGCTCAATTTGGACCATATTCTGACTAGTTTTCTTACTTTTACAGACAGACATACGGTGGCATCTGTTCCGTTAATGAAATGTGTTTCAGATCCCATCCAACTGATAAATGAAAGGAAGTCGGTTCTTTAATATCCTTTAATGTCATCATAAGTGCCCTTTTTAAACTGACCTTTTCATATTTTGAGAATGTGAGCTTCTGACCCAGACATGGTGTACATGTTGAAATATACTCCCAGTACTGTGACAGGTCCCACTTCTCCTACAGGTTTCTTCTTGGCAGTAACATTTATGTGATATATGATACGACAACATGGCACTCACGTTGCTGCTAACCAAAATATGAATTGTCTCTCATAAATCGGCAGATTGAAAAAGGCTAGCTGGCAAATCAGAAGATGGAAATTATGTTCTTTATATCATGCTCCTTAAAAGCTCAGATCAGGGTTCTGATAAACATCATTGCACTACATATTTCAGCACATTGGTTGGTTTTCTTTATCCGACCGTTCATACTGATATTTTAAAAGGCTGTTGAGAAAGCAGCACAATGGCCTCTCTGATTTGATCTTATTTATTGCTTATTGTAAATGTGTATATATGTATTGTGATGTCACGAGAGGCTGTGTCCTGGAGGGACGTTACATCCCCCGGAGATGGCTGCAAACCCAGACAGCTATGGCTTCATCTGCTGGTATGGTCGGGAACTCCACCCCTCTATGGCCAAGCTTCCCACGCAGCTGAAACAAACGAGGAGCTGATGAGCTGAAGGTTTTTTGAAGGGAAGAGACACACTGGGAAGGGGCTTTTTTTGGTTTTTTTGTTGTGTGGGAGGAAACCCAGTCTCGGTGCTGGGCGCTGGGGAGGACAAGAGTGCGGCACGTCCACTTCCATGAGGAATACAAGGATTTGGAGATACTGACCTTTGGAAAATACTCACCTTTGGATATATTCGCCTGTGGAAATACGTGAGAGACATTGTGGAAGGACTTTTGGCTGGGTTGGCCACTAGCTGCCATGTGGACTACAGTAAGGCGGTGGAGAAGTTATCTGAGCGAGTGAGAATTATGATTTTGGATGTGAAAGGAGAATTATGATTTTTGGATGTGGAAGAGACATCCCTGAACGGTGAACCATTAAAGAGCCCTAGAGAACAGAATTTGGTTATATTTTCGTTAATTTCCCAAGACCGTTAATAAAACCCTTGTTTTGTGTGAACCTGGTCTCCTTGCACTACTTGAGCAATCCCGCTGAAAGAGGGGTAGCCTCTCATGATGTCACAGTATAATGAGAGATATGTGTGATTTAGGATGTGTCGTGATTTATTAGATTATCGTCATAAAAATGACTTGACTGCTGTTTTTTTCCACCCATTTTCTGATTATAAAACTAACACGCCGAGCACATTTTGCTCATTTATTAAAGAAGCTGCCACAATTATAATGTTAAAATATGAAAAGCAAAGAAAGCTATCTGTAGAATAAGGCACATTGATTACTGGAGATTAACAGTACATTTTGTTGAGTAATAATTTCGGTAAAACGAGGACCGAAGGGAAGAATAACGTTTTAAAAGTCTGAACACATTCTCCTACAATATCCTCCCTCCCTCTGTGGCTTTGTAATGGAGTGAACTGGACCAGACATCTGGGCGTCCCCATTAGCCAGGCCGGTGAATGAAAAGCCATCTAATAATATGGATGATACGATTTCCATGAAAACCGTGGACTTGTGTTTCTGTCTGGGCTCTGAGGGCCGAGTGACTCAACAGCTGATGGACTAAAACCAGCAAAATCCGCAAAATTACAAAACTGTAGTTTCTAACCCTGAAGTCACACTTTCATCTGTGCTGTTGTCATGGCAGCAGGGCCTTCAGAAAGTAGGGACTAGAAGATCTTCTCACGGAAACAACATCAACAAACCCACTCACAGTGGGCCGCTTTGATTCCTTTGATATATCCGCCCCCCTCCCTCCCTCTTTCCCTCCCTCTCCCTCCCTCCTAGCGGAATAGGGCCGAGACCCCTCCTATAAATAGGGACGCAGGCGGATATAGGGCCGAGACCCGACAGTCGCCCTTAAAAATCCTCTTTTCTAGTTTCTGAGCGCAACCATCACAAACTCAATATGCTTTATTGTGCTACACACCAGGGTGCCAGATTAACGTTTCCACTGGTTCCAACTTTCCCAGTTTGTCGTACCAGAACATTTGGACATGTTCTTAATTTATATATTTACATATGTACACACAATTTAATTAAGTAAGCTTTTGAATACAGGACATGTACTTTTTAAATGTGTGGTATTAGTACTTTTACTCAAGTAAAAGATCTGACTACTTCTTCCACCATGGCTCAGTCAGGCCAGCTCTTTTCTAGTTTCTGAGCGCAACCATCACAAACTCAATATGCTGTATTACTTCAGATGTAATGTTTAGCCTCCACTCCTCACGTTTCCTCAGCGCCCGAAGGCTCAACCTGCCCATTATCTCTGTGTGTTGTTTCTGTCCACTGGTTTGCTTGGAAACACTAAAGATCATCAAGCAAAAAAAGTGAAAATGTGTTTGTTTTGCCGCCACACAGCAAAATCAGCAGTGTTAATTCAACACCAATAGAGTTAAATTCAACACTTTGAAAGTGTCTATATTGGTCCACCCTATTTTGAGTTAAAACTACACTTTTAAAAGTGTTAAATGTTCAACACTGTGATAGAGTTGAAGCAACTCTCTCAGTAGTTGACATTTAACACCAGTCAACACAGGCCAGTGTTGAATTTACACAACACTAGTGTGCAGTGTCAGAATTTAACACTATCTGTATATTCTGTTTTAACACCGACTAGAGTTGCTGACCTATGTAACACTATAGAGGATTTAAAATGAAACTCTGTATTTTACTCTTGCAGAGTTGATTTATATATTTGTTTAAACACTGTAGGGAGTTATAATCCCTAATGCTATACATGATACAATTTTACTTTTGGATTCAGTATATTCCTAGTACTTAGTTACAAAGAAGAAAATCATCAATACAAAAGTTTGTTCAAATAAAACTTGTATTTTCAAGCCCACCACAAACATAGCATTTGCATTACAATAACATGTCTTAATTGGCAGCCTCAATAGCACAGGTCACACAAAACAATAGCACGGGTCACACAACATGGCAATGTGGCACAATGTATATTTCTTCATCCATCTCATTAGATAACTGTTTATCATAGGGTCTATAATAAATCAACTCATCAATAGAAATAACAGAAAATGAATCATCCCTCTCCTTGATACAGTAGGCACTGAAGTGCTCATCAAAATAGAGAGTATCAACTGTGCAAGTCAGAATGAAAGCTCGATCTTCATTTATAATGATACTGGTGATCTTTCCAAAAACAGGAACTTCCATATTTGTTTTAATACAAACAAACATACCAATTTGATACTCGGTTCCATAGTTCTTCACCCAATTGGTAGTTGACACATCAGAGTATGCATTCACATTTAACATTGCAATTAAAGCCTCACCACCCTCCAAGCTATCAATCGCTTCGTTCCTCACTGGACCAAACTCAAACCTCTGAACATTAAAATTCTCCCAGTGATAAGCTAGCTGTCTCTGGTGTTGTTTGACCAATGTTTTTGTTATATTTGTGAAATTCTTGACAGATCTTTTAAAAAAATTGTGTTTGGCCTCAAACCTCATGCACCATACATGAAGGAGTGGGCCTATTTTACGAATACACCTTGGGTAATGGATCATGAAATGATGCTTTGGAATAAGTCTTTTCTCAGGAAACAAAGATTTGAATAGCTTGTGATGATCATTAATTAAATGCTTCAGATAATATGTCATACCGTTAGTAACAACTGGTGAAAATACTATATTCACAATTTGAAGCAAGAGGAGGAGCAGGTTCCAATAACTGTTATTTCTTTGAACTAGATCACCACAAATGAGAGGAGCGTTTCGCACAAGGCACCATGACTGGATAGCATTAAATCCAAGATCTTTGCTCTCATCCATTTTCAACCCACTTGGTCTGTTTCTTCTCTCAGTATAACCATAGTTGAAACTTTGAATTCTCAGTGACAATGATTCCAAAGATAAAAGTTTCTCCTTGACAAGGTATTGAAAGACAAGTTTCAGTTCGTACTGCACTACACCTTCAAGCAAGTCGTGCATGATGTCAACAGCATAATTGTCAGAGATGTGAAAAAAACGCAATGTATTGAGCAAGCATGTCTTCTTGACACCAAATGTTGTCACCAACATAGGATTTTCACGTAGCGCTGAACAATGTTCTGCATGGATGTTTTTTGTACGAAAAATCCAGGGTGATCTTCAGTGAAGACACATTGAAACTCTTCCTTAATGGTTAAACAAAATCTACAACAATATGTTGCAGAAAAAGACTCAACATAACCAAACAGCCCGTGTAAACCAAGATAATAAATACTTATTATCATCTGTATATTGGTTTTAACTGCTATTGCAATTCTGGTTGGATGCTAAACTGCATTTCGTTGCTCTGTACTTGTAAATGTGTAATGACAATAAAGTTGAATCTAATATAATCTAATCTAATCACCAGTTACTTGAATAACAGACCCTAGCAATGGTGAGTCAGAGAAAGGCACTTCTATTCCTTCATTTTCTAGTTTTTTAACATCATCAATGAGAGGCTTCAGTATTTCATCACATCCATACCTTTTCAGGTCTTGTGAGTGAAAAAGAGCCACAACATGAATATTCATCAACACAGAATTGCATTTTGGGGGCAGGTTTCGCAATATAAAGTAAATACAACCAAGTTTGTGTATCCCCTTCTTTGATCCTAAGGGATTTGCGGTCTCGAAATCGTCATAATATAGTTGAATCTGTAATGCATGTTTTTGCTGGCAAAACAAATCGTTTTTTTTAAAGTATGAACCATCACATATATCTTTAAAAATTCCTTCTTCCTCTTGTTTGGCCTGCAAGAAACAGTCACATATTTCACTATTTTTGAACATAGACTTCGGGGTTCCTAAGATGGGTACATACACAAACTTATCCGTTACAGGGATCTGATTGTAAACTCCTGTTGTTCGATCTCTACGTACATCAAATCGAACCCCAAGAACATACTCAACCGGCTCAACTATTTCCCACTTTTCCTTGAAATGCTTCTGTCGTTTGGCTTCTGTATTTAAGACTGAAAAAGGATTTTGTAGTTGTTCAAAACAACTGTCTAGCTTTTTTTCAAAGTCTGTTCCTTGAATCTCTGAAGTACAGTTGAGAACTGAGTCTCTCGCTTGACTGTGAATATCGTTTACAAGCTCTTCCATTGACCTGACCATTGCTTGGATAGTGCTCTCAGCAACACCTGATGATTGCAACTGTGCTACAACAGAACCACACATGTTTACCAAATGATGCTTGTCAACAGAGACCTTGGTGGTTACTGGAATGTCTGTACAGACTGCATTTGAAGTTGAAGGCTCATCTATCATTTGAGTCTCCATATTGTTAACAGTATTTGTTGAAACAGTGTCCCGGTGCAAACGAATAAGGTGTTTCTTGAACCCTGAATAAGTGCAAAAGAATGAAGAACATCCCGGCTGACCACATTTCAAACGTAATGTCTTTCCTGGATATAAACCATGGTAAAATCTCAAATGATGACAAAGCAACATAGAACTTCTGTGGTGTAACTTGCAGATAAAACAAATCAACATATTTGCATCCAAGGATGTGTGTCACCTCAGATACTTGTGTTGAGCAGTCTTGCTCTGAGCTCCTTCACACGAGGACTTTCCTTGGTACTTCCCACATCAATGTTGAACACAGTGGTTTGGATGCATGTGTAGAAGCTGTTAAGGGATTCGTGGTAGTTAACACTGAAGATGAAGTGGGCCTTGAAGAGTTCATCGAAAGCTGCCAGGGACGTCTGAGCCTTGCAGGGGATGGCCTTGTGGTCAACAATGACATAGAATCTTTGTAGGTTGTTCTTCTGTTCACCGACACACAGGAGGATGGGCTGTGCTGGTTCCAAACTCTCAAGGAAGGTCTCAACACTGGCACCAATCTGAAAAAAAAC
This sequence comes from Cottus gobio, assembly GCA_023566465.1. Lineage (NCBI taxonomy): Eukaryota > Metazoa > Chordata > Actinopteri > Perciformes > Cottidae > Cottus > Cottus gobio. The sequence continues at coordinate 23,629,078 of CM042225.1, read as the reverse complement.
AGAAGCATGAGGAACAATTTTAATTGCCCACTACATTACTAAAAACGTATGTGCCTCTTCACAAAAAGAGGCATTGTGAAAATAACTAAATTAAAAAGCATATTAAAACATTGCATACCCTCAAATATCTCACAACATGTTTGACTGCTTGATGTGAGCTAATTGTAGGACTCTTCTTGGGTCCTTTTGCAGTAGGGGGAAGTAGGTGAACCAGCAGTAGGATGCTTGACAGGTCACTGTCCCAGCCTAGGGGGAAATGATGTTCTTTATATCATGCTCCTTAAAAGCTCAGATCAGGGTTCTGATAAACATCATTGCACTACATATTTCAACACATTGGTTGGTTTTCTTTATCCGACCGTTCATACTGATATTTTAAAAGGCTGTTGAGACAGCAGCACAATGGCCTCTCTGATTTTATCTTATTTATTGCTTATTGTAAATGTGTATATATGTATAATGAGAGATATGTGTGATTTAGGATGTGTCGTGATTTATTAGATTATTGTCATAAAAATGACTTGACTGCTGTTTTTTTCCACCCATTTTCTGATTATAAAACTAACACGTCGAGCACATTTTGCTCATTTATTAAAGAAGCTGCCACAATTATTTACAAAAAAAAAATAAAAATTACAAAACTGTAGTTTCTAACCCTGAAGTCACACTTTCATCTGTTCTGTTGTCATGGCAGCAGGGCCTTCAGAAAGTAGGGACTCACATGAGGTCAGGAAAGTCCCTCTATATCCAGAGGACTCACATGAGGTCAGGAAAGTCCCTCCGCATACAGGTCGCACGATTCTCGCCCTATATCCATGAGTGGTCTCACCCTATATATAGGAGGGGTCTCGCCCTATATACAGGTATGGCCCAGGAGGCTGCAAGGCCCAGGAGGCTGCAAGGCCCAGGAGGCTGCAAGGCCCAGGAGGCTGCAAGGCCCAGGAGGCTGCAAGGCCCAGGAGGCTGCAAGGCCCAGGAGGCTGCAAGGCCCAGGAGGCTGCAAGGCCCAGGAGGCTGCAAGGCCCAGGAGGCTGCAAGGCCCAGGAGGCTGCAAGGCCCAGGAGGCTGCAAGGCCCAGGAGGCTGCAAGGCCCAGGAGGCTGCAAGGCCCAGGAGGCTGCAAGGCCCAGGAGGCTGCAAGGCCCAGGAGGCTGCAAGGCCCAGGAGGCTGCAAGGCCCAGGAGGCGCAAGCCTGAGGGAGGGAGGGAGGGAGGGAGGGGGGCGGATATATCAAAGTAATCAAAGCGGCCCACTGTGAGTGGGTTTGTTGATGTTGTTTCCGTGAGAAGATCTTCTCGTCCCTACTTTCTGAAGGCCCTGCTGCCATGACAACAGCACAGATGAAAGTGTGACTTCAGGGTTAGAAACTACAGTTTTGTAATTTTGCCTTTCGTATTGTATTATTGTAGGTGTGGGAAGATCTGCATGACTTTGAGGAAAAACAAAACGTTAATGAGTTCAACAAAAGAAGGTGAACCGAAAAGGAAATCTTTAAAGTAACTAGAAAGAGCATTTCCTGCAGAAAATGCGTTGGAGTGCTAAAAGCTGAAGCTTAAAGCTTAAATATTTGAAAAGAATAAGTGAAAATAGCTAAATTAAGCTGAATATAGCTGATAGTTGAAAATAGCTGAATAAAGCTGAAAATAGCAGAATATAGCTCATTACAGCTGAAAATTGCTGAATAAAGCTGAATATAGCTGATAGCTGAATATTGCTGAATTATTCAGAAGGCTGATCTCCCAGGTTTACACAGTCTGCATTAGAAGGCCCTGCTGCACGTGGATCATCACTGGGTTGTCCTCTCTTTACAATATCTGCATAAGATGCCTGTTGTACACATGCAGTATCAGGCTGACCTCCCGGTTTCACACTTCCAGCATAAGACGCTGCAGACATCTTTACCTCTCCATTGTTCTGAGGACCAACACATTCTGCTTCTTCAGTCATTTCACAGTGATTCTCCTTGGACCTCTGCCAGCGCAGGCTCTGAGCTTGTGACCTCTTACCCTTCCTTGGCATTGTTGTAACGTTTCAAAACCACAAATTATAAATTATTAAAATTGTGTGAAGATAGTTGCACAAACCTTTGGGTACAAACTACAGTTCTCCAAAGAAAATTGCTAAATTAAGCTGAAAATAGCTCAATATAGATCAAAGACAGAGCGAACATCAAAGACAAAAAACCCACACGCACCATGGTTACCATGGCGATTGGAGAAGCACAGCTCTGCCCCGTAGGGAGAGATATTTAATTAAATTCAAAAATTCATAGTTTAAAATTCTTAAAAGATAGAAAATATTTAAAAATATGCAGTCATAGATGAAAAATATGTCTACATTTTAAAGTTGAAATGGTATCTTTAGCTGAAAGTATGCTGAACCTATAAGCTGTTAAAGTTGAGGATTTTCTCCATAGGAATCCCATGTTAAAAAAAAGCATAAAAAGATTAATATTAAGAAAAGTTAAAAATATGAAAGGTCATAGCACCCCTCTCCTGAAGGAGCTAAATTTTTTAATATTTGAAGAGTTTCTGTAGCTGAACATATGAAGGAGGAGAAACCTTTCAAAATACGTACGGAAGAAATAGAATAATAAAGATTCGAAGAACAATAGTTGGGTGCTTCATGCTGAAGCACTCCAACTAATTATGTCTTACAGTGAGACAACTTTAATATGATACCCTCTGATTATTTCAATAGCGTTCGGCACAAAGGAGCCAGTTGATGCACTTGGAAGAATGACTCTGATATCCCTCATAATGAACGGCTGTCGACTGTCATCGACCGGCGCCATCTCGCAAAAGTGATCATTGTCTCGCATGAATCGCATTGAAATTTGAAAGTCCAAACCTTCTATTATTCCGTTGTATTTGAACAAAGTTTTGGGTATTTCCTTTCGGTTGAAGGATAACCAATATCTTTGTTGTGTTTAATTTCCAGCACTTGTTTTTGTGTGTAGGTATTAATAAATTCATGCAGAAGAAAGTGTCCTCGCTGCAGAAGGCTGAGCCAGCCTTCATAACTCTGGCTCACCCTTCCAATTATGTTTTTATTAACTCTGTTGGTATTCTTAGTCAACATCTAGCTGCTATGTGCAGACCAGGTCATTCCTGATAACTTAATGGAAGTGTGGAGATTTCTATGTGAGATTCTCACCCTGTGAGTCTGTTTTTCTAGGAAATAGATGATGGTTATATGAATGTTAGAGGCTGAAATCCTGTTGTTTTTGATAGATTTAAAGTGATCCAGATCAGTTGAATGCAAACCTTTGGCTTTGTTCACACTGCGTTCACCTGCTGGTCAACAATTAGATGAAACGGGAGACGTGAAAGCTTTGACCGGAGATGAGTGGAATCTTGACCCGAGACACAAATGGAAACATGCAGAAAAGTAAATCAGAGAGGCCATTGTGCTGCTGTCTCAACAGCCTTTTAAAATATCAGTATGAACGGTCGGATAAAGAAAACCAACCAATGTGCTGAAATATGTAGTGCAATGATGTTTATCAGAACCCTGATCTGAGCTTTTAAGGAGCATTATATAAAGAACATCATTTCCATCTTCTGAATGTATTTGCCTGCTAGCCATTTTCAATCTGCAGATTTATGAGAGACAATTAATATTTTGGTTAGCAGCAACGTGAGTGCCATGTTGTCGTATCATATATCACATAAATGTTACTGCCAAGAAGAAACCTGTAGGAGAAGTGGGACCTGTCACAGTACTGGGAGTATATTTCAACATGTACACCATGTCTGGGTCAGAAGCTCACATTCTCAAAATATGAAAAGGTCAGTTTAAAAAGGGCACTTATGATGACATTAAAGGATATTAAAGAACCGACTTCCTTTCATTTATCAGTTGGATGGGATGTGAAATACATTTCATTAACGGAACAGATGCCACCGTATGTCTGTCTGTTCAATATGAAGCTCACTGAGCTCTCACTGGTGTTATGTGTTATTCATTTCATCTGAAGTATTGTCCGCATCGTGAGATTGCCATAAAATCCCTCAGCCAGGAAATAGTCTGACGAGGGATGACTCATTTCTCTGATGTTTAACCTTAGACTAGTTGACTAAAAGTAAGAAAACTAGTCAGAATATGGTCCAAATTGAGCGCAGTTTAATCTATAAGGTTAAACATCCGCCCCAAAAGATATTGTTTATATTATATCAGCCATTTCAAATCGTTACAGTTTTTCTCATTATATATTATAATTATATATCACGACTACCTGAATCCACACACACTCACTCTCTCTCTCTCTCTCTCTCTCTCCTGTGACCTTCAGGCTGCGTCCTCCCTGCAGTCAAAACTGCGTCAATATAAAAACTGAGGGTCCGGTTGCCCGGCTGCTGCCTCAGAGTAACTTCACTCCATATATAGATCGATACCTGTCGCCCCCCGAGGCTGGTCCTGCTTTCCAACTCTCCAAAGATGAGCGTTCCTCATGTGTTTGTGGGCTCTGATGAAAGATGGGGGCTGCCCCCCTACTGACTCAAGTTACTCAAATGCAACATTCAGTGTGTGCTCTAATCCACGTTATGGATTCATTATATCAAGCTCCTTTTCTGTGGAACCAGCGTACAGTGTTTCAGTGTTCCCCTAGATATGCTGCCATAGGCCTAGACTGCTGGGGGACATCTTAGGATACACTGAGCTCCTCTCTCCTCTTCTCCGTCTCTCCTCTTCACGCTCTGATCTCAGGGTTCTATGCTCTGACCTCAAGGTCCTATGCTCTAAACTCAGGGTTCTCTCATCTCAAGGTTCTATGCTCTGACCTCAGGGTTCTATGCTCTGATCTCAGGGCTGTATGGTCTGACCTCAGGGTTCTCTGATCTTAGGGTTCTATGCTTTGACCTCAGGATTCTCTGATATCATGGTTCTTCACTCTGACCTCACGGTTCTATGCTCTGAGCTCAGGGTTCTCGGATTTCAGGGTTCTATGCTTTGACCTCAGGGTAATCTGATCTCAGGGTCCTATGCTCTGACCTCAAGCTTATATTCTCTGACCTCAGGGTTCTATGCTCCTGTGGAAAGGTCCTGACAAAGCACAGACGCTTATCTCGGCCGTGGTCGATGAAACTGTTGCGATTGGACGGAACAAACTCCAAAGACCAGAGGGGACATTAGCTGCATGGACATTTGATTGGCCTGCTGCCAATGACCTATTGGAATAATAACCACAGCAACAAACTGAAACTGAATCGAAGAAACAAAAAAAAAAGACAACACTGGCAGTAAAGGTAATGTGCACTGGTGATAATATGATGTGATAATATATATATATATGTATATATGTATGTATATATCGTTCTTACTTGAAATAATGTTATGCTTGTGGAAGCCTCCAGGGAAGAAAAGATATTTGATAAAAAAATAAAATAAACACATGATATTAAATGAATCAACACATTTCTTTAATGCCCCACTTGTATTACATGACATCGTCACAACATTAACTTCCAGTGATGATCAACAAACGCTACGCTTCATCAATTACGTCTCAGGATTTCGAACTCGCAAAAATAGCAATCATTTTTAAGGCGTCGGGTTTATTGATGCAATAATTGGTGAATGACCCTGGTGTTCTCTGATTGGAGAAGTGCACGTGTCACTTCCTTCATCAATAGTTTCTATTCTAGTCCATTTCATCAATGACACACACGTCCATTAAGTTACACAGAAAGAAAAAAGAAAGATACATTAACAACAAATGTTAAACACAAAGTCAGGGATTAACAACAACTCTCAATACTGTGTGTGTGTGTGCGTGCGTGCGTGCATGTGTGTGTGTGGGTGTCTACAGGCGATTTGAGATGGAGCTGGTGACTGACGGTCGGATCAACTCTTCCATTATCAGAGCGAGGGTGTGGCACAACTCCTTAGCCTGCAAGAGAGATTAAGAGTGTTTTCATAAGCAATAGATTATATATCTGACAAGTGCATCAGTTTCTCCAATGTCCATGAATGCAGTCCAACGTGCAGAAAAATAAGAACGCTAGGAAACGTGTGCAGCCGAAGCCCAGAGTCGCACCTGTTTGAGATGAATGGTGACTTTTTTCAGTTGGCCCGGGTTGCTGTTCATCGCCCAGAAGAGTAAAAAAAAAAGTCCATGTTTTCCAATGCGCCCTCGAGCCTGCGAGTCAGAAAGTGGGGAGTCAGAAACACCGAAGTTACGTGAACGTAACATGCAGAATGAGAGCTGGCAGTCGGACTCATCTGACACTGTAAACTACTAAAATACACCGGGAAATAATAAAGCCTCATATTAGTATTTCGTTTGGTCTCAGCATTGATGTTGTTGACCCTTTTGTGCTTTGTAGATAGGAAAATGCCACCCAAAAAGAAAAGGCAAGGCAAGGCAAGGCAAGTTTATTTGTATAGCACATTTCAACACAAGGTGATTCAAAGTGCTTCACATAAAACCATTAAAGCATAAAAACACAATGCAAAATAAAAGATTTAAAAACAATTAAAAGCATAAAAACACAATCAAAAATAAAAGATTTAAAAACAATCAAGAACAGTCATTAAAACAATAAAAAAAAAAAAAAAAAAAAAGAACAGTTAAAAGGCAGAAAGCAGTACAGTTTATTTTATTTATTTACACGTATCCTTGGAGGCCAGGAGAAAGGCTGCAATACCCAATACAGTGAACTCGAACGAGAAGCTTCTACTGTATCAGAGGGATACAGCGCTCGATCGCTGAGGTTTATAACACCAGTTCACAAATATTGTTTTATTTCTCCTTGCTTCGTAGTACCATAGACTATGATTTTCCCTTTTATTCCCCTTTAATCCCCACAGATATGTAGTCGAACACTTTCTCCCGAGGAATTCTCAGTCCACTTTTGTGTTCTGATACACACGCTTTCAGATTTCGTTAATTCACCAAGACTTACAAAAACCACCCACACATTCCATGAAAAACAACAAATCTATCCCTGTGTCCTTAACCTTGCACCTCTTGGCATCGCTCCCACAGCGGGATATACGGAATGTTTTCACCCAGAGGGTAAGTAGCTATCAAAAAGCCCAGGTCGTTGTTAGTTAGCTAGTAGTAACTACCCCATACAGTGCAAACCTGCATTATTTTTAAATGCATTCAGGAAACTCAGAAATACACTGCAGATGCAGTGCAGGATGATGAGGAAGCAGCAGCTGGACCATCAGGGCTTCAGGTGAGGTCTTACATTGATTCTGTGTTGAGGTGTGCTATCATGGCTGACAGTGTAAACATTGTCTCCCTGTTTTAAGTTAATTATTATTACATTAAAACATGCATGTGCAGACTAGGCTAAGTTTTCTTTGCACTTTAGGGAACAGTCAGTTTAAGTGATGGTGACCTACGACGAAGGCAGTGTAGCGGTGTCCTGGATATGGGGAGTGAAGCATACCAGCCTGATCCGAAATTCATTGAAATACAGCAACTTCAGCACAAGAATAGACTGTGACTGTATATTGGCATTTTTGCAAAACGTTTTTCATTCATTTATTTTATTATTTATTTGGTGCAGAATAATTTTTAGGTATTGTAACTACGGTTGTATTACTGTTATTATGTGTTTTAATCAGTTCCAAGTGACACAAATGTTAATATATTGTAATAAAGCTTGCCTGTTCAACATAATAGCAACACAAGGGGGTTCTGTTACAAACTGACCCCGGCCCCCATCAGAGAAGGGAAAAGTTATGTGGCCCTCACAGGAAAAAGTTTGGGGACCCCTGATGTGATGGAATATAATTGCGGATTTTTGTCAATAATAATTTTTAAAAGATCTGTCAAGAATTTCAAAAATATAACAAAAACATTGGTCAAACAACACCAGAGACAGCTAGCTTATCACTGGGAGAATTTTAATGTTCAGAGGTTTGAGTTTGGTCCAGTGAGGAACGAAGCGATTGATAGCTTGGAGGGTGGTGAGGCTTTAATTGCAATGTTAAATGTGAATGCATACTCTGATGTGTCAACTACCAATTGGGTGAAGAACTATACCTTGAATAAAGGAAGTAGCACTTTAGTAGCACTGAAACGGCTCTTACTGATAGCACTTTGTAGTTGAACTTTTTGTCGAAATTGTACCTTCGTGATTCTTGTTCTGATTCTTGTTGTAAACGGTAGAATGCACTTATTGTAAGTCGCTTTGGATAAAAGCGTCAGCTAAATGAAATGTAATGTAATGTAATGTAACTATGGAACCGAGTATCAAATTGGTATGTTTGTTTGTGTTAAAACAAATATGGAAGTTCCTGTTTTTGGAAAGATCACCAGTATCATTATAAATGAAGATCGAGCTTTCATTCTGACTTGCACAGTTGATACTCTCTATTTTGATGAGCACTTCAGTGCCTACTGTATCAAGGAGAGGGATGATTCATTTTCTGTTATTTCTATTGATGAGTTGATTTATTATAGACCCTATGATAAACAGTTATCTAATGAGATGTGTAGCGTAACTTCCTTCCAGATGGTGGGTAGGTGTTGGGCGCCAGATGGGAGGATCTATTCCTTAGATATTCAATTTCTAAAATCCTTACCCCATCAATTTTTATAACTACCTGTACCATCGGATTAACTGGCTAGTCTCTTAAGCTCACTACAAAAGTTCATAATCACTAACCCCACTGATCACACTCACCCTACCCCATCAAAATGACACTCAATGCACTGAAGATAAGTTGTAAGACAAGTCCAATTTAGTCAGGTTTCTCTCATAATCACCATAACAGAATACAGTACAAGAACATTCGGTCAATTAACACATGATACCATCATTTAGCATCAATAATCATAATTAGCATTTCCATGATAGGAACTGTTCTGAGATGAGACGTGAAGTATTGTCCACTTCAGCGTATGATGGTTGAGTGTAAGAGTGCTTGGAAGGAATGAGAAACTCAAGTCTATAGAACCGGGGAGAGGGGATTGACTTAGCTGTCCAGTTCAATGCAGTGGCGTAGCTTCGCTGTAGCCTCCTTCCAGGGTCCGGCCATTCCTTTCGGTCTCCGGAGTCCACCCTCGGTCAGGCCAATCAACCACGTCAGCTGCCGGGTTGTCCGGAACAAACATTCAGTGTCCTCCTTTCCGTCCAGACTCTTTCTCCAGTCCTCTCCAGGCGTCTCTCGATGCTCTCGCTATGCTATGCCCATGATGTGGATATCCTGGCTCTGGGATGTCTCTGATCGCTGCCACAGACTGTCCTCGTTCTGCCGCTCTCTCTTTTTCTCGTTCTACAGGTCTCTTTTTCCTCTCATCCTGCCGATCTCTCGTCTCAAATGTTTCCGCTTCCCCTTAATAGACGTACACAGGTGCAATCAGTTACCTCCCTGACCCCGCCCCTTGACGGGCCATGAGGAAAAAAGTCCAGTCGGCTTTGCTCCCTTCCGCTACAATCCCCCCCCCTTATTGAGACCGATCCCCGGTGAGCAGGAGATTGGGCTCCTATGGGTCGAAAAACTATTCATCAGGGAAGCCCAGGAAGTCCTCATCCCCCGAACTCTCATGTAGGATGTCCAGTAGTCTTTTTTTCTCCAGGTCTTCCAAGTCCTCGGCAGTGGGGTAGTAGGCTTTGAGGTTGCACACATGCATGGTTTTTACGTCCTGACCTGACTCTTCCAAAACCACTTGGTAGTTCAGGGGTCCAAGTCGTCTGACTACCCGATAGGGACCTTTCCATTTTTTCGCCAGCTTGGCGGTGAACTTGGCCTTGGCGCTCGACTGAGGGAAGTTCCGAACCCACACCCTTTGTTTAGGCTGAAACTCCAGGGTGCGACGATTTTTGTCGTAGTTCCGCCGTTGTCGTAGTCTGGCTTTCCTGATATTTTCTTCCACTCCGGCTTTGAATTGCTTCAGTTGTTGCAAGACAGCATAAGCCGGGGTATCAGGAGGATACACCTTTCCTTTCAGTAGCTTGTCCAATGGACTCACCAGCTTCCTACCAATCTGTAACTCTGCTGGGGTTACTCCTATAGTTTCCTGAACGGCAGAGTTTATGGCAAATCTGAATTCATCAAGATATTGGTCCCATTTACCATGATTGTTGTCCAAATAGGAGGCTATCATACGCTTTAGTGTCCGATTCACTCTTTCCGTCATGTTGGTCTGGGGATGATAAGCAGTGGTGAGCTTGGGCGTCATCGTCCATTGTTCACAAAATTCCCGGAATAGCGAGGACACAAACTGGGATCCTCGGTCCGATAAGAGAAAATCCGGTATTCCCCATCTGGTGAAAATGTCTTTTTTCAGGAACCGGACTATAGCTGGTGCGGTGGCAGCCCGCAAGGGAGAAAGCTCCACCCAGCGCGTATAATAATCCACCACCACCAACAGGTATTCATGCCTCGCCGGACTTCTGGGTAGGGGACCCATGATGTCAATTCCCAACATTACATTTGGACCTTTAATCGTGGGCTGCTGAATCATTCCAGCCGGCTTCTGATTATCGGACTTCAGACTTTGACAAACCCTACAGTGCTTGAGGTAGTCTTTCACGTCCGTCCACATCCCAGGCCAGTATGCGACTTCATAGAGCCTTTTGTAAGTCTTGAACATGCCAGAGTGTCCACTTAGAGGGTTGTCATGATAGGTCTGAAGCATCTCAGGTACCAGACTATGTGGGATGTAGATTCGATAGTGGACCTGGTGTTCCGACAGGTTTTTCATCCGGTAGACTTTGTCTTCCACGATAGCAAAGTCTTGGTTCGCTTTTCTCTCTCCTGCAGCCAGCTGCTGCAGGACTCTCATTACCTGTGGATCTCTTTGCTGCTCCTCCCAAATGATATCCAATGAAATTGGAAGAAGGGTCTCCACTTTTTGTGAATAAAGGCAGCAGCTGGGTTTCGTGGAAATCCGGGAAAGCGCATCCGGCCCGCAATTCAGCTTGCCCTTCCGGTATTCCACAACAAAGTCAAATCGTTGCAACCGGAGTGCCCATCTAATCAGACGACTAGTGGTTTTGGTTGACGACAGCACCCATTTTAGGGCAGCGTGATCCGTGATGATGGTGAACAGCTTGGTTTCCAGATAGTGTTGCCATTTCTCGATAGCCCAAATTATGGCTAGACATTCCTTCTCCGTAACAGAGTAATTCCTTTCTGCTTGGTTTAGGGTTCGGCTTGAATACGCCAGAACTTCTTCTACTCCCTTTGCTGTCTTCTGGGTCAAGATGGCTCTCAGACCCACATCACTTGCATCGGTATATACAAGGAAAGGTAAATCCGGGTTCGGATGACCCAATATAGGTGAAGAGACCAAACATGACTTCAGGTGCTCGAATGCCTGCTGACATTCTTTACTCCAGAGAAAGGATCTTCCTTTCTTCTTTAAGTCGTTCAGTGGCTGGGCAATTTTCGAGAAATCAGGTACGAACTTGTGGTACCATCCGGCCATCCCCAAGAACCTCTGCACTTCCTTGACATTGGTGGGTACGGGATAGGAGCTCACTGCTTCCACCTTGTCGGGATCAGCTCGTACTCCTTGACCGGACACAATATGTCCAAGAAAGCGGATTTCTTCTTTACAGAATCTAGATTTCTTGAGATTAATGGTCAGATTAGCGCTGTCAAGTCGATCCATCACCATGCGTAATCGTTCGAAATGCTGGGCTACCGAGGACGCGTATATGATTATATCGTCCAGATAGACCAAGCAAATCTCTCCTCTTAGGCCCTCCAAGACTCTCTCCATGAGCCTTTGGAAAGTCGCTGGGGCATTCTTCAGTCCAAATGGCATAACGGTAAACTGATATAATCCTGCGTGTGTAACAAAAGCGGTTTTGGCCTTACAGGACTGATCCATGGGTACCTGCCAGTACCCACTATTCAAATCAATGGTGGAGAACAGCGAGGCACCCGCAAGGGATTCTAGGATTTCGTTGATGTTGGGTAGTGGGTAGGCATCCGTTTCCGTGACAGAATTCACTTTCCGGAAATCCACGCAAAAACGGTGCCCTCCGTCTTTCTTTGGGGGTAGGACTACTGGCGATGCCCAACCAGAATGTGAAGGTTCAATAACTCCCCGAGCAAGCATCTCCCGTAGCTGTTCTTCAACAATTGCTTGCTTGCTAGGTGACATTCGGTAAGCTCGTTGCTTTATAGGCACCCCAGAGGTAGTGTAGATGGTGTGCTTCATCACGTCAGTTCTCCCAGGTTGATTGGTACAAACCGTTGGGTTAGACTCCAGGAGCTGCCTTAGTTGCGTCTTCCCTCCGACGGACAAGTTAGCTTCAGTCACGGCGAGGTGGATGTAGTCGGCAACTTCCATTCGCACTGGCTCTAGTGAGAGAAGTGGAGGAGGTACCGAGCTTATTAAGGAAAGTTGTTGGCTTGTATCAGTCTCCGCCCCGGGAGGTTGGCTTGGATGGTGATGTTCCCTCTTCCGGGGTAGGCTGGCATTCCCTGGTTGGAAAGGATAGTGCACGGAGGGGTTGGATAGGAAATTATAGGATTGATCAGCTACATTAATTATCATTCCTACAATAGAAATGAAATTAAGTCCCAAGACCATCCCATAGGCTAGAGCTGTTGGACCAAGTATAGCAAACGGGAGAGTGGATAGGTTCCCTTGCAGGTCCACAGTAAGATTTCCCCATCCCAGAGGATTAGCTGCCTCTCCGTTAGCTAAATACAATGGACCATCTTCCCAAGGTTGAATTTCCCCACTTGATCCCTGTAATTCCCTCCAGAGATATTCGTGCATGAGGGTGTAACTTGCTCCGGTGTCAACTATGGCTTTCCCACACCAATTGCCTATAGAGACCGGTACTAATAGTTGCATAGGACAAAAGGGGTTTACCACGGGAGGGAGTTCAGGGGCCGAAGGGGAGGCTTTCCATTTCGGTGGGCGTCGGCCAGATCTTTTGACCACGGACACTGAGCCAGTACCAGAAGGACCTTTCGGTTTTTGAAACCGCTTGGGCATCTGTGGTCCGGAAGGATCAGGGGAACCATACTGGGGGCAGGATCCAGGAGGATGGTCTCCGGAACATCTCCAACATAAAAGCGTGGGTCGGGTTTTATCACCAGGCTGGCCTGAGGTCGTAGATTTTTTCAATGAATTCACCTCCTTACTACTCATCCTATGTTCATAGTTAAGCTGTTGTTCGTAGTCTTTTTCGATTTGATGACCCAGCCGAACTAGATCTTCTACCGTGTCAACTCGACCCCTCAGCTGACTAGCTAGAAGGGGTTTAATGTTTTTCAGTATCAATTTAACGATGCCAGATTCTGTAAGAGAGGGATTCCATCTTTTGCATAGAGCTCGATAAGAGAAAGCAAAGTCTCGGATAGGTTCATTCTCCTCTTGTGTTCGTGTTCGCACCCGTTCCGCCAGCTCGTCCTCATAATCTTCCGAGAGGAAGGCTGCTAGAAAACCAGTTTCAAATTCTTCCCATGTGTTTGTTCTAGCTCGGGCTACTTCCCACCAGTCGCGCGCAGTACCATGAAGAACAGTTCTGAAGCTAGCCAGGATATCACCATCGGTTAAGGGATGTAGGGCAAGGAAGTCATGGCATTTGGCTAGATAATTGAGAGGATCCGGATCATCCTTGGGCATTCCATAAGTTGGAAATGTTATTCTAATATGGTCACTTTTACGTCCCCCCAGCGTTGTATTTTCCACAGCCCACTTTTCTTCTACAGGACCCGTACTATGAGTTCCCGGAACGGTGGTAGGGCGATCTTTCGTCATAAGAGAGTCCAGTTTTTCTTGTAGCTCAGAGGTTCTCTGGCCCCACTTTTCCCACTGCTGTTTATTGTCCACCGCCATATTTTGAATAGTGGTTGTCAATTTGGCTATCTCTGTATTATTTACCTGAATAGTTCCTTCTAATTGGGCAATACTTGATTGAGTCAGGGTCCTGAAACTGATTAGCTCCTGCTGTACTTCTCTCTGCATCTGCTCCGTGCTAAAACGGAGCTCGGATTATCTGTCAGAGCTTATGTAATCAGGGGAATAGTTATGAACAAAGAATCCGACTTGTATAAGGTACATTAGTTAAGTCAATTTTCGGTGTCAAGGACATTTCTGTAATGCACTTAATTTCGGGTCGGCCCCACGTTGGGCGCCATTTCTGTAGCGTAACTTCCTTCCAGATGGTGGGTAGGTGTTGGGCGCCAGATGGGAGGATCTATTCCTTAGATATTCTATTTCTAAAATCCTTACCCCATCAATTTTTATAACTACCTGTACCATCGGATTAACTGGCTAGTCTCTTAAGCTCACTACAAAAGTTCATAATCACTAACCCCACTGATCACACTCACCCTACCCCATCAAAATGACACTCAATGCACTGAAGATAAGCTGTAAGACAAGTCCAATTTAGTCAGGTTTCTCTCATAATCACCATAACAGAATACAGTACAAGAACATTCGGTCAATTAACACATGATACCATCATTTAGCATCAATAATCATAATTAGCATTTCCTAGGACAGAACATCAGTCAATTAGCACATAGTACCTTCACTTAGCACCATTAATCATAATTAGCATTTCCTAGGACAGAACATCAGTCAATTAGCACATAGTACATTCACTTCACACCATTAATCATAATTAGCATTTCCTAGGACAGAACATCAGTCAATTAGCACATAGTACATTCACTTCACACCATTAATCATAATTAGCATTTCCTAGGACAGAACATCAGTCAATTAGCACATAGTACATTCACTTCACACCACAACGCTCTGTTCATCCAACCGTTCCTACAGGTTAATCGACTCTAGGGTAATCACCACATGATAGGAACTGTTCTGAGATGAGACGTGAAGTATTGTCCACTTCAGCGTATGATGGTTGAGTGTAAGAGTGCTTGGAAGGAATGAGAAACTCAAGTCTATAGAACCGGGGAGAGGGGATTGACTTAGCTGTCCAGTTCAATGCAGTGGCGTAGCTTCGCTGTAGCCTCCTTCCAGGGTCCGGCCATTCCTTTCGGTCTCCGGAGTCCACCCTCGGTCAGGCCAATCAACCACGTCAGCTGCCGGGTTGTCCGGAACAAACATTCAGTGTCCTCCTTTCCGTCCAGACTCTTTCTCCAGTCCTCTCCAGGCGTCTCTCGATGCTCTCGCTATGCTATGCCCATGATGTGGATATCCTGGCTCTGGGATGTCTCTGATCGCTGCCACAGACTGTCCTCGTTCTGCCGCTCTCTCTTTTTCTCGTTCTACCGGTCTCTTTTTCCTCTCATCCTGCCGATCTCTCGTCTCAAATGTTTCCGCTTCCCCTTAATAGACGTACACAGGTGCAATCAGTTACCTCCCTGACCCCGCCCCTTAACGGGCCATGAGGAAAAAAGTCCAGTCGGCTTTGCTCCCTTCCGCTACAGATGGATGAAGAAATATACATTGTGCCACATTGCCATGTTGTGTGACCCGTGCTATTGTTTTGTGTGACCTGTGCTATTGAGGCTGCCAATTAAGAAATGTTATTGTAATGCAAATGCTATGTTTGTGGTGGGCTTGAAAATACAAGTTTTATTTGAACAAACTTTTGTATTGATGATTTTCTTCTCTGTAACTAAGTACTAGGAATATACTGAATCCAAAAGTAAAATTGTATCATGTATAGCATTAGGGATTATAACTCCCTACAGTGTTTAAACAAATATATAAATCAACTCTGCAAGAGTAAAATACAGAGTTTCATTTTAAATCCTCTATAGTGTTACATAGGTCAGCAACTCTAGTCGGTGTTAAAACAGAATATACAGATAGTGTTAAATTCTGACACTGCACACTAGTGTTGTGTAAATTCAACACTGGCCTGTGTTGACTGGTGTTAAATGTCAACTACTGAGAGAGTTGCTTCAACTCTATCACAGTGTTGAACATTTAACACTTTTAAAAGTGTAGTTTTAACTCAAAATAGGGTGGACCAATATAGACACTTTCAAAGTGTTGAATTTAACTCTATTGGTGTTGAATTAACACTGCTGATTTTGCTGTGTGGCGGCAAAACAAACACATTTTCACTTTTTTTGCTTGATGATCTTTAGTGTTTCCAAGCAAACCAGTGGACAGAAACAACACACAGAGATAATGGGCAGGTTGAGCCTTCGGGCGCTGAGGAAACGTGAGGAGTGGAGGCTAAACATTACATCTGAAGTAATACAGCATATTGAGTTTGTGATGGTTGCGCTCAGAAACTAGAAAAGAGGATTTTTAAGGCAGATACGGATATTGATATTTGAGACTGATGCTGAATAATAAACGGTTGTTTTTTGTTGTTGACAAAAACGCACGACATGAGGATTCCTTAAGTTCTGTTGTCAAAGAATTGAAGCCAAGCTCACCGGCTGCTGGCTCGTATTCACTGCACAGACAGGAACATTTGCATCAATCTTTTCACCGAAACTCTCAGCAAGAAAGCGAATGCAAACTACCCCGTTGAGACAAACAGCTCCCGCCAAGCGTGAGCCCAGTTCAGAACTATTGCAAATACAAAGGCAATCTCAAAGCTGCAGCCAGACTCACAAAGCTCGGCACACGCTCAACAACCATCAAGCAACGGATTGACAGCATCGAAGCCGAACCGACTCACTATCGGCCTCGATGTGCGAACACAACAGCAAAAAAGAAAAAAATAGATCTGCTACATTTTTATTCTCAGTGAGCATTCAACACACGGCCCCTTATCTAGTTGGTACGTCGTGACATAAATGAAGCAACAAATACAGACTTTACCAGCTGAATACTGATGTAATAAACATGTATTTAAGTATATCAAGGTAATCTTGAAAAGCCTTGATAGAATTCATCAACTAAGTTTTTTTTCGGGCTGTGTGGACGTGTGCAGGCAGAGCTTGAGTGACATCTCTTTGAATCTCCTGCTGGCTTTGTTGGAGCAAATTATAGTTTTATCAATCTTATCAGTACACAGTCCATTAACCTTGCATAATTCCCAGCATGTCTCCGCCCAACTTCAACCTGAGCGGACCTCTAATAAGCCAAAAATAAATGAAAATACCTGCGAGGGTGTGCAGGGCTATGAATGGTTTGTATGCACATGTTCAGAACGCCTGGTTCAACTCACCAGTTGTGGACCATGAGCTTCTGCACGGCCAACAGGGCGTTGTAACGGACTAGCTGGTCCTCGTGGTGCATATGATTCATCACCAGCTGTTTTCCACCCAGCTGCTCAATCACCCTGAATAGGAGAGATGAGAGAAAAGCTTTATCCAGACAGATAGCAGGGGCTGTTTTCATGTTTGAGGTCATTCGGTGACCCAGCACTAGGTAATAGAATCCCGCCTGACTGAAACTTTTTTTTGTATCTCATGAAGGATCACTGGCCTGATGAAATAATATAGTGCTTTGAAGAGGAACAAAAACAAACACAATGCATGATGTGATAACAGACTACATGGTGTGACCAGAGAAAAGGAAAAGTAATGTTACTTATCAACTAAACTTTTATCTAGTGGGCTCCAATTATGAATGTTAAGGCTAATAAGATGAATATGGGAGACAAGAAAAACCCATTATGGATCTGTCACACACACTGTCATGAGGATAACAAACGTTGGAGGAAACCTAAACAATACATGGAGATGATAAAGGAGGTGCCGAGTCAAGAACTAGAAGCCTCAGAGGATTTAGGAAGACGAAAGTGAAGAACACGCTGGACTTCAGCATCATCTGACAACAATCTCTCTTATCTCCTCGGTGCTTTGAGGAGGTCTGGTGAGCTTCGTGCTTTGTGTTCAGATAAACGTATTTTCCTCTTTAAATGTGAGAAGTACATTATCCCAAAAGTCCTACACATAGTGTATTTAAGCTTTGATGTGACTTGGTTTTCACAGAAACATGGCTTACCGTTTGCCAATGCCACACATACTCTCCGATATCGTGAGCTGCTACCGCAATGACTTGAGGATCATCGGACACCTCCAAGAGCCTCGTTAAGATCCTAATCGAGAAAGGGAGACAAAATAGGAGGCATTTAAATGGTGAGGTCACTCTGCATCAATAGGCAGATCATATTTCCCAGATGCTGCATGAAGTAAACAGATTATTGGATATTTCATTCACTGACAAAGTGTTGGATGCAGAAATTGACTGATTTCTCTGAAGCCAAGGTTAATGTTACTTTAATACTGAGAAACCCAAACTCTAAAATCAAAATTCAAGAACATGAGGCTTCTGAATAAGTGAGACCTCTGGGTTCAAAGTCAGACAAAGCGTGGGTGAGAGTCGGGGACAGACGTGAATACAAAAAGAGGGTCAATTAAGCGGAGATGATGTCTGAGCTGATTACAGAGGCCATTTCATCCAATCATGCTGGGATGCAATAACTGTCACGTCTGTATGCTCTGAGATCAGATCTGGCTCGCATTGGGGTCCCATCAGCCGTATGTATGACTTCATCAAGAGGCCTGGCTTGCAATAAGTTGGGATCTCAGTGAGGTGTGGACAGCATGTGGGCACAATCCAGACAAGACTTAGGTTTTGCATCATCTTCCCTCCACAAACAGAGGAGGAAAACCGAGGCTGGAGCAGAGCTGAGACTCTTCACTTAGGTTGAGTTAGTTCATTTTGCTGCGTTAGAATAAAAGCTTTTAAATAACAGGAAACAATTATTGTAAGGAAGTTACGGGAAAAAGTGGTTCGCACCGAATAAGTGGAACTTCATAAGCAGCAATTCTTCAATGAATAGTCTATTAAGTCTATTAATAATCTAGGAGGGAAGAGCAAGCATCATAAAATAGGAGCGTTATGGGAGGTGAAATGTGTTCTGGTCTAGGGGATTCGATCACAAAGGTTGCATTGAAAAGACGAGTGTAACCACGGCCAGAGAGAGGACAGCGATCAGACAATGAGATGATGACATTTTTACTGAATGTCAGTAACACGAACAGTTTGTGACTTGAATAACAAAGAAGAGGCACAAATTGATGTTTTGTAATCTTTAGATTGGAGACACACACACACACACACACACACACACACACGTTAAGAGATGATGTTGATGAATCTGTGACTTTTAAGGAGCCGTTAGAAGTACGAGCTGAGATGACCACAAAACTCAATGCGAGTGAAGTTTTTTGAACACATGTGACCAGCTAATATTTAAATTCAAGAATATATATAAATATATATTTTTTAAATTTGATAAACAGTATAACCTAATCGTATGCAACATGGATAAAACATCACATTCCATTTATTCAATTTCTTTGAATGAAATCATGCCTTTCTTTTTTTCTTTCTCAGACTGAAATTCCGAAAAACTTTCATACAATTAAAGCTGTATTTAATTCACTTCTGTATCGGCAACGTCATAGTAGGGCTGCACAATTAATTGAATATTAATCTCAATCATGATTTGGGCTTCTCACAATTAAATGAACGTGATCGCCTGAGATAACGTCTGATTTTAGGTCATAATGGTGCAGCCCTACATCTTAGTGTATGACAAAGCGTATTTTGTGCCATTACAATAAAAGCTTCATCTTACTTGAGGAGCTCGTAGTTCTTCTCATTCAGGCGGACGGCGTTCTCGCGCCAGAACTTCTCCGACTTGTGCACAGGACTCCATTCCAGGCGGCCGGACTTGAGCTCAGAGCTCATCGAATGAGCTGTTGATGAGATGAAACATAGAACACGAAAACGATTATTTTTTTCTTGCTTCAGCAAGTTAAGTGGAGAGTCCAAGGGTCACTTATTATTTTTCCCTCTGCAAAAATAGCAGATTGTTTTTTAACCCATCTGGTGAAGAGCTGTGATGTGAGAGGCTAGATCAAACACTTCAGATCTTATCTACAGGTCACTCACACATGAAGAGAATACAGCATTCATAATAAAAAGTCTAAACATTTTTTTAAAGAGTAGCTTCATGAAGATCTACCAGATACATGCACAGCACTAGAATATCCTTTTCTTTGAAAGATTTGTTGCAAGCGTTTCTTTTTGCAATCTGCTCTCCCGAGCAGAGCTACTGATGGCTGAAAATAGATGGTCCGTTGTCCATGAAATGGAAGCGACCGGGTACCTGAGATCCTGCACGCTCTCGCCCAGCTTTTCCAGCAGGAACTTAATGTCCTCGTCGTCATACTTCTGCTGCTCGAGGTTCTCCAGTTGCTTCAGCACCTTGCACTGAATCATGGCCAGGGCGTACTCCTGGAGAGTCTCCCGCTCTCCTGACTTCTCTGAGACTGCGAGCTGTTATCTGACTCTCTGCCATCACCATTGGACCAAGATGGCAGCGGTGATTAGACTCCAGAGCTGAGGGAAGCCTGAGACGCATTTTCAGGACTTGGGCGACAGTGTTTGAAAAGGTTGCTGCACAATTCATTGAGTTATCACCTAATCGTTGCAGCTCTATATGAAATAATGCAATATAGGATGTTTAAGAAAACATACATAATACAATCTAATACTACTGTTCTGCCATAAAGATAACTGTATGATGGCTATGATGTTTATTTCCATTATATGTACATACAAGGTGTTACAGTTTTTCTCAATTGCTAAGACACATTTCTTGAAACGGTCACCCATTTTCTCAAAACTGTAAACACAAAACCTCATCTTCAAGCACTATTTACAAAACCTCTGAATCCTCTTGCAAAATGAAACTTTCGCCTCAAAACAGATTTACCTGTGCTCAAAATCAAACACTGCTCTCAAATCATGAACAAATTGATCAAAATAATATACACTATCAAGCAGTCAGTAAACAATACACCAATAAAGAGAAAACACATAGTTCAAAACATATAGTTCTCAGGGAGAAGTAGGTTTTCGGACTCCGGGCCGACTACCTCAGTGGGCGGCTGGTGCTCACTCCTGCTGCTGGCGGCCCCTCATCAGTCCAGCAGGTAGCTGTGTGCCCTCCAACACCTGGCTCAGGATCAAAGAGATCATCTCTCACTGTGAGTCACACGATAATACGATACTGATCACTTTAGGAACGGGATATTTTGGGCAGCTCGACCAAAGAAGAATAAAATAAGGAACCCAACACAAATACATCACTGAGATGCAACTAACATAAACAAGGTCCTTTATGGCTGCCTCCAACTCTTCAAACAACCATGTTGTCTTTGATTTATTCCCTAAAATATAATGACATTACTCACAATGAAAGCTTTCTTCCATCCAGGCGGCTACCTCCAGTTCTGCCGAGTGAAGCCAATGTGGAAATGTTTAAAAACTTGCATTCTCTCATCTGACCACCAGAGGGCAACTCCTCTGGTTGTATAGAAGTCTATGAGAAAATGACTCTACTTCTCTCTTGATGTATTCCCTCAGTAAACATTGTAAACATGAGTTTATGTCTCAATCTCTAGTTTCAAGTCTTCTTCAATACAGCATGATGTTCATTTAGTAAATTATGGTCATTTAGTCAATAGTCCATAGTCCATAAAGTGGATTATGCTTTTGGGCGGGCTTACTGTGATTGACAGGTCGCTGCAGCTTCCAACAAAAACAAGAGTTCAAAAGTGAAATTAATTTCCCAAAATAATACCCCTGGTGTGTAAAGGCCTTAAGAAAATTGCTATGTAGCTGGAGTCAGGACTTCGTTTGCATAGCTTAGCATAAAGAGTGTTGGGAACAGTGGAACCAAACCTGGCAGCCTAAAGGTGACAACAATACTCCAGGAAGCAGCCTTTATCAGTCTGACACTGATAAACAGCTTCAGCACATAACTCCACAAATAGTATGTTTCTCACTTTTTTCTTAATTTGTCTTTGCACTTTATTATTATTACTATTCACTATTCACTTTATGTTGGACAGAAGAGAAACGTTCTTTCGATCTTTTGTATGTTTGCACATGTAAAAAATTGACATTAAAGCTGACTTTGACTTTGAGAAGCCCATTTCCGCAGGAAAATAAATAAATAAAATAGAGCCAATCAGCGTTGACAAGCTCAGCGCGTCATCACTGCGTCCTGCTGGTGCTGAGTCATGGTTTAAATTATAACAACAATTAATAACCCGCAACTAACGCTCTTTAACACGCTCGACAATGTGCATCACCCACAACTAATGCTCTATAACAGGGTACAACAGCACAACATAATTGTTTGTGACACATAAACAACTTTTAACCATAGAAATTGTACATTTATTAAATTTACACCGCCGAACTGCATGCTGGGTACCGCCCGCCCACTATCACAGCATGAAGAAACTCCGTCGCTACATTAAAAAACGTAAAAGAGCGATGCAGGAGGAACAAGAGAGAGCAGAGACGCACCAACACAACGCGTTGCCCAGAGAGGAGCTGTGTCTGCTGGCTGGAGGGTTTGAAAAGTCCGACATAGTTTAGAAAACGATGTATTGCAAAGAAGCTGAACATGGAGGGCATGGAGGTCTTGGTCCATCAGGACCAAGACCTCACGCCACAAAAACAGTTTCTTCCCGTCTGCCGTCGGGCTCATCAACAGAGCCCGGGTCCCCCACTGACTCTAATGACTCTGTCACCCCCAGACAATTCCCACCGGACACTCCCCTGCACATAGCCTTATACTTGAATACACTTGACTTGACACTTTGGCATTGCACTTGCCACTTTCACACAACTCTTACACTCATGCACATTCCATGCACTTTATCTTATTTTTGGTATTTTGATATGCTGCTGTTTCAATGTAGATATTCATTCATCCATTCATCCTCATTTATTGCACTGCGTTAACTGTTAAATGTGTATTGTTAAATGTTAAATGTATGCACCTTCCCGCCAGGACAAATTCCTTGTATGTGTAAGCATACATGGCAATAAATGGTTCTGATTCTGATTCTGATTCTGATTCATGCATGCAGATATGCATACGACAGCTGGTGGCTGCTACAGAACTCATTTAACAACTAGCGACACAACATTATTAAATTAGCTTCTGAACTTTTATTTTTATAGAGGTAGAGCATCATAGTTTGTGCCAATGGCAAGCTGCGTTACTCGACCCGCTGGTGTGAGAACGTGTTGTGCATGCATGATTTAAACTGGGCATGTGTGTCCTTTGTGAATCTCAAAAACTCATCTTTCAATCTACTTGGCACTTTTCAGCCACACCGCGGCTCTCGACAAAAATCTGGGGGCCAAGCACACGACACAGGGGCAGTTTGAGAAAACTTAAACCAAGCTTTATTACATTCTACTTATTGTGGAAATATTTCTTCAGTAAATAATGCAACCTTGAAAAATAAGCATTGATTTGAGAAGGAAAATGTTACTCTATACAAACATTGCCATCACTCAGCATCAATTCTAGTGGCCAAATGGCACACTTGACCTCACAGCATAACACACACACACACGCAGTTTTTGTACATCATCACAGACGTAAAGTGCGACTCCAACACATCACATCGCTGAGAGGGCACGGCACGAAGCACGACAGTCAAATCAAGTAACATCCAGGATCATTCCGGGTGCAGAAAAGGAAACCACACCGTTTGATTTTCAAGTCGTTACACAAAAATCACAAAGAACAATGTACAAACAGGACACACTCATCCACACAGTGATACACACGGGGGCACGGGAACGGTTCAGCTTCGGGTGGCCACGGCCGGAGCTTGCTGCTGGTCGCTGGACTGCAGTTGTCTTCCCAGGTACTCCCTGTGAAAGAAAGGGCAATCAATTACACCTCAGCACTCCAAACCCACTTATTGCTGATTTATAGGTATTTCCGTCCACCTGATGGCATTCAGAACACCTTGAAAAGGAAAAGTTTGACATTTTGGAAAACCTATTGGCGTTGTTGGGAAGAGTAACTTACTATAGCTTGTTTAAGACAAAACAAGTTGTTTTTTTCTGGGGGTTTTGTGCAAAAAAATTGGAGTATTTTCATCATCCATTAATCTTTTCTTGACTAATCGGTCTATATAAGGATGTCATGCCTGTCACAATTAACCCGAGGCCAAGGTGACTTCTCCAGATTGTTTTGTTGCGTCTGACCGACAGCCCAGAATGATGTTCAGTCTACAATTACAAGTTTTGGCTCATCAAAATAGTTGCCGCTTAGTTTTCTGCCAATTAACCAATGGATTAAGTGATTGGAGACATTTTGATTTCAACAGCATTTAAAACACTATTTGGTGATTACAAAATGTGATTAACGATTTGAAATGGCTGATATAATATAAACAATATCTTTTAGGGCGGATGTTTAACCTTATAGATTAAACTGCGCTCAATTTGGACCATATTCTGACTAGTTTTCTTACTTTTACAGACAGACATACGGTGGCATCTGTTCCGTTAATGAAATGTGTTTCAGATCCCATCCAACTGATAAATGAAAGGAAGTCGGTTCTTTAATATCCTTTAATGTCATCATAAGTGCCCTTTTTAAACTGACCTTTTCATATTTTGAGAATGTGAGCTTCTGACCCAGACATGGTGTACATGTTGAAATATACTCCCAGTACTGTGACAGGTCCCACTTCTCCTACAGGTTTCTTCTTGGCAGTAACATTTATGTGATATATGATACGACAACATGGCACTCACGTTGCTGCTAACCAAAATATGAATTGTCTCTCATAAATCGGCAGATTGAAAAAGGCTAGCTGGCAAATCAGAAGATGGAAATTATGTTCTTTATATCATGCTCCTTAAAAGCTCAGATCAGGGTTCTGATAAACATCATTGCACTACATATTTCAGCACATTGGTTGGTTTTCTTTATCCGACCGTTCATACTGATATTTTAAAAGGCTGTTGAGAAAGCAGCACAATGGCCTCTCTGATTTGATCTTATTTATTGCTTATTGTAAATGTGTATATATGTATTGTGATGTCACGAGAGGCTGTGTCCTGGAGGGACGTTACATCCCCCGGAGATGGCTGCAAACCCAGACAGCTATGGCTTCATCTGCTGGTATGGTCGGGAACTCCACCCCTCTATGGCCAAGCTTCCCACGCAGCTGAAACAAACGAGGAGCTGATGAGCTGAAGGTTTTTTGAAGGGAAGAGACACACTGGGAAGGGGCTTTTTTTGGTTTTTTTGTTGTGTGGGAGGAAACCCAGTCTCGGTGCTGGGCGCTGGGGAGGACAAGAGTGCGGCACGTCCACTTCCATGAGGAATACAAGGATTTGGAGATACTGACCTTTGGAAAATACTCACCTTTGGATATATTCGCCTGTGGAAATACGTGAGAGACATTGTGGAAGGACTTTTGGCTGGGTTGGCCACTAGCTGCCATGTGGACTACAGTAAGGCGGTGGAGAAGTTATCTGAGCGAGTGAGAATTATGATTTTGGATGTGAAAGGAGAATTATGATTTTTGGATGTGGAAGAGACATCCCTGAACGGTGAACCATTAAAGAGCCCTAGAGAACAGAATTTGGTTATATTTTCGTTAATTTCCCAAGACCGTTAATAAAACCCTTGTTTTGTGTGAACCTGGTCTCCTTGCACTACTTGAGCAATCCCGCTGAAAGAGGGGTAGCCTCTCATGATGTCACAGTATAATGAGAGATATGTGTGATTTAGGATGTGTCGTGATTTATTAGATTATCGTCATAAAAATGACTTGACTGCTGTTTTTTTCCACCCATTTTCTGATTATAAAACTAACACGCCGAGCACATTTTGCTCATTTATTAAAGAAGCTGCCACAATTATAATGTTAAAATATGAAAAGCAAAGAAAGCTATCTGTAGAATAAGGCACATTGATTACTGGAGATTAACAGTACATTTTGTTGAGTAATAATTTCGGTAAAACGAGGACCGAAGGGAAGAATAACGTTTTAAAAGTCTGAACACATTCTCCTACAATATCCTCCCTCCCTCTGTGGCTTTGTAATGGAGTGAACTGGACCAGACATCTGGGCGTCCCCATTAGCCAGGCCGGTGAATGAAAAGCCATCTAATAATATGGATGATACGATTTCCATGAAAACCGTGGACTTGTGTTTCTGTCTGGGCTCTGAGGGCCGAGTGACTCAACAGCTGATGGACTAAAACCAGCAAAATCCGCAAAATTACAAAACTGTAGTTTCTAACCCTGAAGTCACACTTTCATCTGTGCTGTTGTCATGGCAGCAGGGCCTTCAGAAAGTAGGGACTAGAAGATCTTCTCACGGAAACAACATCAACAAACCCACTCACAGTGGGCCGCTTTGATTCCTTTGATATATCCGCCCCCCTCCCTCCCTCTTTCCCTCCCTCTCCCTCCCTCCTAGCGGAATAGGGCCGAGACCCCTCCTATAAATAGGGACGCAGGCGGATATAGGGCCGAGACCCGACAGTCGCCCTTAAAAATCCTCTTTTCTAGTTTCTGAGCGCAACCATCACAAACTCAATATGCTTTATTGTGCTACACACCAGGGTGCCAGATTAACGTTTCCACTGGTTCCAACTTTCCCAGTTTGTCGTACCAGAACATTTGGACATGTTCTTAATTTATATATTTACATATGTACACACAATTTAATTAAGTAAGCTTTTGAATACAGGACATGTACTTTTTAAATGTGTGGTATTAGTACTTTTACTCAAGTAAAAGATCTGACTACTTCTTCCACCATGGCTCAGTCAGGCCAGCTCTTTTCTAGTTTCTGAGCGCAACCATCACAAACTCAATATGCTGTATTACTTCAGATGTAATGTTTAGCCTCCACTCCTCACGTTTCCTCAGCGCCCGAAGGCTCAACCTGCCCATTATCTCTGTGTGTTGTTTCTGTCCACTGGTTTGCTTGGAAACACTAAAGATCATCAAGCAAAAAAAGTGAAAATGTGTTTGTTTTGCCGCCACACAGCAAAATCAGCAGTGTTAATTCAACACCAATAGAGTTAAATTCAACACTTTGAAAGTGTCTATATTGGTCCACCCTATTTTGAGTTAAAACTACACTTTTAAAAGTGTTAAATGTTCAACACTGTGATAGAGTTGAAGCAACTCTCTCAGTAGTTGACATTTAACACCAGTCAACACAGGCCAGTGTTGAATTTACACAACACTAGTGTGCAGTGTCAGAATTTAACACTATCTGTATATTCTGTTTTAACACCGACTAGAGTTGCTGACCTATGTAACACTATAGAGGATTTAAAATGAAACTCTGTATTTTACTCTTGCAGAGTTGATTTATATATTTGTTTAAACACTGTAGGGAGTTATAATCCCTAATGCTATACATGATACAATTTTACTTTTGGATTCAGTATATTCCTAGTACTTAGTTACAAAGAAGAAAATCATCAATACAAAAGTTTGTTCAAATAAAACTTGTATTTTCAAGCCCACCACAAACATAGCATTTGCATTACAATAACATGTCTTAATTGGCAGCCTCAATAGCACAGGTCACACAAAACAATAGCACGGGTCACACAACATGGCAATGTGGCACAATGTATATTTCTTCATCCATCTCATTAGATAACTGTTTATCATAGGGTCTATAATAAATCAACTCATCAATAGAAATAACAGAAAATGAATCATCCCTCTCCTTGATACAGTAGGCACTGAAGTGCTCATCAAAATAGAGAGTATCAACTGTGCAAGTCAGAATGAAAGCTCGATCTTCATTTATAATGATACTGGTGATCTTTCCAAAAACAGGAACTTCCATATTTGTTTTAATACAAACAAACATACCAATTTGATACTCGGTTCCATAGTTCTTCACCCAATTGGTAGTTGACACATCAGAGTATGCATTCACATTTAACATTGCAATTAAAGCCTCACCACCCTCCAAGCTATCAATCGCTTCGTTCCTCACTGGACCAAACTCAAACCTCTGAACATTAAAATTCTCCCAGTGATAAGCTAGCTGTCTCTGGTGTTGTTTGACCAATGTTTTTGTTATATTTGTGAAATTCTTGACAGATCTTTTAAAAAAATTGTGTTTGGCCTCAAACCTCATGCACCATACATGAAGGAGTGGGCCTATTTTACGAATACACCTTGGGTAATGGATCATGAAATGATGCTTTGGAATAAGTCTTTTCTCAGGAAACAAAGATTTGAATAGCTTGTGATGATCATTAATTAAATGCTTCAGATAATATGTCATACCGTTAGTAACAACTGGTGAAAATACTATATTCACAATTTGAAGCAAGAGGAGGAGCAGGTTCCAATAACTGTTATTTCTTTGAACTAGATCACCACAAATGAGAGGAGCGTTTCGCACAAGGCACCATGACTGGATAGCATTAAATCCAAGATCTTTGCTCTCATCCATTTTCAACCCACTTGGTCTGTTTCTTCTCTCAGTATAACCATAGTTGAAACTTTGAATTCTCAGTGACAATGATTCCAAAGATAAAAGTTTCTCCTTGACAAGGTATTGAAAGACAAGTTTCAGTTCGTACTGCACTACACCTTCAAGCAAGTCGTGCATGATGTCAACAGCATAATTGTCAGAGATGTGAAAAAAACGCAATGTATTGAGCAAGCATGTCTTCTTGACACCAAATGTTGTCACCAACATAGGATTTTCACGTAGCGCTGAACAATGTTCTGCATGGATGTTTTTTGTACGAAAAATCCAGGGTGATCTTCAGTGAAGACACATTGAAACTCTTCCTTAATGGTTAAACAAAATCTACAACAATATGTTGCAGAAAAAGACTCAACATAACCAAACAGCCCGTGTAAACCAAGATAATAAATACTTATTATCATCTGTATATTGGTTTTAACTGCTATTGCAATTCTGGTTGGATGCTAAACTGCATTTCGTTGCTCTGTACTTGTAAATGTGTAATGACAATAAAGTTGAATCTAATATAATCTAATCTAATCACCAGTTACTTGAATAACAGACCCTAGCAATGGTGAGTCAGAGAAAGGCACTTCTATTCCTTCATTTTCTAGTTTTTTAACATCATCAATGAGAGGCTTCAGTATTTCATCACATCCATACCTTTTCAGGTCTTGTGAGTGAAAAAGAGCCACAACATGAATATTCATCAACACAGAATTGCATTTTGGGGGCAGGTTTCGCAATATAAAGTAAATACAACCAAGTTTGTGTATCCCCTTCTTTGATCCTAAGGGATTTGCGGTCTCGAAATCGTCATAATATAGTTGAATCTGTAATGCATGTTTTTGCTGGCAAAACAAATCGTTTTTTTTAAAGTATGAACCATCACATATATCTTTAAAAATTCCTTCTTCCTCTTGTTTGGCCTGCAAGAAACAGTCACATATTTCACTATTTTTGAACATAGACTTCGGGGTTCCTAAGATGGGTACATACACAAACTTATCCGTTACAGGGATCTGATTGTAAACTCCTGTTGTTCGATCTCTACGTACATCAAATCGAACCCCAAGAACATACTCAACCGGCTCAACTATTTCCCACTTTTCCTTGAAATGCTTCTGTCGTTTGGCTTCTGTATTTAAGACTGAAAAAGGATTTTGTAGTTGTTCAAAACAACTGTCTAGCTTTTTTTCAAAGTCTGTTCCTTGAATCTCTGAAGTACAGTTGAGAACTGAGTCTCTCGCTTGACTGTGAATATCGTTTACAAGCTCTTCCATTGACCTGACCATTGCTTGGATAGTGCTCTCAGCAACACCTGATGATTGCAACTGTGCTACAACAGAACCACACATGTTTACCAAATGATGCTTGTCAACAGAGACCTTGGTGGTTACTGGAATGTCTGTACAGACTGCATTTGAAGTTGAAGGCTCATCTATCATTTGAGTCTCCATATTGTTAACAGTATTTGTTGAAACAGTGTCCCGGTGCAAACGAATAAGGTGTTTCTTGAACCCTGAATAAGTGCAAAAGAATGAAGAACATCCCGGCTGACCACATTTCAAACGTAATGTCTTTCCTGGATATAAACCATGGTAAAATCTCAAATGATGACAAAGCAACATAGAACTTCTGTGGTGTAACTTGCAGATAAAACAAATCAACATATTTGCATCCAAGGATGTGTGTCACCTCAGATACTTGTGTTGAGCAGTCTTGCTCTGAGCTCCTTCACACGAGGACTTTCCTTGGTACTTCCCACATCAATGTTGAACACAGTGGTTTGGATGCATGTGTAGAAGCTGTTAAGGGATTCGTGGTAGTTAACACTGAAGATGAAGTGGGCCTTGAAGAGTTCATCGAAAGCTGCCAGGGACGTCTGAGCCTTGCAGGGGATGGCCTTGTGGTCAACAATGACATAGAATCTTTGTAGGTTGTTCTTCTGTTCACCGACACACAGGAGGATGGGCTGTGCTGGTTCCAAACTCTCAAGGAAGGTCTCAACACTGGCACCAATCTGAAAAAAAACAGAAGCATGAGGAACAATTTTAATTGCCCACTACATTACTAAAAACGTATGTGCCTCTTCACAAAAAGAGGCATTGTGAAAATAACTAAATTAAAAAGCATATTAAAACATTGCATACCCTCAAATATCTCACAACATGTTTGACTGCTTGATGTGAGCTAATTGTAGGACTCTTCTTGGGTCCTTTTGCAGTAGGGGGAAGTAGGTGAACCAGCAGTAGGATGCTTGACAGGTCACTGTCCCAGCCTAGGGGGAAATGATGTTCTTTATATCATGCTCCTTAAAAGCTCAGATCAGGGTTCTGATAAACATCATTGCACTACATATTTCAACACATTGGTTGGTTTTCTTTATCCGACCGTTCATACTGATATTTTAAAAGGCTGTTGAGACAGCAGCACAATGGCCTCTCTGATTTTATCTTATTTATTGCTTATTGTAAATGTGTATATATGTATAATGAGAGATATGTGTGATTTAGGATGTGTCGTGATTTATTAGATTATTGTCATAAAAATGACTTGACTGCTGTTTTTTTCCACCCATTTTCTGATTATAAAACTAAC
This sequence comes from Cottus gobio, assembly GCA_023566465.1. Classification (NCBI taxonomy): domain Eukaryota; kingdom Metazoa; phylum Chordata; class Actinopteri; order Perciformes; family Cottidae; genus Cottus; species Cottus gobio. The sequence continues at coordinate 23,598,287 of CM042225.1, read as the reverse complement.
ACGTCGAGCACATTTTGCTCATTTATTAAAGAAGCTGCCACAATTATTTACAAAAAAAAAATAAAAATTACAAAACTGTAGTTTCTAACCCTGAAGTCACACTTTCATCTGTTCTGTTGTCATGGCAGCAGGGCCTTCAGAAAGTAGGGACTCACATGAGGTCAGGAAAGTCCCTCTATATCCAGAGGACTCACATGAGGTCAGGAAAGTCCCTCCGCATACAGGTCGCACGATTCTCGCCCTATATCCATGAGTGGTCTCACCCTATATATAGGAGGGGTCTCGCCCTATATACAGGTATGGCCCAGGAGGCTGCAAGGCCCAGGAGGCTGCAAGGCCCAGGAGGCTGCAAGGCCCAGGAGGCTGCAAGGCCCAGGAGGCTGCAAGGCCCAGGAGGCTGCAAGGCCCAGGAGGCTGCAAGGCCCAGGAGGCTGCAAGGCCCAGGAGGCTGCAAGGCCCAGGAGGCTGCAAGGCCCAGGAGGCTGCAAGGCCCAGGAGGCTGCAAGGCCCAGGAGGCGCAAGCCTGAGGGAGGGAGGGAGGGAGGGAGGGGGGCGGATATATCAAAGTAATCAAAGCGGTCCACTGTGAGTGGGTTTGTTGATGTTGTTTCCGTGAGAAGATCTTCTCGTCCCTACTTTCTGAAGGCCCTGCTGCCATGACAACAGCACAGATGAAAGTGTGACTTCAGGGTTAGAAACTACAGTTTTGTAATTTTGCCTTTCGTATTGTATTATTGTAGGTGTGGGAAGATCTGCATGACTTTGAGGAAAAACAAAACGTTAATGAGTTCAACAAAAGAAGGTGAACCGAAAAGGAAATCTTTAAAGTAACTAGAAAGAGCATTTCCTGCAGAAAATGCGTTGGAGTGCTAAAAGCTGAAGCTTAAAGCTTAAATATTTGAAAAGAATAAGTGAAAATAGCTAAATTAAGCTGAATATAGCTGATAGTTGAAAATAGCTGAATAAAGCTGAAAATAGCAGAATATAGCTCATTACAGCTGAAAATTGCTGAATAAAGCTGAATATAGCTGATAGCTGAATATTGCTGAATTATTCAGAAGGCTGATCTCCCAGGTTTACACAGTCTGCATTAGAAGGCCCTGCTGCACGTGGATCATCACTGGGTTGTCCTCTCTTTACAATATCTGCATAAGATGCCTGTTGTACACATGCAGTATCAGGCTGACCTCCCGGTTTCACACTTCCAGCATAAGACGCTGCAGACATCTTTACCTCTCCATTGTTCTGAGGACCAACACATTCTGCTTCTTCAGTCATTTCACAGTGATTCTCCTTGGACCTCTGCCAGCGCAGGCTCTGAGCTTGTGACCTCTTACCCTTCCTTGGCATTGTTGTAACGTTTCAAAACCACAAATTATAAATTATTAAAATTGTGTGAAGATAGTTGCACAAACCTTTGGGTACAAACTACAGTTCTCCAAAGAAAATTGCTAAATTAAGCTGAAAATAGCTCAATATAGATCAAAGACAGAGCGAACATCAAAGACAAAAAACCCACACGCACCATGGTTACCATGGCGATTGGAGAAGCACAGCTCTGCCCCGTAGGGAGAGATATTTAATTAAATTCAAAAATTCATAGTTTAAAATTCTTAAAAGATAGAAAATATTTAAAAATATGCAGTCATAGATGAAAAATATGTCTACATTTTAAAGTTGAAATGGTATCTTTAGCTGAAAGTATGCTGAACCTATAAGCTGTTAAAGTTGAGGATTTTCTCCATAGGAATCCCATGTTAAAAAAAAGCATAAAAAGATTAATATTAAGAAAAGTTAAAAATATGAAAGGTCATAGCACCCCTCTCCTGAAGGAGCTAAATTTTTTAATATTTGAAGAGTTTCTGTAGCTGAACATATGAAGGAGGAGAAACCTTTCAAAATACGTACGGAAGAAATAGAATAATAAAGATTCGAAGAACAATAGTTGGGTGCTTCATGCTGAAGCACTCCAACTAATTATGTCTTACAGTGAGACAACTTTAATATGATACCCTCTGATTATTTCAATAGCGTTCGGCACAAAGGAGCCAGTTGATGCACTTGGAAGAATGACTCTGATATCCCTCATAATGAACGGCTGTCGACTGTCATCGACCGGCGCCATCTCGCAAAAGTGATCATTGTCTCGCATGAATCGCATTGAAATTTGAAAGTCCAAACCTTCTATTATTCCGTTGTATTTGAACAAAGTTTTGGGTATTTCCTTTCGGTTGAAGGATAACCAATATCTTTGTTGTGTTTAATTTCCAGCACTTGTTTTTGTGTGTAGGTATTAATAAATTCATGCAGAAGAAAGTGTCCTCGCTGCAGAAGGCTGAGCCAGCCTTCATAACTCTGGCTCACCCTTCCAATTATGTTTTTATTAACTCTGTTGGTATTCTTAGTCAACATCTAGCTGCTATGTGCAGACCAGGTCATTCCTGATAACTTAATGGAAGTGTGGAGATTTCTATGTGAGATTCTCACCCTGTGAGTCTGTTTTTCTAGGAAATAGATGATGGTTATATGAATGTTAGAGGCTGAAATCCTGTTGTTTTTGATAGATTTAAAGTGATCCAGATCAGTTGAATGCAAACCTTTGGCTTTGTTCACACTGCGTTCACCTGCTGGTCAACAATTAGATGAAACGGGAGACGTGAAAGCTTTGACCGGAGATGAGTGGAATCTTGACCCGAGACACAAATGGAAACATGCAGAAAAGTAAATCAGAGAGGCCATTGTGCTGCTGTCTCAACAGCCTTTTAAAATATCAGTATGAACGGTCGGATAAAGAAAACCAACCAATGTGCTGAAATATGTAGTGCAATGATGTTTATCAGAACCCTGATCTGAGCTTTTAAGGAGCATTATATAAAGAACATCATTTCCATCTTCTGAATGTATTTGCCTGCTAGCCATTTTCAATCTGCAGATTTATGAGAGACAATTAATATTTTGGTTAGCAGCAACGTGAGTGCCATGTTGTCGTATCATATATCACATAAATGTTACTGCCAAGAAGAAACCTGTAGGAGAAGTGGGACCTGTCACAGTACTGGGAGTATATTTCAACATGTACACCATGTCTGGGTCAGAAGCTCACATTCTCAAAATATGAAAAGGTCAGTTTAAAAAGGGCACTTATGATGACATTAAAGGATATTAAAGAACCGACTTCCTTTCATTTATCAGTTGGATGGGATGTGAAATACATTTCATTAACGGAACAGATGCCACCGTATGTCTGTCTGTTCAATATGAAGCTCACTGAGCTCTCACTGGTGTTATGTGTTATTCATTTCATCTGAAGTATTGTCCGCATCGTGAGATTGCCATAAAATCCCTCAGCCAGGAAATAGTCTGACGAGGGATGACTCATTTCTCTGATGTTTAACCTTAGACTAGTTGACTAAAAGTAAGAAAACTAGTCAGAATATGGTCCAAATTGAGCGCAGTTTAATCTATAAGGTTAAACATCCGCCCCAAAAGATATTGTTTATATTATATCAGCCATTTCAAATCGTTACAGTTTTTCTCATTATATATTATAATTATATATCACGACTACCTGAATCCACACACACTCACTCTCTCTCTCTCTCTCTCTCTCTCCTGTGACCTTCAGGCTGCGTCCTCCCTGCAGTCAAAACTGCGTCAATATAAAAACTGAGGGTCCGGTTGCCCGGCTGCTGCCTCAGAGTAACTTCACTCCATATATAGATCGATACCTGTCGCCCCCCGAGGCTGGTCCTGCTTTCCAACTCTCCAAAGATGAGCGTTCCTCATGTGTTTGTGGGCTCTGATGAAAGATGGGGGCTGCCCCCCTACTGACTCAAGTTACTCAAATGCAACATTCAGTGTGTGCTCTAATCCACGTTATGGATTCATTATATCAAGCTCCTTTTCTGTGGAACCAGCGTACAGTGTTTCAGTGTTCCCCTAGATATGCTGCCATAGGCCTAGACTGCTGGGGGACATCTTAGGATACACTGAGCTCCTCTCTCCTCTTCTCCGTCTCTCCTCTTCACGCTCTGATCTCAGGGTTCTATGCTCTGACCTCAAGGTCCTATGCTCTAAACTCAGGGTTCTCTCATCTCAAGGTTCTATGCTCTGACCTCAGGGTTCTATGCTCTGATCTCAGGGCTGTATGGTCTGACCTCAGGGTTCTCTGATCTTAGGGTTCTATGCTTTGACCTCAGGATTCTCTGATATCATGGTTCTTCACTCTGACCTCACGGTTCTATGCTCTGAGCTCAGGGTTCTCGGATTTCAGGGTTCTATGCTTTGACCTCAGGGTAATCTGATCTCAGGGTCCTATGCTCTGACCTCAAGCTTATATTCTCTGACCTCAGGGTTCTATGCTCCTGTGGAAAGGTCCTGACAAAGCACAGACGCTTATCTCGGCCGTGGTCGATGAAACTGTTGCGATTGGACGGAACAAACTCCAAAGACCAGAGGGGACATTAGCTGCATGGACATTTGATTGGCCTGCTGCCAATGACCTATTGGAATAATAACCACAGCAACAAACTGAAACTGAATCGAAGAAACAAAAAAAAAAGACAACACTGGCAGTAAAGGTAATGTGCACTGGTGATAATATGATGTGATAATATATATATATATGTATATATGTATGTATATATCGTTCTTACTTGAAATAATGTTATGCTTGTGGAAGCCTCCAGGGAAGAAAAGATATTTGATAAAAAAATAAAATAAACACATGATATTAAATGAATCAACACATTTCTTTAATGCCCCACTTGTATTACATGACATCGTCACAACATTAACTTCCAGTGATGATCAACAAACGCTACGCTTCATCAATTACGTCTCAGGATTTCGAACTCGCAAAAATAGCAATCATTTTTAAGGCGTCGGGTTTATTGATGCAATAATTGGTGAATGACCCTGGTGTTCTCTGATTGGAGAAGTGCACGTGTCACTTCCTTCATCAATAGTTTCTATTCTAGTCCATTTCATCAATGACACACACGTCCATTAAGTTACACAGAAAGAAAAAAGAAAGATACATTAACAACAAATGTTAAACACAAAGTCAGGGATTAACAACAACTCTCAATACTGTGTGTGTGTGTGCGTGCGTGCGTGCATGTGTGTGTGTGGGTGTCTACAGGCGATTTGAGATGGAGCTGGTGACTGACGGTCGGATCAACTCTTCCATTATCAGAGCGAGGGTGTGGCACAACTCCTTAGCCTGCAAGAGAGATTAAGAGTGTTTTCATAAGCAATAGATTATATATCTGACAAGTGCATCAGTTTCTCCAATGTCCATGAATGCAGTCCAACGTGCAGAAAAATAAGAACGCTAGGAAACGTGTGCAGCCGAAGCCCAGAGTCGCACCTGTTTGAGATGAATGGTGACTTTTTTCAGTTGGCCCGGGTTGCTGTTCATCGCCCAGAAGAGTAAAAAAAAAAGTCCATGTTTTCCAATGCGCCCTCGAGCCTGCGAGTCAGAAAGTGGGGAGTCAGAAACACCGAAGTTACGTGAACGTAACATGCAGAATGAGAGCTGGCAGTCGGACTCATCTGACACTGTAAACTACTAAAATACACCGGGAAATAATAAAGCCTCATATTAGTATTTCGTTTGGTCTCAGCATTGATGTTGTTGACCCTTTTGTGCTTTGTAGATAGGAAAATGCCACCCAAAAAGAAAAGGCAAGGCAAGGCAAGGCAAGTTTATTTGTATAGCACATTTCAACACAAGGTGATTCAAAGTGCTTCACATAAAACCATTAAAGCATAAAAACACAATGCAAAATAAAAGATTTAAAAACAATTAAAAGCATAAAAACACAATCAAAAATAAAAGATTTAAAAACAATCAAGAACAGTCATTAAAACAATAAAAAAAAAAAAAAAAAAAAAAGAACAGTTAAAAGGCAGAAAGCAGTACAGTTTATTTTATTTATTTACACGTATCCTTGGAGGCCAGGAGAAAGGCTGCAATACCCAATACAGTGAACTCGAACGAGAAGCTTCTACTGTATCAGAGGGATACAGCGCTCGATCGCTGAGGTTTATAACACCAGTTCACAAATATTGTTTTATTTCTCCTTGCTTCGTAGTACCATAGACTATGATTTTCCCTTTTATTCCCCTTTAATCCCCACAGATATGTAGTCGAACACTTTCTCCCGAGGAATTCTCAGTCCACTTTTGTGTTCTGATACACACGCTTTCAGATTTCGTTAATTCACCAAGACTTACAAAAACCACCCACACATTCCATGAAAAACAACAAATCTATCCCTGTGTCCTTAACCTTGCACCTCTTGGCATCGCTCCCACAGCGGGATATACGGAATGTTTTCACCCAGAGGGTAAGTAGCTATCAAAAAGCCCAGGTCGTTGTTAGTTAGCTAGTAGTAACTACCCCATACAGTGCAAACCTGCATTATTTTTAAATGCATTCAGGAAACTCAGAAATACACTGCAGATGCAGTGCAGGATGATGAGGAAGCAGCAGCTGGACCATCAGGGCTTCAGGTGAGGTCTTACATTGATTCTGTGTTGAGGTGTGCTATCATGGCTGACAGTGTAAACATTGTCTCCCTGTTTTAAGTTAATTATTATTACATTAAAACATGCATGTGCAGACTAGGCTAAGTTTTCTTTGCACTTTAGGGAACAGTCAGTTTAAGTGATGGTGACCTACGACGAAGGCAGTGTAGCGGTGTCCTGGATATGGGGAGTGAAGCATACCAGCCTGATCCGAAATTCATTGAAATACAGCAACTTCAGCACAAGAATAGACTGTGACTGTATATTGGCATTTTTGCAAAACGTTTTTCATTCATTTATTTTATTATTTATTTGGTGCAGAATAATTTTTAGGTATTGTAACTACGGTTGTATTACTGTTATTATGTGTTTTAATCAGTTCCAAGTGACACAAATGTTAATATATTGTAATAAAGCTTGCCTGTTCAACATAATAGCAACACAAGGGGGTTCTGTTACAAACTGACCCCGGCCCCCATCAGAGAAGGGAAAAGTTATGTGGCCCTCACAGGAAAAAGTTTGGGGACCCCTGATGTGATGGAATATAATTGCGGATTTTTGTCAATAATAATTTTTAAAAGATCTGTCAAGAATTTCAAAAATATAACAAAAACATTGGTCAAACAACACCAGAGACAGCTAGCTTATCACTGGGAGAATTTTAATGTTCAGAGGTTTGAGTTTGGTCCAGTGAGGAACGAAGCGATTGATAGCTTGGAGGGTGGTGAGGCTTTAATTGCAATGTTAAATGTGAATGCATACTCTGATGTGTCAACTACCAATTGGGTGAAGAACTATACCTTGAATAAAGGAAGTAGCACTTTAGTAGCACTGAAACGGCTCTTACTGATAGCACTTTGTAGTTGAACTTTTTGTCGAAATTGTACCTTCGTGATTCTTGTTCTGATTCTTGTTGTAAACGGTAGAATGCACTTATTGTAAGTCGCTTTGGATAAAAGCGTCAGCTAAATGAAATGTAATGTAATGTAATGTAACTATGGAACCGAGTATCAAATTGGTATGTTTGTTTGTGTTAAAACAAATATGGAAGTTCCTGTTTTTGGAAAGATCACCAGTATCATTATAAATGAAGATCGAGCTTTCATTCTGACTTGCACAGTTGATACTCTCTATTTTGATGAGCACTTCAGTGCCTACTGTATCAAGGAGAGGGATGATTCATTTTCTGTTATTTCTATTGATGAGTTGATTTATTATAGACCCTATGATAAACAGTTATCTAATGAGATGTGTAGCGTAACTTCCTTCCAGATGGTGGGTAGGTGTTGGGCGCCAGATGGGAGGATCTATTCCTTAGATATTCTATTTCTAAAATCCTTACCCCATCAATTTTTATAACTACCTGTACCATCGGATTAACTGGCTAGTCTCTTAAGCTCACTACAAAAGTTCATAATCACTAACCCCACTGATCACACTCACCCTACCCCATCAAAATGACACTCAATGCACTGAAGATAAGTTGTAAGACAAGTCCAATTTAGTCAGGTTTCTCTCATAATCACCATAACAGAATACAGTACAAGAACATTCGGTCAATTAACACATGATACCATCATTTAGCATCAATAATCATAATTAGCATTTCCATGATAGGAACTGTTCTGAGATGAGACGTGAAGTATTGTCCACTTCAGCGTATGATGGTTGAGTGTAAGAGTGCTTGGAAGGAATGAGAAACTCAAGTCTATAGAACCGGGGAGAGGGGATTGACTTAGCTGTCCAGTTCAATGCAGTGGCGTAGCTTCGCTGTAGCCTCCTTCCAGGGTCCGGCCATTCCTTTCGGTCTCCGGAGTCCACCCTCGGTCAGGCCAATCAACCACGTCAGCTGCCGGGTTGTCCGGAACAAACATTCAGTGTCCTCCTTTCCGTCCAGACTCTTTCTCCAGTCCTCTCCAGGCGTCTCTCGATGCTCTCGCTATGCTATGCCCATGATGTGGATATCCTGGCTCTGGGATGTCTCTGATCGCTGCCACAGACTGTCCTCGTTCTGCCGCTCTCTCTTTTTCTCGTTCTACAGGTCTCTTTTTCCTCTCATCCTGCCGATCTCTCGTCTCAAATGTTTCCGCTTCCCCTTAATAGACGTACACAGGTGCAATCAGTTACCTCCCTGACCCCGCCCCTTGACGGGCCATGAGGAAAAAAGTCCAGTCGGCTTTGCTCCCTTCCGCTACAATCCCCCCCCCTTATTGAGACCGATCCCCGGTGAGCAGGAGATTGGGCTCCTATGGGTCGAAAAACTATTCATCAGGGAAGCCCAGGAAGTCCTCATCCCCCGAACTCTCATGTAGGATGTCCAGTAGTCTTTTTTTCTCCAGGTCTTCCAAGTCCTCGGCAGTGGGGTAGTAGGCTTTGAGGTTGCACACATGCATGGTTTTTACGTCCTGACCTGACTCTTCCAAAACCACTTGGTAGTTCAGGGGTCCAAGTCGTCTGACTACCCGATAGGGACCTTTCCATTTTTTCGCCAGCTTGGCGGTGAACTTGGCCTTGGCGCTCGACTGAGGGAAGTTCCGAACCCACACCCTTTGTTTAGGCTGAAACTCCAGGGTGCGACGATTTTTGTCGTAGTTCCGCCGTTGTCGTAGTCTGGCTTTCCTGATATTTTCTTCCACTCCGGCTTTGAATTGCTTCAGTTGTTGCAAGACAGCATAAGCCGGGGTATCAGGAGGATACACCTTTCCTTTCAGTAGCTTGTCCAATGGACTCACCAGCTTCCTACCAATCTGTAACTCTGCTGGGGTTACTCCTATAGTTTCCTGAACGGCAGAGTTTATGGCAAATCTGAATTCATCAAGATATTGGTCCCATTTACCATGATTGTTGTCCAAATAGGAGGCTATCATACGCTTTAGTGTCCGATTCACTCTTTCCGTCATGTTGGTCTGGGGATGATAAGCAGTGGTGAGCTTGGGCGTCATCGTCCATTGTTCACAAAATTCCCGGAATAGCGAGGACACAAACTGGGATCCTCGGTCCGATAAGAGAAAATCCGGTATTCCCCATCTGGTGAAAATGTCTTTTTTCAGGAACCGGACTATAGCTGGTGCGGTGGCAGCCCGCAAGGGAGAAAGCTCCACCCAGCGCGTATAATAATCCACCACCACCAACAGGTATTCATGCCTCGCCGGACTTCTGGGTAGGGGACCCATGATGTCAATTCCCAACATTACATTTGGACCTTTAATCGTGGGCTGCTGAATCATTCCAGCCGGCTTCTGATTATCGGACTTCAGACTTTGACAAACCCTACAGTGCTTGAGGTAGTCTTTCACGTCCGTCCACATCCCAGGCCAGTATGCGACTTCATAGAGCCTTTTGTAAGTCTTGAACATGCCAGAGTGTCCACTTAGAGGGTTGTCATGATAGGTCTGAAGCATCTCAGGTACCAGACTATGTGGGATGTAGATTCGATAGTGGACCTGGTGTTCCGACAGGTTTTTCATCCGGTAGACTTTGTCTTCCACGATAGCAAAGTCTTGGTTCGCTTTTCTCTCTCCTGCAGCCAGCTGCTGCAGGACTCTCATTACCTGTGGATCTCTTTGCTGCTCCTCCCAAATGATATCCAATGAAATTGGAAGAAGGGTCTCCACTTTTTGTGAATAAAGGCAGCAGCTGGGTTTCGTGGAAATCCGGGAAAGCGCATCCGGCCCGCAATTCAGCTTGCCCTTCCGGTATTCCACAACAAAGTCAAATCGTTGCAACCGGAGTGCCCATCTAATCAGACGACTAGTGGTTTTGGTTGACGACAGCACCCATTTTAGGGCAGCGTGATCCGTGATGATGGTGAACAGCTTGGTTTCCAGATAGTGTTGCCATTTCTCGATAGCCCAAATTATGGCTAGACATTCCTTCTCCGTAACAGAGTAATTCCTTTCTGCTTGGTTTAGGGTTCGGCTTGAATACGCCAGAACTTCTTCTACTCCCTTTGCTGTCTTCTGGGTCAAGATGGCTCTCAGACCCACATCACTTGCATCGGTATATACAAGGAAAGGTAAATCCGGGTTCGGATGACCCAATATAGGTGAAGAGACCAAACATGACTTCAGGTGCTCGAATGCCTGCTGACATTCTTTACTCCAGAGAAAGGATCTTCCTTTCTTCTTTAAGTCGTTCAGTGGCTGGGCAATTTTCGAGAAATCAGGTACGAACTTGTGGTACCATCCGGCCATCCCCAAGAACCTCTGCACTTCCTTGACATTGGTGGGTACGGGATAGGAGCTCACTGCTTCCACCTTGTCGGGATCAGCTCGTACTCCTTGACCGGACACAATATGTCCAAGAAAGCGGATTTCTTCTTTACAGAATCTAGATTTCTTGAGATTAATGGTCAGATTAGCGCTGTCAAGTCGATCCATCACCATGCGTAATCGTTCGAAATGCTGGGCTACCGAGGACGCGTATATGATTATATCGTCCAGATAGACCAAGCAAATCTCTCCTCTTAGGCCCTCCAAGACTCTCTCCATGAGCCTTTGGAAAGTCGCTGGGGCATTCTTCAGTCCAAATGGCATAACGGTAAACTGATATAATCCTGCGTGTGTAACAAAAGCGGTTTTGGCCTTACAGGACTGATCCATGGGTACCTGCCAGTACCCACTATTCAAATCAATGGTGGAGAACAGCGAGGCACCCGCAAGGGATTCTAGGATTTCGTTGATGTTGGGTAGTGGGTAGGCATCCGTTTCCGTGACAGAATTCACTTTCCGGAAATCCACGCAAAAACGGTGCCCTCCGTCTTTCTTTGGGGGTAGGACTACTGGCGATGCCCAACCAGAATGTGAAGGTTCAATAACTCCCCGAGCAAGCATCTCCCGTAGCTGTTCTTCAACAATTGCTTGCTTGCTAGGTGACATTCGGTAAGCTCGTTGCTTTATAGGCACCCCAGAGGTAGTGTAGATGGTGTGCTTCATCACGTCAGTTCTCCCAGGTTGATTGGTACAAACCGTTGGGTTAGACTCCAGGAGCTGCCTTAGTTGCGTCTTCCCTCCGACGGACAAGTTAGCTTCAGTCACGGCGAGGTGGATGTAGTCGGCAACTTCCATTCGCACTGGCTCTAGTGAGAGAAGTGGAGGAGGTACCGAGCTTATTAAGGAAAGTTGTTGGCTTGTATCAGTCTCCGCCCCGGGAGGTTGGCTTGGATGGTGATGTTCCCTCTTCCGGGGTAGGCTGGCATTCCCTGGTTGGAAAGGATAGTGCACGGAGGGGTTGGATAGGAAATTATAGGATTGATCAGCTACATTAATTATCATTCCTACACTAGAAATGAAATTAAGTCCCAAGACCATCCCATAGGCTAGAGCTGTTGGACCAAGTATAGCAAACGGGAGAGTGGATAGGTTCCCTTGCAGGTCCACAGTAAGATTTCCCCATCCCAGAGGATTAGCTGCCTCTCCGTTAGCTAAATACAATGGACCATCTTCCCAAGGTTGAATTTCCCCACTTGATCCCTGTAATTCCCTCCAGAGATATTCGTGCATGAGGGTGTAACTTGCTCCGGTGTCAACTATGGCTTTCCCACACCAATTGCCTATAGAGACCGGTACTAATAGTTGCATAGGACAAAAGGGGTTTACCACGGGAGGGAGTTCAGGGGCCGAAGGGGAGGCTTTCCATTTCGGTGGGCGTCGGCCAGATCTTTTGACCACGGACACTGAGCCAGTACCAGAAGGACCTTTCGGTTTTTGAAACCGCTTGGGCATCTGTGGTCCGGAAGGATCAGGGGAACCATACTGGGGGCAGGATCCAGGAGGATGGTCTCCGGAACATCTCCAACATAAAAGCGTGGGTCGGGTTTTATCACCAGGCTGGCCTGAGGTCGTAGATTTTTTCAATGAATTCACCTCCTTACTACTCATCCTATGTTCATAGTTAAGCTGTTGTTCGTAGTCTTTTTCGATTTGATGACCCAGCCGAACTAGATCTTCTACCGTGTCAACTCGACCCCTCAGCTGACTAGCTAGAAGGGGTTTAATGTTTTTCAGTATCAATTTAACGATGCCAGATTCTGTAAGAGAGGGATTCCATCTTTTGCATAGAGCTCGATAAGAGAAAGCAAAGTCTCGGATAGGTTCATTCTCCTCTTGTGTTCGTGTTCGCACCCGTTCCGCCAGCTCGTCCTCATAATCTTCCGAGAGGAAGGCTGCTAGAAAACCAGTTTCAAATTCTTCCCATGTGTTTGTTCTAGCTCGGGCTACTTCCCACCAGTCGCGCGCAGTACCATGAAGAACAGTTCTGAAGCTAGCCAGGATATCACCATCGGTTAAGGGATGTAGGGCAAGGAAGTCATGGCATTTGGCTAGATAATTGAGAGGATCCGGATCATCCTTGGGCATTCCATAAGTTGGAAATGTTATTCTAATATGGTCACTTTTACGTCCCCCCAGCGTTGTATTTTCCACAGCCCACTTTTCTTCTACAGGACCCGTACTATGAGTTCCCGGAACGGTGGTAGGGCGATCTTTCGTCATAAGAGAGTCCAGTTTTTCTTGTAGCTCAGAGGTTCTCTGGCCCCACTTTTCCCACTGCTGTTTATTGTCCACCGCCATATTTTGAATAGTGGTTGTCAATTTGGCTATCTCTGTATTATTTACCTGAATAGTTCCTTCTAATTGGGCAATACTTGATTGAGTCAGGGTCCTGAAACTGATTAGCTCCTGCTGTACTTCTCTCTGCATCTGCTCCGTGCTAAAACGGAGCTCGGATTATCTGTCAGAGCTTATGTAATCAGGGGAATAGTTATGAACAAAGAATCCGACTTGTATAAGGTACATTAGTTAAGTCAATTTTCGGTGTCAAGGACATTTCTGTAATGCACTTAATTTCGGGTCGGCCCCACGTTGGGCGCCATTTCTGTAGCGTAACTTCCTTCCAGATGGTGGGTAGGTGTTGGGCGCCAGATGGGAGGATCTATTCCTTAGATATTCTATTTCTAAAATCCTTACCCCATCAATTTTTATAACTACCTGTACCATCGGATTAACTGGCTAGTCTCTTAAGCTCACTACAAAAGTTCATAATCACTAACCCCACTGATCACACTCACCCTACCCCATCAAAATGACACTCAATGCACTGAAGATAAGCTGTAAGACAAGTCCAATTTAGTCAGGTTTCTCTCATAATCACCATAACAGAATACAGTACAAGAACATTCGGTCAATTAACACATGATACCATCATTTAGCATCAATAATCATAATTAGCATTTCCTAGGACAGAACATCAGTCAATTAGCACATAGTACCTTCACTTAGCACCATTAATCATAATTAGCATTTCCTAGGACAGAACATCAGTCAATTAGCACATAGTACATTCACTTCACACCATTAATCATAATTAGCATTTCCTAGGACAGAACATCAGTCAATTAGCACATAGTACATTCACTTCACACCATTAATCATAATTAGCATTTCCTAGGACAGAACATCAGTCAATTAGCACATAGTACATTCACTTCACACCACAACGCTCTGTTCATCCAACCGTTCCTACAGGTTAATCGACTCTAGGGTAATCACCACATGATAGGAACTGTTCTGAGATGAGACGTGAAGTATTGTCCACTTCAGCGTATGATGGTTGAGTGTAAGAGTGCTTGGAAGGAATGAGAAACTCAAGTCTATAGAACCGGGGAGAGGGGATTGACTTAGCTGTCCAGTTCAATGCAGTGGCGTAGCTTCGCTGTAGCCTCCTTCCAGGGTCCGGCCATTCCTTTCGGTCTCCGGAGTCCACCCTCGGTCAGGCCAATCAACCACGTCAGCTGCCGGGTTGTCCGGAACAAACATTCAGTGTCCTCCTTTCCGTCCAGACTCTTTCTCCAGTCCTCTCCAGGAGTCTCTCGATGCTCTCGCTATGCTATGCCCATGATGTGGATATCCTGGCTCTGGGATGTCTCTGATCGCTGCCACAGACTGTCCTCGTTCTGCCGCTCTCTCTTTTTCTCGTTCTACCGGTCTCTTTTTCCTCTCATCCTGCCGATCTCTCGTCTCAAATGTTTCCGCTTCCCCTTAATAGACGTACACAGGTGCAATCAGTTACCTCCCTGACCCCGCCCCTTAACGGGCCATGAGGAAAAAAGTCCAGTCGGCTTTGCTCCCTTCCGCTACAGATGGATGAAGAAATATACATTGTGCCACATTGCCATGTTGTGTGACCCGTGCTATTGTTTTGTGTGACCTGTGCTATTGAGGCTGCCAATTAAGAAATGTTATTGTAATGCAAATGCTATGTTTGTGGTGGGCTTGAAAATACAAGTTTTATTTGAACAAACTTTTGTATTGATGATTTTCTTCTCTGTAACTAAGTACTAGGAATATACTGAATCCAAAAGTAAAATTGTATCATGTATAGCATTAGGGATTATAACTCCCTACAGTGTTTAAACAAATATATAAATCAACTCTGCAAGAGTAAAATACAGAGTTTCATTTTAAATCCTCTATAGTGTTACATAGGTCAGCAACTCTAGTCGGTGTTAAAACAGAATATACAGATAGTGTTAAATTCTGACACTGCACACTAGTGTTGTGTAAATTCAACACTGGCCTGTGTTGACTGGTGTTAAATGTCAACTACTGAGAGAGTTGCTTCAACTCTATCACAGTGTTGAACATTTAACACTTTTAAAAGTGTAGTTTTAACTCAAAATAGGGTGGACCAATATAGACACTTTCAAAGTGTTGAATTTAACTCTATTGGTGTTGAATTAACACTGCTGATTTTGCTGTGTGGCGGCAAAACAAACACATTTTCACTTTTTTTGCTTGATGATCTTTAGTGTTTCCAAGCAAACCAGTGGACAGAAACAACACACAGAGATAATGGGCAGGTTGAGCCTTCGGGCGCTGAGGAAACGTGAGGAGTGGAGGCTAAACATTACATCTGAAGTAATACAGCATATTGAGTTTGTGATGGTTGCGCTCAGAAACTAGAAAAGAGGATTTTTAAGGCAGATACGGATATTGATATTTGAGACTGATGCTGAATAATAAACGGTTGTTTTTTGTTGTTGACAAAAACGCACGACATGAGGATTCCTTAAGTTCTGTTGTCAAAGAATTGAAGCCAAGCTCACCGGCTGCTGGCTCGTATTCACTGCACAGACAGGAACATTTGCATCAATCTTTTCACCGAAACTCTCAGCAAGAAAGCGAATGCAAACTACCCCGTTGAGACAAACAGCTCCCGCCAAGCGTGAGCCCAGTTCAGAACTATTGCAAATACAAAGGCAATCTCAAAGCTGCAGCCAGACTCACAAAGCTCGGCACACGCTCAACAACCATCAAGCAACGGATTGACAGCATCGAAGCCGAACCGACTCACTATCGGCCTCGATGTGCGAACACAACAGCAAAAAAGAAAAAAATAGATCTGCTACATTTTTATTCTCAGTGAGCATTCAACACACGGCCCCTTATCTAGTTGGTACGTCGTGACATAAATGAAGCAACAAATACAGACTTTACCAGCTGAATACTGATGTAATAAACATGTATTTAAGTATATCAAGGTAATCTTGAAAAGCCTTGATAGAATTCATCAACTAAGTTTTTTTTCGGGCTGTGTGGACGTGTGCAGGCAGAGCTTGAGTGACATCTCTTTGAATCTCCTGCTGGCTTTGTTGGAGCAAATTATAGTTTTATCAATCTTATCAGTACACAGTCCATTAACCTTGCATAATTCCCAGCATGTCTCCGCCCAACTTCAACCTGAGCGGACCTCTAATAAGCCAAAAATAAATGAAAATACCTGCGAGGGTGTGCAGGGCTATGAATGGTTTGTATGCACATGTTCAGAACGCCTGGTTCAACTCACCAGTTGTGGACCATGAGCTTCTGCACGGCCAACAGGGCGTTGTAACGGACTAGCTGGTCCTCGTGGTGCATATGATTCATCACCAGCTGTTTTCCACCCAGCTGCTCAATCACCCTGAATAGGAGAGATGAGAGAAAAGCTTTATCCAGACAGATAGCAGGGGCTGTTTTCATGTTTGAGGTCATTCGGTGACCCAGCACTAGGTAATAGAATCCCGCCTGACTGAAACTTTTTTTTGTATCTCATGAAGGATCACTGGCCTGATGAAATAATATAGTGCTTTGAAGAGGAACAAAAACAAACACAATGCATGATGTGATAACAGACTACATGGTGTGACCAGAGAAAAGGAAAAGTAATGTTACTTATCAACTAAACTTTTATCTAGTGGGCTCCAATTATGAATGTTAAGGCTAATAAGATGAATATGGGAGACAAGAAAAACCCATTATGGATCTGTCACACACACTGTCATGAGGATAACAAACGTTGGAGGAAACCTAAACAATACATGGAGATGATAAAGGAGGTGCCGAGTCAAGAACTAGAAGCCTCAGAGGATTTAGGAAGACGAAAGTGAAGAACACGCTGGACTTCAGCATCATCTGACAACAATCTCTCTTATCTCCTCGGTGCTTTGAGGAGGTCTGGTGAGCTTCGTGCTTTGTGTTCAGATAAACGTATTTTCCTCTTTAAATGTGAGAAGTACATTATCCCAAAAGTCCTACACATAGTGTATTTAAGCTTTGATGTGACTTGGTTTTCACAGAAACATGGCTTACCGTTTGCCAATGCCACACATACTCTCCGATATCGTGAGCTGCTACCGCAATGACTTGAGGATCATCGGACACCTCCAAGAGCCTCGTTAAGATCCTAATCGAGAAAGGGAGACAAAATAGGAGGCATTTAAATGGTGAGGTCACTCTGCATCAATAGGCAGATCATATTTCCCAGATGCTGCATGAAGTAAACAGATTATTGGATATTTCATTCACTGACAAAGTGTTGGATGCAGAAATTGACTGATTTCTCTGAAGCCAAGGTTAATGTTACTTTAATACTGAGAAACCCAAACTCTAAAATCAAAATTCAAGAACATGAGGCTTCTGAATAAGTGAGACCTCTGGGTTCAAAGTCAGACAAAGCGTGGGTGAGAGTCGGGGACAGACGTGAATACAAAAAGAGGGTCAATTAAGCGGAGATGATGTCTGAGCTGATTACAGAGGCCATTTCATCCAATCATGCTGGGATGCAATAACTGTCACGTCTGTATGCTCTGAGATCAGATCTGGCTCGCATTGGGGTCCCATCAGCCGTATGTATGACTTCATCAAGAGGCCTGGCTTGCAATAAGTTGGGATCTCAGTGAGGTGTGGACAGCATGTGGGCACAATCCAGACAAGACTTAGGTTTTGCATCATCTTCCCTCCACAAACAGAGGAGGAAAACCGAGGCTGGAGCAGAGCTGAGACTCTTCACTTAGGTTGAGTTAGTTCATTTTGCTGCGTTAGAATAAAAGCTTTTAAATAACAGGAAACAATTATTGTAAGGAAGTTACGGGAAAAAGTGGTTCGCACCGAATAAGTGGAACTTCATAAGCAGCAATTCTTCAATGAATAGTCTATTAAGTCTATTAATAATCTAGGAGGGAAGAGCAAGCATCATAAAATAGGAGCGTTATGGGAGGTGAAATGTGTTCTGGTCTAGGGGATTCGATCACAAAGGTTGCATTGAAAAGACGAGTGTAACCACGGCCAGAGAGAGGACAGCGATCAGACAATGAGATGATGACATTTTTACTGAATGTCAGTAACACGAACAGTTTGTGACTTGAATAACAAAGAAGAGGCACAAATTGATGTTTTGTAATCTTTAGATTGGAGACACACACACACACACACACACACACACACACGTTAAGAGATGATGTTGATGAATCTGTGACTTTTAAGGAGCCGTTAGAAGTACGAGCTGAGATGACCACAAAACTCAATGCGAGTGAAGTTTTTTGAACACATGTGACCAGCTAATATTTAAATTCAAGAATATATATAAATATATATTTTTTAAATTTGATAAACAGTATAACCTAATCGTATGCAACATGGATAAAACATCACATTCCATTTATTCAATTTCTTTGAATGAAATCATGCCTTTCTTTTTTTCTTTCTCAGACTGAAATTCCGAAAAACTTTCATACAATTAAAGCTGTATTTAATTCACTTCTGTATCGGCAACGTCATAGTAGGGCTGCACAATTAATTGAATATTAATCTCAATCATGATTTGGGCTTCTCACAATTAAATGAACGTGATCGCCTGAGATAACGTCTGATTTTAGGTCATAATGGTGCAGCCCTACATCTTAGTGTATGACAAAGCGTATTTTGTGCCATTACAATAAAAGCTTCATCTTACTTGAGGAGCTCGTAGTTCTTCTCATTCAGGCGGACGGCGTTCTCGCGCCAGAACTTCTCCGACTTGTGCACAGGACTCCATTCCAGGCGGCCGGACTTGAGCTCAGAGCTCATCGAATGAGCTGTTGATGAGATGAAACATAGAACACGAAAACGATTATTTTTTTCTTGCTTCAGCAAGTTAAGTGGAGAGTCCAAGGGTCACTTATTATTTTTCCCTCTGCAAAAATAGCAGATTGTTTTTTAACCCATCTGGTGAAGAGCTGTGATGTGAGAGGCTAGATCAAACACTTCAGATCTTATCTACAGGTCACTCACACATGAAGAGAATACAGCATTCATAATAAAAAGTCTAAAATTTTTTTTAAAGAGTAGCTTCATGAAGATCTACCAGATACATGCACAGCACTAGAATATCCTTTTCTTTGAAAGATTTGTTGCAAGCGTTTCTTTTTGCAATCTGCTCTCCCGAGCAGAGCTACTGATGGCTGAAAATAGATGGTCCGTTGTCCATGAAATGGAAGCGACCGGGTACCTGAGATCCTGCACGCTCTCGCCCAGCTTTTCCAGCAGGAACTTAATGTCCTCGTCGTCATACTTCTGCTGCTCGAGGTTCTCCAGTTGCTTCAGCACCTTGCACTGAATCATGGCCAGGGCGTACTCCTGGAGAGTCTCCCGCTCTCCTGACTTCTCTGAGACTGCGAGCTGTTATCTGACTCTCTGCCATCACCATTGGACCAAGATGGCAGCGGTGATTAGACTCCAGAGCTGAGGGAAGCCTGAGACGCATTTTCAGGACTTGGGCGACAGTGTTTGAAAAGGTTGCTGCACAATTCATTGAGTTATCACCTAATCGTTGCAGCTCTATATGAAATAATGCAATATAGGATGTTTAAGAAAACATACATAATACAATCTAATACTACTGTTCTGCCATAAAGATAACTGTATGATGGCTATGATGTTTATTTCCATTATATGTACATACAAGGTGTTACAGTTTTTCTCAATTGCTAAGACACATTTCTTGAAACGGTCACCCATTTTCTCAAAACTGTAAACACAAAACCTCATCTTCAAGCACTATTTACAAAACCTCTGAATCCTCTTGCAAAATGAAACTTTCGCCTCAAAACAGATTTACCTGTGCTCAAAATCAAACACTGCTCTCAAATCATGAACAAAGTGATCAAAATAATATACACTATCAAGCAGTCAGTAAACAATACACCAATAAAGAGAAAACACATAGTTCAAAACATATAGTTCTCAGGGAGAAGTAGGTTTTCGGACTCCGGGCCGACTACCTCAGTGGGCGGCTGGTGCTCACTCCTGCTGCTGGCGGCCCCTCATCAGTCCAGCAGGTAGCGGAGCTGTGTGCCCTCCAACACCTGGCTCAGGATCAAAGAGATCATCTCTCACTGTGAGTCACACGATAATACGATACTGATCACTTTAGGAACGGGATATTTTGGGCAGCTCGACCAAAGAAGAATAAAATAAGGAACCCAACACAAATACATCACTGAGATGCAACTAACATAAACAAGGTCCTTTATGGCTGCCTCCAACTCTTCAAACAACCATGTTGTCTTTGATTTATTCCCTAAAATATAATGACATTACTCACAATCAAAGCTTTCTTCCATCCAGGCGGCTACCTCCAGTTCTGCCGAGTGAAGCCAATGTGGAAATGTTTAAAAACTTGCATTCTCTCTCCTGACCACCAGAGGGCGACTCCTCTGGTTGTATAGAAGTCTATGAGAAAATGACTCTACTTCTCTCTTGATGTATTCCCTCAGTAAACATTGTAAACATTAGTTTATGTCTCAATCTCTAGTTTCAAGTCTTCTTCAATACAGCATGATGTTCATTTAGTAAATTATGGTCATTTAGTCAATAGTCAATAGTCCATAAAGTGGATTATGCTTTTGGGCGGGCTTACTGTGATTGACAGGTCCCTGCAGCTTCCAACAAAAACAAGAGTTCAAAAGTGCAATTAATTTCCCAAAATAATACCCCTGGTGTGTAAAGGCCTTAAGAAAATTGTTATGTAGCTGGAGTCAGGACTTTGTTTGCATAGCTTAGCATAAAGAGTGTCGGGCACAGTGGAACCAAACCTGGCAGCCTAAAGGTGACAACAATACTCCAGGAAGCAGCCTTTATCAGTCTGACACTGATAAACAGCTTCAGCACATAACTCCACAAATAGTGTTTTTTACAGCTCTATGCTTTCAGTCCTTACGCTAAGCTAAGCTAACCACATCCCAGCTTAACAAGTTAACTCTTAGGCCAAACTCCTGAAGTCCTCTCAGTGTAAGTATGTGTACTTTGTTCTTTGTATGTCTCCTCCAGGCCAGAGACAAAGGAGTACCTGCCTTCACAGAATGAACTCGGCAGCAGAGCTGAAGAGATCCACTCCTTCAGTCGGGGCCACATAGCTGCAATGTACTCCCTCAGTCCTCAAGACGCCAAAATGAAATTCATTGGTGGGTACTTTCTCTTCCCTTCCCCCTCTTCTTCGTTTTCCTCTTTTTCTTCTCTCCTGATAATAACTGTATTCGTCTGCATTTGTCTGTCCTTCAGAGATTCTGAGCACCATGCCTCTGTTTGGCTCCAACACTTTCTTGGCCCAGAAGGTCAGTCAGCATGGCTGTCCCTCCCCGTGCATGCTCAGCATCAGCCAGGAGGGGGTGCTGTTTCTCCACCCCAAAACACAGGTACCTCCAGCAACCACAGTACTGAAACACTCCCTGACCCATCACTCATATGAATATGGGATTTTATCAGTACAAAAAGATGTCCATGTACCAAAGTTATACTTGGGTCAAGGTCACTCTGGTCTGATCCAGTTCACCTTTCTCAAAGCAGTCCACTGTGAGTGGGTTTGTTGATGTTGTTTCCGTGAGAAGATCTTCTCGTCCCTACTTTCTGAAGGCCCTGCTGCCATGACAACAGCACAGATGAAAATGACTTCAGGGTTAGAAACTACAGTTTTGTAATTTTGCCTTTCGCTCTGCTTTTACAAGTTTTGCGGAACTATATGGAAGATGTGATGGAATATAATTGCGGATTTTGCTGGTTTTAGTCCATCAGCTGTTGAGTCACTCGGCCCTCAGAGCCCAGACAGAAACACAAGTCCACGGTTTTCATGGAAATCGCATCATCCATATTATTAGATGGCTTTTCATTCACCGGCCTGGCTAATGGGGACGCCCAGATGTCTGGTCCAGTTAACTCCATTACAAAGCCACAGAGGGAGGGAGGATATTGTAGGAGAATTTGTTCAGACTTTTAAAACGTTATTCTTCCCTTCGGTCCTCGTTTTACCGAAATTATTACTCAACAAAATGTACTGTTAAGAAAACCAACCAATGTGCTGAAATATGTAGTGCAATGATGTTTATCAGAACACTGATCTGAGCTTTTAAGGAGCATGATATAAAGAACATCATTTCCATCTTCTGAATGTATTTGCCTGCTAGCCTTTGTCAATCTGCCGATTTATGAGAGACAATTCATATTTTGGTTAGCAGCAACGAGAGTGCCATGTTGTCGTATCATATATATCACATAAATGTTACTGCCAAGAAGAAACCTGTAGAAGTGGGACCTGTCACAGTACTGGGAGTATATTTCAACATCTACACAATGTCTGGGTCAGAAGCTCACATTCTCAAAATATGAAAAGGTCAGTTTAAAAAGGGCACTTATGATGACATTAAAGGATATTAAAGAACCGACTTCCTTTCATTTATCAGTTGGATGGGATCTGAAATACATTTCATTAACGGAACATATTTGGCAGATATAAAGCATACATGTGTATGTTTGTGTTAGATTAGATTAGATTCAACTTTATTGTCATAACACATGTACAAGTACAGAGCAACGAAATGCAGTTTAGCATCCAACCAGAAGTGCAATAGCAGTAAATACCAATATACAGATAGCAGTGGAGGAGAGTGTGGTGGGCTGGTGATCTGCTGGGAGAGTTGTCTTGGTGGCTCTGTCTCTGTTTTCCCTCTCGAAGCGAGCATAGAAGTGGTTAAGCTCGTTCAGGAAGGAGATGTCTGTGGCTGTGGGGGTGAGGTTGCTGGGTCTGTAGTCAGTGATGGCCTGGATGCCCTGCCACATGCGTCTGGGGTCGGAGTTGGAGAAGTGACCCTCTATTTTTTGCTTGTAGCAGTTCTTGGCCTTCTTGATGCCCCTCCTCAGGTTAGTCCTGGATGTGCTGTAGGCCTGTGCATCCCCCGATCTGAAGGCCGTGTTGCGGGCCTTTAGCAGGAGTCGCACCTCCTTGCTCATCCATGGCTTCTGGTTGGGGTATGTGGTGATCTGCTTCTCTGTGGTGACGCCATCAATGATGGTGGTGATGTAATCCATGACAGGGGAAGCATAGATGTTAATGTCAGTGTGTGAGCCACAGGTGGCCCGAGAAGCAAACATACTCCAGTCCGTGTGTTGAAACTTATCCTGGAGTACAGAGTCTGTCCCTGCTGGCCACACCTTGATGGTCCTCACTGATGGCTTCACACGGTTGATGAGGGGTGAATATTTGGGGGTGAGGAACAAAGAGAGGTGATCCGACTGTCCGAGGTGGGGGAGGGGGGTCGCGGTGTAGGCAGCAGCCATGTTTGTGTAAACATGGTCCAAAGTTTTGTTTCCTCTGGTGTGGCAGGAAACGTGCTGGTGGAATTTGGGGAGCACCGTCTTTAAATTAGAATGATTAAAATCCCCCGCAACAATAAAGGCAGCCTCCGGGTGATCAGTTTGTTGTTTGCTAATGGCAGCGTGAAGTTCCTTCATTGCAAGCTTTGCATTAGCATCCGGTGGAATATAAGCAGCGGTGATAATGTTGGATGTGAACTCACGTGGCAGATAGAAAGGTCTACACTTAACCATGATGAACTCTAGGTTAGCTGAGCAGTGACTTCCAAGAGTAACAGAGTCCGTACACCAAGCCTTGTAGACATAAATGCACAGTCCCCCCCCTCTGGTCTTACCGGAGTCATCAGCTGATCTATCCGCCCGGTGTGTGTAGCGTCCGGCTAGCTCGATGGCACTGTCCGGTACGCCTCCGTGTAGCCATGTTTCGGTGAAAATCATGACATTGCAGTCCAAAAGTATCTTGCTGTTGTTGAAGCGGAGTCGTATCTCGTCCATTTTGTTCACCAGAGATCTCACATTAGCGAGGAAGATGCTGGGCAGAGAGAGCCGGTGTGGTGTTAGCCTTAGCTTAGCTCTCAGTCCTCCGCGCTTCCCCCGCTTTTGTTTACGATCTCGGCGCCGTCTTCGTTCACTTCCGCCCGGCCGGGTAGAGTGCGAAGCCTCCGGTGTTCTGACGATCTCCGGGATGAGTGGCAGATCGGTGATAAAAGTGTCGGAAAGACGTAATCCAATGTCCAAAAGCTCCAGTCGGGTGTATGGTGTGAAACCCCTACTGTTTTGAACAAACAGACCTGAAATAAGCAGTAAAAGTACTACAAAATTGCTATTGTTAGTCCATTATTTTTATTATTGTTACTACTTTAACAGCTCAGGGATGTTCAAGGAGCAACCTGTTTGTGCACTTTCTGAAGATTTTTGCACCATCAGTTCTGTTTTTGAATAAAGGGTTGGAAAGTAATGATTTTGTTTTTTATCCGATTCATCGATTAATCGAAAAAATAATCGACAGATTAATCGATTATTAAAATAATTGTTAGTTGCAGCCCTAGACTCACATGAGGTCAGGAAAGTCCCCATAGCAAAGCAAAATTGAAGATGAGATCTCCTTTATATCACATTTACATCTCCTAGATATAAATGAGCACTAATCGAGACAAAAGTGGTTTTCTCATTCTTCTCAAATGTCTCTCCTGAGAATTAAGTCTCACATTGAGCACTGTGCAAGTTCTCTAAATTCTCTCACAGCTGTCTCTTTTCCTGATCTCAACTAAGAGAGAAATGAGACATACTGTGCCGCTTTCAAATATGTCTCAATTTGATCTCAGTTATATCTCAGTGAGAAATATACATGGTTCTGTCTCTCACTGCTCACTATTTGAGTTCTCAGATTCTCTTACAGTTGTCTCTTTTCTAGTGTTTCAGCAAAAAGAAAAATTAGAGTAGTGCAAGCTCTCAAATTAGTCTCAACATGAGACATTATTTAATATTATACCTCAATCATATCTCATTTTATCTCATCGCAAAATTTGAGAAAAGTAATCAATTCAGGCAAATAATTTGAGATATATGGTGTATTTACATAATGTTCAACTTACAAAATGTGTTGATTTCTGACACAAGCCATACAATTCATTAATTACAATTTTGAGTTCCAAAACTTAACCCATTAAAACAAACAGCCATGATGTGCTCAAAAGACACCTTTGTGAACTTTCTAAATGTTGACGTGCTGTTTTGACAGAATTCACAGCAAAGCTCTTGTATAGAGCAGTAAAATAGAGTGTGTAACACATAATAAAGCACATCCTGTTTTAATTCATTCAAGCACCCTGATAATACAATAGAGGCAATTCATCTTGCCACCACACACCCTGACCATGACCCTTTGTTGCATCCAGTATATACCCAATATTAATGGGTTAAAACTTTTCAAGTGTGTTTGGGAAATTAGCTGCAAAAACAATGCCAGGCATAGATGTCAAGTCAAAGAAAACAACTTTACCCAATATATGATCCAAGGAAACTACTGTATTAACAGAGGTTTCCAATAGGGGAACAACATGACTGCATGTACCATTTGTTACACTATCATGCAGCAAAGAAAAACCTGCAACTTTGAATTCATGAACAAGGGCCCATTTGGCACATGAATGTTCTGAGGTAAAGAAGAACTCAATCTGTCCATACTTTCTTTGTCCATCACTAGAAAAAACAACTGTAAAATTGTTTCTTCTATTGCCTTAACCCATAGTGTTTTGATGTGAGATAATTTCTCTTAACTTGTGCCCTGTGAAAGATCCTTACTGTTTTAGAACTGATGCAATGACCAGTATGTCTTTCCAATGTAGAGAGGTGAACTGTGTCCAGTTGAAGTTCACTAGATGCTCCATATAGTTTGGTCCTAGACAAATCATTGTTTTCCTGACAGAAACTATCATCTTTAGTCATCCGTGTGTAAAATTCAGCTATGGCATTCCCTGGTTTTATGGTTTGTGAAATAACAGGAATAGACTGCACAAGTTTGACTGCATGGACCATCTGCATAGGTATATTTTGAGTGCCATGTATGAGCCTTAACAAATAGCCATTCTTGTCCTCAAAATGGAAACACGAATGAGTCCATAATGGACCAAGGGCCTTCACACTGTCTGCTAGGTGCACAAGAAGGTGTACATTTGCAGTTTCATACCGTTCACCATATAGATTAGCCATTTGGGAACAAAAGTTCCACAGTAGTTTCTCTGCATGATCAATCTGTTCAACTGATATGGATTCCATCAACAAAATGAAAATGGCTTCACTTAGTAGAAGGAAGTGCTTGTAGTACAGTGTTGCAAGAATTCCACGGAAAACAACAGGTCCATAGAAGATCAAAATATCCCGATATTCTGATGCTTTAAAAAACATTCTGTGAGATGCCACTGATCGAGGATATCGAGTTGAGGATGGAGGAGAGATATCCTGAAATCGTTTGTCAATTTCCTTTGCATTTTTTGCCATGCTGAAGGGCTGACGAGAAAACTCTGGAGAAAACCACAGAACCATCAAAAGGCGCATTACTCCAAGAAGGACTGAGTGCATGTAATCTATGGCAGTGCCTTTGATAAGGTTATAACTTTTAAGTTTGCTAAGCCAACAGGGACCCTTCACCCCTTTAACGATGGTTTTGGTCTTATTTGAGATTTTCATATCAAGAGCAAACTTTTCATTTGTGCGCAGTGGGCCTTTTGGATCTCTATGTTGGTATGGAAATGCATGAACATGTCCCCTTTCCCCTGTCTTTACAGTCTCTCCTGGCTGCTCACATTTATGACATCCAAATTTCCCATTGTATTGCACTGAATTAAGGACTAATGCTTTAGCAGGTAAGTCGCATGTTCCAGCAATGGTGAGCACTTTACAGACAAAAGGTTCAGATGTCAACTCTGCAGGTTGCACAAGAATTCCATCATCTGCAAGTTTACTCAGTGTGTCACCTAGTGGTCTAAGGAATGTAACCATGGATGGTTTTGAGTCCCCATACCAAAGTCCAGCAAATATCATATTCTCTCTTTTTGTGCGTTCCATGAAACTCAGTTCATTGATGATACAATAAAAAGGCCACACTGAAAACTTGGACGATTTGAAAATAGGTACCCCATCTGTGTTCCAAGTAAGTGAGATGTTTTTAGGGTCACTAAGAGGACCACCCCCATCTACAAGCTGTTTGTAAATTTCTGCATCATATATATCTTCAATGTTGTTAGGATTTGTCTTCTTCCTGCTTAATCTAAAGTTAAGTTTCTCCTGAAAACCTGGCTTGAGAAACAATGACCTTATTTGAGCCTCAATTGGAACCTCTATGAAGGATGAGGATCTTTCTTCTGACACACTGGTCCCACAAGATAGACATTGCAATTGTTCACCTTCTAATGACCCAAAACAAGTACTGCAATATTTATGCAATACAATAGGAGATGATGCAGCATGTGAGAAAAAAAAGTCTTTTAACTTCTGTACACTGTTTAAGCAGTCTGTATTCAGACTATCAGGACAAAGCAACTTGAACAATTTAAGCAAATCACTAAGGGCCTTATCAGTTACTTTATGAGAGTTTACGTAAGCCATGATGATCAGAAGGCTCTCTGCAACAGTTATTGATGCTTTGTCATATAATGGTTTGTGTGTTGTGTCCTTGAAATTTGACTCTTCTGCACCGTCCTCACTCAAACCCTCTTCAAATCCCTCATTGAACAAATGTCCATCATCATATGTCCAATCCCCCACATCAGGGAGAGCTTCCTCAAATAATTGAGATGGATCATACTCAGCATTGCCATGTAGTTCAGTTGTTAGGTCATCAGGAGGATCTCTGAAGGCTGATCTGGAAGATGGTTCTTCATTGTCTTCGATAGAGTTAACAGTTGAAATACTCTCTTGTGCCACGCTACCTTGTGCTGGTAATAAAATAGAATAAAAATCATTAAGGGTCAATAAACATCTTGTCACAACACAAAACCTATATCGTCTCAACCTGTATATCACTTTCTTACACTCAGATTATTTTGTCATATTTTAGCAGGATCTGCTCAGTGACAAAATATACTGTACATCATTACAGACAGACAGACAGAGAGGGTGTGTGTACCTGGCAGGTGGTGAGAGGCTTGATGTCCGAGAGTGAGTGCGGTACATCCTGCATGGACACCTGGAGGTTGGGCGTGTTCCCCTTGAAGTGCAGCGTTTTGGGTTCCACCAGGAGGCACCCCCCCCTGCTGTGTTCCGCTGCTGCTACCTCCTGACACAGACAAGAGGACACATCAGTGGTTCACACTTTTTTTCTAGATCAATATTAGAGTCTCATTTTGCTTAAATTACATTTTTAAGCAATTAGCAAAGAACAAATTTTGGGTGAGAAACTTTCTTGCAAGAAACTCAAAAGATAAAAAAAAGAAAAAGAAGTATAAGAGAAAGCTATTTTGCCATGCTTGGTTTGACCAACTGTAGACTGCATTCTATCTACCAATCTATCTATTTATAGGGCCTGTGATTCTTAATCAGAACTAATTGTGTTCAGGATCTCTCTCTCCTCTGCACATGGGACTGTGTGTGGCTTTTGACCATTAAACACACACCAACACATTTCATAAGTTACCTAAATATTGCTGATCAGTCTCCACATGAACACTGGTGGCTGCAGGGAGGGATGACTGCAGGGAGGAAAATAAGGCAATAAATATCATATCTGCTGCAAGTTTACTGCAATACGGCTATGCCAGGCTACTCACCAATTGTGCAGCCCGTCTTGGTCGTTTATTTGGGTCTTCTTCATTACCAGTCCTTCTCCATCGTTTTCCAGGTTTTCGTCTGGTCATTTTGTCAGTCCAATACTATATAAATACAGACCCAAGTTGATGGA
The DNA here is from genome assembly GCA_023566465.1 of Cottus gobio. Lineage (NCBI taxonomy): Eukaryota > Metazoa > Chordata > Actinopteri > Perciformes > Cottidae > Cottus > Cottus gobio. The sequence goes on along the minus strand of CM042225.1, from coordinate 23,569,418 downwards.
ATATACAGTGGAACATTTTGTAAAAGTAAAACTCTATATTATGATGAAGCGTTTATTCAGTAACAGAGGTTTCCATCTGATCAGCTCTTTAGTAAACAGAAATACATTTCCTAGAAAGTGTCAATATTCCACTTCCAATTTTCTCTGTTCAAATTTCTTTCTACCATTTTCATTTCCCACTATGATAGATAAAGTTTCTCTTATGTTATCACTTCCACTTTCACTTGTTTATTCTTCATCCTCAAGTCAAACTGCAAAATAATTATTAACATCATATTCTTTAAGTACCAAAAGTATTGATCATTGATGATCAATTGATCACCAAAATGTAACTTGAATGTAAGTTATTTGTATTACTAACTCATAAAAATATCAGGACGTATAATTTACATACATAATCTATTAATTATGTAGCAGCATGGAATATAAATGATCAAGAACAAATACAGCTAGGCTTATGATCACCACTGAATGAATACCAGTTTCAATGTGGTCACAAAGACATGTTTTGTGCCAAATAATTCCACAAACATTCTTTGAGACACACGTGTATTTCTCGTAAGTTTTGACATTTCTGAAGAGTCTGAAGTCTAGGAGATTTGTAACTATATATATATATATATATGTATATATATATAAATATATATATATATATATATAGCACGTTGTAATTATTTTAACAAAGAATAGAGTTCTGCCTTAGTAGACAAACATGTAGGCCTATTAGCTAGCTAGGTGTAGCTAAGTAGCATAGCTAGCCACCCCTTGAATGCGGCATTCGCAATGCGGTGACGTTACTCCAAGAATCCTACCTCATGTGTGATAAAAGAGTCCGTTATTACTATTACCACTACTATTACTTACCGTTAGTCGTTATCCTTTACAGAGAGCTTTGCTGTTTCTTCCAAACTCGCACCATTTCTGCCCCACACTGCACAACGGGCAGTGCAGTAACCGCCGAAAAATAATAACAAGAAGAAGAAGAAGCTGAACGTTGCACGCGCGGGAGACGGGGAGACGTGACCGTTAACTGCGAAGCAGCTCGATTGGTTGGGATTAGGCTTTTCACCTCGAGTGGTTAAGGTTAGGATAGCGGATTGGTCAGGGGATAGGACCTGAACAAATAATGGCCAATAGTAGTGATTGGAGGGCGGGTCTTGGCGCTACCATGGGATTCGTAATTTTGCTGGGGGGAGAGAAGTGTCCGTTGGTCACTGCTGCTGCACCTGTTGGCTTTTGCCACCGCCACGCCGAAGAGGTAAGAATGAAATTCTTTTGACATTATCATAAGGTGAAATGTAAACAGTTGTTGCGACGGAGTGGTCCACTGGAAGGTGGGGATTAGGTAATTAGTTGTCTGTCCAACAAGTAATTGACAAAGAAACTCCGAACTGTAACGTTTTTTTTATTTAGACTGTCGAAAATGGGATGGTTGGCTAAGTTAACGTTAGCTAACGGCTAACGTTAACGTTAGCTAACGGCTAATGTGAGTTTCTACGTTGCATATCAAACTGGGGGTCCTTGAAATGAAAACAGTTTGAGAACCACTGATGTAGCTACAGTAACGTTAAGTTACACTTGTGAAATATCTAATTGAAATATTGATTAGCCTAGCTACATGTTACCAGATGTTCATTTATTTATTCAGTTTCTTTGACTGTGAAATTCTAGGGTGTGGCAATTCTTGAAAACCATGATTTGATGTGACTTTTGATTTTTTTTTAAAATGGTCACGATTTGATTCAATTAAATTGACTTAGTTGACTGGAGTCGCAGTCCTATTTTTGCTCTACACTAAATATCTGATGAAATTTCAGATCTGCAAGTTCATAACATATTGTGTCACGAGTCCGTATGTTGTGAGCAGATTATCTGCAAAAGCTCACCCAAGAATAGGGATGGTATCATGGTTCGCGATCTTTAAATTATTTTAATCTTGGTGGTTTTATAGGTTATAAAACTAACAACCAATTAGGAAAATAATTTGATTTGATTTTTGCTCATTTTGATACCATTCTTGCCTCAAAGAAATGAAGTGAATTAGGTTAAAATAGTGTCTATTTATATTATACTTAGCGTTAATGATCTAAAATGTATTTTTTTCATTAACAGGATGGAGAAAAACAAAGTGCCGGTAAAAAAGAGGCTACGGGTTCCCACTCAAAAAATGAAGGACCTGAGCTCCCCTCCCCCAAATGAGCAATCTGGTAAGTATTAAGGTAATAGTTTCTGTTATATACGGGGGGTAATAATCATAACATTATGGTCCAAATGATGTCTAAAAATACCAGTCTAAATTGTTGTTGCCAAATAGAAATATAAATTAAACATTCTCTCTCTCTCTCAGGGTGTGTTGCATTTGTCAGATGGGAGGATGGTTATACCGGCAAAATCTTTAAAGGATCTGACATTTTGGCAAGAGATGAGGCTCCTGTGCAGCTGCAAGATCTTAGATCAGGAGATCCTGTTTTGGCAAAGTGGTCAGATGGTAAATTTTATAGGGCCACTGTTGAATATATTTCAGGAGAAGATCAGGCTAAGCCGCCAAAAGGCCACCCAACTCCACAGGAGTCCTTTTTAAATATGTTAAAAGGCGATGAGCCATCAGACTCAACGTCAGGGTCTGACACCCTTATAATAGATAGGAGCCCACTGTCTGAGCATGGCGAGAAAATCCCATCGCTGAATCCATCACCTGACGGGGGACATGCGACAGGCCGCAACACAGCTGGACCACCACCCTATGGGTAGGTTTATCATAATTATTACATAATCGCCTGGGCCCATGAGTTCAAAACTTTTAATCATTATCCGATCAGATTTGGCAAAGTTCAAAACCAAAAAACAGCATTAAGATAACTTTGTTATCCAATCTATGATAATAGACTAGGCTCTATGCACAGCTCCACTACTATTAATCAGTTTGTCCAATAATGTAAGACAGGAAACAAAGGAGCTGCCTTAAGTTCAGGAAGTAGTGGAGCTGTGCGTAGAGCCCATTACTGTATTTCAGTAAATAGTATGTGAATGACTCGTGGGCCCTGATGAAAATTATTTGCTATTATTTTTACAAAATGATCAGAATTTTGTTACGTTCATCTGTTTAAATTAATCTGTTGAAAAATGTTTATAGATTTCAAATCTTTTAACAAAGAATGGAAATAGCCACTTTACGAGCTCACATGTCACAACATATTGTGAGCTTGTTGATCAGCTATTTCCACTATTGAAATGTTTTATGTTTTTAAAGTATAAAATGATTATAAATATGGCAGATTTTGGTCATAGTACATTTATTTTCATTATTGGTACTGGCCATCATATACATAAAAAGAGTAGACAGCCCCAGTTGTCAAGGCAGCGTCTACCCTTCTTTTATGTCTATGCCAGTCAGTTCTTTGTAGTTATTGGTCATATCTCTTCTGGGCAATTTGTGTTTACAGAAATGTCATTTCTGGTTCCATGTAATTTTATTATAGCTCTGCCAAAGGGGGGACCATTGGTCCATCACCCTACAGAGGCCATAAACCCAGCCCATCACTGTATGATCTCAACACCTCTGGTCCATCACCCTACAGAGGACATATATCCAGGCCATCACCATATGGCCTCGACATCCCAGGTACATCACTCTATGGAGGCCATACACCCAGCCCATCACAGTATGACCTCAACACCTCTGGTCCATCACCTGGTGGAGGCCATACACCCAGCCCATCACCGTACAGCCTCAACACCTCTGGTCCATCACCTGGTGGAGGCCATACACCCAGCCCATCACCGTACAGCCTCAACACCTCTGGTCCATCACCTGGTGGAGGCCATACACCCAGCCCATCACCGTACAGCCTCAACACCTCTGGTCCATCACCTGGTGGAGGCCATACACCCAGCCCATCACCGTACAGCCTCAACACCTCTGGTCCATCACCTGGTGGAGGCCATGCAGCCAGCCCACAAGAAAATGCATGGACACCATGTGAGGATTGTAAGGGGGAGTTTGAAAGAATCCTACAGGAAAAGAGAAGGATCGATGAAGTCATCTCGAGAATAGGCAAGTAATTTCTGCTAATTCATTCATGATGTAATTGTTTTGTACCTATATTAGTGATTGGGCCTTGAACACATAAAACACTGTTTGAACTATCCTAGAAAAAAGGCAGAAAAGTGGGTTGTGGCGTTAAACAGACAGTATAAATGGTATGGGAAGGTTTATAAACTAAACTTATTTATTGCACATAATCCTTGATATTGTTATCAAATTAGAAATAACACTTAATTAAATTATAGCAATAATATATAGCAATAATTAATTAATAATACAATTATTAATTAAAATTATTAATTAATTAATAATAAAATTATTATTAATTAATAATAAAATAATAATTATAGCAATAATATTTTATATACTCTCTCTCTCTCTCTTTTTTTTCTTGTGGTGTTGTAACCTATGCGAGGTTATCTAGACATGTTTTAATTATGTTCAAAAATGAACTTGCCTGCCATTAAAGCTCTTTAACCATTTTAAAGAGTAGCTTGGTGTTTTCTCACTCCTGTATTGTTTGTACTATTTTTCCCTTTCAGATCCAGGCCAGGTCAGAGAGCTTCAGACTCTCTGCGACTTAATTGGAGAGAGATATTGTGGCAGCCCAGCTTCACCATCAGGCCAGCAGGAGCTGTTTCCTGGGAGCGGCATATTCATCTCATCATTCCGCCTTGCTGCCATGAATCACGCATCAAAACCAAATTGCATGCGTCTGTTTCATGCACTTTTTGATCATTTCTTCACTGTTGAGGAGTGTCAAAATGCAGTGCCCTTTGGTCGCCCTGGCAACAACCCCTCAGGAAAGGAAGGAAAGTTGGTGAACAAATGTACGGCCAGAGCAGGTTCCTAGGAGTAGGCCACTGATATAGCCTGTCCTATGTGGACCGCTATCTCTCTCTCTCTCACCCCTTTTTTTATTTTTCTTATTCATTTTCATGGTAATATGTGAGTTAGTAGTAGTAGTAGTAGTAGTAGTAGGCAACGGGACCGCCAGACCGGTAAAGACCATGGCAAATTCACATACGGTAGTCTACTGCCGACAACGGCACCGATCGGGTTAGAATGAACACCATCAACGACAACAACTCCTATTGGCTGCTCCCATTATCACCTCCGGTTCAACCTCGGAGTTGGTACATTCTCTTTCCGGTTGATGTTATTTGTAAATTTGTCTTGGTGTTTGTAAAAGTGTGTGTTTCTTGGTAATTTCTTTTCTGAAATTTTAATTTGTTTCGGGACTTGTAAATGTGTTACGGTAATGAAATTTTGTTTTTTGATATGTAAAAATGTTTTCTAAAATGTAAATTTGTCTCAAGCTTTGTAAAAGTGTTTCAGATTTTGTAATGTTGGTTTGCACCTCCAGGCCACCGTACTTTTCATGTGTGAGCCAAACATTGTTGTTCCACGTACCCCACGTTTCACGTGCTGGTCAGTGTTTTATTCTTATAATCTGGAAGTGTTGTACTGTACTGTACTAGTGATGTCCCCACACTCTAGATCTCAGGAGTGAGCTGAGTTGGTACAAGTGTGCCTTACTATAGTTGGCATGCTAATCAAACCCTGTTATCTATTCATGTTGGTCTGCACCTCCAGGCCACCGTACCTTTCATGTGTGAGCCTAACCTTGTTGTTCCACGTATCCCACGTTCCACTTGCTGGTCAGTGTTTTTTGTCTGGAAGTGTTGTACTGGTGTTACACAAATAAATGGTGTTAACACAAATAAAGTTTTCAACTTTTCAATATTGAGTATTGTTTTTACAGTTATTTCTCATTACTAAAGATAATTAATCTTCAAATTGCATTCTCTATTTGTTCTCATATTTCTCAAATATACCTCATATCATTCTCATATATAGCTTCAGTAAGACATTAAAGAGAAATAATCAAGAGATGGAAGAGACATTGGACACACAATAATAAGATCTCTTTTAAGGCTCATACTTCTCAGATTTGTCTCATAAAGGTCTCAGATTCATCTCATGTTATTCTCTTTAATTCTCCTTCAAATAACCAAGACATAATTGAGATCAGGGGTATACAATTATGAGATCTCCTCTGTTTATCCCACTTCTCAAGTATTGCTCAAATGGTTTTCTCAATTCAACCTCCTTTTTCTTACTGGTGTCTTGTCTCTTTTTAGCTTATGTCTTGCTCCTAAGGGACCCTTAGGAGAAGTAACTCAGAAACAAATGATCACAGAATGATATGAATACGAGAAGCTCAAATTGATCTCAAGAGATGAGATTGAACAACAGATGAGCAACACATTTTTCCTATGGGTCCCTCTATATCCAGGGGACTCACATGAGGTCAGGAAAGTCCCTCCGCATACAGGTCGCACGATTCTCGCCCTATATCCATGAGTGGTCTCACCCTATATATAGGAGGGGTCTCGCCCTATATACAGGTATGGCCCAGGAGGCTACAAGGCCCAGGAGGCTACAAGGCCCAGGAGGCTACAAGGCCCAGGAGGCTACAAGGCCCAGGAGGCTACAAGGCCCAGGAGGCTACAAGGCCCAGGAGGCTACAAGGCCCAGGAGGCTACAAGGCCCAGGAGGCTACAAGGCCCAGGAGGCTACAAGGCCCAGGAGGCTACAAGGCCCAGGAGGCTACAAGGCCCAGGAGGCTACAAGGCCCAGGAGGCTACAAGGCCCAGGAGGCTACAAGGCCCAGGAGGCTACAAGGCCCAGGAGGCTACAAGGCCCAGGAGGCTACAAGGCCCAGGAGGCTACAAGGCCCAGGAGGCTACAAGGCCCAGGAGGCTACAAGGCCCAGGAGGCTACAAGGCCCAGGAGGCTACAAGGCCCAGGAGGCTACAAGGCCCAGGAGGCTACAAGGCCCAGGAGGCTACAAGGCCCAGGAGGCTACAAGGCCCAGGAGGCTACAAGGCCCAGGAGGCTACAAGGCCCAGGAGGCTACAAGGCCCAGGAGGCTACAAGGCCCAGGAGGCTACAAGGCCCAGGAGGCTACAAGGCCCAGGAGGCTACAAGGCCCAGGAGGCTACAAGGCCCAGGAGGCTACAAGGCCCAGGAGGCTACAAGGCCCAGGAGGCTACAAGGCCCAGGAGGCTACAAGGCCCAGGAGGCTACAAGGCCCAGGAGGCTACAAGGCCCAGGAGGCTACAAGGCCCAGGAGGCTACAAGGCCCAGGCATTATCCATGGAAACTTGAGAGGCGAGAAATCGCAAAGCCGACTGTGGAAATCACAAAGGGCGCCTGTGGCTCAGTGGTTAGCAAGTCAGTCTTTCAATCAGAGGGTCAGCGGTTCAAACCCCGGCTCAGCCAGTCCATGTCGATGTGTCCTTGAGCAAGACACTTAACCCTCATTGCTCACCGTTGCTGTGTCTACTGTATATCATGTAAGTCGCTTTGGATAAAAGCGTCAGCTAAATGTAATGTAGTAGAGTTAGTGATGTACATTGTGTCTAGTTTGTGGTAATTTGATATATTGCTGATTTGTTGGGCAATATGCACCACTACACTAAGCGCCCTGCATTATTATCTGTTCCTGAGGACATTTAGCTGACGCTTTTATCCAAAGTGACTTACATGCTATACAGTAGACCGTAGACACAGCAACAGTGAGCAATTAGGGTTAAGTGTCTTGCTCAAGGACACAACGACATGGACTACCGGAGCCTGGGATCGAACCTCCGACCCTCCGAAGACAGACTTGCTAACCACTGAGCCACAGTCGCCCCAGAAACCTTGTTCCAGACCTCGTTTTCAGCTATTCAAATGGGTCTAAAAGTGTAGGTGAGGTCAACACAGCTGTAAAGGTTGTTGTAAGTTGACTAACAGAACTAACTGTAAGAAATAGTAAGAAATTGGCGTAATTCTTCACTTGTCATAAAACCTGCAATATTATTTTTTGGGGCAGTGCAACAAGCTGTAAATACAATGTTTACATGGTGTCACCCATGACCTGTGGACCACTGACTCCCTGGTGATCAGAGAAACATTTACATTTACATTTACATTTATAAAAGTATGTATAAAATATACAGTTATCATCAACATTCATTTAATCAATCATCAGGCCATGGCTCACACACTTCCTGGAGGTGTCAAGAGGGTTCCACGTTAAATTTCTGTTCCGGGACACCCTTACATTGTCCTCATCTCTCTTCTCTAATTCATTGCAGGTCGAGGTTGACAGATGGACGCCTACGTTGATGACTTGTTTGATCCTGTACTGGACCAAGGACCTCCGGTTAGTGATGGCATCAGGTTTATCTTCAAATTTCAAACTGTAGCTGTAATTATTGTAAAGGCTCAATTTGTCTGTCCCTAGAGAGTGTTTGAGTGTTTTTGTTGGTCCCTGTGGGATTGTGTATCGCTGATGGATCTTATTACTGTGTGAAGTCACTGGGTTGTGTGTGTGTGTGTGTGTGTGTGTGTGTGTGTGTGTGTGTGTGTGTGTGTGTGTGTGTGTGTGTGTGTGTGTGTGTGTGTGTGTGTGTGTGTAGGACATGGAAAGAGTAGCCATGCTAAACCGCAGAATGAGAGGGGGAGGAGGGATTGGACCCATGTATGGAACTGGTAGGCTAACTCCATCTCCACAATAAAGTCAGGAGTATTCCCTCAGACAGAATAGGTGTCCTATATATAGGCAATCTATTTGGAAGTATTAAAACATGATATAATAATAAATCTGGGCCATATTGTCCCAAAGGGGAAGATATTATCAGCAGTAAACGTTGTACTAGCGCTGTGAAAAGCGGCGGCCATTAGCTAGCCAGAATTTGTGGGATTTTGAAATCAAGTACCTCGGCCTCTGTAGATTGAAATTATAATTCTTTTTTTCAGGTATGCCCATGACAATGCCAAACTATGCTATGGGTAAGTGAGAAGGTTCATTTGTAACACAAAACATTTAGTGTTCTCTTGGGGAAATGTCCTTGAATCCTTCCCACATCTTCACTGTGTTGCCTCTGCTCAGGACCGGTGATTCACCCTTCAATGGCCAGCTATGGTGCAACTCCCATGATGCCAACCATGCCAGGTAATCCTCTTTGGATTTAATTCAATAATCACAAACGTCGTCCTCTTCATGTTGGACTTAGGATGTACTGGAAGCTCCAGTAACTCACTATCAACAGGACGGGCCGGGGCTAGTTGGTTAGCATGCTTGTTAAGGTAGATACGTCTGCTACACATAGACGTCACCTCTTGACATCCTGTTGATAATGTTAGTTCATTTTCTGAAACACCATATACGACTTGTAGCTGGCAGCAGCAGCTACCTTTCAATCACCTTGTAGCCCCACTCTAAAGCATATTCTGCTTTATGGTCTGTTTGACTCTAAATGATGAAGTGATGGAATTTTGGACAAAAGTGGATTTATTGTCATAGCACATTTCAACAACAAGGCGATTCAAAGTGCTTCACATAAAACAATTAAAGGCATCAAAACATAATGCAGAAGAAAACAAGATATAAAAACAATTAAGAACATTCATAAAAACATTAAAAACAGTCAAGAAGCAAAAAATATAATTAAAGTTGCTATGCAGTTTAATAAATAAACTGCAGCAGTGAGATGCAGAAATTGATTAATATCCTTGAATCTGGTTTAATTAAAGGCAACAGCAAACAGAAATGTCTTCAGTCTGGTTTTAAAGGAGCTGAGGGTCTCTAAGGGTCTCTAAGGGTCTCTAAGGGTCTCAGCAGACCTGCAGCTTTCAGGGACCTTGTTCCAGATGTGTGGAGCAGAAAAGCTGAACGCTGCCTCTCCGTGTTTAGTTCTGACTCTTGGAACAGGAAGTAGACCCGTCCCAGACGACCTGAGGGGTCGAGTTGGTTCATAAGGTAGCAGCAGATCACTAATGTATTTAGGCCCTAAACCATTCAGGGCTTTATAAACCAGCAGCAGGATTTTAAAGTCAATTCTTTGTTGGACAGGAAGCCAGTGCAAAGACCTCAGAACTGGAGTGATGTGATCCACTCTCCTGGTCTTAGTGAGGACTCGAGCTGCAGCGTTCTGAATCAGCTGCAGCTTTCTGATTGACTTTTTACTGAGACCTGTGAACACACCGCAGCAGTAGTCAAGTCTACTGAAGATAAATGACCTGTGAACACACCGTTACAGTAGTCAAGTCTACTGAAGATAAATGACCTGTGAACACACCATTACAGTAGTCAAGTCTACTGAAGATAAATGACCTGTGAACACACCGTTACAGTAGTCAAGTCTACTGAAGATAAATGACCTGTGAACACACCGTTACAGTAGTCAAGTCTACTGAAGATAAATGCATGGACAAGTTTCTACAAATCCTGTTGAGACATAAGTCCTTTAACCCTTGTTATATTCTTCAGGTGATAGTAGGCTGATTTTGTAATTGTCTTGATATGGCTGTTCAGGTTGAGGTCTGAATCCATAACTACACCTTGGTTTGTGTTTTTTTCTGAGCGCTCACTTTCAATTGTTCGTCCTTGGGACCAGAAACAATTACTTCTGTTTTATCTTTATTTAATTGAAGAACATTCTGACACATCCAGTTGTTGATTTCTTCAATACATTTAGCCAGCTCTCGTATGGGGTTATAGTCCCCTGGTGCTATAGTTATGTAGATTTGTGTGTCGTCTGCATAATTATGATAACCCCCCTTTTCTTTCGTAATCTGAGCCTGAAGCATGTAGATATTGAACAGAAGAGGCCCCAGTATTGAACCTTGGGGAACACCACATGTCATCCTAGTCAGCTCTGATGTGTAATTAGCTACCGACACAAAGTATTGTTGCCCTTCAAGTAAGAGTCAAACCAGTTAAGTGTGTTTAAATGTGAAGACACCTGAGATAAGGCATGTGTTTACAATTTGCAAAAGATCAGTGGTCATGTAGGGTGAAATATTTTTGGTAGAATATCCAAGCAGCAGGAGGATGTTTTCAGATGTTGTATAATGTCTTCTAGGCTTCTTTGGTTGATTGAATGACATTATGTCATGATATTTGAATGAATGTTATTTAAGATGGGGCAACACATATATTGTGGTTGGTGTGAAACCTCCGACTGCTTGTCTAATTTTCTGAATTGTGCCAGCAAAAAAGGAGGCAAATTGATTGCATGCCCAGGTGGATTGGAGCGTAGCAGTCACTGACACCAGAGGGTCAATGTAAACTGTGCCTTCACTTGTGGGCTGAGGCATGCAGCCATGTGGCTGTAATTCTAGTTATTATTGTGAACCAATCCCATACATAGGCCAAAGCCAACAATGTGGTCAGCCTCTCAGTACTGTCTGACTTCTTCCTGTGGCTCCAACTCAGAGTCCATGGGTTCCTATTAAAGACATCAGTCTTTAACAACAACTCAAAAAAACACAGTTTCATGTTTTAAAACTGTAGTTTTTACTCAAACAGGAGGAAATAGTGCATTTGTTGAGGAATCATTGTGTTTTTTTTGCTGATGTGCATGTGAGTTGTACAGTATAGACAACACAGAAAGCTATGGAATAGTGAGACCTTATCCTTTAATTCACTAAAATATGAAAATAACTGACATCACCGGGGCTGTTTCCTCCTCATGCCCGTGTTTATTCCTCCTGCAGCCAGAAAGAGAAGTGGACTCACCAGATCCCGAAGACCTGCAGTCTTTCAGAGACAAGAAGGAATACTTTCAGAAGATTGGTGAGTGGAGCTGACTTTTCTATATCAAGCTTAGTGTAGAGCATAAATGCAGGGAGGTTGGGGTTACACACTTTCTCGCTTGAATGTGATGAAAACCACTCTGTAATGGCTCACTGCTGCCTCACTGTGCTTATAATAATTAATTTTAGTAGGCATTTCCTCCTTCCTCACCATCTCTCTCCTCTACTACCCTCCAGGCATTCAGGCCCGAGGTGGATCCAAAGCCGGCCCACTCCAGCCCGCCCAGACAGAGGCAACGCCATCGCCACGTCTGTCACCCCCACCTCCACAAACACCACCTAAGCCTGCGGGTGAGAAGATAAAACAAGTTACATAGCCTAGATAATATTTGTGTGTAATTTAGAATTATTGCTTTCCTTTCTGAGAGATGTTATATTACATTTAGCTGACGCTTTTATCCAAAGCGACTTACATGATATACAGTAGATACAGCAACGGTGAGCAATGAGGGTTAAGTATCTTGCTCAAGGACACAACGACATGGACTGGCTGAGCCGGGGTTTGAACCACCGACCCTCTGATCGAAAGACAGACTTGCTAACCACTGAGCTACAGTCGCCCCAATTCTCAATACAAGAGCCAAAAAAGCAAAAATGAGCATGCAGCTCAAATGCCTCTTTTATCATGCAGCTTGTATGGCCTCTCTTTCTCTCACCTCAGTGAAGCATCTCCCTCCTGCCAGAGTGGTGGACCCCCCACCAGCAGCACCGACCCCAGCTCCTCTCAATAAGCACCAGCCCGAACCCACCTCCAACATCCGGGAAATCATCAAACTATATAACAGCCGGCCCCCGCCGGAAGCCAAACCCTTTGAACCTGTCAGGTCAGTATATGAGGTCCATACACACTCCCCCAGAGCATCACCTGATCAAATGTCCTGCTGGTTCCTGCTTGCACCAGGCGGCAACCTCCGGTTCTGCAGAGTGAAGGCAATGTAGAAGTATCTTAAACCTGCAATCTTTCGACTGACCATCAGGGGGCTTCTGGTTGCAAAAAGAAGTCTGATTGTATAGAAGTCTATATAAATGACTCTACTTCTCTCTTGTTGTATTCCGTCAGTAAACATTGTAAACATGAGTTTATGTCTCAATCTCTAGTTTGAAGTCTTCCTCAATACAGCATGATGTTCATTTAGTAAATTATGCTCATTTAGAGTCAAACAGACCATAAAGGAGGGGATGCTTTAGGGGCGGGGCTACTGTGATTAAACAGACCGCTACCAGAGCCATATACAGCATCTCTATGTTATACCTCCACATTCCAAATATGGTAACTTCTCTTCATTGAATGCAAAACATCTACGGAAAGAAGTGTTTGACCTTTTGAACATTGTTATTGTGCAGCCAGCATAAGGGGAAATCACGCTACCAAAATACGTTTTAATTGTTTTAGCTATACTTTCAAACGCAAAAGAGATGACATGAAAAGTTGCACATCTGAATAATGTTTTGTAACATTTTCAATGAACACACCTTGTAAATCTTGGCATGCACAGCCAAAAAAAGGATTTAAATATTGAGCATGGCCTTAGTTCTGGCAGGCCTCTGAGTCAAGCTCAGCTCCAAGCCCAGCTACATCAGCTTATAGCAGCTGATCTCAAACCAGCCCTATCAGCTGATGGATCAGCAGGTCATGTACATTAAATGCAAATGTGTTTTCCTCTCACACCACCGGGCCAGACACGTCCTTGGAGTTCTTGACACTCAACTGATCACACAGTGGCCTCATCCTCTAAAAACAATAACTCTCTACACCGTTCTTCATCCTCTTTACAGACCTGCTGCTCGGCATTTCATAAAGAAGAATGACCCAAAAGACGAAGCTCTGGCCAAACTCCGAAACAAAGCTCCAGTGCCACAACCGAAGGTCAGGGTGGAGAGTCAAACCACAAAGAAATCGCAAAGAAAAGAAATCTGAATTTCTCTAGAAATGAAATGTATTTATTATTTCTGTCCTGAACATACAATGTGCTACATCCTAACACCTTCCACTTCTTAATGCTCGCAGAAACAGTGGGTGCCTCCGCCAGTGGAGCGCAAGAGGGAGCCACCTCCTCCCAGCACCCTGTCCCCACAGTCCTCCTCTCCTCCATCCACCAGGGGGCCCCGCGTCATCTCTAGCAACATGAAGCAGAAACAGCGCTCCCTGGCGGACCTGTTCGGCTTGCAGCGCTCCCAGCACCCTCCGACCCCTCCCCCCGAGCCAGAGCACATCCTCAGGGGCATCCCCGACCCGCCGACCATGGCGGCCCCGTCTCTCAGTGAGTGTTCTCCAGGCATTACGTTTTATGCAGATTGAATAGACCTACTCATGTGCTGTGTTTTGGCCGTCAGCCGCGGCTAACTATCATTCAACCCAATGTTGTCGAATGTGAGGGAGTCCATGTCAGTCAGTGACCTCCCTCTGCTGTTTAGTAACCGCAGAAGTGATGCCAGATGAGGAGGGCATTAGATCCCAGCTCCACCGCTTCTCTGCTGGGGTTTACTTCTCTTACTCCAAGATGCCAGGGAAACTGTTCCTGCGAAAAGAAGTAAGACACTCTCTCTCTCACACACACACACACAAACACACACACACACACCAGCACACACACACAACATTTATTAGGAGACCAGTGATTCAACCAAAGCGGCACAAATCAACGTTTTTATATTGTCAATGGATCAATTGACAATGTAAAATGTGTCCCTCATAGTGAAGAACCCACGGATAATAACCACCGACTCAGCAGTTCCCCTCAGCCCTACGCAGCTTTTACTTGCTGGTGGAGACCAAAACAGAGCTAAAAAGAAGAGAGAATCTTGGACCTCACCACATTCACAAGCATGATAAAGAATAAATGCTGATGTTGCTCCATCGGTCTACTGCAGTGATGTTCAACCACTGTGCCGTGAGAGATCGTCAGGTTTTCCATTGTTGAGCGTCTGAGCCTGCAATATAGTGGCGGGTGAAAGATTCTGCTCGTTATCCCGGCCAGTCCGTGGGAGAAATGCTCAGATATTCAAATTTATATAATTAAAAGATTTAATAAAAGATGATGACAAAACAGTTATACATTACTCGATTCGAGGCCTTCCTCCTTTCTGCAAATTCACAGACTGTAAACAGTTAGCTGCCGCTTTTACGTCCAGGAGAAGAGAGCTTACAATTGCCGCGTGTTAGTTTAAATACTCAGTCACGGAGCTTAAGGCCCTCCCATTGGTTAGTCCCCTTCCCTTCCCGATTATCCATAGGTCCATTTGCTTTTGGAGAAGGCGGAGGCTCTTCCTCTAGAGACAAAGGAGTAGTCCATCTTCAAAGTATCCATGCGCGCATCCTTCCGGTCTCCCAATGTCTGTGCCTCACTTCACCTTCCCCCAGGAACACATAAAGGAACCATTCTTCTTTAAGAAACAGTCCCACATTCCTAACTCCTATAGAATCATTATATAAAAAACCCATTCACACCTAAACATTAAACAATATGACATACAGTGACTTTCTTAATACATACAATTACATATCCTTCATAATGCCCTTCATTATTTATCATATCCTTCTTATGCATTGTAATGTACACTTAAACAATCCTTTATTACACATGTACAGGCAATTACAAGCTCACTAATCTATTAGAACTTAACACGGGCCTAGTAATTAAATACTCTTCCATGCCAGTACGTAGCACAAAATGACCTACCATATATGCTGTATTAAGCTACAATGTGACATTTTGCGACCTTTTTAGTTGTTGGTGTGCCGCAGGACTTTTTTATTGTAGAAAATGTGCCGCGGCTCAAAAAAGGTTGAAAAACACTGGTCTACTGGTATGTGTTATTACTAGTACTCTAAACCTCTACAGTGGTAGTCCCTCATACAGTAGGTGTCTCAGGACCACATTCTTGCCATAACAATACCAGCCATAAGCTGTCGCAGCTGGTAATAACATCAAGTGCTAGATAACAATGCCTCTCACTACACAGGGGATGGGATCTGTGAATCTTTTTGTTTGTGTGCAGGTCTTTTACCCCAGAGAGATGTTCAACCGGCCCTACATCCTCAATCTGTTGTGTGAACAGGTTAGTCAATTTACATATATATATATATACACACACACACACAGTATGTATTCAGTAGATATCAATCTCAAAACATCAATCAAAAATGTGTTTTAGATCATGAGGGACACCTACTCTGACAGCTGTGTGAGGATCAGCAGAGAGGAGAGGAGGAAGATGAAAGACCTGCTGGGTGAGTGTTTGACGGATCGTCACCACAGTTGGGACAATGTTGTTGTCATGAGCTAAAGCTATTCACAAGTGGTAGACTGTGTATATATAATGTACATAGATGGACGTTGCGTCTGCACTTCCTCTCGCTGTATAAAAGTGAAACCAAGATGTAAAGATCTATGAAACATACGTTGAGGGTTGTGGTTAAACTCCTCACCACGTACATTTCAGTACTACTTCACCCAGCCAGTGATCAAGATGTTGTGGCTTCCTGTTGGGCAGCTGTCTTTTTGTCTATCATTCTATGAGTACTTACTGAATATAAACTGTTTAGTTTAAACCATTAGTTTGCTGACCATTATCCCATTTTTTTGTATTCATCCCCATTTGAACTCTAGCCAATTTCAATGTGGGAATGAGTATAAGCACCATCCAGAATGAGGGCATGAAGAAGAGGATCGTCATGGCTGCTCGAGACAACTGGGAAAACTACTTCATCCGTCTGTTCCCTGTGAAGGTGATCATGACAAAACGAGTTGGAGAGAATGTGGAGTGTGAGGCGTTTGAGGATCATCAGTAAGTTGGTTCCATCTGGGATGTGCAGCATTCGTAGCTAAAAGAAGCTCCACCCCGTTGGGTTCTGACTGGTTCTGAAAGGTTCTACCATTTTCCTGACGATAGTCCTTCGTAAAAAAAGTCCTACTGGAGCCCTACAACTAGCAGCATCATTTTAAAGTCTGTTCTACAAATAAATGTCCAAACAATTGGGCATTACACAGATTTTGTACAAGGATGCTGGCAAGATAAAGTTAGTTAATGTCCTGTGCAAATTGATGATTGAGTTAAGGGCTGTAGTGTGAAAGGGGCTCTAGTAACAATTTGGGGAAAATGCCGTTACGACAGTTTTGTGAATGAAAGCAGTAACATCGCAAGGACACGCATGTAAAGGGGTAACGGGAACATGGTTTCATGCTTGTGGGGCTGGTGAACCAATCACAAGACTCGGCTGATTACGTCTTTAAATCTGCAATTTGACAAGACTTGAAACCAGCAA
This sequence comes from Cottus gobio, assembly GCA_023566465.1. Taxonomy (NCBI): domain Eukaryota; kingdom Metazoa; phylum Chordata; class Actinopteri; order Perciformes; family Cottidae; genus Cottus; species Cottus gobio. Next base: position 23,552,454 of record CM042225.1, on the reverse strand, counting down.
CTGAGATAAATACTGTACATGTTCACAATGTTTACGGAGGGAATAAATCAAGAGAGAAGTAATTTTCTCAGACTTCTATACAACCAGAGGAGTCGCCCCCTGCTGGTCGGTAGAGATAACGCAAGTTTTAAGACACTTCCACACCGGCTTCACTCATCTGGGTCTGTTTTATGGTGACTTATACAATATTTTTAGGTGTTTCATTTCAAGCAATAGTTGTTGCCGGACCACTAACTACTTGCGCATATTGACAGACATCTTCTCTTTGTATCTGTTGAAGTTTGACAGAGGGGATGCTCAGGTTTTGGGCGTGTCTCACCGGGGCATTCGTCTCCTGAAGGTGATCAGGGCATCAGGCATCAACCCCAAACACCTGCGTCTGCTCACAAGCTACAGGTAGACAACATACCTTCTGGGTTTTATCCATATTTTCACATCAATTTGGTTAGTCTTTGGTCAAAGATAGGAAGTTGGTTAGTTTTTTGTTTTGTGTGTCATGCTAAATATTTGTCGTCTTAAATACGATTAAAAAACAGTGGGCTCTTTTTTGTCTGTCATAAAATACGAAGAAAGACTTTCAAAGCTTCATTTGAAAACCTCACTAGAAACACAAAAAAAGGACATTTGGTACAGCCCTAGTATCTGCTGTTGTCACTTTCAGCTTGTGTTTCCTGCTCAGAATGATAACCCGGGTCTGCATGAATATAGCTTCGCAGAGTTGCTGTCAGTTGACCTCCAGGGGGCAGACAGAGTGGAACTGGAGCTGGCGAGGGAAAAGTTGGTGATGCAGTCATCCAAAGCTCCTCAGATCACTGCCATGATCCGGTTCTTCCTCCAGGAGCTCATCCGGGTACTCCTTTAGTCCTAAATCACCATCATTCATCATTATATTTCATTTTGATGCTCTGGGGCCTCTTTTGGCCATGTGACCCACATATCATCCTCCTAAACCATCTCTCTCCCTGCCCTCTAGGACTCAGGCCATGTGGTTGCCCTGAAGAGTTTTGTAACAGATGACAAAAGTCTGCTTAGCTTCAGCAAGGGTGACATCATCAAACTGCAGCCAATGGAAGGACTCTAGACAGGTGATAACCTAGCAGTTCTTAGGTTCAGATATGCCTTGTTCAATGTATTTCATGATCTCTTTCTCATGGAAAAACATTTTTGTCTGTGTTTCCACCAGGCTGGCGTTTTGGCACTATGGGAGGGCGCTCTGGTCTTTTCGCTGATGACCTCACCCAGCCATCGGCGGCCCCGGACTACCACTGTCTGCCCCTTAACCGAATAGAAGACAGGAGGAAAAGCGCGAGGGGCGCTACAACTGCAGGTCCACCCAAGGGCTCGCCTCCAGGTCCGATCAGCAGGCCCGTGGGCGGCGTCGATCCAGAGCTGCTCGGTAAAGAGGCCGTGGTCCAGAGAGCCGACCGGAGCTCAATCCAGACTCTCTCGGGCATGGCTGAGTTTGCCATGAAGTATTTCCGATATGTTAGAAGGCTGATGACTATTGTGTAGTAAGTTGGAATGGTTTGGGTTTGTAACGTGTCGTGGCTAATTTGGTGCTGCTATTATTTGTTCATTAAAGAGTGGGGACAACAGGTCTGCCAGCAAGCGGAAGAAATTTTGCAGAAGCGGTTCAACACACTGAAGTAAGTCTGTAAATCCCTCTCACATCATCTGTCATGGTTTGTACTTGCCTGTATACAAGCTGTCTTTGTGGAATCAATGGTGAAGGAAATAATGTCTTTCAACCACAGCAGATGTTGAATTGTGCCGGTGTGCCAAACTTATTTCATATAGCCTGTACGTAACCACGTGGGATCTATGATAGCGTTGCAGTACAGGGTCTGCTACAGCAACCCACAGTGGACAGATAGGAATAACAGTGCATTTTATTAACACATGTTTTAATTAAAGATTAAGCTGAGCTAAGTGAGCCAAAACAATAGAATAATAAATAAATGACTCTGATGGGTTTAGTAGTGTTTGAGATTAGGGATGGACAGACAGCTACACGCATGGTCCACACAGGGTCCCCCACAGACATCTGGCTGAGATGATGAGAAACCAGTTATATAAAAGAGTCATTACTGACATCTAAAAGGAATATGCGTACTGAAAATATAAATCATGACATTCGTTATATAATTGTACATTTTTGTCTATGAAACCTGTTCAGGTCGCTTAGGGTCAGAATAATAATAATACTGGATCATGAAGCTGGAGAGGTCCCTGGGGAACCACTGTCTGTTTAGACTAGATACACACCGGGCACCGCCACAACACTCACATGTTATCATTATGTTAGACCAGGTGCAGTGGGACTGGCCAAAAAGGAGAGGACATGTGTCTTTCCTCCTCCTTGAAGGGTTAGAGCCAATTAGATGTTAGGATGATGCGATGAAACCTGTGGCGAAAGTCTGTGTATAAAACAGCCGAACATTGGTTTCCAACCTGCGTGTTGACAAAACGACTCCCTGCTCTTGCAAGTGCAGCGCTTATACTTTGCTTGTGACCAGAGAAATAAATCTACCAAAATGAGAGAAGTTGTTCGGCTGAATTCTTCCGGAGTTTCTACCAGGCATCCAATTTGTAATACGCTAACAGTACCTTTTTATGTATAAATGCTGCCTCAGTTGTCATGATATTTAACTTCATTAGTTGAGATCAGAGGGAACAAATGTGTCACCAGATGACTGAATTGTCTTGTTTAAATATGTAAATGCATCATCAGGAGGTCTTCAGGAATAAATCCAACTCCACTAACTGCCCTGTCTTTTGTTCATGCAGGTTCCCATACAGGAGTCCCTCATTCTCTACAATGACCCTGACATCAATGAGTTGTCGGTCCAGTGCTTCATGAGTGAGTGCATCCTCGTGAGCCATACGGATACACACTGAGCCCACTGTCACTCCTCCGTTACTCCTTCTCCCTTTTATTTGTCCCTCCAGACCTGATGCAGTTTATGGGTGACCTGCCGATGAAAAAGAAGAACACCCAGACGGACTGCTTGAGCCACATTTTGCTGGTCGGTGCTCTTTCAGGCGGTGTAATCTAACGGGCTGCATTTATGTCGCTCCTTTGAGTCTCCGTGTGAGTTTGACAGACCTTGAATAGACTTCTGTGGGATTGAAAGACGAGTCTGTCTCTTCTGTTCAGTTGGGGAAGGAAAAGGAGCTGCTGAGAGATGAGATCTACTGCCAGGTCATCAAGCAAACCACCAGCAACCCAACTGAGTGTCACATGATGTCGGCTGATACTCAAAGCCCAAGTACCGCTCTTAGTATCCAGACTGTTAGATCATCTCTAGTTATTACAAACCCGGTCTGAAAAGTAAAGCCAAGGTCAGAATGAAACCCTGGAGGTCGTCTTTATATAGCATACTGTGGGGTGGGGGCATGGTTAAGCGCGGCTGCAGGGAGGGAGAGAGAAGGGCGGCTCAGGGAACAGGTGCGGGGAATCAGGGGAAATGAGCCACACCAGGGACTAATGTGTGTGTGTGTGTGTGTGTGTGTGTGTGTGTGTGTGTGTGTGTGTGTGTGGGTGGGCGGGGATAAAAGAGCCCGCCATAGGGAGAAGCGGGACTGGCGAGGAGAGGAAGAGCACGAGCACGAGCACGAGCCGAGCCAGTCGGAACAGGCGAAAAACAGTAATAAAGAGATTCACTTGCATCCAACGCTGCCTCTGTGGTCTGTGATCCGCCCGGTAGAGAGAGAACCGTGTTACAGTGGCGCCTGACTGGGCACCGGGATGGATCAGCGTGACCAACAGCCGGAGGCTCCGGCCCAGCCGCTGGTGGCGCTGGGCCAGATGATGGCGAGCCTCGCCGCTATACACCAGGAGCAGGCGGTGGTGAACCGCGCGTTCATGGCGTCGCTCCAGGGCCAAGCCGAGCGTCAGTCCGACGCGTTGGAGCGTCTCGCCGCGGGGATGGGCTCGGCGCGGGAGCCGCGCGCATCGGCTGTGGGACCGACGGAGATCGCCATGCAGCGGATGACGCCTGCCGATGACGCGCAGACGTTTTTGGATGCGTTCGATGCGACGGCGGAGGTGTGCGGCTGGCCGCCGGACGAGCGGGCGGTGCGTCTCCTGCCGTTGCTGGCGGGGGAGGCGCAGACGGCGGCGATGGCCCTCCCGCCGGTGACTAGGAGGGATTATGACGCCGTCCGGCGGGCCGTGGTGGCTCGGCTGGGCCTGACCCCAGAGGATCACCGGCGGCGGTTCCGCGAGGCCAGGTTGGGGCCGGAGGACCGGCCGTTTTCGTTCGCCCAACAGCTGCGGGATGCGGCGGGGCGGTGGCTGCGGCCGGGGGGGTCCGGAAGCGCAGAGGCCATCCTGGAGGCGGTGGTGATGGAGCAATTCGCGGAGGGGCTGCCGGCCCGGACCGCGGCGTGGGTCCGCTGTCATCGTCCCCGGGCTCTGGAGGAGGCCGTCACGCTGGCGGAGGACCACCTGACCGTGTACCCGGCGGCGAAGGAGAGTCGCGGCCCGTCGGCGTCTCCGGCGGGGTCTGCGCCGGGCCCGCGGAGGAGGATGGGGACGCCGGGGCCGCCGCCTGCCGCCCTGAGCCCGCCGCCCCCCGCGGCTGTACCAGAACCCCACAGTGGACGCAACCCCGCCGCCCTTCCCAACCCACCGGGGCCTCCTCAAGCGCCAGGGCAGGGATGCTGGAGGTGCGGGCAGCCAGGGCACTTCCGGAGGGAATGCCCACTGATGGAAGTGGGGCAGGTGGGTCGGGTTGCCGGCCCTCCAGCTCCCTCCCCAGGTCTAGGAGCGACGTACCGCGTTCAGGTGAGTATCCAGGGGGGTACACACCAGGCGATGGTGGATTCGGGCTGCATGCAGTCTATGATTCATCAGAGTCTGGTTCGAACCGGGGCATTGGTGGAGGCAGCACGGGTGAGGGTGAGGTGTGTGCATGGGGATATTCACGAATATCCCGTCGTTCCGGTGGAAATTCGTTATGGGGGGAAAAAACATAGACTAAAGGTTGCGGTTAGCTCCCGCCTTTCGCACCCCCTGATCTTGGGAACGGATTGGCCGGGTTTTGATAAGCTCATGGGGCAGACAGGGGGGGTGCGGTCACAGCAGACGGGACAGTGCGATATGTGTGCGGTGCTCAGCGGCGACGCGGGTTTGCCCGACACTGCTGACGGGGAGGGGGAACCGGCGGAGCCTCCAGCGGAGACTCCGCCGGCTCCCACATTCCACTCCCTGGAAGATTTTCCACTCGAGCAGTCTCGGGATGAAACCCTGCGCTCGGCCTTTGACCAAGTGATGAAAATTGATGGTCAGCTGGTGCGCCCTGACGCGGCGCCGACATATCCGCACTTCTCAGTCATCAGAGACCGGTTATACCGGGTGTGCTGTGACACCCAGACCGGGCAAGAGGGCACCCAGTTGCTGGTGCCACAGAGCCACCGGGAAACAGTTTTCCAGGGGGCTCATTGTAACCCAATGGCGGGGCATACGGGATATGAGACAACATTGCACCGGATCATGGCCCGATTTTATTGGCCGGGCATCCGGGCGGATGTGCGCCGGTGGTGCGCGTCCTGCCCGGAGTGTCAGTTGGTAAATCCGCCGGCCATTCCGAGGGTGCCGTTGCGTCCCCTACCGTTGATGGAAGTGCCGTTCGAAAGAATGGGCATGGACATCATCGGGCCATTCCACCGGAGCACACGCGGATATCGCTTCGTGTTGGTCCTAGTGGATTACGCAACGCGATATCCGGAAGCAGTGCCGTTGCGCAACATCTCGGCGAAGAGTGTTGCGCAGGCGCTGTTTCAGGTCATCTCCCGAGTTGGGGTCCCGAAAGAGATTCTAACTGACCAGGGCACATCGTTCATGTCTCGCACACTGAGAGGGCTTTACGGGTTACTGGGGGTCAAGTCAGTTCGGACCAGTGTCTACCACCCCCAGACGGATGGGCTGGTGGAACGGTTCAACAGGACTTTGAAAACCATGATCCGTAAATTCATTAGCGAGGACGAGCGTAATTGGGATAAATGGCTTGACTCTCTTTTGTTTGCAGTGTGGGAGGTTCCCCAGACCTCCACGGGATTTTCTCCCTTTGAACTGCTGTTTGGCAGGACGCCACGTGGGGTGCTCGACCTCATTAAGGAAAACTGGGAGGAGGGTCCGAGCACCAGTCGGAACGAAATACAGCACGTCCTGGACCTGCGCGCAAAGCTTCACGCCTCGGGTCGGCTGTCACGAGAGAATTTGCGCCAGGCCCAGGAGCGGCAGAAACGCCTGTACGATAGAGGGGCCAAGTTGAGGCAATTCGCACCGGGAGATAAGGTACTTGTATTGCTTCCTTCTTCCAGCTCCAAACTCCTCGCCAAGTGGCAAGGGCCCTTTGTGGTCACACGGCGGGTCGGGGAGGTCGACTATGAGGTGGTGCGGTCTGATAGGGGCGGGAGCACGCAAATGTATCACCTCAACCTCCTGAAAGCGTGGAGGGAGGCGGAGTCTGTTTCGCTGGTGTCCGCGGTTCCGGAGAGGGAGGAGCTGGGGCCTGAGGTACCGAAATCGGGGGTTCCCGCCTCGCTCCATTGTGAAGCCCACCTCTCCGCGGCCCAGCAAACAGACGTGGCCAAGTTGCAGGAGCGTTTTGCTGACGTGTTCTCGCTTCAACCAGGGCGCACGGACCTCATAGTGCATCAGATTGAGACCACCCCAGGGGTGACGGTACGGTCACGGCCCTATAGACTCCCTGAGCACAAGAAAAAGGTGGTTCAGAGAGAATTGAAGGCAATGCTGGAGATGGGAGTCATAGAAGAGTCCAACAGCGCCTGGTGTAGCCCCATTGTTTTTGTAGTAAAGAAGGATGGGTCTATACGGTTCTGCGTGGACTACCGCAAGGTGAATGAGGTGTCACGGTTTGATGCCTACCCAATGCCCCGGGTCGACGAGCTCCTGGACCGGCTGGGCACGGCACAGTTTTTCACCACACTGGATTTGACCAAGGGCTACTGGCAGATTCCCCTGTCGCCAGAGGCCAAGGAAAAGACGGCTTTCTCCACTCCGTACGGGTTGTACCAGTTCAACATGCTTCCCTTCGGGTTGTTCGGGGCGCCAGCAACCTTCCAGCGGCTCATGGACAGGGTGCTGCGGCCGCACGCTGCATATGCTGCCGCCTACCTGGATGATGTGCTCATCCACAGCACCACGTGGGCGGAGCATGTGCAGCGGGTGGCAGCGGTGCTGGAGTCCTTGAAGCAAGCGGGGCTCACCGCCAACCCGGGGAAGTGTGTTATTGGACGGAGGGAGGTACGGTATCTGGGGTACCGCTTGGGCGGAGGGCAGGTGCGTCCGCAGGTAGACAAGACGGCAGCGATTGAGGCCTGCCCGCCGCCCAAGACCAAAAAAGAGGTGAGGAGGTTCTTGGGGATGGCGGGGTACTATAGACGGTTCATCCCCGCCTTTGCGGACCTCACCATCCCCTTGACCGACCTCACCCGAAAGGGTGCTTCAGATCCGGTCCGGTGGACGGAGCCGTGCCAGTTGGCGTTTGAGGCGGTGAAACAGGCCCTCGGTGGGGAGCCGCTTCTCCACACCCCTAACTTCTCTCTCCCTTTTGTCTTGCAGACCGACGCGTCGGACAGAGGGCTGGGGGCCGTTTTGTCCCAGGAGGTGGAGGGGGTCGACCGACCCATCGTGTTCATCAGCCGGAAGCTGTCGGAGCGGGAGGGCCGCTACAGTACCGTAGAAAAGGAATGCCTGGCCATCCGGTGGGCGGTCGATGCCCTCCGTTACTACCTCCTGGGACGCCAGTTCACCCTCTGTTCGGACCACGCTCCGCTCCAATGGCTCCACCGCATGAAAGATACCAACGCCCGGATCACCCGGTGGTATCTGGCTATGCAGCCCTTTAATTTCAGGGTGGTTCATAGGCCGGGGACGCAGATGGTTGTGGCGGACTTCCTTTCCCGCTCCGAGGGGGCGGGGGGGGAGTGGGCTAGGCCGGTGACTCCCCGGCCTAAGTCGGGCGGTGGGGGTATGTGGGGTGGGGGCGTGGTTAAGCGCGGCTGCAGGGAGGGAGAGAGAAGGGCGGCTCAGGGAACAGGTGCGGGGAATCAGGGGAAATGAGCCACACCAGGGACTAATGTGTGTGTGTGTGTGTGTGTGTGTGTGTGTGTGTGTGTGTGTGTGTGTGTGTGTGTGTGTGTGTGTGGGTGGGCGGGGATAAAAGAGCCCGCCATAGGGAGAAGCGGGACTGGCGAGGAGAGGAAGAGCACGAGCACGAGCACGAGCCGAGCCAGTCGGAACAGGCGAAAAACAGTAATAAAGAGATTCACTTGCATCCAACGCTGCCTCTGTGGTCTGTGATCCGCCCGGTAGAGAGAGAACCGTGTTACACATACCATTCGGAGACCAAGGTGCTCCTACAGAAACTGTCTTTAACATTCATAACAGAAAATGATCACACAGTTGCAAAACACTTTTGGGACAAAGTGAACCGAGCCACTGTTTCCAGAGGTATTTTCCATTTTAAGGATGACTAAAACGCTAATACTGTATTTTCCCTGCTTGTGTTGTCTTCACAGGTCCATCTGCACCCTCGGCTGGCGGCTGCTCCACCTGATGACCGGGTTCTTCCCCTGCTCAGGTACTCTGCAGCCGCACGTCACCCGTCACCTACGCGACATCTCTCAGGACTACGAGCACCCGTACCAAGGTAGAAGAAACGTACACTAAACTGCAGACGCAGCACTACGAAACAAATGCTTCTCTCCACAAGTCATTGTGGTGTTAAAACACATTCAGATGTACTTAAGGTCTCTCGCGCATACGCGTTTCCTCAGAGCTGGCCGGCGTGTGTCAGGATAACCTCCAGCAGTCTCTCAGCTTTGGCGGCCGCCGTAACATCCCCTCCGACATCGAGATGGAGGCCATTCTGGCAAGTTACCCCAACACTCAGGGTGTACTTCATAAGCAGTACATACATTCACATTCTGCATTCACAGCTGAGCTGTTTGTTTGAGTGTGTCTCTGCTTTCTGCAGGCTGGCAAAACCTCCCGACGTATTCCCATCCAGCTACCAGGAGGAGTGGATTTCCCCATCAAGATACGCAGCTTCAGTGTAAGATTCCTGCATTCTACACAGTTTCAGGGATGTAAAATTATATCTTTGTCCAATTTTGGAATGGTTAAACTTTCTGGGTGCATCCCTCGTATCACAGGCTCCGATCTCTTGCCATACGTCTTCCCTAATCTCAATGCCAAGATCCTTTTTGCCACATCAGGCTCAGGCCTTTGCAAGTTCTAGTTGGAATATCGGACATTTTTCTATAAAATATTGAGGCGGATTGTAAGGTCCGGGAAGCATTTGGAAGCTCCTCTCTTTGAAGTCCAACAAATAAAGCTATGGTGCTCCTCGCTCCTTCCAGAAGTCCCCCTTTTCAACTAAATTCAATTGTTCTTTAAGGTCCTCAAATGATCTAAATCAGCCGTATCTTAGAGCTCTTTGACAACATGTATTCCTTTTCCTAGCCAAAGAAATTAGATTTCTTTGTTTCGAATGTTTTCTGTTTTTTTTTGTGATAAATCCATAACCCGAGATGGCTCTGCCAGTACCCTCCTCCATTTTTACCCACGCGGGGCTAGAGGCATAATTTTCCCAGTAGCTCATTCATTTCAAATGTTATGTTAAATAATTCCATAGTGGGAAGAGCCAATCCCCACTAGCTGTGGAGGCAAAGAGTTTTTTTCATACTGATTCTAAGTTTTTTGTTATTCCATAAGAAATCCTTCATCCGATGATTATATTGTTTTAAAGATTTCTTTAGAAATGGTCACTGGTATCATCATAGAGATGTTATTATATTGTGGAGCTACCGTCATCTTAGTGATGTTAATATTTCCACATGAGATAAGATTTATCAATTTCCATTTGCCTAAGTTTGCCATTTATATTTGACACATCTCTTTTTGTTGTAATTGTCTGGATAATGGTTTCCCAGATCTTTCCCCACTCTCATAGAAATTCCTTTTTTAGTCTGAATAGCTTCGTCATGAGATTAATTTTAAACTATTGTATACAAAAACCTTAGTCTGTTGTTAATGATCAATATCTCTGTGGTTGTGTTTTGTATCTTCCGTCCAGATGGCAGCAGAGGTGTTAACAGAGTTCTGTAAAGAGATGGGCATCTCAAATCTCACAGAAATCAAAGAGTTCTCCATCTTTGCCAACCAACATCGTGGTAAATCCAACTGATCCTGTTTCTAATTGATATCCAGGATAGAAAGCACAGTTAGCCTTAGAAAAAAGATCTGCTTTTTTATTCCTAGCTGTAAAAGATGCTGTTGTCCTGCCTGCGTCACAGATAGAAGCGATGATATCACTTTCGTTTAGTATCTACTATCTACAATGTAAAGTATTTGTAAGTATTTCCAAATTGCTAACATTTGGTTAGCTCCGGCGTTGACTTTTGGACACGGCAGTTGTCTCTCCCGGAGCCGATGGTGGAAGTAGCTAACGAGGGATTCGTCCCCTCTCTGTTGAGAGTTGCACATGCTCAGTGCGGATCGGACGTAAATGACCGCGTGTTGCCGCTGTTCTTGTGTAGCACGAATGAAACCTTTAGCCGATTGTGCGAAGAGAAGTCCCAGATGCAGATTGTTACAAAATAAAAGGTCAAATGCTCATTTATTCGGCTAGAATTGACCCCACACCCTCCCTCAGCACTGTCAATACGATGTTCATGCCACGTTAGCTGCGAGTCAAACAAAACAAAAGTGTCAGATTAACAGATCGACGTCCTGCCCCTCTGTCAGATGGGATGGTGCGTCCCCTCCACGGCGAGGAGTATCTGTTCGACTTCCTGCTGGACGACGGCTCCATCTTCTTTTCCCTGAGACGACTGATGTGGAGGAACCCTCTGTCCTTCAACAGCGACCTCTATCTGGAGTTCCACTACCAGCAGGTCACAACAATCGCTTTACGACAGTCAGGAGAAGTAGTAGTAGTAGTAGTAGTAGTGGCAGTAGTGGTAGTAGTAGTAGTAGTAGTAGTAGTAGTAGTGGCAGTAGTGGTACTAGTAATAGTAGTAGTAATAGTAGTGGTACTAGTAGTAGTAATAGTAGCATAGTCCAGCTGCTGGTTCAGGATCCAGTTCATTGTGCTCATGCTGTCTGTGTTGTAGCTCCGGGCCGACTACCTCAGTGGGCGGCTGGTGCTCACTCCTGCTGCTGGCGGCCCCTCATCAGTCCAGCAGGTAGCTGTGTGCCCTCCAACACCTGGCTCAGGATCAAAGAGATCATCTCTCACTGTGAGTCACACGATAATACGATACTGATCACTTTAGGAACGGGATATTTTGGGCAGCTCGACCAAAGAAGAATAAAATAAGGAATCCAACACAAATACATCACTGAGATGCAACTAACATAAACAAGGTCCTTTATGGCTGCCTCCAACTCTTCAAACAACCATGTTGTCTTTGATTCTTTCCCTAAAATATAATGACATTACTCACAATCAAAGCTTTCTTCCATCCAGGCGGCTACCTCCAGTTCTGCCGAGTGAAGCCAATGTGGAAATGTTTAAAAACTTGCATTCTCTCTTCTGACCACCAGAGGGCAACTCCTCTGGTTGTATAGAAGTCTATGAGAAAATGACTCTACTTCTCTCTTGATGTATTCCCTCAGTAAACATTGTAAACATGAGTTTATGTCTCAATCTCTAGTTTCAAGTCTTCTTCAATACAGCATGATGTTCATTTAGTAAATTATGGTCATTTAGTTAATAGTCCATAGTCCATAAAGTGGATTATGCTTTTGGGCGGGCTTACTGTGATTGACAGGTCGCTGCAGCTTCCAGAGACAACAAAAACAAGAGTTCAAAAACGCAATTAATTTCCCAAAATAATACCCCTGGTGTGTAAAGGCCTTAAGAAAATTGCTATGGAGCTGGAGTCAGGACTTCGTTTGCATAGCTCAGCATAAAGAGTGTCGGGCACAGTGGAACCAAACCTGGCAGCCTAAAGGTGACAACAATACTCCAGGAAGCAGCCTTTATCAGTCTGACACTGATAAACAGCTTCAGCACATAACTCCACAAATAGTGTTTTTTACAGCTCTATGCTTTCAGTCATTACGCTAAGCTAAGCTAACCACATCCCAACTTAACAAGTTGACTCTTAGGCCAAACTCCTGAAGTCCTCTCAGTGTAAGTATGTGTACTTTGTTCTTTGTATGTCTCCTCCAGGCCAGAGACAAAGGAGTACCTGCCTTCACAGAATGAACTCAGCAGCAGAGCTGAAGAGATCCACTCCTTCAGTCGGGGCCAGATAGCTGCAATGTACTCCCTCAGTCCTCAAGACGCCAAAATGAAATTCATTGGTGGGTACTTTCTCTTCCCTTCCCCCTCTTCTTCGTTTTCTTCTTTTTCTTCTCTCCTGATAATAACTGTATTCGTCTGCATTTGTCTGTCCTTCAGAGATTCTGAGCACCATGCCTCTGTTTGGCTCCAACACTTTCTTGGCCCAGAAGGTCAGTCAGCATGGCTGTCCCTCCCCGTGCATGCTCAGCATCAGCCAGGAGGGGGTGCTGTTTCTCCACCCCAAAACACAGGTACCTCCAGCAACCACAGTACTGAAACACTCCCTGACCCATCACTCATATGAATATGGGATTTTATCAGTACAAAAGATGTCCATGTACCAAAGTTATACTTGGGTCAAGGTCACTCTGGTCTGATCCAGTTCACCTTTCTTCAATCAGCATTGGTGTTGGGCTGTTGTTCCTATCTCATATTAATGCAGTACAGTTGTAGGGGTGCAATTTTCTTCCAGCCTGCTTTGCATAACCCAAAGCTATTTTCATGTTGCCAAGTGTTGGCGCCCATAAAACCTTCCAGCAGCCGACGTGACGCCGCCGCCCAACCATGCAGTCGTCAACTCAAAGCCAGTAGCCGCCATCTCAAGGATTCTGCTTTCTGATTTTTTTTGCAGGAGCGAGCGTTTCTGATTCCGTTGGCAGATGTGCAGTCCATGTGCACCATCCGCCCCAAGAAACAAGGCAAAGTGCCAGCTGTGGACATCAATTACAGCAACCCGGGCCAACTGAAAAAAGTCACCATTCATCTCAAACAGGTGCGACTCTGGGCTTCGGCTGCACACGTTTCCTAGCGTTCTTATTTTTCTGCACGTTGGACTGCATTCATGGACATTGGAGAAACTGATGCACTTGTCAGATATATAATCTATTGCTTATGAAAACACTCTTAATCTCTCTTGCAGGCTAAGGAGTTGTGCCACACCCTCGCTCTGATAATGGAAGAGTTGATCCGACCGTCAGTCACCAGCTCCATCTCAAATCGCCTGTAGACACCCACACACACACATGCACGCACGCACGCACACACACACACAGTATTGAGAGTTGTTGTTAATCCCTGACTTTGTGTTTAACATTTGTTGTTAATGTATCTTTCTTTTTTCTTTCTGTGTAACTTAATGGACGTGTGTGTCATTGATGAAATGGACTAGAATAGAAACTATTGATGAAGGAAGTGACACGTGCACTTCTCCAATCAGAGAACACCAGGGTCATTCACCAATTATTGCATCAATAAACCCGACGCCTTAAAAATGATTCCTATTTTTGCGAGTTCGAAATCCTGAGACGTAATTGATGAAGCGTAGCGTTTGTTGATCATCACTGGAAGTTAATGTTGTGACGATGTCATGTAATACAAGTGGGGCATTAAAGAAATGTGTTGATTCATTTAATATCATGTGTTTATTTTATTTTTTTATCAAATATCTTTTCTTCCCTGGAGGCTTCCACAAGCATAACATTATTTCAAGTAAGAACGATATATATATATACATATACACTAGCGAAGCGGTCGGCCCTATAGAAGCCCATTTCCGCCAGAAAAAAAAAAATAAATAGAGCCAATCAGCGTTGACAAGCTCAGCGCGTCATCACTGCGTCCTGCTGGTGCTGAGTCATGGTTTAAATTATAACAACAATTAATAACCCGCAACTAACGCTCTTTAACACGCTCGACAATGTGCATCACCCACAACTAATGCTCTTTAACAGGGTACAACAGCACAACATAATTGTTTGTGACACATAAACAACTTTTAACCATAGAAATTGTACATTTATTAAATTTACACCGCCGAACTGCATGCTGGGTACAGCCCGCCCACTATCACAGCAAGAAGAAACTCCGTCGCTACATTAAAAAACGTAAAAGAGCGATGCAGGAGGAACAAGAGAGAGCAGAGACGCACCAACACAACGCGTTGCCCAGAGAGGAGCTGTGTCTGCTGGCTGGAGGGTTTGAAAAGTCCGACATAGTTTAGAAAACGATGTATTGCAAAGAAGCTGAACATGGAGGGCATGCATGCGGACATGCATACGACATCTGGTGGCTGCTACAGAACTCATTTAACAACTAGCGACACAACATTATTAAATTAGCTTCTGAACTTTTATTTTTATAGAGGTAGAGCATCATAGTTTGTGCCAATGGCAAGCTGCGTTACTCGACCCGCTGGTGTGAGAACGTGTTGTGCATGCATGATTTAAACTGGGCATGTGTGTCCTTTGTGAATCTCAAAAACTCATCTTTCAATCTACTTGGCACTTTTCAGCCACACCGCGGTTCTCGACAAGAATCTGGGGGCCAAGCACACGACACAGGGGCAGTTTGAGAAAACTTAAACCAAGCTTTATTACATTCTACTTATTGTGGAAATATTTCTTCAGTAAATAATGCAACCTTGAAAAATAAGCATTGATTTGAGAAGGAAAATGTTACTCTATACAAACATTGCCATCACTCAGCATCAATTCTAGTGGCCAAATGGCACACTTGACCTCACAGCATAACACACACACACACGCAGTTTTTGTACATCATCACAGACGTAAAGTGCGACTCCAACACATCACATCGCTGAGAGGGCACGGCACGAAGCACGACAGTCAAATCAAGTAACATCCAGGATCATTCCGGGTGCAGAAAAGGAAACCACACCGTTTGATTTTCAAGTCGTTACACAAAAATCACAAAGAACAATGTACAAACAGGACACACTCATCCACACAGTGATACACACGGGGGCACGGGAACGGTTCAGCTTCGGGTGGCCACGGCCGGAGCTTGCTGCTGGTCGCTGGACTGCAGTTGTCTTCCCAGGTACTCCCTGTGAAAGAAAGGGCAATCAATTACACCTCACCTTTTCCAAAATATATATATATATTTTTAAGGCTATGATCGTCTACAAAATCAAAAGTAGGGAAAGTCCCTCTATATCCAGGGGACTCACATGAGGTCAGGAAAGTCCCTCTATATCCAGGGGACTGACATGAGGTCAGGAAATAGGGCGGCATTCACCCACAAATGGAAGATGTTTTCAAAGCGGCCCACTGTGAGTGGGTTTGTTGATGTTGTTTCCGTGAGAAGATCTTCTCGTCCCTACTTTCTGAAGGCCCAAGTATCTGAGGTGACACACATCCTTGGATGCAAATATGTTGATTTGTTTTATCTGCAAGTTACACCACTGGGATGTTCTTCATTCTTTTGCACTTATTCAGGGTTCAAGAAACACCTTATTCGTTTGCACCGGGACACTGTTTCAACAAATACTGTTAACAATATGGAGACTCAAATGATAGATGAGCCTTCAACTTCAAATGCAGTCTGTACAGACATTCCAGTAACCACCAAGGTCTCTGTTGACAAGCATCATTTGGTAAACATGTGTGGTTCTGTTGTAGCACAGTTGCAATCATCAGGTGTTGCTGAGAGCACTATCCAAGCAATGGTCGGGTCAATGGAAGAGCTTGTAAACGATATTCACAGTCAAGCGAGAGACTCAGTTCTCAACTGTACTTCAGAGATTCAAGGAACAGACTTTGAAAAAAAGCTAGACAGTTGTTTTGAACAACTACAAAATCCTTTTTCAGTCTTAAATACAGAAGCCAAACGACAGAAGCATTTCAAGGAAAAGTGGGAAATAGTTGAGCCGGTTGAGTATGTTCTTGGGGTTCGATTTGATGTACGTAGAGATCGAACAACAGGAGTTTACAATCAGATCCCTGTAACGGATAAGTTTGTGTATGTACCCATCTTAGGAACCCCGAAGTCTATGTTAAAAAATAGTGAAATATGTGACTGTTTCTTGCAGGCCAAACAAGAGGAAGAAGGAATTTTTAAAGATATATGTGATGGTTCATACTTTAAAAAAAAAGATTTGTTTTGCCAGCAAAAACATGCATTACAGATTCAACTATATTATGACGATTTCGAGACCGCAAATCCCTTAGGATCAAAGAAGGGATACACAAACTTGGTTGTATTTACTTTATATTGCGAAACCTGCCCCCAAAATGCAATTCTGTGTTGATGAATATTCATGTTGTGGCTCTTTTTCACTCATAAGACCTGAAAAGGTATGGATGTGATGAAATACTGAAGCCTCTTATTGATGATGTTAAAAAACTAGAAAATGAAGGAATAGAAGTGCCTTTCTCTGACTCACCATTGCTAGGGTCTGTTATTCAAGTAACTGGTGATTAGATTAGATTAGATTAGATTCAACTTTATTGTCATTACACATTTACAAGTACAGAGCAACGAAATGCAGTTTAGCATCCAACCAGAATTGCAATAGCAGTTAAAACCAATATACAGATGATAATAAGTATTTATTATCTTGGTTTACACGGGCTGTTTGGTTATGTTGAGTCTTTTTCTGCAACATATTGTTGTAGATTTTGTTTAACCATTAAGGAAGAGTTTCAATGTGTCTTCACTGAAGATCACCCTGGATTTTTCGTACAAAAAACATCCATGCAGAACATTGTTCAGCGCTACGTGAAAATCCTATGTTGGTGACAACATTTGGTGTCAAGAAGACATGCTTGCTCAATACATTGCGTTTTTTTCACATCTCTGACAATTATGCTGTTGACATCATGCACGACTTGCTTGAAGGTGTAGTGCAGTACGAACTGAAACTTGTCTTTCAATACCTTGTCAAGGAGAAACTTTTATCTTTGGAATCATTGTCACTGAGAATTCAAAGTTTCAACTATGGTTATACTGAGAGAAGAAACAGACCAAGTGGGTTGAAAATGGATGAGAGCAAAGATCTTGGATTTAATGCTATCCAGTCATGGTGCCTTGTGCGAAACGCTCCTCTCATTTGTGGTGATCTAGTTCAAAGAAATAACAGTTATTGGAACCTGCTCCTCCTCTTGCTTCAAATTGTGAATATAGTATTTTCACCAGTTGTTACTAACGGTATGACATATTATCTGAAGCATTTAATTAATGATCATCACAAGCTATTCAAATCTTTGTTTCCTGAGAAAAGACTTATTCCAAAGCATCATTTCATGATCCATTACCCAAGGTGTATTCGTAAAATAGGCCCACTCCTTCATGTATGGTGCATGAGGTTTGAGGCCAAACACAATTTTTTTTAAAGATCTGTCAAGAATTTCACAAATATAACAAAAACATTGGTCAAACAACACCAGAGACAGCTAGCTTATCACTGGGAGAATTTTAATTTTCAGAGGTTTGAGTTTGGTCCAGTGAGGAACGAAGCGATTGATAGCTTGGAGGGTGGTGAGGCTTTAATTGCAATGTTAAATGTGAATGCATACTCTGATGTGTCAACTACCAATTGGGTGAAGAACTATGGAACCGAGTATCAAATTGGTATGTTTGTTTGTATTAAAACAAATATGGAAGTTCCTGTTTTTGGAAAGATCACCAGTATCATTATAAATGAAGATCGAGCTTTCATTCTGACTTGCACAGTTGATACTCTCTATTTTGATGAGCACTTCAGTGCCTACTGTATCAAGGAGAGGGATGATTCATTTTCTGTTATTTATATTGATGAGTTGATTTATTATAGACCCTATGATAAACAGTTATCTAATGAGATGGATGAAGAAATATACATTGTGCCACATTGCCATGTTGTGTGACCTGTGCTATTGAGGCTGCCAATTAAGACATGTTATTGTTATGCAAATGCTATGTTTGTGGTGGGCTTGAAAATACAAGTTTTATTTGAACAAACTTTTGTATTGATGATTTTCTTCTTTGTAACTAAGTACTAGGAATATACTGAATCCAAAAGTAAAATTGTATCATGTATAGCATTAGGGATTATAACTCCCTACAGTGTTTAAACAAATATATAAATCAACTCTGCAAGAGTAAAATACAGAGTTTCATTTTAAATCCTCTATAGTGTTACATAGGTCAGCAACTCTAGTCGGTGTTAAAACAGAATATACAGATAGTGTTAAATTCTGACACTGCACACTAGTGTTGTGTAAATTCAACACTGGCCTGTGTTGACTGGTGTTAAATGTCAACTACTGAGAGAGTTGCTTCAACTCTATCACAGTGTTGAACATTTAACACTTTTAAAAGTGTAGTTTTAACTCAAAATAGGGTGGACCAATATAGACACTTTCAAAGTGTTGAATTTAACTCTATTGGTGTTGAATTAACACTGCTGATTTTGCTGTGTGGCGGCAAAACAAACACATTTTCACTTTTTTTGCTTGATGATCTTTAGTGTTTCCAAGCAAACCAGTGGACAGAAACAACACACAGAGATAATGGGCAGGTTGAGCCTTCGGGCGCTGAGGAAACGTGAGGAGTGGAGGCTAAACATTACATCTGAAGTAATACAGCATATTGAGTTTGTGATGGTTGCGCTCAGAAACTAGAAAAGAGGATTTTTAAGGCAGATACGGATATTGATATTTGAGACTGATGCTGAATAATAAACGGTTGTTTTTTGTTGTTGACAAAAACGCACGACATGAGGATTCCTTAAGTTCTGTTGTCAAAGAATTGAAGCCAAGCTCACCGGCTGCTGGCTCGTATTCACTGCACAGACAGGAACATTTGCATCAATCTTTTCACCGAAACTCTCAGCAAGAAAGCGAATGCAAACTACCCCGTTGAGACAAACAGCTCCCGCCAAGCGTGAGCCCAGTTCAGAACTATTGCAAATACAAAGGCAATCTCAAAGCTGCAGCCAGACTCACAAAGCTCGGCACACGCTCAACAACCATCAAGCAACGGATTGACAGCATCGAAGCCGAACCGACTCACTATCGGCCTCAATGTGCGAACACAACAGCAAAAAAGAAAAAAATAGATCTGCTACATTTTTATTCTCAGTGAGCATTCAACACACGGCCCCTTATCTAGTTGGTACGTCGTGACATAAATGAAGCAACAAATACAGACTTTACCAGCTGAATACTGATGTAATAAACATGTATTTAAGTATATCAAGGTAATCTTGAAAAGCCTTGATAGAATTCATCAACTAAGTTTTTTTTCGGGCTGTGTGGACGTGTGCAGGCAGAGCTTGAGTGACATCTCTTTGAATCTCCTGCTGGCTTTGTTGGAGCAAATTATAGTTTTATCAATCTTATCAGTACACAGTCCATTAACCTTGCATAATTCCCAGCATGTCTCCGCCCAACTTCAACCTGAGCGGACCTCTAATAAGCCAAAAATAAATGAAAATACCTGCGAGGGTGTGCAGGGCTATGAATGGTTTGTATGCACATGTTCAGAACGCCTGGTTCAACTCACCAGTTGTGGACCATGAGCTTCTGCACGGCCAACAGGGCGTTGTAACGGACTAGCTGGTCCTCGTGGTGCATATGATTCATCACCAGCTGTTTTCCACCCAGCTGCTCAATCACCCTGAATAGGAGAGATGAGAGAAAAGCTTTATCCAGACAGATAGCAGGGGCTGTTTTCATGTTTGAGGTCATTCGGTGACCCAGCACTAGGTAATAGAATCCCGCCTGACTGAAACTTTTTTTTGTATCTCATGAAGGATCACTGGCCTGATGAAATAATATAGTGCTTTGAAGAGGAACAAAAACAAACACAATGCATGATGTGATAACAGACTACATGGTGTGACCAGAGAAAAGGAAAAGTAATGTTACTTATCAACTAAACTTTTATCTAGTGGGCTCCAATTATGAATGTTAAGGCTAATAAGATGAATATGGGAGACAAGAAAAACCCATTATGGATCTGTCACACACACTGTCATGAGGATAACAAACGTTGGAGGAAACCTAAACAATACATGGAGATGATAAAGGAGGTGCCGAGTCAAGAACTAGAAGCCTCAGAGGATTTAGGAAGACGAAAGTGAAGAACACGCTGGACTTCAGCATCATCTGACAACAATCTCTCTTATCTCCTCGGTGCTTTGAGGAGGTCTGGTGAGCTTCGTGCTTTGTGTTCAGATAAACGTATTTTCCTCTTTAAATGTGAGAAGTACATTATCCCAAAAGTCCTACACATAGTGTATTTAAGCTTTGATGTGACTTGGTTTTCACAGAAACATGGCTTACCGTTTGCCAATGCCACACATACTCTCCGATATCGTGAGCTGCTACCGCAATGACTTGAGGATCATCGGACACCTCCAAGAGCCTCGTTAAGATCCTAATCGAGAAAGGGAGACAAAATAGGAGGCATTTAAATGGTGAGGTCACTCTGCATCAATAGGCAGATCATATTTCCCAGATGCTGCATGAAGTAAACAGATTATTGGATATTTCATTCACTGACAAAGTGTTGGATGCAGAAATTGACTGATTTCTCTGAAGCCAAGGTTAATGTTACTTTAATACTGAGAAACCCAAACTCTAAAATCAAAATTCAAGAACATGAGGCTTCTGAATAAGTGAGACCTCTGGGTTCAAAGTCAGACAAAGCGTGGGTGAGAGTCGGGGACAGACGTGAATACAAAAAGAGGGTCAATTAAGCGGAGATGATGTCTGAGCTGATTACAGAGGCCATTTCATCCAATCATGCTGGGATGCAATAACTGTCACGTCTGTATGCTCTGAGATCAGATCTGGCTCGCATTGGGGTCCCATCAGCCGTATGTATGACTTCATCAAGAGGCCTGGCTTGCAATAAGTTGGGATCTCAGTGAGGTGTGGACAGCATGTGGGCACAATCCAGACAAGACTTAGGTTTTGCATCATCTTCCCTCCACAAACAGAGGAGGAAAACCGAGGCTGGAGCAGAGCTGAGACTCTTCACTTAGGTTGAGTTAGTTCATTTTGCTGCGTTAGAATAAAAGCTTTTAAATAACAGGAAACAATTATTGTAAGGAAGTTACGGGAAAAAGTGGTTCGCACCGAATAAGTGGAACTTCATAAGCAGCAATTCTTCAATGAATAGTCTATTAAGTCTATTAATAATCTAGGAGGGAAGAGCAAGCATCATAAAATAGGAGCGTTATGGGAGGTGAAATGTGTTCTGGTCTAGGGGATTCGATCACAAAGGTTGCATTGAAAAGACGAGTGTAACCACGGCCAGAGAGAGGACAGCGATCAGACAATGAGATGATGACATTTTTACTGAATGTCAGTAACACGAACAGTTTGTGACTTGAATAACAAAGAAGAGGCACAAATTGATGTTTTGTAATCTTTAGATTGGAGACACACACACACACACACACACACACACACACACACACACACACACACACACACACACACGTTAAGAGATGATGTTGATGAATCTGTGACTTTTAAGGAGCCGTTAGAAGTACGAGCTGAGATGACCACAAAACTCAATGCGAGTGAAGTTTTTTGAACACATGTGACCAGCTAATATTTAAATTCAAGAATATATATAAATATATATTTTTTAAATTTGATAAACAGTATAACCTAATCGTATGCAACATGGATAAAACATCACATTCCATTTATTCAATTTCTTTGAATGAAATCATGCCTTTCTTTTTTTCTTTCTCAGACTGAAATTCCGAAAAACTTTCATACAATTAAAGCTGTATTTAATTCACTTCTGTATCGGCAACGTCATAGTAGGGCTGCACAATTAATTGAATATTAATCTCAATCATGATTTGGGCTTCTCACAATTAAATGAACGTGATCGCCTGAGATAACGTCTGATTTTAGGTCATAATGGTGCAGCCCTACATCTTAGTGTATGACAAAGCGTATTTTGTGCCACTACAATAAAAGCTTCATCTTACTTGAGGAGCTCGTAGTTCTTCTCATTCAGGCGGACGGCGTTCTCGCGCCAGAACTTCTCCGACTTGTGCACAGGACTCCATTCCAGGCGGCCGGACTTGAGCTCAGAGCTCATCGAATGAGCTGTTGATGAGATGAAACATAGAACACGAAAACGATTATTTTTTTCTTGCTTCAGCAAGTTAAGTGGAGAGTCCAAGGGTCACTTATTATTTTTCCCTCTGCAAAAATAGCAGATTGTTTTTTAACCCATCTGGTGAAGAGCTGTGATGTGAGAGGCTAGATCAAACACTTCAGATCTTATCTACAGGTCACTCACACATGAAGAGAATACAGCATTCATAATAAAAAGTCTAAAAAAAATGTAAAAGAGTAGCTTCATGAAGATCTACCAGATACATGCACAGCACTAGAATATCCTTTTCTTTGAAAGATTTGTTGCAAGCGTTTCTTTTTGCAATCTGCTCTCCCGAGCAGAGCTACTGATGGCTGAAAATAGATGGTCCGTTGTCCATGAAATGGAAGCGACCGGGTACCTGAGATCCTGCACGCTCTCGCCCAGCTTTTCCAGCAGGAACTTAATGTCCTCGTCGTCATACTTCTGCTGCTCGAGGTTCTCCAGTTGCTTCAGCACCTTGCACTGAATCATGGCCAGGGCGTACTCCTGGAGAGTCTCCCGCTCTCCTGACTTCTCTGAGACTGCGAGCTGTTATCTGACTCTCTGCCATCACCATTGGACCAAGATGGCAGCGGTGATTAGACTCCAGAGCTGAGGGAAGCCTGAGACGCATTTTCAGGACTTGGGCGACAGTGTTTGAAAAGGTTGCTGCACAATTCATTGAGTTATCACCTAATCGTTGCAGCTCTATATGAAATAATGCAATATAGGATGTTTAAGAAAACATACATAATACAATCTAATACTACTGTTCTGCCATAAAGATAACTGTATGATGGCTATGATGTTTATTTCCATTATATGTACATACAAGGTGTTACAGTTTTTCTCGATTGCTAAGACACATTTCTTGAAACGGTCACCCATTTTCTCAAAACTGTAAACACAAAACCTCATCTTCAAGCACTATTTACAAAACCTCTGAATCCTCTTGCAAAATGAAACTTTCGCCTCAAAACAGATTTACCTGTGCTCAAAATCAAACACTGCTCTCAAATCATGACCAAAGTGATCAAAATAATATACACTATCAAGCAGTCAGTAAACAATACACCAATAAAGAGAAAACACATTGTTCAAAACATATAGTTCTCAGGGAGAAGTAGGTATTTATCCGTCATTGTCTTTTGATGAACGAAAACATGTTACTATTACAGTAGCTCAAAATTGATCAGAAATTACTACTCTGCTTTGCTCTTTGCAATTTCTTTTGTTCTTCCTCCTCCTTGTACCCCTATTTCTACAGTACGGTACCCTGCATCTCACAAACGTGTCCTTTGTCTCTGTGATACTGTAATTCTTGTTCTTTGTTGATATGAACCTGCAACCAGTCAAAATGTATTGAGCAGTCAGTACTGTAATAAATAGAAAGCACAATGTTCAAGGCCATACACTTTGTTTATAGTACATTATACAGCCTAGAATGCACTGTAGGCCTACTACAGTATACAATACTACAGTAAAGGGGACACAAATCAAGGAGTCAACATGTCATCAATGTGCTTCTTCTTGTCTTTGGGCTGGGTCAGGCCATTCTCAGACTTTCTCCTTCCCACCTTCAACCACCTGTTTGCTCTCTGAACTGGCTTATATTGGTTGTGTCACATCATTTGATACAAGTGAAATCAATTTTGAGTGATTGTGTTTAATCAATGACATGTGTTCTCTATTTGTATTTGATTTTTGCCACTTGTGTTTACCAGTATGGATGACATGTGCATTAGAGTGCAGAATGTGTTTTGAAACTGAGAATGTGTTTAGAGTTTTGCTGAAAAGTGTAAGTGAGATCTGCAAATTGTGTTTTACCATGTGCAATAGTTTAAGGTATTGACAACAGACTGCACAATTAACTAAATGAGTTCAGGCAACTGAGATCTTTGTTCAGCCAATGGGTTTTAGTGTTTTAGCAATTGAGAAAAACTGTAATAAATTCATGCAGAAGAAAGTGTCCTCGCTGCAGAAGGCTGAGCCTTCATAACTCTGGCTCACCCTTCCAATTATGTTTTTATTAACTCTGTTGGTATTCTTAGTCAACATCTAGCTGCTATGTGCAGACCAGGTCATTCCTGATAACTTAATGGAAGTGTGGAGATTTCTATGTGAGATTCTCACCCTGTGAGTCTGTTTTTCTAGGAAATAGATGATGGTTATATGAATGTTAGAGGCTGAAATCCTGTTGTTTTTGATAGATTTAAAGTGATCCAGATCAGTTGAACCCTCACGTGAAGATGCAAACCTTTGGCTTTGTTCACACTGCGTTCACCTGCTGGTCAACAATTAGATGAAACGGGAGACGTGAAAGCTTTGACCGGAGATGAGTGGAATCTTGACCCGAGACACAAATGGAAACATGCAGAAAAGTAAATCAGAGAGGCCATTGTGCTGCTGTCTCAACAGCCTTTTAAAATATCAGTATGAACGGTCGGATAAAGAAAACCAACCAATGTGCTGAAATATGTAGTGCAATGATGTTTATCAGAACCCTAATCTGAGCTTTTAAGGAGCATGATATAAAGAACATCATTTCCATCTTCTGATTTGCCTGCTAGCCTTTTTCAATCTGCCGATTTATGAGAGACAATTAATATTTTGGTTAGCAGCAACGTGAGTGCCATGTTGTCGTATCATATATCACATAAATGTTACTGCCAAGAAGAAACCTGTAGGAGAAGTGGGACCTGTCACAGTACTGGGAGTATATTTCAACATGAACACCATGTCTGGGTCAGAAGCTCACATTCTCAAAATATGAAAAGGTCAGTTTAAAAAGGGCACTTATGATGACATTAAAGGATATTAAAGAACCGACTTCCTTTCATTTATCAGTTGGATGGGATCTGAAATACATTTCATTAACGGAACAGATGCCACCGTATGTCTGTCTGTTCAATATGAAGCTCACTGAGCTCTCACTGGTGTTATGTGTTATTCATTTCATCTGAAGTATTGTCCGCATCGTGAGATTGCCATAAAATCCCTCAGCCAGGAAATAGTCTGACGAGGGATGACTCATTTCTCTGATGTTTAACCTTAGACTAGTTGACTAAAAGTAAGAAAACTAGTCAGAATATGGTCCAAATTGAGCGCAGTTTAATCTATAAGGTTAAACATCCGCCCCAAAAGATATTGTTTATATTATATCAGCCATTTCAAATCGTTAATCACATTTTGTAATCACCAAATAGTGTTTTAAATGCTGTTGAAATCAAAATGTCTCCAATGACTTAATCCATTGGTCAATTGGCAGAAAACTAAGCGGCAACTATTTTGATGAGCCAAAACTTGTAATTGTAGACTGAACATCATTCTGGGCTGTCGGTCAGACGCAACAAAACAATCTGGAGAAGTCACCTTGGCCTCGGGTTAATTGTGACAGGCATGACATCCTTATATAGACCGATTAGTCAAGAAAAGATTAATGGATGATGAAAATACTCCATTGTTTTGCACAAAACCCCCAGAAAAAAACAACTTGTTTTTGTCTTAAACAAGCTATAGTAAGTTACTCTTCCCAACAACGCCAATAGGTTTTCCAAAATGTCAAACTTTTCCTTTTCAAGGTGTTCTGAATGCCATCAGGTGGACGGAAATACCTATAAATCAGCAATAAGTGGGTTTGGAGTGCTGAGGTGTAATTGATTGCCCTTTCTTTCACAGGGAGTACCTGGGAAGACAACTGCAGTCCAGCGACCAGCAGCAAACTCCGGCCGTGGCCACCCGAAGCTGAACCGTTCCCGTGCCCCCGTGTGTATCACTGTGTGGATGAGTGTGTCCTGTTTGTACATTGTTCTTTGTGATTTTTGTGTAACGACTTGAAAATCAAACGGTGTGGTTTCCTTTTCTGCACCCGGAATGATCCTGGATGTTACTTGATTTGACTTTCGTGCTTCGTGCCGTGCCCTCTCAGCGATGTGATGTGTTGGAGTCGCACTTTACGTCTGTGATGATGTACAAAAACTGCGTGTGTGTGTGTGTTATGCTGTGAGGTCAAGTGTGCCATTTGGCCACTAGAATTGATGCTGAGTGATGGCAATGTTTGTATAGAGTAACATTTTCCTTCTCAAATCAATGCTTATTTTTCAAGGTTGCATTATTTACTGAAGAAATATTTCCACAATAAGTAGAATGTAATAAAGCTTGGTTTAAGTTTTCTCAAACTGCCCCTGTGTCGTGTGCTTGGCCCCCAGATTCTTGTCGAGAACCGCGGTGTGGCTGAAAAGTGCCAAGTAGATTGAAAGATGAGTTTTTGAGATTCACAAAGGACACACATGCCCAGTTTAAATCATGCATGCACAACACGTTCTCACACCAGCGGGTCGAGTAACGCAGCTTGCCATTGGCACAAACTATGATGCTCTACCTCTATAAAAATAAAAGTTCAGAAGCTAATTTAATAATGTTGTGTCGCTAGTTGTTAAATGAGTTCTATAGCAGCCACCAGATGTCGTATGCACGTCCGCATGCATGCCCTCCATGTTCAGCTTCTTTGCAATACATCGTTTTCTAAACTATGTCGGACTTTTCAAACCCTCCAGCCAGCAGACACAGCTCCTCTCTGGGCAACGCGTTGTGTTGGTGCGTCTCTGCTCTCTCTTGTTCCTCCTGCATCGCTCTTTTACGTTTTTTAATGTAGCGACGGAGTTTCTTCTTGCTGTGATAGTGGGCGGGCTGTACCCAGCATGCAGTTCGGCGGTGTAAATTTAATAAATGTACAATTTCTATGGTTAAAAGTTGTTTATGTGTCACAAACAATTATGTTGTGCTGTTGTACCCTGTTAAAGAGCATTAGTTGTGGGTGATGCACATTGTCGAGCGTGTTAAAGAGCGTTAGTTGCGGGTTATTAATTGTTGTTATAATTTAAACCATGACTCAGAACCAGCAGGACGCAGTGATGACGCGCTGAGCTTGTCAACGCTGATTGGCTCTATTTATTTTATTTTTTTCCGGCGGAAATGGGCTTCTATAGGGCCAACCGCTTCGCTAGTGTATATACATATATATATATATATATATATCGTTCTTACTTGAAATAATGTTATGCTTGTGGAAGCCTCCAGGGAAGAAAAGATATTTGATATAAAAATAAAATAAACACATGATATTAAATGAATCAACACATTTCTTTAATGCCCCACTTGTATTACATGACATCGTCACAACATTAACTTCCAGTGATGATCAACAAACGCTACGCTTCATCAATTACGTCTCAGGATTTCGAACTCGCAAAAATAGGAATCATTTTTAAGGCGTCGGGTTTATTGATGCAATAATTGGTGAATGACCCTGGTGTTCTCTGATTGGAGAAGTGCACGTGTCACTTCCTTCATCAATAGTTTCTATTCTAGTCCATTTCATCAATGACACACACGTCCATTAAGTTACACAGAAAGAAAAAAGAAAGATACATTAACAACAAATGTTAAACACAAAGTCAGGGATTAACAACAACTCTCAATACTGTGTGTGTGTGTGCGTGCGTGCGTGCATGTGTGTGTGTGGGTGTCTACAGGCGATTTGAGATGGAGCTGGTGACTGACGGTCGGATCAACTCTTCCATTATCAGAGCGAGGGTGTGGCACAACTCCTTAGCCTGCAAGAGAGATTAAGAGTGTTTTCATAAGCAATAGATTATATATCTGACAAGTGCATCAGTTTCTCCAATGTCCATGAATGCAGTCCAACGTGCAGAAAAATAAGAACGCTAGGAAACGTGTGCAGCCGAAGCCCAGAGTCGCACCTGTTTGAGATGAATGGTGACTTTTTTCAGTTGGCCCGGGTTGCTGTAATTGATGTCCACAGCTGGCACTTTGCCTTGTTTCTTGGGGCGGATGGTGCACATGGACTGCACATCTGCCAACGGAATCAGAAACGCTCGCTCCTGCAAAAAAAATCAGAAAGCAGAATCCTTGAGATGGCGGCTACTGGCTTTGAGTTGACGACTGCATGGTTGGGCGGCGGCGTCACGTCGGCTGCTGGAAGGTTTTATGGGCGCCAACACTTGGCAACATGAAAATAGCTTTGGGTTATGCAAAGCAGGCTGGAAGAAAATTGCACCCCTACAACTGTACTGCATTAATATGAGATAGGAACAACAGCCCAACACCAATGCTGATTGAAGAAAGGTGAACTGGATCAGACCAGAGTGACCTTGACCCAAGTATAACTTTGGTACATGGACATCTTTTGTACTGATAAAATCCCATATTCATATGAGTGATGGGTCAGGGAGTGTTTCAGTACTGTGGTTGCTGGAGGTACCTGTGTTTTGGGGTGGAGAAACAGCACCCCCTCCTGGCTGATGCTGAGAATGCACGGGGAGGGACAGCCATGCTGACTGACCTTCTGGGCCAAGAAAGTGTTGGAGCCAAACAGAGGCATGGTGCTCAGAATCTCTGAAGGACAGACAAATGCAGACGAATACAGTTATTATCAGGAGAGAAGAAAAAGAGGAAAACGAAGAAGAGGGGGAAGGGAAGAGAAAGTACCCACCAATGAATTTCATTTTGGCGTCTTGAGGACTGAGGGAGTACATTGCAGCTATCTGGCCCCGACTGAAGGAGTGGATCTCTTCAGCTCTGCTGCTGAGTTCATTCTGTGAAGGCAGGTACTCCTTTGTCTCTGGCCTGGAGGAGACATACAAAGAACAAAGTACACATACTTACACTGAGAGGACTTCAGGAGTTTGGCCTAAGAGTCAACTTGTTAAGTTGGGATGTGGTTAGCTTAGCTTAGCGTAATGACTGAAAGCATAGAGCTGTAAAAAACACTATTTGTGGAGTTATGTGCTGAAGCTGTTTATCAGTGTCAGACTGATAAAGGCTGCTTCCTGGAGTATTGTTGTCACCTTTAGGCTGCCAGGTTTGGTTCCACTGTGCCCGACACTCTTTATGCTAAGCTATGCAAACGAAGTCCTGACTCCAGCTACATAGCAATTTTCTTAAGGCCTTTACACACCAGGGGTATTATTTTGGGAAATTAATTTCACTTTTGAACTCTTGTTTTTGTTGGAAGCTGCAGCGACCTGTCAATCACAGTAAGCCCGCCCAAAAGCATAATCCACTTTATGGACTATTGACTAAATGACCATAATTTACTAAATGAACATCATGCTGTATTGAAGAAGACTTGAAACTAGAGATTGAGACATAAACTCATGTTTACAATGTTTACTGAGGGAATACATCAAGAGAGAAGTAGAGTCATTTTCTCATAGACTTCTATACAACCAGAGGAGTTGCCCTCTGGTGGTCAGGAGAGAGAATGCAAGTTTTTAAACATTTCCACATTGGCTTCACTCGGCAGAACTGGAGGTAGCCGCCTGGATGGAAGAAAGCTTTGATTGTGAGTAATGTCATTATATTTTAGGGAATAAATCAAAGACAACATGGAGGCAGCCATAAAGGACCTTGTTTATGTTAGTTGCATCTCAGTGATGTATTTGTGTTGGATTCCTTATTTTATTCTTCTTTGGTCGAGCTGCCCAAAATATCCCGTTCCTAAAGTGATCAGTATCGTATTATCGTGTGACTCACAGTGAGAGATGATCTCTTTGATCCTGAGCCAGGTGTTGGAGGGCACACAGCTACCTGCTGGACTGATGAGGGGCCGCCAGCAGCAGGAGTGAGCACCAGCCGCCCACTGAGGTAGTCGGCCCGGAGTCCGAAAACCTACTTCTCCCTGAGAACTATATGTTTTGAACTATGTGTTTTCTCTTTATTGGTGTATTGTTTACTGACTGCTTGATAGTGTATATTATTTTGATCAATTTGTTCATGATTTGAGAGCAGTGTTTGATTTTGAGCACAGGTAAATCTGTTTTGAGGCGAAAGTTTCATTTTGCAAGAGGATTCAGAGGTTTTGTAAATAGTGCTTGAAGATGAGGTTTTGTGTTTACAGTTTTGAGAAAATGGGTGACCGTTTCAAGAAATGTGTCTTAGCAATTGAGAAAAACTGTAACACCTTGTATGTACATATAATGGAAATAAACATCATAGCCATCATACAGTTATCTTTATGGCAGAACAGTAGTATTAGATTGTATTATGTATGTTTTCTTAAACATCCTATATTGCATTATTTCATATAGAGCTGCAACGATTAGGTGATAACTCAATGAATTGTGCAGCAACCTTTTCAAACACTGTCGCCCAAGTCCTGAAAATGCGTCTCAGGCTTCCCTCAGCTCTGGAGTCTAATCACCGCTGCCATCTTGGTCCAATGGTGATGGCAGAGAGTCAGATAACAGCTCGCAGTCTCAGAGAAGTCAGGAGAGCGGGAGACTCTCCAGGAGTACGCCCTGGCCATGATTCAGTGCAAGGTGCTGAAGCAACTGGAGAACCTCGAGCAGCAGAAGTATGACGACGAGGACATTAAGTTCCTGCTGGAAAAGCTGGGCGAGAGCGTGCAGGATCTCAGGTACCCGGTCGCTTCCATTTCATGGACAACGGACCATCTATTTTCAGCCATCAGTAGCTCTGCTCGGGAGAGCAGATTGCAAAAAGAAACGCTTGCAACAAATCTTTCAAAGAAAAGGATATTCTAGTGCTGTGCATGTATCTGGTAGATCTTCATGAAGCTACTCTTTTACATTTTTTTTAGACTTTTTATTATGAATGCTGTATTCTCTTCATGTGTGAGTGACCTGTAGATAAGATCTGAAGTGTTTGATCTAGCCTCTCACATCACAGCTCTTCACCAGATGGGTTAAAAAACAATCTGCTATTTTTGCAGAGGGAAAAATAATAAGTGACCCTTGGACTCTCCACTTAACTTGCTGAACCAAGAAAAAAATAATCGTTTTCGTGTTCTATGTTTCATCTCATCAACAGCTCATTCGATGAGCTCTGAGCTCAAGTCCGGCCGCCTGGAATGGAGTCCTGTGCACAAGTCGGAGAAGTTCTGGCGCGAGAACGCCGTCCGCCTGAATGAGAAGAACTACGAGCTCCTCAAGTAAGATGAAGCTTTTATTGTAATGGCACAAAATACGCTTTGTCATACACTAAGATGTAGGGCTGCACCATTATGACCTAAAATCAGACGTTATCTCAGGCGATCACGTTCATTTAATTGTGAGAAGCCCAAATCATGATTGAGATTAATATTCAATTAATTGTGCAGCCCTACTATGACGTTGCCGATACAGAAGTGAATTAAATACAGCTTTAATTGTATGAAAGTTTTTCGGAATTTCAGTCTGAGAAAGAAAAAAAGAAAGGCATGATTTCATTCAAAGAAATTTAATAAATGGAATGTGATGTTTTATCCATGTTGCATACGATTAGGTTATACTGTTTATCAAATTTAAAAAATATATATTTATATATATTCTTGAATTTAAATATTAGCTGGTCACATGTGTTCAAAAAACTTCACTCGCATTGAGTTTTGTGGTCATCTCAGCTCGTACTTCTAACGGCTCCTTAAAAGTCACAGATTCATCAACATCATCTCTTAACGTGTGTGTGTGTGTGTGTGTGTGTGTGTGTGTGTGTGTGTGTGTGTGTGTGTGTGTGTGTGTGTGTGTGTGTGTGTGTGTGTGTGTGTGTGTGTGTGTGTGTGTGTGTCTCCAATCTAAAGATTACAAAACATCAATTTGTGCCTCTTCTTTGTTATTCAAGTCACAAACTGTTCGTGTTACTGACATTCAGTAAAAATGTCATCATCTCATTGTCTGATCGCTGTCCTCTCTCTGGCCGTGGTTACACTCGTCTTTTCAATGCAACCTTTGTGATCGAATCCCCTAGACCAGAACACATTTCACCTCCCATAACGCTCCTATTTTATGATGCTTGCTCTTCCCTCCTAGATTATTAATAGACTTAATAGACTATTCATTGAAGAATTGCTGCTTATGAAGTTCCACTTATTCGGTGCGAACCACTTTTTCCCGTAACTTCCTTACAATAATTGTTTCCTGTTATTTAAAAGCTTTTATTCTAACGCAGCAAAATTAACTAACTCAACCTAAGTGAAGAGTCTCAGCTCTGCTCCAGCCTCGGTTTTCCTCCTCTGTTTGTGGAGGGAAGATGATGCAAAACCTAAGTCTTGTCTGGATTGTGCCCACATGCTGTCCACACCTCACTGAGATCCCAACTTATTGCAAGCCAGGCCTCTTGATGAAGTCATACATACGGCTGATGGGACCCCAATGCGAGCCAGATCTGATCTCAGAGCATACAGACGTGACAGTTATTGCATCCCAGCATGATTGGATGAAATGGCCTCTGTAATCAGCTCAGACATCATCTCCGCTTAATTGACCCTCTTTTTGTATTCACGTCTGTCCCCGACTCTCACCCACGCTTTGTCTGACTTTGAACCCAGAGGTCTCACTTATTCAGAAGCCTCATGTTCTTGAATTTTGATTTTAGAGTTTGGGTTTCTCAGTATTAAAGTAACATTAACCTTGGCTTCAGAGAAATCAGTCAATTTCTGCATCCAACACTTTGTCAGTGAATGAAATATCCAATAATCTGTTTACTTCATGCAGCATCTGGGAAATATGATCTGCCTATTGATGCAGAGTGACCTCACCATTTAAATGCCTCCTATTTTGTCTCCCTTTCTCGATTAGGATCTTAACGAGGCTCTTGGAGGTGTCCGATGATCCTCAAGTCATTGCGGTAGCAGCTCACGATATCGGAGAGTATGTGTGGCATTGGCAAACGGTAAGCCATGTTTCTGTGAAAACCAAGTCACATCAAAGCTTAAATACACTATGTGTAGGACTTTTGGGATAATGTACTTCTCACATTTAAAGAGGAAAATACGTTTATCTGAACACAAAGCACGAAGCTCACCAGACCTCCTCAAAGCACCGAGGAGATAAGAGAGATTGTTGTCAGATGATGCTGAAGTCCAGCGTGTTCTTCACTTTCGTCTTCCTAAATCCTCTGAGGCTTCTAGTTCTTGACTCGGCACCTCCTTTATCATCTCCATGTATTGTTTAGGTTTCCTCCAACGTTTGTTATCATCATGACAGTGTGTGTGACAGATCCATAATGGGTTTTTCTTGTCTCCCATATTCATCTTATTAGCCTTAACATTCATAATTGGAGCCCACTAGATAAACGTTTAGTTGATAAGTAACATTACTTTTCCTTTTCTCTGGTCACACCATGTAGTCTGTTATCACATCATGCATTGTGTTTGTTTTTGTTCCTCTTCAAAGCACTATATTATTTCATCAGGCCAGTGATCCTTCATGAGATACAAAAAAAAGTTTCAGTCAGGCGGGATTCTATTACCTAGTGCTGGGTCACCGAATGACCTCAAACATGAAAACAGCCCCTGCTATCTGTCTGGATAAAGCTTTTCTCTCATCTCTCCTATTCAGGGTGATTGAGCAGCTGGGTGGAAAACAGCTGGTGATGAATCATATGCACCACGAGGACCAGCTAGTCCGTTACAACGCCCTGTTGGCCGTGCAGAAGCTCATGGTCCACAACTGGTGAGTTGAACCAGGCGTTCTGAACATGTGCATACAAACCCTTCATAGCCCTGCACACCCTCGCAGGTATTTTCATTAATTTTTGGCTGATAGAGGTCCGCTCAGGTTGAAGTTGGGCGGAGACATGCTGGGAATTATGCAAGGTTAATGGACTGTGTACTGATAAGATTGATAAAACTATAATTTGCTCCAACAAAGCCAGCAGGAGATTCAAAGAGATGTCACTCAAGCTCTGCCTGCACACGTCCACACAGCCCGAAAAAAAACTTAGTTGATGAATTCTATCAAGGCTTTTCAAGATTACCTTGATATACTTAAATACATGTTTATTACATCAGTATTCAGCTGGTAAAGTCTGTATTTGTTGCTTCATTTATGTCACGACGTACCAACTAGATAAGGGGCCGTGTGTTGAATGCTCACTGAGAATAAAAATGTAGCAGATCTATTTTCTTCTTTTTTGCTGTTGTGTTCGCACATCGAGGCCGATAGTGAGTCGGTTCGGCTTCGATGCTGTCAATCCGTTGCTTGATGGTTGTTGAGCGTGTGCCGAGCTTTGTGAGTCTGGCTGCAGCTTTGAGATTGCCTTTGTATTTGCAATAGTTCTGAACTGGGCTCACGCTTGGCGGGAGCTGTTTGTCTCAACGGGGTAGTTTGCATTCGCTTTCTTGCTGAGAGTTTCGGTGAAAAGATTGATGCAAATGTTCCTGTCTGTGCAGTGAATACGAGCCAGCAGCCGGTGAGCTTGGCTTCAATTCTTTGACAACAGAACTTAAGGAATCCTCATGTCGTGCGTTTTTGTCAACAACAAAAAACAACCGTTTATTATTCAGCATCAGTCTCAAATATCAATATCCGTATCTGCCTTAAAAATCCTCTTTTCTAGTTTCTGAGCGCAACCATCACAAACTCAATATGCTGTATTACTTCAGATGTAATGTTTAGCCTCCACTCCTCACGTTTCCTCAGCGCCCGAAGGCTCAACCTGCCCATTATCTCTGTGTGTTGTTTCTGTCCACTGGTTTGCTTGGAAACACTAAAGATCATCAAGCAAAAAAGGTGAAAATGTGTTTGTTTTGCCGCCACACAGCAAAATCAGCAGTGTTAATTCAACACCAATAGAGTTAAATTCAACACTTTGAAAGTGTCTATATTGGTCCACCCTATTTTGAGTTAAAACTACACTTTTAAAAGTGTTAAATGTTCAACACTGTGATAGAGTTGAAGCAACTCTCTCAGTAGTTGACATTTAACACCAGTCAACACAGGCCAGTGTTGAATTTACACAACACTAGTGTGCAGTGTCAGAATTTAACACTATCTGTATATTCTGTTTTAACACCGACTAGAGTTGCTGACCTATGTAACACTATAGAGGATTTAAAATGAAACTCTGTATTTTACTCTTGCAGAGTTGATTTATATATTTGTTTAAACACTGTAGGGAGTTATAATCCCTAATGCTATACATGATACAATTTTACTTTTGGATTCAGTATATTCCTAGTACTTAGTTACAAAGAAGAAAATCATCAATACAAAAGTTTGTTCAAATAAAACTTGTATTTTCAAGCCCACCACAAACATAGCATTTGCATTACAATAACATTTCTTAATTGGCAGCCTCAATAGCACAGGTCACACAAAACAATAGCACGGGTCACACAACATGGCAATGTGGCACAATGTATATTTCTTCATCCATCTCATTAGATAACTGTTTATCATAGGGTCTATAATAAATCAACTCATCAATAGAAATAACAGAAAATGAATCATCCCTCTCCTTGATACAGTAGGCACTGAAGTGCTCATCAAAATAGAGAGTATCAACTGTGCAAGTCAGAATGAAAGCTCGATCTTCATTTATAATGATACTGGTGATCTTTCCAAAAACAGGAACTTCCATATTTGTTTTAACACAAACAAACATACCAATTTGATACTCGGTTCCATAGTTCTTCACCCAATTGGTAGTTGACACATCAGAGTATGCATTCACATTTAACATTGCAATTAAAGCCTCACCACCCTCCAAGCTATCAATCGCTTCGTTCCTCACTGGACCAAACTCAAACCTCTGAACATTAAAATTCTCCCAGTGATAAGCTAGCTGTCTCTGGTGTTGTTTGACCAATGTTTTTGTTATATTTTTGAAATTCTTGACAGATCTTTTAAAAAAATTGTGTTTGGCCTCAAACCTCATGCACCATACATGAAGGAGTGGACCTATTTTACGAATACACCTTGGGTAATGGATCATGAAATGATGCTTTGGAATAAGTCTTTTCTCAGGAAACAAAGATTTGAATAGCTTGTGATGATCATTAATTAAATGCTTCAGATAATATGTCATACCGTTAGTAACAACTGGTGAAAATACTATATTCACAATATATATTCACACAGCTTTTTTTCAAAGTCTGTTCCTTGAATCTCTGAAGTACAGTTGAGAACTGAGTCTCTCGCTTGACTGTGAATATCGTTTACAAGCTCTTCCATTGACCCGACCATTGCTTGGATAGTGCTCTCAGCAACACCTGATGATTGCAACTGTGCTACAACAGAACCACACATGTTTACCAAATGATGCTTGTCAACAGAGACCTTGGTGGTTACTGGAATGTCTGTACAGACTGCATTTGAAGTTGAAGGCTCATCTATCATTTGAGTCTCCATATTGTTAACAGTATTTGTTGAAACAGTGTCCCGGTGCAAACGAATAAGGTGTTTCTTGAACCCTGAAAACATCTTCCATTTGTGGGTGAATGCCGCCCTATATCCGCTAACGAGGGGTCGCCGCCCTATATCCGCCCTCCCTCCCTCCCTCCCTCTCCCTCTCCCTCTAGCGGATATAGGGCCAAAACCCCTCGCTGATCGACAGCGAGGGGTCTCGGACCCTATCCGCGGCGATATAGGGCGGCCGCCGCCGCCCCTCGCTAGCATCCGCTAGGCCCGAGACCCCTCGCTGGGGTCCCGGCCCTATTGCGGATATAGGGCCTATTGCGGTTGGAGACCCCTCGCTGGTGATCAGCGGATATAGCGGATATAGGGCGAGACCCCTCCTATATATAGGGTGAGACCACTCATGGATATACGGCGAGAATCGTGCGACCTGTATGCGGAGGGACTTTCCTGACCTCATGTGAGTCCCCTGGATATAGAGGGACTTTCCCTACTTTTGATTTTGTAGACGATCATAGCCTTAAAAATATATATATATATTTTGGAAAAGGTGAGGTGTAATTGATTGCCCTTTCTTTCACAGGGAGTACCTGGGAAGACAACTGCAGTCCAGCGACCAGCAGCAAGCTCCGGCCGTGGCCACCCGAAGCTGAACCGTTCCCGTGCCCCCGTGTGTATCACTGTGTGGATGAGTGTGTCCTGTTTGTACATTGTTCTTTGTGATTTTTGTGTAACGACTTGAAAATCAAACGGTGTGGTTTCCTTTTCTGCACCCGGAATGATCCTGGATGTTACTTGATTTGACTGTCGTGCTTCGTGCCGTGCCCTCTCAGCGATGTGATGTGTTGGAGTCGCACTTTACGTCTGTGATGATGTACAAAAACTGCGTGTGTGTGTGTGTTATGCTGTGAGGTCAAGTGTGCCATTTGGCCACTAGAATTGATGCTGAGTGATGGCAATGTTTGTATAGAGTAACATTTTCCTTCTCAAATCAATGCTTATTTTTCAAGGTTGCATTATTTACTGAAGAAATATTTCCACAATAAGTAGAATGTAATAAAGCTTGGTTTAAGTTTTCTCAAACTGCCCCTGTGTCGTGTGCTTGGCCCCCAGATTCTTGTCGAGAACCGCGGTGTGGCTGAAAAGTGCCAAGTAGATTGAAAGATGAGTTTTTGAGATTCACAAAGGACACACATGCCCAGTTTAAATCATGCATGCACAACACGTTCTCACACCAGCGGGTCGAGTAACGCAGCTTGCCATTGGCACAAACTATGATGCTCTACCTCTATTAAAATAAAAGTTCAGAAGCTAATTTAATAATGTTGTGTCGCTAGTTGTTAAATGAGTTCTGTAGCAGCCACCAGATTTCGTATGCACGTCCGCATGCATGCTCTCCATGTTCAGCTTCTTTGCAATACATCGTTTTCTAAACTATGTCGGACTTTTCAAACCCTCCAGCCAGCAGACACAGCTCCTCTCTGGGCAACGCGTTGTGTTGGTGCGTCTCTGCTCTCTCTTGTTCCTCCTGCATCGCTCTTTTACGTTTTTTAATGTAGCGACGGAGTTTCTTCTTGCTGTGATAGTGGGCGGGCTGTACCCAGCATGCAGTTCGGCGGTGTAAATTTAATAAATGTACAATTTCTATGGTTAAAAGTTGTTTATGTGTCACAAACAATTATGTTGTGCTGTTGTACCCTGTTAAAGAGCATTAGTTGTGGGTGATGCACATTGTCGAGCGTGTTAAAGAGCGTTAGTTGCGGGTTATTAATTGTTGTTATAATTTAAACCATGACTCAGAACCAGCAGGACGCAGTGATGACGCGCTGAGCTTGTCCACGCTGATTGGCTCTATTTATTTTATTTTTTTCTGGCGGAAATGGGTTTCTATAGGGCCGACCGCTTCGCTAGTGTATATATATCAACCTGATCTCACAGAAATACGTGAAATGAACACGTTCCCTTAACCCCAATATGCGTGGTGTCGGCACGTAATGTGTTGAAATTACGTGTGGGTACCACGTAAACGACACCCATACAAAGTCAATGAGGCTCATTTACGTGGTGGACACACGTATTCCCTGATTGAAATAAACGTCCTCCTTTTATAATGTATTAGGTTCAACAACGTCACGCGGTGGTAAATGTTGTTTTGTAGTTTACGAAACGTCCTCCTTTTATAATTTATTATAGTGAGTTAGTTGCGATTTTTCTTGTCTAAATAACAGTACATTGTTTGAAATAGATTGTTTCCTTTACGTTATTAAACCCTCTACGATATTTTATTATTCTCAAATGTATTTTCTGTCACCGCAGCGAATATTATTAGGCCTATTAATAATTATACTTATGAATCAGAAGACTTTCAGTGGTTACCACGACAACGATACGTCACGTTACGCTGGGCGCATTCAAAGCAGGTATCCCATATCCCACAATGCAACGCGGTCATTCATTCAGAGACTCTGACAGCGATCAGCGGGTCTTTAACGCCATTATCGCTTCAATGTTCATATATATATATATATAATCTGTGGTTTTATCACCAGCAACAACACGTTGCTCAGTTTTCTTCAGTAAGTTATGCACCGTAATAACATTTTAAAAAAACAGCTGAAGACTCAGGAAGTGACGTAGTACGTGCCGCTCGGCAGATAAGAAGATACAAAAATACATAATATTCGTAATATTGATGTTTTTGTCTAACATTGTAATTGAGGACTTAAACAATGAAGATAATAATAGTAATAAAAAACTGTTTCATGTATTTGTCTCATGTACTGTCTGCTCGGTCGGTCGGCGGGCGGCGGCAATCTGAAATGGAATGAAGCCCATTCACGGCAGACGGCAGAAACACAGGAATCGAACACGGCAGCTGCCCACCCCGGAAGAACTACAGATACGCACGCTTGTAACAGGTTCTGGGCCGCATATATAATGGGAGTTGTAGTTTCTAAATATATTGGTATATTTCTCATAATTAGAAGTTAAAAGTGTATCATTGTGGATGCCCCCTGGGCTTTTTTTGGGATGGGGGACACACTGGTGTCATCAGATTTTAAAAATGGAATCGTTAAATAGGTGAAAATAGCTTATTACCATATTATACAGTGCTTACAGTGGTTAAACATTGGTGACCATATCTACATGACAGCTGAGGTCCAGAGCTTTCTATAACAGCTGATCCTATGTCTGTAGCACCTTCTGTTGATAAATGATAAGCCTTCAAACATGGACTAGGTTCAAGGTTCAGAGGTCAAAATCTCAGAGTAGGAGTAATGGATCCTCTTCAGACTGACATATGTTACTGTGGAGGTTGAGACCTTTCCAACAATATGTTTGATATAGTCCTACGACAATGTTTTAATTTTCACATATCATGGAGAGACCAATTTGCAGGCGATACTTTATTATCCCCGGAGTGATATCTGCCTTGAGTTCAAATTCTTCACACATAACACTTGACATATTGTTTTATCATACAGCTGACATATACTTACAATAAACAAAGTGATATGTAGCCAGACTGAAGCACATCACACAGCCACAATCTATTGCTCATCTTTCACACACAGTGACAAGAGCAACCTACACACAACCCTATGCATTATATCATGAAGGTATTGCAAACCTCCTGCAGCCTCAAGCAATATTATTTAAAGTTGTAATTGAGGTCCGACTAGGCCTATAGTTTAGAAATGTTAAGTTTACATTGGAGTAACCTATATCTTCTGCTAGAGTATAAGAACTCATACTTTGCATGGAGAATAAAGATAGATCAGGTCATATTCTCTGTGCTTGCCTGGAGAGACTGGTATCTATTCCTCTCCACAACCTTCATGACAGTCATATATAACATAAACCCTCTGATTCACAGGTGAAAACAAACTGAAAAACTGAAAACTGAAAAAAAACAACTAAAAACTGAAAAGAAACTGACAGGTCTCTATTTCAGCAGAATATGCAAAACGTACGTTTGTCTGTGTGCAGTAGGCTGAGGTAGAAGTGTGCCAAAAATGCCAAAACACATGTTGTATATGCAGAGATACCCAAACAAAGATATATACATCTTACTTTGTGAGCAAAAACCTCGGCAACAATCTGCTTATCCTTTTAATTTCCTGAAAATGCTTCCTAAAACTAGTCCCTTCTTCATTTTGAAAAAATCTCTCAGTAAAGGCAAAGGTTATGGTTATAAGCTGTAGCCATGGTGATTGATATGAGGATAATCTTATGAATATAATAATTAATATGTTAGGCCTGCCATCAATTTAAATTTAAAAAAAATTCTAAAAAGTAATTTGTTTAAAACTAATGCAGTGCAATGCTTACAAAGTCCCACACATAAATATGCTCATGCTTTTTCCCCCTTCAGTCTTTGCTATTAACATTCATCAACTACAAAATTAGAAAATTGCATTTTTAAATAATGATGCATGGAAAATGAAATAAAAAAGCTTCTCTTTGTAGGCCTAACTAGTTTATCAACAAGTCAAAACAAATGTTAAGTAGTCAAACAGGCCATCAGGCAGTATTTCTAACACTTAACTCTAGGTTGGTTATATAGTATATACAAGGCAAATCAACGTGCTTAGCATAAAACACTGTTTTTCATTATTGGTATTTTTATTGTATAAATTCTCACGTACAACGTGCAGCAATCTTTCACAGACTCGGAGCAGTCATTATTACGTCACTTCCTGAGTCTTCAGCTGTTTTTTTAAAATGTTATTACGGTGAATAACTTACTGAAGAAAACTGAGCAACGTGTTGTTGCTGGTGATAAAACCACAGATTATATATATATATATGAACATTGAAGCGATAATGGCGTTAAAGACCCGCTGATCGCTGTCAGAGTCTCTGAATGAATGACCGCGTTGCATTGTGGGATATGGGATACCTGCTTTGAATGCGCCCAGCGTAACGTGACGTATCGTTGTCGTGGTAACCACTGAAAGTCTTCTGATTCATAAGTATAATTATTAATAGGCCTAATAATATTCGCTGCGGTGACAGAAAATACATTTGAGAATAATAAAATATCGTAGAGGGTTTAATAACGTAAAGGAAACAATCTATTTCAAACAATGTACTGTTATTTAGACAAGAAAAATCGCAACTAACTCACTATAATAAATTATAAAAGGAGGACGTTTCGTAAACTACAAAACAACATTTACCACCGCCCACTGCGTGACGTTGTTGAACCTAATACATTATAAAAGGAGGACGTTTATTTGAATCAGGGAATACGTGTGTCCACCACGTAAATGAGCCTCATTGACTTTGTATGGGTGTCGTTTACGTGGTACCCACACGTAATTTCAACACATTACGTGCCGACACCACGCATATTGGGGTTAAGGGAACGTGTTCATTTCACGTATTTCTGTGAGATCAGGTTGATATATATACACTAGCGAAGCGGTGGGCCCTATAGAAGCCCATTTCCGCCAGAAAAAAATAAAATAAATAGAGCCAATCAGCGTTGACAAGCTCAGCGCGTCATCACTGCGTCCTGCTGGTTCTGAGTCATGGTTTAAATTATAACAACAATTAATAACCCGCAACTAACGCTCTTTAACACGCTCGACAATGTGCATCACCCACAACTAATGCTCTTTAACAGGGTACAACAGCACAACATAATTGTTTGTGACACATAAACAACTTTTAACCATAGAAATTGTACATTTATTAAATTTACACCGCCGAACTGCATGCTGGGTACAGCCCGCCCACTATCACAGCAAGAAGAAACTCCGTCGCTACATTAAAAAACGTAAAAGAGCGATGCAGGAGGAACAAGAGAGAGCAGAGACGCACCAACACAACGCGTTGCCCAGAGAGGAGCTGTGTCTGCTGGCTGGAGGGTTTGAAAAGTCCGACATAGTTTAGAAAACGATGTATTGCAAAGAAGCTGAACATGGAGGGCATGCATGCGGACGTGCATACGACATCTGGTGGCTGCTACAGAACTCATTTAACAACTAGCGACACAACATTATTAAATTAGCTTCTGAACTTTTATTTTAATAGAGGTAGAGCATCATAGTTTGTGCCAATGGCAAGCTGCGTTACTCGACCCGCTGGTGTGAGAACGTGTTGTGCATGCATGATTTAAACTGGGCATGTGTGTCCTTTGTGAATCTCAAAA
Source organism: Cottus gobio (assembly GCA_023566465.1). Taxonomy (NCBI): domain Eukaryota; kingdom Metazoa; phylum Chordata; class Actinopteri; order Perciformes; family Cottidae; genus Cottus; species Cottus gobio. The sequence goes on along the minus strand of CM042225.1, from coordinate 23,509,918 downwards.
ACTCATCTTTCAATCTACTTGGCACTTTTCAGCCACACCGCGGTTCTCGACAAGAATCTGGGGGCCAAGCACACGACACAGGGGCAGTTTGAGAAAACTTAAACCAAGCTTTATTACATTCTACTTATTGTGGAAATATTTCTTCAGTAAATAATGCAACCTTGAAAAATAAGCATTGATTTGAGAAGGAAAATGTTACTCTATACAAACATTGCCATCACTCAGCATCAATTCTAGTGGCCAAATGGCACACTTGAACTCACAGCATAACACACACACACACGCAGTTTTTGTACATCATCACAGACGTAAAGTGCGACTCCAACACATCACATCGCTGAGAGGGCACGGCACGAAGCACGACAGTCAAATCAAGTAACATCCAGGATCATTCCGGGTGCAGAAAAGGAAACCACACCGTTTGATTTTCAAGTCGTTACACAAAAATCACAAAGAACAATGTACAAACAGGACACACTCATCCACACAGTGATACACACGGGGGCACGGGAACGGTTCAGCTTCGGGTGGCCACGGCCGGAGCTTGCTGCTGGTCGCTGGACTGCAGTTGTCTTCCCAGGTACTCCCTGTGAAAGAAAGGGCAATCAATTACACCTCACCTTTTCCAAAATATATATATATATTTTTAAGGCTATGATCGTCTACAAAATCAAAAGTAGGGAAAGTCCCTCTATATCCAGGGGACTCACATGAGGTCAGGAAAGTCCCTCTATATCCAGGGGACTGACATGAGGTCAGGAAAGTCCCTCCGCATACAGGTCGCACGATTCTCGCCGTATATCCATGAGTGGTCTCACCCTATATATAGGAGGGGTCTCGCCCTATATCCGCTATATCCGCTGATCACCAGCGAGGGGTCTCCAACCGCAATAGGCCCTATATCCGCAATAGGGCCGAGACCCCAGCGAGGGGTCTCGGGCCTAGCGGATGCTAGCGAGGGGCGGCGGCGGCCGCCCTATATCGCCGCGGATAGGGTCCGAGACCCCTCGCTGTCGATCAGCGAGGGGTCTCGGCCCTATATCCGCTAGAGGGAGAGGGAAAGGGAGGGAGGGAGGGAGGGCGGATATAGGGCGGCGACCCCTCGTTAGCGGATATAGGGCGGCATTCACCCACAAATGGAAGATGTTTTCAGGGTTCAAGAAACACCTTATTCGTTTGCACAGGGACACTGTTTCAACAAATACTGTTAACAATATGGAGACTCAAATGATAGATGAGCCTTCAACTTCAAATGCAGTCTGTACAGACATTCCAGTAACCACCAAGGTCTCTGTTGACAAGCATCATTTGGTAAACATGTGTGGTTCTGTTGTAGCACAGTTGCAATCATCAGGTGTTGCTGAGAGCACTATCCAAGCAATGGTCGGGTCAATGGAAGAGCTTGTAAACGATATTCACAGTCAAGCGAGAGACTCAGTTCTCAACTGTACTTCAGAGATTCAAGGAACAGACTTTGAAAAAAAGCTAGACAGTTGTTTTGAACAACTACAAAATCCTTTTTCAGTCTTAAATACAGAAGCCAAACGACAGAAGCATTTCAAGGAAAAGTGGGAAATAGTTGAGCCGGTTGAGTATGTTCTTGGGGTTCGATTTGATGTACGTAGAGATCGAACAACAGGAGTTTACAATCAGATCCCTGTAACGGATAAGTTTGTGTATGTACCCATCTTAGGAACCCCGAAGTCTATGTTCAAAAATAGTGAAATATGTGACTGTTTCTTGCAGGCCAAACAAGAGGAAGAAGGAATTTTTAAAGATATATGTGATGGTTCATACTTTAAAAAAAAACGATTTGTTTTGCCAGCAAAAACATGCATTACAGATTCAACTATATTATGACGATTTCGAGACCGCAAATCCCTTAGGATCAAAGAAGGGGATACACAAACTTGGTTGTATTTACTTTATATTGCGAAACCTGCCCCCAAAATGCAATTCTGTGTTGATGAATATTCATGTTGTGGCTCTTTTTCACTCTTTTTTGCTTGAAGGTGTAGTGCAGTACGAACTGAAACTTGTCTTTCAATACCTTGTCAAGGAGAAACTTTTATCTTTGGAATCATAGTCGCAGAGAATTCAAAGTTTCAACTATGGTTATACTGAGAGAAGAAACAGACCAAGTGGGTTGAAAATGGATGAGAGCAAAGATCTTGGATTTAATGCTATCCAGTCATGGTGCCTTGTGCGAAACGCTCCTCTCATTTTTGGTGATCTAGTTCAAAGAAATAACAGTTATTGGAACCTGCTCCTCCTCTTGCTTCAAATTGTGAATATAGTATTTTCACCAGTTGTTACTAACGGTATGACATATTATCTGAAGCATTTAATTAATGATCATCACAAGCTATTCAAATCTTTGTTTCCTGAGAAAAGACTTATTCCAAAGCATCATTTCATGATCCATTACCCAAGGTGTATTCGTAAAATAGGCCCACTCCTTCATGTATGGTGCATGAGGTTTGAGGCCAAACACAATTTTTTTAAAAGATCTGTCAAGAATTTCAAAAATATAACAAAAACATTGGTCAAACAACACCAGAGACAGCTAGCTTATCACTGGGAGAATTTTAATGTTCAGAGGTTTGAGTTTGGTCCAGTGAGGAACGAAGCGATTGATAGCTTGGAGGGTGGTGAGGCTTTAATTGCAATGTTAAATGTGAATGCATACTCTGATGTGTCAACTACCAATTGGGTGAAGAACTATGGAACCGAGTATCAAATTGGTATGTTTGTTTGTATTAAAACAAATATGGAAGTTCCTGTTTTTGGAAAGATCACCAGTATCATTATAAATGAAGATCGAGCTTTCATTCTGACTTGCACAGTTGATACTCTCTATTTTGATGAGCACTTCAGTGCCTACTGTATCAAGGAGAGGGATGATTCATTTTCTGTTATTTCTATTGATGAGTTGATTTATTATAGACCCTATGATAAACAGTTATCTAATGAGATGGATGAAGAAATATACATTGTGCCACATTGCCATGTTGTGTGACCCGTGCTATTGTTTTGTGTGACCTGTGCTATTGAGGCTGCCAATTAAGAAATGTTATTGTAATGCAAATGCTATGTTTGTGGTGGGCTTGAAAATACAAGTTTTATTTGAACAAACTTTTGTATTGATGATTTTCTTCTTTGTAACTAAGTACTAGGAATATACTGAATCCAAAAGTAAAATTGTATCATGTATAGCATTAGGGATTATAACTCCCTACAGTGTTTAAACAAATATATAAATCAACTCTGCAAGAGTAAAATACAGAGTTTCATTTTAAATCCTCTATAGTGTTACATAGGTCAGCAACTCTAGTCGGTGTTAAAACAGAATATACAGATAGTGTTAAATTCTGACACTGCACACTAGTGTTGTGTAAATTCAACACTGGCCTGTGTTGACTGGTGTTAAATGTCAACTACTGAGAGAGTTGCTTCAACTCTATCCTGTAGGAGAAGTGGGACCTGTCACAGTACTGGGAGTATATTTCAACATGTACACCATGTCTGGGTCAGAAGCTCACATTCTCAAAATATGAAAAGGTCAGTTTAAAAAGGGCACTTATGATGACATTAAAGGATATTAAAGAACCGACTTCCTTTCATTTATCAGTTGGATGGGATCTGAAATACATTTCATTAACGGAACAGATGCCACCGTATGTCTGTCTGTTCAATATGAAGCTCACTGAGCTCTCACTGGTGTTATGTGTTATTCATTTCATCTGAAGTATTGTCCGCATCGTGAGATTGCCATAAAATCCCTCAGCCAGGAAATAGTCTGACGAGGGATGACTCATTTCTCTGATGTTTAACCTTAGACTAGTTGACTAAAAGTAAGAAAACTAGTCAGAATATGGTCCAAATTGAGCGCAGTTTAATCTATAAGGTTAAACATCCGCCCCAAAAGATATTGTTTATATTATATCAGCCATTTCAAATCGTTAATCACATTTTGTAATCACCAAATAGTGTTTTAAATGCTGTTGAAATCAAAATGTCTCCAATGACTTAATCCATTGGTCAATTGGCAGAAAACTAAGCGGCAACTATTTTGATGAGCCAAAACTTGTAATTGTAGACTGAACATCATTCTGGGCTGTCGGTCAGACGCAACAAAACAATCTGGAGAAGTCACCTTGGCCTCGGGTTAATTGTGACAGGCATGACATCCTTATATAGACCGATTAGTCAAGAAAAGATTAATGGATGATGAAAATACTCCATTGTTTTGCACAAAACCCCCAGAAAAAAACAACTTGTTTTTGTCTTAAACAAGCTATAGTAAGTTACTCTTCCCAACAACGCCAATAGGTTTTCCAAAATGTCAAACTTTTCCTTTTCAAGGTGTTCTGAATGCCATCAGGTGGACGGAAATACCTATAAATCAGCAATAAGTGGGTTTGGAGTGCTGAGGTGTAATTGATTGCCCTTTCTTTCACAGGGAGTACCTGGGAAGACAACTGCAGTCCAGCGACCAGCAGCAAACTCCGGCCGTGGCCACCCGAAGCTGAACCGTTCCCGTGCCCCCGTGTGTATCACTGTGTGGATGAGTGTGTCCTGTTTGTACATTGTTCTTTGTGATTTTTGTGTAACGACTTGAAAATCAAACGGTGTGGTTTCCTTTTCTGCACCCGGAATGATCCTGGATGTTACTTGATTTGACTGTCGTGCTTCGTGCCGTGCCCTCTCAGCGATGTGATGTGTTGGAGTCGCACTTTACGTCTGTGATGATGTACAAAAACTGCGTGTGTGTGTGTGTTATGCTGTGAGGTCAAGTGTGCCATTTGGCCACTAGAATTGATGCTGAGTGATGGCAATGTTTGTATAGAGTAACATTTTCCTTCTCAAATCAATGCTTATTTTTCAAGGTTGCATTATTTACTGAAGAAATATTTCCACAATAAGTAGAATGTAATAAAGCTTGGTTTAAGTTTTCTCAAACTGCCCCTGTGTCGTGTGCTTGGCCCCCAGATTCTTGTCGAGAACCGCGGTGTGGCTGAAAAGTGCCAAGTAGATTGAAAGATGAGTTTTTGAGATTCACAAAGGACACACATGCCCAGTTTAAATCATGCATGCACAACACGTTCTCACACCAGCGGGTCGAGTAACGCAGCTTGCCATTGGCACAAACTATGATGCTCTACCTCTATAAAAATAAAAGTTCAGAAGCTAATTTAATAATGTTGTGTCGCTAGTTGTTAAATGAGTTCTGTAGCAGCCACCAGATGTCGTATGCACGTCCGCATGCATGCCCTCCATGTTCAGCTTCTTTGCAATACATCGTTTTCTAAACTATGTCGGACTTTTCAAACCCTCCAGCCAGCAGACACAGCTCCTCTCTGGGCAACGCGTTGTGTTGGTGCGTCTCTGCTCTCTCTTGTTCCTCCTGCATCGCTCTTTTACGTTTTTTAATGTAGCGACGGAGTTTCTTCTTGCTGTGATAGTGGGCGGGCTGTACCCAGCATGCAGTTCGGCGGTGTAAATTTAATAAATGTACAATTTCTATGGTTAAAAGTTGTTTATGTGTCACAAACAATTATGTTGTGCTGTTGTACCCTGTTAAAGAGCATTAGTTGTGGGTGATGCACATTGTCGAGCGTGTTAAAGAGCGTTAGTTGCGGGTTATTAATTGTTGTTATAATTTAAACCATGACTCAGAACCAGCAGGACGCAGTGATGACGCGCTGAGCTTGTCAACGCTGATTGGCTCTATTTATTTTATTTTTTTCCGGCGGAAATGGGCTTCTATAGGGCCAACAGCTTCGCTAGTGTATATACATATATATATATATATATATCGTTCTTACTTGAAATAATGTTATGCTTGTGGAAGCCTCCAGGGAAGAAAAGATATTTGATAAAAAAATAAAATAAACACATGATATTAAATGAATCAACACATTTCTTTAATGCCCCACTTGTATTACATGACATCGTCACAACATTAACTTCCAGTGATGATCAACAAACGCTACGCTTCATCAATTACGTCTCAGGATTTCGAACTCGCAAAAATAGGAATCATTTTTAAGGCGTCGGGTTTATTGATGCAATAATTGGTGAATGACCCTGGTGTTCTCTGATTGGAGAAGTGCACGTGTCACTTCCTTCATCAATAGTTTCTATTCTAGTCCATTTCATCAATGACACACACGTCCATTAAGTTACACAGAAAGAAAAAAGAAAGATACATTAACAACAAATGTTAAACACAAAGTCAGGGATTAACAACAACTCTCAATACTGTGTGTGTGTGTGCGTGCGTGCGTGCATGTGTGTGTGTGGGTGTCTACAGGCGATTTGAGATGGAGCTGGTGACTGACGGTCGGATCAACTCTTCCATTATCAGAGCGAGGGTGTGGCACAACTCCTTAGCCTGCAAGAGAGATTAAGAGTGTTTTCATAAGCAATAGATTATATATCTGACAAGTGCATCAGTTTCTCCAATGTCCATGAATGCAGTCCAACGTGCAGAAAAATAAGAACGCTAGGAAACGTGTGCAGCCGAAGCCCAGAGTCGCACCTGTTTGAGATGAATGGTGACTTTTTTCAGTTGGCCCGGGTTGCTGTTCATCGCCCAGAAGAGTAAAAAAAAAAGTCCATGTTTTCCAATGCGCCCTCGAGCCTGCGAGTCAGAAAGTGGGGAGTCAGAAACACCGAAGTTACGTGAACGTAACATGCAGAATGAGAGCTGGCAGTCGGACTCATCTGACACTGTAAACTACTAAAATACACCGGGAAATAATAAAGCCTCATATTAGTATTTCGTTTGGTCTCAGCATTGATGTTGTTGACCCTTTTGTGCTTTGTAGATAGGAAAATGCCACCCAAAAAGAAAAGGCAAGGCAAGGCAAGGCAAGTTTATTTGTATAGCACATTTCAACACAAGGTGATTCAAAGTGCTTCACATAAAACCATTAAAGCATAAAAACACAATGCAAAATAAAAGATTTAAAAACAATTAAAAGCATAAAAACACAATCAAAAATAAAAGATTTAAAAACAATCAAGAACAGTCATTAAAACAATAAAAAAAAAAAAAAAAAAAAAAAACAGTTAAAAGGCAGAAAGCAGTACAGTTTATTTTATTTATTTACACGTATCCTTGGAGGCCAGGAGAAAGGCTGCAATACCCAATACAGTGAACTCGAACGAGAAGCTTCTACTGTATCAGAGGGATACAGCGCTCGATCGCTGAGGTTTATAACACCAGTTCACAAATATTGTTTTATTTCTCCTTGCTTCGTAGTACCATAGACTATGATTTTCCCTTTTATTCCCCTTTAATCCCCACAGATATGTAGTCGAACACTTTCTCCCGAGGAATTCTCAGTCCACTTTTGTGTTCTGATACACACGCTTTCAGATTTCGTTAATTCACCAAGACTTACAAAAACCACCCACACATTCCATGAAAAACAACAAATCTATCCCTGTGTCCTTAACCTTGCACCTCTTGGCATCGCTCCCACAGCGGGATATACGGAATGTTTTCACCCAGAGGGTAAGTAGCTATCAAAAAGCCCAGGTCGTTGTTAGTTAGCTAGTAGTAACTACCCCATACAGTGCAAACCTGCATTATTTTTAAATGCATTCAGGAAACTCAGAAATACACTGCAGATGCAGTGCAGGATGATGAGGAAGCAGCAGCTGGACCATCAGGGCTTCAGGTGAGGTCTTACATTGATTCTGTGTTGAGGTGTGCTATCATGGCTGACAGTGTAAACATTGTCTCCCTGTTTTAAGTTAATTATTATTACATTAAAACATGCATGTGCAGACTAGGCTAAGTTTTCTTTGCACTTTAGGGAACAGTCAGTTTAAGTGATGGTGACCTACGACGAAGGCAGTGTAGCGGTGTCCTGGATATGGGGAGTGAAGCATACCAGCCTGATCCGAAATTCATTGAAATACAGCAACTTCAGCACAAGAATAGACTGTGACTGTATATTGGCATTTTTGCAAAACGTTTTTCATTCATTTATTTTATTATTTATTTGGTGCAGAATAATTTTTAGGTATTGTAACTACGGTTGTATTACTGTTATTATGTGTTTTAATCAGTTCCAAGTGACACAAATGTTAATATATTGTAATAAAGCTTGCCTGTTCAACATAATAGCAACACAAGGGGGTTCTGTTACAAACTGACCCCGGCCCCCATCAGAGAAGGGAAAAGTTATGTGGCCCTCACAGGAAAAAGTTTGGGGACCCCTGATGTGATGGAATATAATTGCGGATTTTTGTCAATAATAATTTTTAAAAGATCTGTCAAGAATTTCAAAAATATAACAAAAACATTGGTCAAACAACACCAGAGACAGCTAGCTTATCACTGGGAGAATTTTAATGTTCAGAGGTTTGAGTTTGGTCCAGTGAGGAACGAAGCGATTGATAGCTTGGAGGGTGGTGAGGCTTTAATTGCAATGTTAAATGTGAATGCATACTCTGATGTGTCAACTACCAATTGGGTGAAGAACTATACCTTGAATAAAGGAAGTAGCACTTTAGTAGCACTGAAACGGCTCTTACTGATAGCACTTTGTAGTTGAACTTTTTGTCGAAATTGTACCTTCGTGATTCTTGTTCTGATTCTTGTTGTAAACGGTAGAATGCACTTATTGTAAGTCGCTTTGGATAAAAGCGTCAGCTAAATGAAATGTAATGTAATGTAATGTAACTATGGAACCGAGTATCAAATTGGTATGTTTGTTTGTGTTAAAACAAATATGGAAGTTCCTGTTTTTGGAAAGATCACCAGTATCATTATAAATGAAGATCGAGCTTTCATTCTGACTTGCACAGTTGATACTCTCTATTTTGATGAGCACTTCAGTGCCTACTGTATCAAGGAGAGGGATGATTCATTTTCTGTTATTTCTATTGATGAGTTGATTTATTATAGACCCTATGATAAACAGTTATCTAATGAGATGTGTAGCGTAACTTCCTTCCAGATGGTGGGTAGGTGTTGGGCGCCAGATGGGAGGATCTATTCCTTAGATATTCTATTTCTAAAATCCTTACCCCATCAATTTTTATAACTACCTGTACCATCGGATTAACTGGCTAGTCTCTTAAGCTCACTACAAAAGTTCATAATCACTAACCCCACTGATCACACTCACCCTACCCCATCAAAATGACACTCAATGCACTGAAGATAAGTTGTAAGACAAGTCCAATTTAGTCAGGTTTCTCTCATAATCACCATAACAGAATACAGTACAAGAACATTCGGTCAATTAACACATGATACCATCATTTAGCATCAATAATCATAATTAGCATTTCCATGATAGGAACTGTTCTGAGATGAGACGTGAAGTATTGTCCACTTCAGCGTATGATGGTTGAGTGTAAGAGTGCTTGGAAGGAATGAGAAACTCAAGTCTATAGAACCGGGGAGAGGGGATTGACTTAGCTGTCCAGTTCAATGCAGTGGCGTAGCTTCGCTGTAGCCTCCTTCCAGGGTCCGGCCATTCCTTTCGGTCTCCGGAGTCCACCCTCGGTCAGGCCAATCAACCACGTCAGCTGCCGGGTTGTCCGGAACAAACATTCAGTGTCCTCCTTTCCGTCCAGACTCTTTCTCCAGTCCTCTCCAGGCGTCTCTCGATGCTCTCGCTATGCTATGCCCATGATGTGGATATCCTGGCTCTGGGATGTCTCTGATCGCTGCCACAGACTGTCCTCGTTCTGCCGCTCTCTCTTTTTCTCGTTCTACAGGTCTCTTTTTCCTCTCATCCTGCCGATCTCTCGTCTCAAATGTTTCTGCTTCCCCTTAATAGACGTACACAGGTGCAATCAGTTACCTCCCTGACCCCGCCCCTTGACGGGCCATGAGGAAAAAAGTCCAGTCGGCTTTGCTCCCTTCCGCTACAATCCCCCCCCCTTATTGAGACCGATCCCCGGTGAGCAGGAGATTGGGCTCCTATGGGTCGAAAAACTATTCATCAGGGAAGCCCAGGAAGTCCTCATCCCCCGAACTCTCATGTAGGATGTCCAGTAGTCTTTTTTTCTCCAGGTCTTCCAAGTCCTCGGCAGTGGGGTAGTAGGCTTTGAGGTTGCACACATGCATGGTTTTTACGTCCTGACCTGACTCTTCCAAAACCACTTGGTAGTTCAGGGGTCCAAGTCGTCTGACTACCCGATAGGGACCTTTCCATTTTTTCGCCAGCTTGGCGGTGAACTTGGCCTTGGCGCTCGACTGAGGGAAGTTCCGAACCCACACCCTTTGTTTAGGCTGAAACTCCAGGGTGCGACGATTTTTGTCGTAGTTCCGCCGTTGTCGTAGTCTGGCTTTCCTGATATTTTCTTCCACTCCGGCTTTGAATTGCTTCAGTTGTTGCAAGACAGCATAAGCCGGGGTATCAGGAGGATACACCTTTCCTTTCAGTAGCTTGTCCAATGGACTCACCAGCTTCCTACCAATCTGTAACTCTGCTGGGGTTACTCCTATAGTTTCCTGAACGGCAGAGTTTATGGCAAATCTGAATTCATCAAGATATTGGTCCCATTTACCATGATTGTTGTCCAAATAGGAGGCTATCATACGCTTTAGTGTCCGATTCACTCTTTCCGTCATGTTGGTCTGGGGATGATAAGCAGTGGTGAGCTTGGGCGTCATCGTCCATTGTTCACAAAATTCCCGGAATAGCGAGGACACAAACTGGGATCCTCGGTCCGATAAGAGAAAATCCGGTATTCCCCATCTGGTGAAAATGTCTTTTTTCAGGAACCGGACTATAGCTGGTGCGGTGGCAGCCCGCAAGGGAGAAAGCTCCACCCAGCGCGTATAATAATCCACCACCACCAACAGGTATTCATGCCTCGCCGGACTTCTGGGTAGGGGACCCATGATGTCAATTCCCAACATTACATTTGGACCTTTAATCGTGGGCTGCTGAATCATTCCAGCCGGCTTCTGATTATCGGACTTCAGACTTTGACAAACCCTACAGTGCTTGAGGTAGTCTTTCACGTCCGTCCACATCCCAGGCCAGTATGCGACTTCATAGAGCCTTTTGTAAGTCTTGAACATGCCAGAGTGTCCACTTAGAGGGTTGTCATGATAGGTCTGAAGCATCTCAGGTACCAGACTATGTGGGATGTAGATTCGATAGTGGACCTGGTGTTCCGACAGGTTTTTCATCCGGTAGACTTTGTCTTCCACGATAGCAAAGTCTTGGTTCGCTTTTCTCTCTCCTGCAGCCAGCTGCTGCAGGACTCTCATTACCTGTGGATCTCTTTGCTGCTCCTCCCAAATGATATCCAATGAAATTGGAAGAAGGGTCTCCACTTTTTGTGAATAAAGGCAGCAGCTGGGTTTCGTGGAAATCCGGGAAAGCGCATCCGGCCCGCAATTCAGCTTGCCCTTCCGGTATTCCACAACAAAGTCAAATCGTTGCAACCGGAGTGCCCATCTAATCAGACGACTAGTGGTTTTGGTTGACGACAGCACCCATTTTAGGGCAGCGTGATCCGTGATGATGGTGAACAGCTTGGTTTCCAGATAGTGTTGCCATTTCTCGATAGCCCAAATTATGGCTAGACATTCCTTCTCCGTAACAGAGTAATTCCTTTCTGCTTGGTTTAGGGTTCGGCTTGAATACGCCAGAACTTCTTCTACTCCCTTTGCTGTCTTCTGGGTCAAGATGGCTCTCAGACCCACATCACTTGCATCGGTATATACAAGGAAAGGTAAATCCGGGTTCGGATGACCCAATATAGGTGAAGAGACCAAACATGACTTCAGGTGCTCGAATGCCTGCTGACATTCTTTACTCCAGAGAAAGGATCTTCCTTTCTTCTTTAAGTCGTTCAGTGGCTGGGCAATTTTCGAGAAATCAGGTACGAACTTGTGGTACCATCCGGCCATCCCCAAGAACCTCTGCACTTCCTTGACATTGGTGGGTACGGGATAGGAGCTCACTGCTTCCACCTTGTCGGGATCAGCTCGTACTCCTTGACCGGACACAATATGTCCAAGAAAGCGGATTTCTTCTTTACAGAATCTAGATTTCTTGAGATTAATGGTCAGATTAGCGCTGTCAAGTCGATCCATCACCATGCGTAATCGTTCGAAATGCTGGGCTACCGAGGACGCGTATATGATTATATCGTCCAGATAGACCAAGCAAATCTCTCCTCTTAGGCCCTCCAAGACTCTCTCCATGAGCCTTTGGAAAGTCGCTGGGGCATTCTTCAGTCCAAATGGCATAACGGTAAACTGATATAATCCTGCGTGTGTAACAAAAGCGGTTTTGGCCTTACAGGACTGATCCATGGGTACCTGCCAGTACCCACTATTCAAATCAATGGTGGAGAACAGCGAGGCACCCGCAAGGGATTCTAGGATTTCGTTGATGTTGGGTAGTGGGTAGGCATCCGTTTCCGTGACAGAATTCACTTTCCGGAAATCCACGCAAAAACGGTGCCCTCCGTCTTTCTTTGGGGGTAGGACTACTGGCGATGCCCAACCAGAATGTGAAGGTTCAATAACTCCCCGAGCAAGCATCTCCCGTAGCTGTTCTTCAACAATTGCTTGCTTGCTAGGTGACATTCGGTAAGCTCGTTGCTTTATAGGCACCCCAGAGGTAGTGTAGATGGTGTGCTTCATCACGTCAGTTCTCCCAGGTTGATTGGTACAAACCGTTGGGTTAGACTCCAGGAGCTGCCTTAGTTGCGTCTTCCCTCCGACGGACAAGTTAGCTTCAGTCACGGCGAGGTGGATGTAGTCGGCAACTTCCATTCGCACTGGCTCTAGTGAGAGAAGTGGAGGAGGTACCGAGCTTATTAAGGAAAGTTGTTGGCTTGTATCAGTCTCCGCCCCGGGAGGTTGGCTTGGATGGTGATGTTCCCTCTTCCGGGGTAGGCTGGCATTCCCTGGTTGGAAAGGATAGTGCATGGAGGGGTTGGATAGGAAATTATAGGATTGATCAGCTACATTAATTATCATTCCTACACTAGAAATGAAATTAAGTCCCAAGACCATCCCATAGGCTAGAGCTGTTGGACCAAGTATAGCAAACGGGAGAGTGGATAGGTTCCCTTGCAGGTCCACAGTAAGATTTCCCCATCCCAGAGGATTAGCTGCCTCTCCGTTAGCTAAATACAATGGACCATCTTCCCAAGGTTGAATTTCCCCACTTGATCCCTGTAATTCCCTCCAGAGATATTCGTGCATGAGGGTGTAACTTGCTCCGGTGTCAACTATGGCTTTCCCACACCAATTGCCTATAGAGACCGGTACTAATAGTTGCATAGGACAAAAGGGGTTTACCACGGGAGGGAGTTCAGGGGCCGAAGGGGAGGCTTTCCATTTCGGTGGGCGTCGGCCAGATCTTTTGACCACGGACACTGAGCCAGTACCAGAAGGACCTTTCGGTTTTTGAAACCGCTTGGGCATCTGTGGTCCGGAAGGATCAGGGGAACCATACTGGGGGCAGGATCCAGGAGGATGGTCTCCGGAACATCTCCAACATAAAAGCGTGGGTCGGGTTTTATCACCAGGCTGGCCTGAGGTCGTAGATTTTTTCAATGAATTCACCTCCTTACTACTCATCCTATGTTCATAGTTAAGCTGTTGTTCGTAGTCTTTTTCGATTTGATGACCCAGCCGAACTAGATCTTCTACCGTGTCAACTCGACCCCTCAGCTGACTAGCTAGAAGGGGTTTAATGTTTTTCAGTATCAATTTAACGATGCCAGATTCTGTAAGAGAGGGATTCCATCTTTTGCATAGAGCTCGATAAGAGAAAGCAAAGTCTCGGATAGGTTCATTCTCCTCTTGTGTTCGTGTTCGCACCCGTTCCGCCAGCTCGTCCTCATAATCTTCCGAGAGGAAGGCTGCTAGAAAACCAGTTTCAAATTCTTCCCATGTGTTTGTTCTAGCTCGGGCTACTTCCCACCAGTCGCGCGCAGTACCATGAAGAACAGTTCTGAAGCTAGCCAGGATATAACCATCGGTTAAGGGATGTAGGGCAAGGAAGTCATGGCATTTGGCTAGATAATTGAGAGGATCCGGATCATCCTTGGGCATTCCATAAGTTGGAAATGTTATTCTAATATGGTCACTTTTACGTCCCCCCAGCGTTGTATTTTCCACAGCCCACTTTTCTTCTACAGGACCCGTACTATGAGTTCCCGGAACGGTGGTAGGGCGATCTTTCGTCATAAGAGAGTCCAGTTTTTCTTGTAGCTCAGAGGTTCTCTGGCCCCACTTTTCCCACTGCTGTTTATTGTCCACCGCCATATTTTGAATAGTGGTTGTCAATTTGGCTATCTCTGTATTATTTACCTGAATAGTTCCTTCTAATTGGGCAATACTTGATTGAGTCAGGGTCCTGAAACTGATTAGCTCCTGCTGTACTTCTCTCTGCATCTGCTCCGTGCTAAAACGGAGCTCGGATTATCTGTCAGAGCTTATGTAATCAGGGGAATAGTTATGAACAAAGAATCCGACTTGTATAAGGTACATTAGTTAAGTCAATTTTCGGTGTCAAGGACATTTCTGTAATGCACTTAATTTCGGGTCGGCCCCACGTTGGGCGCCATTTCTGTAGCGTAACTTCCTTCCAGATGGTGGGTAGGTGTTGGGCGCCAGATGGGAGGATCTATTCCTTAGATATTCTATTTCTAAAATCCTTACCCCATCAATTTTTATAACTACCTGTACCATCGGATTAACTGGCTAGTCTCTTAAGCTCACTACAAAAGTTCATAATCACTAACCCCACTGATCACACTCACCCTACCCCATCAAAATGACACTCAATGCACTGAAGATAAGCTGTAAGACAAGTCCAATTTAGTCAGGTTTCTCTCATAATCACCATAACAGAATACAGTACAAGAACATTCGGTCAATTAACACATGATACCATCATTTAGCATCAATAATCATAATTAGCATTTCCTAGGACAGAACATCAGTCAATTAGCACATAGTACCTTCACTTAGCACCATTAATCATAATTAGCATTTCCTAGGACAGAACATCAGTCAATTAGCACATAGTACATTCACTTCACACCATTAATCATAATTAGCATTTCCTAGGACAGAACATCAGTCAATTAGCACATAGTACATTCACTTCACACCATTAATCATAATTAGCATTTCCTAGGACAGAACATCAGTCAATTAGCACATAGTACATTCACTTCACACCACAACGCTCTGTTCATCCAACCGTTCCTACAGGTTAATCGACTCTAGGGTAATCACCACATGATAGGAACTGTTCTGAGATGAGACGTGAAGTATTGTCCACTTCAGCGTATGATGGTTGAGTGTAAGAGTGCTTGGAAGGAATGAGAAACTCAAGTCTATAGAACCGGGGAGAGGGGATTGACTTAGCTGTCCAGTTCAATGCAGTGGCGTAGCTTCGCTGTAGCCTCCTTCCAGGGTCCGGCCATTCCTTTCGGTCTCCGGAGTCCACCCTCGGTCAGGCCAATCAACCACGTCAGCTGCCGGGTTGTCCGGAACAAACATTCAGTGTCCTCCTTTCCGTCCAGACTCTTTCTCCAGTCCTCTCCAGGCGTCTCTCGATGCTCTCGCTATGCTATGCCCATGATGTGGATATCCTGGCTCTGGGATGTCTCTGATCGCTGCCACAGACTGTCCTCGTTCTGCCGCTCTCTCTTTTTCTCGTTCTACCGGTCTCTTTTTCCTCTCATCCTGCCGATCTCTCGTCTCAAATGTTTCCGCTTCCCCTTAATAGACGTACACAGGTGCAATCAGTTACCTCCCTGACCCCGCCCCTTAACGGGCCATGAGGAAAAAAGTCCAGTCGGCTTTGCTCCCTTCCGCTACAGATGGATGAAGAAATATACATTGTGCCACATTGCCATGTTGTGTGACCCGTGCTATTGTTTTGTGTGACCTGTGCTATTGAGGCTGCCAATTAAGAAATGTTATTGTAATGCAAATGCTATGTTTGTGGTGGGCTTGAAAATACAAGTTTTATTTGAACAAACTTTTGTATTGATGATTTTCTTCTCTGTAACTAAGTACTAGGAATATACTGAATCCAAAAGTAAAATTGTATCATGTATAGCATTAGGGATTATAACTCCCTACAGTGTTTAAACAAATATATAAATCAACTCTGCAAGAGTAAAATACAGAGTTTCATTTTAAATCCTCTATAGTGTTACATAGGTCAGCAACTCTAGTCGGTGTTAAAACAGAATATACAGATAGTGTTAAATTCTGACACTGCACACTAGTGTTGTGTAAATTCAACACTGGCCTGTGTTGACTGGTGTTAAATGTCAACTACTGAGAGAGTTGCTTCAACTCTATCACAGTGTTGAACATTTAACACTTTTAAAAGTGTAGTTTTAACTCAAAATAGGGTGGACCAATATAGACACTTTCAAAGTGTTGAATTTAACTCTATTGGTGTTGAATTAACACTGCTGATTTTGCTGTGTGGCGGCAAAACAAACACATTTTCACTTTTTTTGCTTGATGATCTTTAGTGTTTCCAAGCAAACCAGTGGACAGAAACAACACACAGAGATAATGGGCAGGTTGAGCCTTCGGGCGCTGAGGAAACGTGAGGAGTGGAGGCTAAACATTACATCTGAAGTAATACAGCATATTGAGTTTGTGATGGTTGCGCTCAGAAACTAGAAAAGAGGATTTTTAAGGCAGATACGGATATTGATATTTGAGACTGATGCTGAATAATAAACGGTTGTTTTTTGTTGTTGACAAAAACGCACGACATGAGGATTCCTTAAGTTCTGTTGTCAAAGAATTGAAGCCAAGCTCACCGGCTGCTGGCTCGTATTCACTGCACAGACAGGAACATTTGCATCAATCTTTTCACCGAAACTCTCAGCAAGAAAGCGAATGCAAACTACCCCGTTGAGACAAACAGCTCCCGCCAAGCGTGAGCCCAGTTCAGAACTATTGCAAATACAAAGGCAATCTCAAAGCTGCAGCCAGACTCACAAAGCTCGGCACACGCTCAACAACCATCAAGCAACGGATTGACAGCATCGAAGCCGAACCGACTCACTATCGGCCTCGATGTGCGAACACAACAGCAAAAAAGAAAAAAATAGATCTGCTACATTTTTATTCTCAGTGAGCATTCAACACACGGCCCCTTATCTAGTTGGTACGTCGTGACATAAATGAAGCAACAAATACAGACTTTACCAGCTGAATACTGATGTAATAAACATGTATTTAAGTATATCAAGGTAATCTTGAAAAGCCTTGATAGAATTCATCAACTAAGTTTTTTTTCGGGCTGTGTGGACGTGTGCAGGCAGAGCTTGAGTGACATCTCTTTGAATCTCCTGCTGGCTTTGTTGGAGCAAATTATAGTTTTATCAATCTTATCAGTACACAGTCCATTAACCTTGCATAATTCCCAGCATGTCTCCGCCCAACTTCAACCTGAGCGGACCTCTAATAAGCCAAAAATAAATGAAAATACCTGCGAGGGTGTGCAGGGCTATGAATGGTTTGTATGCACATGTTCAGAACGCCTGGTTCAACTCACCAGTTGTGGACCATGAGCTTCTGCACGGCCAACAGGGCGTTGTAACGGACTAGCTGGTCCTCGTGGTGCATATGATTCATCACCAGCTGTTTTCCACCCAGCTGCTCAATCACCCTGAATAGGAGAGATGAGAGAAAAGCTTTATCCAGACAGATAGCAGGGGCTGTTTTCATGTTTGAGGTCATTCGGTGACCCAGCACTAGGTAATAGAATCCCGCCTGACTGAAACTTTTTTTTGTATCTCATGAAGGATCACTGGCCTGATGAAATAATATAGTGCTTTGAAGAGGAACAAAAACAAACACAATGCATGATGTGATAACAGACTACATGGTGTGACCAGAGAAAAGGAAAAGTAATGTTACTTATCAACTAAACTTTTATCTAGTGGGCTCCAATTATGAATGTTAAGGCTAATAAGATGAATATGGGAGACAAGAAAAACCCATTATGGATCTGTCACACACACTGTCATGAGGATAACAAACGTTGGAGGAAACCTAAACAATACATGGAGATGATAAAGGAGGTGCCGAGTCAAGAACTAGAAGCCTCAGAGGATTTAGGAAGACGAAAGTGAAGAACACGCTGGACTTCAGCATCATCTGACAACAATCTCTCTTATCTCCTCGGTGCTTTGAGGAGGTCTGGTGAGCTTCGTGCTTTGTGTTCAGATAAACGTATTTTCCTCTTTAAATGTGAGAAGTACATTATCCCAAAAGTCCTACACATAGTGTATTTAAGCTTTGATGTGACTTGGTTTTCACAGAAACATGGCTTACCGTTTGCCAATGCCGCACATACTCTCCGATATCGTGAGCTGCTACCGCAATGACTTGAGGATCATCGGACACCTCCAAGAGCCTCGTTAAGATCCTAATCGAGAAAGGGAGACAAAATAGGAGGCATTTAAATGGTGAGGTCACTCTGCATCAATAGGCAGATCATATTTCCCAGATGCTGCATGAAGTAAACAGATTATTGGATATTTCATTCACTGACAAAGTGTTGGATGCAGAAATTGACTGATTTCTCTGAAGCCAAGGTTAATGTTACTTTAATACTGAGAAACCCAAACTCTAAAATCAAAATTCAAGAACATGAGGCTTCTGAATAAGTGAGACCTCTGGGTTCAAAGTCAGACAAAGCGTGGGTGAGAGTCGGGGACAGACGTGAATACAAAAAGAGGGTCAATTAAGCGGAGATGATGTCTGAGCTGATTACAGAGGCCATTTCATCCAATCATGCTGGGATGCAATAACTGTCACGTCTGTATGCTCTGAGATCAGATCTGGCTCGCATTGGGGTCCCATCAGCCGTATGTATGACTTCATCAAGAGGCCTGGCTTGCAATAAGTTGGGATCTCAGTGAGGTGTGGACAGCATGTGGGCACAATCCAGACAAGACTTAGGTTTTGCATCATCTTCCCTCCACAAACAGAGGAGGAAAACCGAGGCTGGAGCAGAGCTGAGACTCTTCACTTAGGTTGAGTTAGTTAATTTTGCTGCGTTAGAATAAAAGCTTTTAAATAACAGGAAACAATTATTGTAAGGAAGTTACGGGAAAAAGTGGTTCGCACCGAATAAGTGGAACTTCATAAGCAGCAATTCTTCAATGAATAGTCTATTAAGTCTATTAATAATCTAGGAGGGAAGAGCAAGCATCATAAAATAGGAGCGTTATGGGAGGTGAAATGTGTTCTGGTCTAGGGGATTCGATCACAAAGGTTGCATTGAAAAGACGAGTGTAACCACGGCCAGAGAGAGGACAGCGATCAGACAATGAGATGATGACATTTTTACTGAATGTCAGTAACACGAACAGTTTGTGACTTGAATAACAAAGAAGAGGCACAAATTGATGTTTTGTAATCTTTAGATTGGAGACACACACACACACACACACACACACACACACACACACACACACACACACACACACACACACACACACACACGTTAAGAGATGATGTTGATGAATCTGTGACTTTTAAGGAGCCGTTAGAAGTACGAGCTGAGATGAC
Organism: Cottus gobio; assembly: GCA_023566465.1. Taxonomy (NCBI): domain Eukaryota; kingdom Metazoa; phylum Chordata; class Actinopteri; order Perciformes; family Cottidae; genus Cottus; species Cottus gobio. The sequence goes on along the minus strand of CM042225.1, from coordinate 23,490,345 downwards.
CACAAAACTCAATGCGAGTGAAGTTTTTTGAACACATGTGACCAGCTAATATTTAAATTCAAGAATATATATAAATATATATTTTTTAAATTTGATAAACAGTATAACCTAATCGTATGCAACATGGATAAAACATCACATTCCATTTATTCAATTTCTTTGAATGAAATCATGCCTTTCTTTTTTTCTTTCTCAGACTGAAATTCCGAAAAACTTTCATACAATTAAAGCTGTATTTAATTCACTTCTGTATCGGCAACGTCATAGTAGGGCTGCACAATTAATTGAATATTAATCTCAATCATGATTTGGGCTTCTCACAATTAAATGAACGTGATCGCCTGAGATAACGTCTGATTTTAGGTCATAATGGTGCAGCCCTACATCTTAGTGTATGACAAAGCGTATTTTGTGCCATTACAATAAAAGCTTCATCTTACTTGAGGAGCTCGTAGTTCTTCTCATTCAGGCGGACGGCGTTCTCGCGCCAGAACTTCTCCGACTTGTGCACAGGACTCCATTCCAGGCGGCCGGACTTGAGCTCAGAGCTCATCGAATGAGCTGTTGATGAGATGAAACATAGAACACGAAAACGATTATTTTTTTCTTGCTTCAGCAAGTTAAGTGGAGAGTCCAAGGGTCACTTATTATTTTTCCCTCTGCAAAAATAGCAGATTGTTTTTTAAACCCATCTGGTGAAGAGCTGTGATGTGAGAGGCTAGATCAAACACTTCAGATCTTATCTACAGGTCACTCACACATGAAGAGAATACAGCATTCATAATAAAAAGTCTAAAAAAAATGTAAAAGAGTAGCTTCATGAAGATCTACCAGATACATGCACAGCACTAGAATATCCTTTTCTTTGAAAGATTTTTTGCAAGCGTTTCTTTTTGCAATCTGCTCTCCCGAGCAGAGCTACTGATGGCTGAAAATAGATGGTCCGTTGTCCATGAAATGGAAGCGACCGGGTACCTGAGATCCTGCACGCTCTCGCCCAGCTTTTCCAGCAGGAACTTAATGTCCTCGTCGTCATACTTCTGCTGCTCGAGGTTCTCCAGTTGCTTCAGCACCTTGCACTGAATCATGGCCAGGGCGTACTCCTGGAGAGTCTCCCGCTCTCCTGACTTCTCTGAGACTGCGAGCTGTTATCTGACTCTCTGCCATCACCATTGGACCAAGATGGCAGCGGTGATTAGACTCCAGAGCTGAGGGAAGCCTGAGACGCATTTTCAGGACTTGGGCGACAGTGTTTGAAAAGGTTGCTGCACAATTCATTGAGTTATCACCTAATCGTTGCAGCTCTATATGAAATAATGCAATATAGGATGTTTAAGAAAACATACATAATACAATCTAATACTACTGTTCTGCCATAAAGATAACTGTATGATGGCTATGATGTTTATTTCCATTATATGTACATACAAGGTGTTACAGTTTTTCTCAATTGCTAAGACACATTTCTTGAAACGGTCACCCATTTTCTCAAAACTGTAAACACAAAACCTCATCTTCAAGCACTATTTACAAAACCTCTGAATCCTCTTGCAAAATGAAACTTTCGCCTCAAAACAGATTTACCTGTGCTCAAAATCAAACACTGCTCTCAAATCATGAACAAATTGATCAAAATAATATACACTATCAAGCAGTCAGTAAACAATACACCAATAAAGAGAAAACACATAGTTCAAAACATATAGTTCTCAGGGAGAAGTAGGTTTTCGGACTCCGGGCCGACTACCTCAGTGGGCGGCTGGTGCTCACTCCTGCTGCTGGCGGCCCCTCATCAGTCCAGCAGGTAGCGGAGCTGTGTGCCCTCCAACACCTGGCTCAGGATCAAAGAGATCATCTCTCACTGTGAGTCACACGATAATACGATACTGATCACTTTAGGAACGGGATATTTTGGGCAGCTCGACCAAAGAAGAATAAAATAAGGAATCCAACACAAATACATCACTGAGATGCAACTAACATAAACAAGGTCCTTTATGGCTGCCTCCAACTCTTCAAACAACCATGTTGTCTTTGATTTATTCCCTAAAATATAATGACATTACTCACAATGAAAGCTTTCTTCCATCCAGGCGGCTACCTCCAGTTCTGCCGAGTGAAGCCAATGTGGAAATGTTTAAAAACTTGCATTCTCTCATCTGACCACCAGAGGGCAACTCCTCTGGTTGTATAGAAGTCTATGAGAAAATGACTCTACTTCTCTCTTGATGTATTCCCTCAGTAAACATTGTAAACATGAGTTTATGTCTCAATCTCTAGTTTCAAGTCTTCTTCAATACAGCATGATGTTCATTTAGTAAATTATGGTCATTTAGTCAATAGTCCATAGTCCATAAAGTGGATTATGCTTTTGGGCGGGCTTACTGTGATTGACAGGTCGCTGCAGCTTCCAACAAAAACAAGAGTTCAAAAGTGCAATTAATTTCCCAAAATAATACCCCTGGTGTGTAAAGGCCTTAAGAAAATTGCTATGTAGCTGGAGTCAGGACTTCGTTTGCATAGCTTAGCATAAAGAGTGTCGGGCACAGTGGAACCAAACCTGGCAGCCTAAAGGTGACAACAATACTCCAGGAAGCAGCCTTTATCAGTCTGACACTGATAAACAGCTTCAGCACATAACTCCACAAATAGTATGTTTCTCACTTTTTTCTTAATTTGTCTTTGCACTTTATTATTACTACTATTCACTATTCACTTTATGTTGGACAGAAGAGAAACGTTCTTTCGATCTTTTGTATGTTTGCACATGTAAAAAATTTACATTAAAGCTGACTTTGACTTTGAGAAGCACATTTCCGCAGGAAAATAAATAAATAAAATAGAGCCAATCAGCGTTGACAAGCTCAGCGCGTCATCACTGCGTCCTGCTGGTGCTGAGTCATGGTTTAAATTATAACAACAATTAATAACCCACAACTAACGCTCTTTAACACGCTCGACAATGTGCATCACCCACAACTAATGCTCTTTAACAGGGTATAACAGCACTAAAACAATTGTTTGTGACACATAAAAAACTTTTAACCATAAAAATTGTACATTTATTAAATTTACAAAGTCGAACTGCATGCTGGGTACCGCCCGCCCACTATCACAGCAAGAAGAAACTCCGTCGCTACATTAAAAAACGTATAAGAGTGATGCAGGAGGAACAAGAGAGAGCAGAGACGCACCAACACAACGCGTTGCCCAGAGAGGAGCTGTGTCTGCTGGCTGGAGGGTTTGAAAAGTCCGACATAGTTTAGAAAACGATGTATTGCAAAGAAGCTGAACATGGAGGGCATGGAGGTCTTGGTCCATCAGGACCAAGACCTCACGCCACAAAAACAGTTTCTTCCCGTCTGCCGTCGGGCTCATCAACAGAGCCCGGGTCCCCCACTGACTCTAATGACTCTGTCACCCCCAGACAATTCCCACCGGACACTCCCCTGCACATAGCCTTATACTTGAATACACTTGACTTGACACTTTGGCATTGCACTTGCCACTTTCACACAACTCTTACACTCATGCACATTCCATGCACTTTATCTTATTTTTGGTATTTTGATATGCTGCTGTTTCAATGTAGATATTCATTCATCCATTCATCCTCATTTATTGCACTGCGTTAACTGTTAAATGTGTATTGTTAAATGTTAAATGTATGCACCTTCCCGCCAGGACAAATTCCTTGTATGTGTAAGCATACATGGCAATAAATGGTTCTGATTCTGATTCTGATTCTGATTCATGCATGCAGACGTGCATACGACATCTGGTGGCTGCTACAGAACTCATTTAACAACTAGCGACACAACATTATTAAATTAGCTTCTGAACTTTTATTTTTATAGAGGTAGAGCATCATAGTTTGTGCCAATGGCAAGCTGCGTTACTCGACCGGCTGGTGTGAGAACGTGTTGTGCATGCATGATTTAAACTGGGCATGTGTGTCCTTTGTGAATCTCAAAAACTCATCTTTCAATCTACTTGGCACTTTTCAGCCACACCGCGGCTCTCGACAAAAATCTGGGGGCCAAGCACACGACACAGGGGCAGTTTGAGAAAACTTAAACCAAGCTTTATTACATTCTACTTATTGTGGAAATATTTCTTCAGTAAATAATGCAACCTTGAAAAATAAGCATTGATTTGAGAAGGAAAATGTTACTCTATACAAACATTGCCATCACTCAGCATCAATTCTAGTGGCCAAATGGCACACTTGACCTCACAGCATAACACACACACACACGCAGTTTTTGTACATCATCACAGACGTAAAGTGCGACTCCAACACATCACATCGCTGAGAGGGCACGGCACGAAGCACGACAGTCAAATCAAGTAACATCCAGGATCATTCCGGGTGCAGAAAAGGAAACCACACCGTTTGATTTTCAAGTCGTTACACAAAAATCACAAAGAACAATGTACAAACAGGACACACTCATCCACACAGTGATACACACGGGGGCACGGGAACGGTTCAGCTTCGGGTGGCCACGGCCGGAGCTTGCTGCTGGTCGCTGGACTGCAGTTGTCTTCCCAGGTACTCCCTGTGAAAGAAAGGGCAATCAATTACACCTCAGCACTCCAAACCCACTTATTGCTGATTTATAGGTATTTCCGTCCACCTGATGGCATTCAGAACACCTTGAAAAGGAAAAGTTTGACATTTTGGAAAACCTATTGGCGTTGTTGGGAAGAGTAACTTACTATAGCTTGTTTAAGACAAAACAAGTTGGTTTTTTCTGGGGGTTTTGTGCAAAAAAATTGGAGTATTTTCATCATCCATTAATCTTTTCTTGACTAATCGGTCTATATAAGGATGTCATGCCTGTCACAATTAACCCGAGGCCAAGGTGACTTCTCCAGATTGTTTTGTTGCGTCTGACCGACAGCCCAGAATGATGTTCAGTCTACAATTACAAGTTTTGGCTCATCAAAATAGTTGCCGCTTAGTTTTCTGCCAATTAACCAATGGATTAAGTGATTGGAGACATTTTGATTTCAACAGCATTTAAAACACTATTTGGTGATTACAAAATGTGATTAACGATTTGAAATGGCTGATATAATATAAACAATATCTTTTGGGGCGGATGTTTAACCTTATAGATTAAACTGCGCTCAATTTGGACCATATTCTGACTAGTTTTCTTACTTTTACAGACAGACATACGGTGGCATCTGTTCCGTTAATGAAATGTGTTTCAGATCCCATCCAACTGATAAATGAAAGGAAGTCGGTTCTTTAATATCCTTTAATGTCATCATAAGTGCCCTTTTTAAACTGACCTTTTCATATTTTGAGAATGTGAGCTTCTGACCCAGACATGGTGTACATGTTGAAATATACTCCCAGTACTGTGACAGGTCCCACTTCTACAGGTTTCTTCTTGGCAGTAACATTTATGTGATATATGATACGACAACATGGCACTCACGTTGCTGCTAACCAAAATATGAATTGTCTCTCATAAATCGGCAGATTGAAAAAGGCTAGCAGGCAAATCAGAAGATGGAAATGATGTTCTTTATATCATGCTCCTTAAAAGCTCAGATCAGGGTTCTGATAAACATCATTGCACTACATATTTCAGCACATTGGTTGGTTTTCTTTATCCGACCGTTCATACTGATATTTTAAAAGGCTGTTGAGAAAGCAGCACAATGGCCTCTCTGATTTGATCTTATTTATTGCTTATTGTAAATGTGTATATATGTATTGTGATGTCACGAGAGGCTGTGTCCTGGAGGGACGTTACATCCCCCGGAGATGGCTGCAAACCCAGACAGCTATGGCTTCATCTGCTGGTATGGTCGGGAACTCCACCCCTCTATGGCCAAGCTTCCCACGCAGCTGAAACAAACGAGGAGCTGATGAGCTGAAGGTTTTTTGAAGGGAAGAGACACACTGGGAAGGGGCTTTTTTTGGTTTTTTTGTTGTGTGGGAGGAAACCCAGTCTCGGTGCTGGGCGCTGGGGAGGACAAGAGTGCGGCACGTCCACTTCCATGAGGAATACAAGGATTTGGAGATACTGACCTTTGGAAAATACTCACCTTTGGATATATTCGCCTGTGGAAATACGTGAGAGACATTGTGGAAGGACTTTTGGCTGGGTTGGCCACTAGCTGCCATGTGGACTACAGTAAGGCGGTGGAGAAGTTATCCGAGCGAGTGAGAATTATGATTTTGGATGTGAAAGGAGAATTATGATTTTTGGATGTGGAAGAGACATCCCTGAACGGTGAACCATTAAAGAGCCCTAGAGAACAGAATTTGGTTATATTTTCGTTAATTTCCCAAGACCGTTAATAAAACCCTTGTTTTGTGTGAACCTGGTCTCCTTGCACTACTTGAGCAATCCCGCTGAAAGAGGGGTAGCCTCTCATGATGTCACAGTATAATGAGAGATATGTGTGATTTAGGATGTGTCGTGATTTATTAGATTATCGTCATAAAAATGACTTGACTGCTGTTTTTTTCCACCCATTTTCTGATTATAAAACTAACACGCCGAGCACATTTTGCTCATTTATTAAAGAAGCTGCCACAATTATAATGTTAAAATATGAAAAGCAAAGAAAGCTATCTGTAGAATAAGGCACATTGATTACTGGAGATTAACAGTACATTTTGTTGAGTAATAATTTCGGTAAAACGAGGACCGAAGGGAAGAATAACGTTTTAAAAGTCTGAACACATTCTCCTACAATATCCTCCCTCCCTCTGTGGCTTTGTAATGGAGTGAACTGGACCAGACATCTGGGCGTCCCCATTAGCCAGGCCGGTGAATGAAAAGCCATCTAATAATATGGATGATACGATTTCCATGAAAACCGTGGACTTGTGTTTCTGTCTGGGCTCTGAGGGCCGAGTGACTCAACAGCTGATGGACTAAAACCAGCAAAATCCGCAAAATTACAAAACTGTAGTTTCTAACCCTGAAGTCACACTTTCATCTGTGCTGTTGTCATGGCAGCAGGGCCTTCAGAAAGTAGGGACTAGAAGATCTTCTCACGGAAACAACATCAACAAACCCACTCACAGTGGGCCGCTTTGATTCCTTTGATATATCCGCCCCCCTCCCTCCCTCTTTCCCTCCCTCTCCCTCCCTCCTAGCGGAAAAGGGCCGAGACCCCTCCTATAAATAGGGACGCAGGCGGATATAGGGCCGAGACCCGACAGTCGCCCTTAAAAATCCTCTTTTCTAGTTTCTGAGCGCAACCATCACAAACTCAATATGCTTTATTGTGCTACACACCAGGGTGCCAGATTAACGTTTCCACTGGTTCCAACTTTCCCAGTTTGTCGTACCAGAACATTTGGACATGTTCTTAATTTATATATTTACATATGTACACACAATTTAATTAAGTAAGCTTTTGAATACAGGACATGTACTTTTTAAATGTGTGGTATTAGTACTTTTACTCAAGTAAAAGATCTGACTACTTCTTCCACCATGGCTCAGTCAGGCCAGCTCTTTTCTAGTTTCTGAGCGCAACCATCACAAACTCAATATGCTGTATTACTTCAGATGTAATGTTTAGCCTCCACTCCTCACGTTTCCTCAGCGCCCGAAGGCTCAACCTGCCCATTATCTCTGTGTGTTGTTTCTGTCCACTGGTTTGCTTGGAAACACTAAAGATCATCAAGCAAAAAAAGTGAAAATGTGTTTGTTTTGCCGCCACACAGCAAAATCAGCAGTGTTAATTCAACACCAATAGAGTTAAATTCAACACTTTGAAAGTGTCTATATTGGTCCACCCTATTTTGAGTTAAAACTACACTTTTAAAAGTGTTAAATGTTCAACACTGTGATAGAGTTGAAGCAACTCTCTCAGTAGTTGACATTTAACACCAGTCAACACAGGCCAGTGTTGAATTTACACAACACTAGTGTGCAGTGTCAGAATTTAACACTATCTGTATATTCTGTTTTAACACCGACTAGAGTTGCTGACCTATGTAACACTATAGAGGATTTAAAATGAAACTCTGTATTTTACTCTTGCAGAGTTGATTTATATATTTGTTTAAACACTGTAGGGAGTTATAATCCCTAATGCTATACATGATACAATTTTACTTTTGGATTCAGTATATTCCTAGTACTTAGTTACAAAGAAGAAAATCATCAATACAAAAGTTTGTTCAAATAAAACTTGTATTTTCAAGCCCACCACAAACATAGCATTTGCATTACAATAACATGTCTTAATTGGCAGCCTCAATAGCACAGGTCACACAAAACAATAGCACGGGTCACACAACATGGCAATGTGGCACAATGTATATTTCTTCATCCATCTCATTAGATAACTGTTTATCATAGGGTCTATAATAAATCAACTCATCAATAGAAATAACAGAAAATGAATCATCCCTCTCCTTGATACAGTAGGCACTGAAGTGCTCATCAAAATAGAGAGTATCAACTGTGCAAGTCAGAATGAAAGCTCGATCTTCATTTATAATGATACTGGTGATCTTTCCAAAAACAGGAACTTCCATATTTGTTTTAATACAAACAAACATACCAATTTGATACTCGGTTCCATAGTTCTTCACCCAATTGGTAGTTGACACATCAGAGTATGCATTCACATTTAACATTGCAATTAAAGCCTCACCACCCTCCAAGCTATCAATCGCTTCGTTCCTCACTGGACCAAACTCAAACCTCTGAACATTAAAATTCTCCCAGTGATAAGCTAGCTGTCTCTGGTGTTGTTTGACCAATGTTTTTGTTATATTTGTGAAATTCTTGACAGATCTTTTAAAAAAATTGTGTTTGGCCTCAAACCTCATGCACCATACATGAAGGAGTGGGCCTATTTTACGAATACACCTTGGGTAATGGATCATGAAATGATGCTTTGGAATAAGTCTTTTCTCAGGAAACAAAGATTTGAATAGCTTGTGATGATCATTAATTAAATGCTTCAGATAATATGTCATACCGTTAGTAACAACTGGTGAAAATACTATATTCACAATTTGAAGCAAGAGGAGGAGCAGGTTCCAATAACTGTTATTTCTTTGAACTAGATCACCACAAATGAGAGGAGCGTTTCGCACAAGGCACCATGACTGGATAGCATTAAATCCAAGATCTTTGCTCTCATCCATTTTCAACCCACTTGGTCTGTTTCTTCTCTCAGTATAACCATAGTTGAAACTTTGAATTCTCAGTGACAATGATTCCAAAGATAAAAGTTTCTCCTTGACAAGGTATTGAAAGACAAGTTTCACTTCGTACTGCACTACACCTTCAAGCAAGTCGTGCATGATGTCAACAACATAATTGTCAGAGATGTGAAAAAAACGCAATGTATTGAGCAAGCATGTCTTCTTGACACCAAATGTTGTCACCAACATAGGATTTTCACGTAGCGCTGAACAATGTTCTGCATGGATGTTTTTTGTACGAAAAATCCAGGGTGATCTTCAGTGAAGACACATTGAAACTCTTCCTTAATGGTTAAACAAAATCTACAACAATATGTTGCAGAAAAAGACTCAACATAACCAAACAGCCCGTGTAAACCAAGATAATAAATACTTATTATCATCTGTATATTGGTTTTAACTGCTATTGCAATTCTGGTTGGATGCTAAACTGCATTTCGTTGCTCTGTACTTGTAAATGTGTAATGACAATAAAGTTGAATCTAATATAATCTAATCTAATCACCAGTTACTTGAATAACAGACCCTAGCAATGGTGAGTCAGAGAAAGGCACTTCTATTCCTTCATTTTCTAGTTTTTTAACATCATCAATGAGAGGCTTCAGTATTTCATCACATCCATACCTTTTCAGGTCTTGTGAGTGAAAAAGAGCCACAACATGAATATTCATCAACACAGAATTGCATTTTGGGGGCAGGTTTCGCAATATAAAGTAAATACAACCAAGTTTGTGTATCCCCTTCTTTGATCCTAAGGGATTTGCGGTCTCGAAATCGTCATAATATAGTTGAATCTGTAATGCATGTTTTTGCTGGCAAAACAAATCGTTTTTTTTAAAGTATGAACCATCACATATATCTTTAAAAATTCCTTCTTCCTCTTGTTTGGCCTGCAAGAAACAGTCACATATTTCACTATTTTTGAACATAGACTTCGGGGTTCCTAAGATGGGTACATACACAAACTTATCCGTTACAGGGATCTGATTGTAAACTCCTGTTGTTCGATCTCTACGTACATCAAATCGAACCCCAAGAACATACTCAACCGGCTCAACTATTTCCCACTTTTCCTTGAAATGCTTCTGTCGTTTGGCTTCTGTATTTAAGACTGAAAAAGGATTTTGTAGTTGTTCAAAACAACTGTCTAGCTTTTTTTCAAAGTCTGTTCCTTGAATCTCTGAAGTACAGTTGAGAACTGAGTCTCTCGCTTGACTGTGAATATCGTTTACAAGCTCTTCCATTGACCCGACCATTGCTTGGATAGTGCTCTCAGCAACACCTGATGATTGCAACTGTGCTACAACAGAACCACACATGTTTACCAAATGATGCTTGTCAACAGAGACCTTGGTGGTTACTGGAATGTCTGTACAGACTGCATTTGAAGTTGAAGGCTCATCTATCATTTGAGTCTCCATATTGTTAACAGTATTTGTTGAAACAGTGTCCCGGTGCAAACGAATAAGGTGTTTCTTGAACCCTGAATAAGTGCAAAAGAATGAAGAACATCCCGGCTGACCACATTTCAAACGTAATGTCTTTCCTGGATATAAACCATGGTAAAATCTCAAATGATGACAAAGCAACATAGAACTTCTGTGGTGTAACTTGCAGATAAAACAAATCAACATATTTGCATCCAAGGATGTGTGTCACCTCAGATACTTGTGTTGAGCAGTCTTGCTCTGAGCTCCTTCACACGAGGACTTTCCTTGGTACTTCCCACATCAATGTTGAACACAGTGGTTTGGATGCATGTGTAGAAGCTGTTAAGGGATTCGTGGTAGTTAACACTGAAGATGAAGTGGGCCTTGAAGAGTTCATCGAAAGCTGCCAGGGACGTCTGAGCCTTGCAGGGGATGGCCTTGTGGTCAACAATGACATAGAATCTTTGTAGGTTGTTCTTCTGTTCACCGACACACAGGAGGATGGGCTGTGCTGGTTCCAAACTCTCAAGGAAGGTCTCAACACTGGCACCAATCTGAAAAAAAACAGAAGCATGAGGAACAATTTTAATTGCCCACTACATTACTAAAAACGTATGTGCCTCTTCACAAAAAGAGGCATTGTGAAAATAACTAAATTAAAAAGCATATTAAAACATTGCATACCCTCAAATATCTCACAACATGTTTGACTGCTTGATGTGAGCTAATTGTAGGACTCTTCTTGGGTCCTTTTGCAGTAGGGGGAAGTAGGTGAACCAGCAGTAGGATGCTTGACAGTTCACTGTCCCAGCCTAGGGGGAAATGATGTTCTTTATATCATGCTCCTTAAAAGCTCAGATCAGGGTTCTGATAAACATCATTGCACTACATATTTCAACACATTGGTTGGTTTTCTTTATCCGACCGTTCATACTGATATTTTAAAAGGCTGTTGAGACAGCAGCACAATGGCCTCTCTGATTTTATCTTATTTATTGCTTATTGTAAATGTGTATATATGTATAATGAGAGATATGTGTGATTTAGGATGTGTCGTGATTTATTAGATTATTGTCATAAAAATGACTTGACTGCTGTTTTTTTCCACCCATTTTCTGATTATAAAACTAACACGTCGAGCACATTTTGCTCATTTATTAAAGAAGCTGCCACAATTATTTACAAAAAAAAAATAAAAATTACAAAACTGTAGTTTCTAACCCTGAAGTCACACTTTCATCTGTTCTGTTGTCATGGCAGCAGGGCCTTCAGAAAGTAGGGACTCACATGAGGTCAGGAAAGTCCCTCTATATCCAGAGGACTCACATGAGGTCAGGAAAGTCCCTCCGCATACAGGTCGCACGATTCTCGCCCTATATCCATGAGTGGTCTCACCCTATATATAGGAGGGGTCTCGCCCTATATACAGGTATGGCCCAGGAGGCTGCAAGGCCCAGGAGGCTGCAAGGCCCAGGAGGCTGCAAGGCCCAGGAGGCTGCAAGGCCCAGGAGGCTGCAAGGCCCAGGAGGCTGCAAGGCCCAGGAGGCTGCAAGGCCCAGGAGGCTGCAAGGCCCAGGAGGCTGCAAGGCCCAGGAGGCTGCAAGGCCCAGGAGGCTGCAAGGCCCAGGAGGCTGCAAGGCCCAGGAGGCTGCAAGGCCCAGGAGGCTGCAAGGCCCAGGAGGCGCAAGCCTGAGGGAGGGAGGGAGGGAGGGAGGGAGGGAGGGGGGCGGATATATCAAAGTAATCAAAGCGGCCCACTGTGAGTGGGTTTGTTGATGTTGTTTCCGTGAGAAGATCTTCTCGTCCCTACTTTCTGAAGGCCCTGCTGCCATGACAACAGCACAGATGAAAGTGTGACTTCAGGGTTAGAAACTACAGTTTTGTAATTTTGCCTTTCGTATTGTATTATTGTAGGTGTGGGAAGATCTGCATGACTTTGAGGAAAAACAAAACGTTAATGAGTTCAACAAAAGAAGGTGAACCGAAAAGGAAATCTTTAAAGTAACTAGAAAGAGCATTTCCTGCAGAAAATGCGTTGGAGTGCTAAAAGCTGAAGCTTAAAGCTTAAATATTTGAAAAGAATAAGTGAAAATAGCTAAATTAAGCTGAATATAGCTGATAGTTGAAAATAGCTGAATAAAGCTGAAAATAGCAGAATATAGCTCATTACAGCTGAAAATTGCTGAATAAAGCTGAATATAGCTGATAGCTGAATATTGCTGAATTGTTCAGAAGGCTGATCTCCCAGGTTTACACAGTCTGCATTAGAAGGCCCTGCTGCACGTGGATCATCACTGGGTTGTCCTCTCTTTACAATATCTGCATAAGATGCCTGTTGTACACATGCAGTATCAGGCTGACCTCCCGGTTTCACACTTCCAGCATAAGACGCTGCAGACATCTTTACCTCTCCATTGTTCTGAGGACCAACACATTCTGCTTCTTCAGTCATTTCACAGTGATTCTCCTTGGACCTCTGCCAGCGCAGGCTCTGAGCTTGTGACCTCTTACCCTTCCTTGGCATTGTTGTAACGTTTCAAAACCACAAATTATAAATTATTAAAATTGTGTGAAGATAGTTGCACAAACCTTTGGGTACAAACTACAGTTCTCCAAAGAAAATTGCTAAATTAAGCTGAAAATAGCTCAATATAGATCAAAGACAGAGCGAACATCAAAGACAAAAAACCCACACGCACCATGGTTACCATGGCGATTGGAGAAGCACAGCTCTGCCCCGTAGGGAGAGATATTTAATTAAATTCAAAAATTCATAGTTTAAAATTCTTAAAAGATAGAAAATATTTAAAAATATGCAGTCATAGATGAAAAATATGTCTACATTTTAAAGTTGAAATGGTATCTTTAGCTGAAAGTATGCTGAACCTATAAGCTGTTAAAGTTGAGGATTTTCTCCATAGGAATCCCATGTTAAAAAAAAGCATAAAAAGATTAATATTAAGAAAAGTTAAAAATATGAAAGGTCATAGCACCCCTCTCCTGAAGGAGCTAAATTTTTTAATATTTGAAGAGTTTCTGTAGCTGAACATATGAAGGAGGAGAAACCTTTCAAAATACGTACGGAAGAAATAGAATAATAAAGATTCGAAGAACAATAGTTGGGTGCTTCATGCTGAAGCACTCCAACTAATTATGTCTTACAGTGAGACAACTTTAATATGATACCCTCTGATTATTTCAATAGCGTTCGGCACAAAGGAGCCAGTTGATGCACTTGGAAGAATGACTCTGATATCCCTCATAATGAACGGCTGTCGACTGTCATCGACCGGCGCCATCTCGCAAAAGTGATCATTGTCTCGCATGAATCGCATTGAAATTTGAAAGTCCAAACCTTCTATTATTCCGTTGTATTTGAACAAAGTTTTGGGTATTTCCTTTCGGTTGAAGGATAACCAATATCTTTGTTGTGTTTAATTTCCAGCACTTGTTTTTGTGTGTAGGTATTAATAAATTCATGCAGAAGAAAGTGTCCTCGCTGCAGAAGGCTGAGCCAGCCTTCATAACTCTGGCTCACCCTTCCAATTATGTTTTTATTAACTCTGTTGGTATTCTTAGTCAACATCTAGCTGCTATGTGCAGACCAGGTCATTCCTGATAACTTAATGGAAGTGTGGAGATTTCTATGTGAGATTCTCACCCTGTGAGTCTGTTTTTCTAGGAAATAGATGATGGTTATATGAATGTTAGAGGCTGAAATCCTGTTGTTTTTGATAGATTTAAAGTGATCCAGATCAGTTGAATGCAAACCTTTGGCTTTGTTCACACTGCGTTCACCTGCTGGTCAACAATTAGATGAAACGGGAGACGTGAAAGCTTTGACCGGAGATGAGTGGAATCTTGACCCGAGACACAAATGGAAACATGCAGAAAAGTAAATCAGAGAGGCCATTGTGCTGCTGTCTCAACAGCCTTTTAAAATATCAGTATGAACGGTCGGATAAAGAAAACCAACCAATGTGCTGAAATATGTAGTGCAATGATGTTTATCAGAACCCTGATCTGAGCTTTTAAGGAGCATTATATAAAGAACATCATTTCCATCTTCTGAATGTATTTGCCTGCTAGCCATTTTCAATCTGCAGATTTATGAGAGACAATTAATATTTTGGTTAGCAGCAACGTGAGTGCCATGTTGTCGTATCATATATCACATAAATGTTACTGCCAAGAAGAAACCTGTAGGAGAAGTGGGACCTGTCACAGTACTGGGAGTATATTTCAACATGTACACCATGTCTGGGTCAGAAGCTCACATTCTCAAAATATGAAAAGGTCAGTTTAAAAAGGGCACTTATGATGACATTAAAGGATATTAAAGAACCGACTTCCTTTCATTTATCAGTTGGATGGGATGTGAAATACATTTCATTAACGGAACAGATGCCACCGTATGTCTGTCTGTTCAATATGAAGCTCACTGAGCTCTCACTGGTGTTATGTGTTATTCATTTCATCTGAAGTATTGTCCGCATCGTGAGATTGCCATAAAATCCCTCAGCCAGGAAATAGTCTGACGAGGGATGACTCATTTCTCTGATGTTTAACCTTAGACTAGTTGACTAAAAGTAAGAAAACTAGTCAGAATATGGTCCAAATTGAGCGCAGTTTAATCTATAAGGTTAAACATCCGCCCCAAAAGATATTGTTTATATTATATCAGCCATTTCAAATCGTTACAGTTTTTCTCATTATATATTATAATTATATATCACGACTACCTGAATCCACACACACTCACTCTCTCTCTCTCTCTCTCTCTCTCCTGTGACCTTCAGGCTGCGTCCTCCCTGCAGTCAAAACTGCGTCAATATAAAAACTGAGGGTCCGGTTGCCCGGCTGCTGCCTCAGAGTAACTTCACTCCATATATAGATCGATACCTGTCGCCCCCCGAGGCTGGTCCTGCTTTCCAACTCTCCAAAGATGAGCGTTCCTCATGTGTTTGTGGGCTCTGATGAAAGATGGGGGCTGCCCCCCTACTGACTCAAGTTACTCAAATGCAACATTCAGTGTGTGCTCTAATCCACGTTATGGATTCATTATATCAAGCTCCTTTTCTGTGGAACCAGCGTACAGTGTTTCAGTGTTCCCCTAGATATGCTGCCATAGGCCTAGACTGCTGGGGGACATCTTAGGATACACTGAGCTCCTCTCTCCTCTTCTCCGTCTCTCCTCTTCACGCTCTGACCTCAGGGTTCTCTGATCTTAGGGTTCTATGCTTTGACCTCAGGATTCTCTGATATCATGGTTCTTCACTCTGACCTCACGGTTCTATGCTCTGAGCTCAGGGTTCTCGGATTTCAGGGTTCTATGCTTTGACCTCAGGGTAATCTGATCTCAGGGTCCTATGCTCTGACCTCAAGGTTATATTCTCTGACCTCAGGGTTCTATGCTCCTGTGGAAAGGTCCTGACAAAGCACAGACGCTTATCTCGGCCGTGGTCGATGAAACTGTTGCGATTGGACGGAACAAACTCCAAAGACCAGAGGGGACATTAGCTGCATGGACATTTGATTGGCCTGCTGCCAATGACCTATTGGAATAATAACCACAGCAACAAACTGAAACTGAATCGAAGAAACAAAAAAAAGACAACAACACTGGCAGTAATGGTAATGTGCACTGGTGATAATATGATGTGATAATATATATATATATGTATATATGCATGTATATATCGTTCTTACTTGAAATAATGTTATGCTTGTGGAAGCCTCCAGGGAAGAAAAGATATTTGATAAAAAAATTAAATAAACACATGATATTAAATGAATCAACACATTTCTTTAATGCCCCACTTGTATTACATGACATCGTCACAACATTAACTTCCAGTGATGATCAACAAACGCTACGCTTCATCAATTACGTCTCAGGATTTCGAACTCGCAAAAATAGGAATCATTTTTAAGGCGTCGGGTTTATTGATGCAATAATTGGTGAATGACCCTGGTGTTCTCTGATTGGAGAAGTGCACGTGTCACTTCCTTCATCAATAGTTTCTATTCTAGTCCATTTCATCAATGACACACACGTCCATTAAGTTACACAGAAAGAAAAAAGAAAGATACATTAACAACAAATGTTAAACACAAAGTCAGGGATTAACAACATCTCTCAATACTGTGTGTGTGTGTGCGTGCGTGCATGTGTGTGTGTGGGTGTCTACAGGCGATTTGAGATGGAGCTGGTGACTGACGGTCGGATCAACTCTTCCATTATCAGAGCGAGGGTGTGGCACAACTCCTTAGCCTGCAAGAGAGATTAAGAGTGTTTTCATAAGCAATAGATTATATATCTGACAAGTGCATCAGTTTCTCCAATGTCCATGAATGCAGTCCAACGTGCAGAAAAATAAGAACGCTAGGAAACGTGTGCAGCCGAAGCCCAGAGTCGCACCTGTTTGAGATGAATGGTGACTTTTTTCAGTTGGCCCGGGTTGCTGTAATTGATGTCCACAGCTGGCACTTTGCCTTGTTTCTTGGGGCGGATGGTGCACATGGACTGCACATCTGCCAACGGAATCAGAAACGCTCGCTCCTGCAAAAAAAATCAGAAAGCAGAATCCTTGAGATGGCGGCTACTGGCTTTGAGTTGACGACTGCATGGTTGGGCGGCGGCGTCACGTCGGCTGCTGGAAGGTTTTATGGGCGCCAACACTTGGCAACATGAAAATAGCTTTGGGTTATGCAAAGCAGGCTGGAAGAAAATTGCACCCCTACAACTGTACTGCATTAATATGAGATAGGAACAACAGCCCAACACCAATGCTGATTGAAGAAAGGTGAACTGGATCAGACCAGAGTGACCTTGACCCAAGTATAACTTTGGTACATGGACATCTTTTGTACTGATAAAATCCCATATTCATATGAGTGATGGGTCAGGGAGTGTTTCAGTACTGTGGTTGCTGGAGGTACCTGTGTTTTGGGGTGGAGAAACAGCACCCCCTCCTGGCTGATGCTGAGCATGCACGGGGAGGGACAGCCATGCTGACTGACCTTCTGGGCCAAGAAAGTGTTGGAGCCAAACAGAGGCATGGTGCTCAGAATCTCTGAAGGACAGACAAATGCAGACGAATACAGTTATTATCAGGAGAGAAGAAAAAGAGGAAAACGAAGAAGAGGGGGAAGGGAAGAGAAAGTACCCACCAATGAATTTCATTTTGGCGTCTTGAGGACTGAGGGAGTACATTGCAGCTATGTGGCCCCGACTGAAGGAGTGGATCTCTTCAGCTCTGCTGCTGAGTTCATTCTGTGAAGGCAGGTACTCCTTTGTCTCTGGCCTGGAGGAGACATACAAAGAACAAAGTACACATACTTACACTGAGAGGACTTCAGGAGTTTGGCCTAAGAGTCAACTTGTTAAGTTGGGATGTGGTTAGCTTAGCTTAGCGTAATGACTGAAAGCATAGAGCTGTAAAAAACACTATTTGTGGAGTTATGTGCTGAAGCTGTTTATCAGTGTCAGACTGATAAAGGCTGCTTCCTGGAGTATTGTTGTCACCTTTAGGCTGCCAGGTTTGGTTCCACTGTGCCCGACACTCTTTATGCTGAGCTATGCAAACGAAGTCCTGACTCCAGCTCCATAGCAATTTTCTTAAGGCCTTTACACACCAGGGGTATTATTTTGGGAAATTAATTGCGTTTTTGAACTCTTGTTTTTGTTGTCTCTGGAAGCTGCAGCGACCTGTCAATCACAGTAAGCCCGCCCAAAAGCATAATCCACTTTATGGACTATGGACTATTGACTAAATGACCATAATTTACTAAATGAACATCATGCTGTATTGAAGAAGACTTGAAACTAGAGATTGAGACATAAACTCATGTTTACAATGTTTACTGAGGGAATACATCAAGAGAGAAGTAGAGTCATTTTCTCATAGACTTCTATACAACCAGAGGAGTTGCCCTCTGGTGGTCAGAAGAGAGAATGCAAGTTTTTAAACATTTCCACATTGGCTTCACTCGGCAGAACTGGAGGTAGCCGCCTGGATGGAAGAAAGCTTTCATTGTGAGTAATGTCATTATATTTTAGGGAAAGAATCAAAGACAACATGGTTGTTTGAAGAGTTGGAGGCAGCCATAAAGGACCTTGTTTATGTTAGTTGCATCTCAGTGATGTATTTGTGTTGGATTCCTTATTTTATTCTTCTTTGGTCGAGCTGCCCAAAATATCCCGTTCCTAAAGTGATCAGTATCGTATTATCGTGTGACTCACAGTGAGAGATGATCTCTTTGATCCTGAGCCAGGTGTTGGAGGGCACACAGCTCCGCTACCTGCTGGACTGATGAGGGGCCGCCAGCAGCAGGAGTGAGCACCAGCCGCCCACTGAGGTAGTCGGCCCGGAGCTACAACACAGACAGCATGAGCACAATGAACTGGATCCTGAACCAGCAGCTGGACTATGCTACTATTACTACTACTAGTATCACTACTGCCACTACTACTACTACTACTACTACTACTACTACCACTACTGCCACTACTACTACTACTACTACTACTACTACTACTACTTCTCCTGACTGTCGTAAAGCGATTGTTGTCACCTGCTGGTAGTGGAACTCCAGATAGAGGTCGCTGTTGAAGGACAGAGGGTTCCTCCACATCAGTCGTCTCAGGGAAAAGAAGATGGAGCCGTCGTCCAGCAGGAAGTCGAACAGATACTCCTCGCCGTGGAGGGGACGCACCATCCCATCTGACAGAGGGGCAGGACGTCGATCTGTTAATCTGACACTTTTGTTTTGTTTGACTCGCAGCTAACGTGGCATGAACATCGTATTTACAGTGCTGAGGGAGGGTGTGGGGTCAATTCTAGCCGAATAAATGAGCATTTGACCTTTTATTTTGTAACAATCTGCATCTGGGACTTCTCTTCGCACAATTTACGTCCGATCCGCACTGAGCATGTGCAACTCTCAACAGAGAGGGGACGAATCCCTCGTTAGCTACTTCCACCATCGGCTCCGGGAGAGACAACTGACGTGTCCAAAAGTCAACGCCGGAGCTAACCAAATGTTAGCAATTTGGAAATACTTACAAATACTTTACATTGTAGATAGTAGATACTAAACGAAAGTGATATCATCGCTTCTATCTGTGACGCAGGCAGGACAACAGCATCTTTTACAGCTAGGAATAAAAAAGCAGATCTTTTTTCTAAGGCTAACTGTGCTTTCTATCCTGGATATCAATTAGAAACAGGATCAGTTGGATTTACCACGATGTCGGTTGGCAAAGATGGAGAACTCTTTGATTTCTGTGAGATTTGAGATGCCCATGTCTTTACAGAACTCTGTTAACACCTCTGCTGCCATCTGGACGGAAGATACAAAACACAACCACAGAGATATTGATCATTAACAACAGACTAAGGTTTTTTGTATACAATAGTTTAAAATTAATCTTATGACGAAGCTATTCAGACTAAAAAAGGAATTTCTATGAGAGTGGGGAAAGATCTGGGAAACCATTATCCAGACAATTACAACAAAAAGAGATGTGTCAAATATAAATGGCAAACTTAGGCAAATGGAAATTGATAAATCTTATCTCATGGGGAAATATTAACATCACTAAGATGACGGTAGCTCCACAATATAATAACATCTCTATGATGATACCAGTGACCATTTCTAAAGAAATCTTTAAAACAATATAATCATCGGATGAAGGATTTCTTATGGAATAACAAAAAACCTAGAATCAGTATGAAAAAAACTCTTTGCCTCCACAGCTAGTGGGGATTGGCTCTTCCCACTATGGAATTATTTAACATAACATTTGAAATGAATGAGCTACTGGGAAAATTATGCCTCTAGCCCCGCGTGGGTAAAAATGGAGGAGGGTACTGGCAGAGCCATCTCGGGTTATGGATTTATCACAAAAAAAAACAGAAAACATTCGGAACAAAGAAATCTAATTTCTTTGGCTAGGAAAAGGAATACATGTTATCGAAGAGCTCTAAGATACGGCTGATTTAGATCATTTGAGGACCTTAAAGAACAATTGAATTTAGTTGAAAAGGGGGACTTCTGGAAGGAGCGAGGAGCACCATAGCTTTATTTGTTGGACTTCAAAGAGAGGAGCTTCCAAATGCTTCCCGTACCTTACACTCCGCCTCAATATTTTATAGAAAAATGTCCGATATTCCAACTAGAACTTGCAAAGGCCTGAGCCTGATGTGGCAAAAAGGATCTTGGCATTGAGATTGGGGAAGACGTATGGCAAGAGATCGGAGCCTGTGATACGAGGGATGCACCCAGAAAGTTTAACCATTCCAAAATTGTACAAAGATATAATTTTACATCCCTGAAACTGTGTAGAATGCAGGAATCTTACACTGAAGCTGCGTATCTTGATGGGGAAATCCACTCCTCCTGGTAGCTGGATGGGAATACGTCGGGAGGTTTTGCCAGCCTGCAGAAAGCAGAGACACACTCAAACAAACAGCTCAGCTGTGAATGCAGAATGTGAATGTATGTACTGCTTATGAAGTACACCCTGAGTGTTGGGGTAACTTGCCAGAATGGCCTCCATCTCGATGTCGGAGGGGATGTTACGGCGGCCGCCAAAGCTGAGAGACTGCTGGAGGTTATCCTGACACACGCCGGCCAGCTCTGAGGAAACGCGTATGCGCGAGAGACCTTAAGTACATCTGAATGTGTTTTAACACCACAATGACTTGTGGAGAGAAGCATTTGTTTCGTAGTGCTGTGTCTGCAGTTTAGTGTACGTTTCTTCTACCTTGGTACGGGTGCTCGTAGTCCTGAGAGATGTCGCGTAGGTGACGGGTGACGTGCGGCTGCAGAGTACCTGAGCAGGGGAAGAACCCGGTCATCAGGTGGAGCAGCCGCCAGCCGAGGGTGCAGATGGACCTGTGAAGACAACACAAGCAGGGAAAATACAGTATTAGCGTTTTAGTCATCCTTAAAATGGAAAATACCTGTGGAAACAGTGGCTGTCCCAAAAGTGTTTTGCAATTGTGTGGTCAATTTCTGTTATTAATTTTAAAGAAAGGTTCTGTAGGAGCACCTTGGTCTCCGAATGGTATGCTATATAAAGACGACCTCCAGGGTTTCATTCTGACCTTGGCTTTACTTTTCAGACCGGGTTTGTAATAACTAGAGATGATCTAACAGTCTGGATACTAAGAGCGGTACTTGGGCTTTGAGTATCAGCCGACATCATGTGACACTCAGTTGGGTTGCTGGTGGTTTGCTTGATGACCTGGCAGTAGATCTCATCTCTCAGCAGCTCCTTTTCCTTCCCCAACTGAACAGAAGAGACAAACTCGTCTTTCAATCCCACAGAAGTCTATTCAAGGTCTGTCAAACTCACACGGAGACTCAAAGGCGCGGCATAAATGCAGCCCGTTAGATTACACCGCCTGAAAGAGCACCGACCAGCAAAATGTGGCTCAAGCAGTCCGTCTGGGTGTTCTTCTTTTTCATCGGCAGGTCACCCATAAACTGCATCAGGTCTGGAGGGACAAATAAAAGGGAGAAGGAGTAACGGAGGAGTGACAGTGGGCTCAGTGTGTATCCGTATGGCTCACGAGGATGCACTCACTCATGAAGCACTGGACCGACAACTCATTGATGTCAAGGTCATTGTAGAGAATGAGGGACTCCTGTATGGGAACCTGCATGAACAAAAGACAGGGCAGTTAGTGGAGTTGGATTTATTCCTGAAGACCTCCTGATGATGCATTTACATATTTAAACAAGACAATTCAGTCATCTGGTGACACATTTGTTCCCTCTGATCTCAACTAATGAAGTTAAATATCATGACAACTGAGGCAGCATTTATACATAAAAAGGTACTGTTAGCGTATTACAAATTGGATGCCTGGTAGAAACTCCGGAAGAATTCAGCCGAACAACTTCTCTCATTTTGGTAGATTTATTTCTCTGGTCACAAGCAAAGTATAAGCGCTGCACTTGCAAGAGCAGGGAGTCGTTTCGTCAACACGCAGGTTGGAAACCAAACAAACTTTCACCACAACCGGATGTTCGGCTGTTTTATACACAGATTTCCGTCACAGGTTTCATCGCATCATCCTAACATCTAATTGGCTCTAACCCTTCAAGGAGGAGGAAAGACACATGTCCTCTCCTTGTCTCACAAGACTGGGGCGTCCATGGCCAGTCCCACTGCACCTGGTCTAACATAATGATAACATGTGAGTGTTGTGGCGGTGCCCGGTGTGTATCTAGTCTAAACAGTCAGTGGTTCCCCAGGGACCTCTCCAGCTTCATGTTATTATTCTGACCCTAAGCGACCTGAACAGGTTTCATAGACAAAAATGTACAATTATATAACGAATGTCATGATTTATATTTTCAGTACGCATATTCCTTTTAGATGTCAGTAATGACTCTTTTATATAACTGGTTTCTCATCATCTCAGCCAGATGTCTGTGGGGGACCCTGTGTGGACCATGCGTGTAGCTGTCTGTCCATCCCTAATCTCAAACACTACTAAACCCATTTAGTCATTTATTTATTATTCTATTGTTTTGGCTCACTTAGCTCAGCTTAATCTTTAATTAAAACATGTGTTAATAAAATGCACTGTTATTCCTATCTGTCCACTGTGGGTTGCTGTAGCAGACCCTGTACTGCAACGCTATCATAGATCCCACGTGGTTACGTACAGGCTATATGAAATAAGTTTGGCACACCGGCACAATTCAACATCTGCTGTGGTTGAAAGACATTATTTCCTTCACCATTGATTCCACAAAGACAGCTTGTATACAGGCAAGTACAAACCATGACAGATGATGTGAGAGGGATTTACAGACTTACTTCAGTGTGTTGAACCGCTTCTGCAAAATTTCTTCCGCTTGCTGGCAGACCTGTCGTCCCCACTCTTTAATGAACAAATAATAGCAGCACCAAATTAGCCACGACACGTCACAAACCCAAACCATTCCAACTTACTCCACAATAGTCATCAGCCTTCTAACATACCGGAAATACTTCATGGCAAACTCAGCCATGCCCGAGAGAGTCTCCAGCTCATGGAATGAGCCCTGGATTGAGCTCCGGTCGGCTCTCTGGACCACGGCCTCTTTACCGAGCAGCTCTGGATCGACGCCGCCCACGGGCCTGCTGATCGGACCTGGAGGCGAGCCCTTGGGTGGACCTGCAGTTGTAGCGCCCCTCGCGCTTTTCCTCCTGTCTTCTATTCGGTTAAGGGGCAGACAGTGGTAGTCCGGGGCCGCCGATGGCTGGGTGAGGTCATCAGCGAAAAGACCAGAGCGCCCTCCCATAGTGCCAAAACGCCAGCCTGGTGGAAACACAGACGAAAATGTTTTTCCATGAGAAAGAGATCACGAAATACATTGAATGAGCATAATAAGGCATATCCGAACCTAAAAACTGCTAGGTTATCACCTGTCTAGAGTCCTTCCATTGGCTGCAGTTTGATGATGTCACCCTTGCTGAAGCTAAGCAGACTTTTGTCATCTGTTACAAAACTCTTCAGGGCAACCACATGGCCTGAGTCCTAGAGGGCAGGGAGAGAGATGGTTTAGGAGGATGATATGTGGGTCACATGGCCAAAAGAGGCCCCAGAGCATCAAAATGAAATATAATGATGAATGATGGTGATTTAGGACTAAAGGAGTACCCGGATGAGCTCCTGGAGGAAGAACCGGATCATGGCAGTGATCTGAGGAGCTTTGGATGACTGCATCACCAACTTTTCCCTCGCCAGCTCCAGTTCCACTCTGTCTGCCCCCTGGAGGTCAACTGACAGCAACTCTGCGAAGCTATATTCATGCAGACCCGGGTTATCATTCTGAGCAGGAAACACAAGCTGAAAGTGACAACAGCAGATACTAGGGCTGTACCAAATGTCCTTTTTTTGTGTTTCTAGTGAGGTTTTCAAATGAAGCTTTGAAAGTCTTTCTTCGTATTTTATGACAGACAAAAAAGAGCCCACTGTTTTTTAATCGTATTTAAGACGACAAATATTTAGCATGACACAAAAAACTAAAAACTAACCAACTTCCTATCTTTGACCAAAGACTAACCAAATTGATGTGAAAATATGGATAAAACCCAGAAGGTATGTTGTCTACCTGTAGCTTGTGAGCAGACGCAGGTGTTTGGGGTTGATGCCTGATGCCCTGATCACCTTCAGGAGACGAATGCCCCGGTGAGACACGCCCAAAACCTGAGCATCCCCTCTGTCAAACTTCAACAGATACAAAGAGAAGATGTCTGTCAATATGCGCAAGTAGGTAGTGTTCCGGCAACAACTATTGCTTGAAATGAGACAGCCAGTATGCCCCCCTAAAAATATTGTATAAGTCACCATAAAACAGACCCAGATGAGTGAAGCCGGTGTGGAAGTGTCTTAAAACTTGCGTTATCTCTACCGACCAGCAGGGGGCGACTCCACTGGTTGTATAGAAGTCTGAGAAAATTACTTCTCTCTTGATTTATTCCCTCCGTAAACATTGTGAACATGTACAGTATTTATCTCAGTTGCTGGTTTCAAGTCTTGTCAAATTGCAGATTTAAAGACGTAATCAGCCGAGTCTTGTGATTGGTTCACCAGCCCCACAAGCATGAAACCATGTTCCCGTTACCCCTTTACATGCGTGTCCTTGCGATGTTACTGCTTTCATTCACAAAACCAATGAAGTGGACGTTAAGGCATCAAGTGTCCACCTGAAAGTTGTAGGAAAGTCCCTTATCGGTCCTAAGGCATTAAAGACCAAGAAAGATACCTATGATCAACATGTGGGCATAAGCAACCAGATATTCATCTACGTCTAAATCAACATATTTGCATCCAAGGATGTGTGTCACCTCAGATACTTGGGCCTTCAGAAAGTAGGGATGAAAAGATCTTCTCACGGAAACAACATCAACAAACCCACTCACAGTGGGCCGCTTTGAAAACATCTTCCATTTGTGGGTGAATGCCGCCCTATATCCGCTAACGAGGGGTACATTGTTCTTTGTGATTTTTGTGTAACGACTTGAAAATCAAACGGTGTGGTTTCCTTTTCTGCACCCGGAATGATCCTGGATGTTACTTGATTTGACTGTCGTGCTTCGTGCCGTGCCCTCTCAGCGATGTGATGTGTTGGAGTCGCACTTTACGTCTGTGATGATGTACAAAAACTGCGTGTGTGTGTGTGTTATGCTGTGAGGTCAAGTGTGCCATTTGGCCACTAGAATTGATGCTGAGTGATGGCAATGTTTGTATAGAGTAACATTTTCCTTCTCAAATCAATGCTTATTTTTCAAGGTTGCATTATTTACTGAAGAAATATTTCCACAATAAGTAGAATGTAATAAAGCTTGGTTTAAGTTTTCTCAAACTGCCCCTGTGTCGTGTGCTTGGCCCCCAGATTCTTGTCGAGAACCGCGGTGTGGCTGAAAAGTGCCAAGTAGATTGAAAGATGAGTTTTTGAGATTCACAAAGGACACACATGCCCAGTTTAAATCATGCATGCACAACACGTTCTCACACCAGCGGGTCGAGTAACGCAGCTTGCCATTGGCACAAACTATGATGCTCTACCTCTATAAAAATAAAAGTTCAGAAGCTAATTTAATAATGTTGTGTCGCTAGTTGTTAAATGAGTTCTGTAGCAGCCACCAGATGTCGTATGCATGTCCGCATGCATGCCCTCCATGTTCAGCTTCTTTGCAATACATCGTTTTCTAAACTATGTCGGACTTTTCAAACCCTCCAGCCAGCAGACACAGCTCCTCTCTGGGCAACGCGTTGTGTTGGTGCGTCTCTGCTCTCTCTTGTTCCTCCTGCATCGCTCTTTTACGTTTTTTAATGTAGCGACGGAGTTTCTTCATGCTGTGATAGTGGGCGGGCTGTACCCAGCATGCAGTTCGGCGGTGTAAATTTAATAAATGTACAATTTCTATGGTTAAAAGTTGTTTATGTGTCACAAACAATTATGTTGTGCTGTTGTACCCTGTTAAAGAGCATTAGTTGTGGGTTATGCACATTGTCGAGCGTGTTAGAGAGCGTTAGTTGCGGGTTATTAATTGTTGTTATAATTTAAACCATGACTCAGCACCAGCAGGACGCAGTGATGACGCGCTGAGCTTGTCAACGCTGATTGGCTCTATTTATTTTATTTTTTTCTGGCGGAAATGGGCTTCTATAGGGCCGACCGCTTCGCTAGTGTATATATATATATATATATATATATATATATATATATATATATATATATCGTTCTTACTTGAAATAATGTTATGCTTGTGGAAGCCTCCAGGGAAGAAAAGATATTTGATAAAAAAATAAAATAAACACATGATATTAAATGAATCAACACATTTCTTTAATGCCCCACTTGTATTACATGACATCGTCACAACATTAACTTCCAGTGATGATCAACAAACGCTACGCTTCATCAATTACGTCTCAGGATTTCGAACTCGCAAAAATAGCAATCATTTTTAAGGCGTCGGGTTTATTGATGCAATAATTGGTGAATGACCCTGGTGTTCTCTGATTGGAGAAGTGCACGTGTCACTTCCTTCATCAATAGTTTCTATTCTAGTCCATTTCATCAATGACACACACGTCCATTAAGTTACACAGAAAGAAAAAAGAAAGATACATTAACAACAAATGTTAAACACAAAGTCAGGGATTAACAACAACTCTCAATACTGTGTGTGTGTGTGCGTGCGTGCATGTGTGTGTGTGGGTGTCTACAGGCGATTTGAGATGGAGCTGGTGACTGACGGTCGGATCAACTCTTCCATTATCAGAGCGAGGGTGTGGCACAACTCCTTAGCCTGCAAGAGAGATTAAGAGTGTTTTCATAAGCAATAGATTATATATCTGACAAGTGCATCAGTTTCTCCAATGTCCATGAATGCAGTCCAACGTGCAGAAAAATAAGAACGCTAGGAAACGTGTGCAGCCGAAGCCCAGAGTCGCACCTGTTTGAGATGAATGGTGACTTTTTTCAGTTGGCCCGGGTTGCTGTAATTGATGTCCACAGCTGGCACTTTGCCTTGTTTCTTGGGGCGGATGGTGCACATGGACTGCACATCTGCCAACGGAATCAGAAACGCTCGCTCCTGCAAAAAAAATCAGAAAGCAGAATCCTTGAGATGGCGGCTACTGGCTTTGAGTTGACGACTGCATGGTTGGGCGGCGGCGTCACGTCGGCTGCTGGAAGGTTTTATGGGCGCCAACACTTGGCAACATGAAAATAGCTTTGGGTTATGCAAAGCAGGCTGGAAGAAAATTGCACCCCTACAACTGTACTGCATTAATATGAGATAGGAACAACAGCCCAACACCAATGCTGATTGAAGAAAGGTGAACTGGATCAGACCAGAGTGACCTTGACCCAAGTATAACTTTGGTACATGGACATCTTTTGTACTGATAAAATCCCATATTCATATGAGTGATGGGTCAGGGAGTGTTTCAGTACTGTGGTTGCTGGAGGTACCTGTGTTTTGGGGTGGAGAAACAGCACCCCCTCCTGGCTGATGCTGAGCATGCACGGGGAGGGACAGCCATGCTGACTGACCTTCTGGGCCAAGAAAGTGTTGGAGCCAAACAGAGGCATGGTGCTCAGAATCTCTGAAGGACAGACAAATGCAGACGAATACAGTTATTATCAGGAGAGAAGAAAAAGAGGAAAACGAAGAAGAGGGGGAAGGGAAGAGAAAGTACCCACCAATGAATTTCATTTTGGCGTCTTGAGGACTGAGGGAGTACATTGCAGCTATGTGGCCCCGACTGAAGGAGTGGATCTCTTCAGCTCTGCTGCCGAGTTCATTCTGTGAAGGCAGGTACTCCTTTGTCTCTGGCCTGGAGGAGACATACAAAGAACAAAGTACACATACTTACGCAGAGGACTTTGGCCTAAGAGTCAACTTGTTAAGTTGGGATGTGGTTAGCTTAGCTTAGCGTAATGACTGAAAGCATAGAGCTATAAAAAACACTATTTGTGGAGTTATGTGCTGAAGCTGTTTATCAGTGTCAGACTGATAAAGGCTGCTTCCTGGAGTATTGTTGTCACCTTTAGGCTGCCAGGTTTGGTTCCACTGTGCCCGACACTCTTTATGCTGAGCTATGCAAACGAAGTCCTGACTCCAGCTACATAGCAATTTTCTTAAGGCCTTTACACACCAGGGGTATTATTTTGGGAAATTAATTGCACTTTTGAACTCTTGTTTTTGTTGGAAGCTGCAGCGACCTGTCAATCACAGTAAGCCCGCCCAAAAGCATAATCCACTTTATGGACTATTGACTAAATGACCATAATTTACTAAATGAACATCATGCTGTATTGAAGAAGACTTGAAACTAGAGATTGAGACATAAACTCATGTTTACAATGTTTACTGAGGGAATACATCAAGAGAGAAGTAGAGTCATTTTCTCATAGACTTCTATACAACCAGAGGAGTTGCCCTCTGGTGGTCAGGAGAGAGAATGCAAGTTTTTAAACATTTCCACATTGGCTTCACTCGGCAGAACTGGAGGTAGCCGCCTGGATGGAAGAAAGCTTTCATTGTGAGTAATGTCATTATATTTTAGGGAAAGAATCAAAGACAACATGGTTGTTTGAAGAGTTGGAGGCAGCCATAAAGGACCTTGTTTATGTTAGTTGCATCTCAGTGATGTATTTGTGTTGGATTCCTTATTTTATTCTTCTTTGGTCGAGCTGCCCAAAATATCCCGTTCCTAAAGTGATCAGTATCGTATTATCGTGTGACTCACAGTGAGAGATGATCTCTTTGATCCTGAGCCAGGTGTTGGAGGGCACACAGCTACCTGCTGGACTGATGAGGGGCCGCCAGCAGCAGGAGTGAGCACCAGCCGCCCACTGAGGTAGTCGGCCCGGAGTCCGAAAACCTACTTCTCCCTGAGAACTATATGTTTTGAACTATGTGTTTTCTCTTTATTGGTGTATTGTTTACTGACTGCTTGATAGTGTATATTATTTTGATCACTTTGTTCATGATTTGAGAGCAGTGTTTGATTTTGAGCACAGGTAAATCTGTTTTGAGGCGAAAGTTTCATTTTGCAAGAGGATTCAGAGGTTTTGTAAATAGTGCTTGAAGATGAGGTTTTGTGCTTACAGTTTTGAGAAAATGGGTGACCGTTTCAAGAAATGTGTCTTAGCAATTGAGAAAAACTGTAACACCTTGTATGTACATATAATGGAAATAAACATCATAGCCATCATACAGTTATCTTTATGGCAGAACAGTAGTATTAGATTGTATTATGTATGTTTTCTTAAACATCCTATATTGCATTATTTCATATAGAGCTGCAACGATTAGGTGATAACTCAATGAATTGTGCAGCAACCTTTTCAAACACTGTCGCCCAAGTCCTGAAAATGCGTCTCAGGCTTCCCTCAGCTCTGGAGTCTAATCACCGCTGCCATCTTGGTCCAATGGTGATGGCAGAGAGTCAGATAACAGCTCGCAGTCTCAGAGAAGTCAGGAGAGCGGGAGACTCTCCAGGAGTACGCCCTGGCCATGATTCAGTGCAAGGTGCTGAAGCAACTGGAGAACCTCGAGCAGCAGAAGTATGACGACGAGGACATTAAGTTCCTGCTGGAAAAGCTGGGCGAGAGCGTGCAGGATCTCAGGTACCCGGTCGCTTCCATTTCATGGACAACGGACCATCTATTTTCAGCCATCAGTAGCTCTGCTCGGGAGAGCAGATTGCAAAAAGAAACGCTTGCAACAAATCTTTCAAAGAAAAGGATATTCTAGTGCTGTGCATGTATCTGGTAGATCTTCATGAAGCTACTCTTTAAAAAAATTTTTAGACTTTTTATTATGAATGCTGTATTCTCTTCATGTGTGAGTGACCTGTAGATAAGATCTGAAGTGTTTGATCTAGCCTCTCACATCACAGCTCTTCACCAGATGGGTTAAAAAACAATCTGCTATTTTTGCAGAGGGAAAAATAATAAGTGACCCTTGGACTCTCCACTTAACTTGCTGAAGCAAGAAAAAAATAATCGTTTTCGTGTTCTATGTTTCATCTCATCAACAGCTCATTCGATGAGCTCTGAGCTCAAGTCCGGCCGCCTGGAATGGAGTCCTGTGCACAAGTCGGAGAAGTTCTGGCGCGAGAACGCCGTCCGCCTGAATGAGAAGAACTACGAGCTCCTCAAGTAAGATGAAGCTTTTATTGTAATGGCACAAAATACGCTTTGTCATACACTAAGATGTAGGGCTGCACCATTATGACCTAAAATCAGACGTTATCTCAGGCGATCACGTTCATTTAATTGTGAGAAGCCCAAATCATGATTGAGATTAATATTCAATTAATTGTGCAGCCCTACTATGACGTTGCCGATACAGAAGTGAATTAAATACAGCTTTAATTGTATGAAAGTTTTTCGGAATTTCAGTCTGAGAAAGAAAAAAAGAAAGGCATGATTTCATTCAAAGAAATTGAATAAATGGAATGTGATGTTTTATCCATGTTGCATACGATTAGGTTATACTGTTTATCAAATTTAAAAAATATATATTTATATATATTCTTGAATTTAAATATTAGCTGGTCACATGTGTTCAAAAAACTTCACTCGCATTGAGTTTTGTGGTCATCTCAGCTCGTACTTCTAACGGCTCCTTAAAAGTCACAGATTCATCAACATCATCTCTTAACGTGTGTGTGTGTGTGTGTGTGTGTGTGTGTGTCTCCAATCTAAAGATTACAAAACATCAATTTGTGCCTCTTCTTTGTTATTCAAGTCACAAACTGTTCGTGTTACTGACATTCAGTAAAAATGTCATCATCTCATTGTCTGATCGCTGTCCTCTCTCTGGCCGTGGTTACACTCGTCTTTTCAATGCAACCTTTGTGATCGAATCCCCTAGACCAGAACACATTTCACCTCCCATAACGCTCCTATTTTATGATGCTTGCTCTTCCCTCCTAGATTATTAATAGACTTAATAGACTATTCATTGAAGAATTGCTGCTTATGAAGTTCCACTTATTCGGTGCGAACCACTTTTTCCCGTAACTTCCTTACAATAATTGTTTCCTGTTATTTAAAAGCTTTTATTCTAACGCAGCAAAATGAACTAACTCAACCTAAGTGAAGAGTCTCAGCTCTGCTCCAGCCTCGGTTTTCCTCCTCTGTTTGTGGAGGGAAGATGATGCAAAACCTAAGTCTTGTCTGGATTGTGCCCACATGCTGTCCACACCTCACTGAGATCCCAACTTATTGCAAGCCAGGCCTCTTGATGAAGTCATACATACGGCTGATGGGACCCCAATGCGAGCCAGATCTGATCTCAGAGCATACAGACGTGACAGTTATTGCATCCCAGCATGATTGGATGAAATGGCCTCTGTAATCAGCTCAGACATCATCTCCGCTTAATTGACCCTCTTTTTGTATTCACGTCTGTCCCCGACTCTCACCCACGCTTTGTCTGACTTTGAACCCAGAGGTCTCACTTATTCAGAAGCCTCATGTTCTTGAATTTTGATTTTAGAGTTTGGGTTTCTCAGTATTAAAGTAACATTAACCTTGGCTTCAGAGAAATCAGTCAATTTCTGCATCCAACACTTTGTCAGTGAATGAAATATCCAATAATCTGTTTACTTCATGCAGCATCTGGGAAATATGATCTGCCTATTGATGCAGAGTGACCTCACCATTTAAATGCCTCCTATTTTGTCTCCCTTTCTCGATTAGGATCTTAACGAGGCTCTTGGAGGTGTCCGATGATCCTCAAGTCATTGCGGTAGCAGCTCACGATATCGGAGAGTATGTGTGGCATTGGCAAACGGTAAGCCATGTTTCTGTGAAAACCAAGTCACATCAAAGCTTAAATACACTATGTGTAGGACTTTTGGGATAATGTACTTCTCACATTTAAAGAGGAAAATACGTTTATCTGAACACAAAGCACGAAGCTCACCAGACCTCCTCAAAGCACCGAGGAGATAAGAGAGATTGTTGTCAGATGATGCTGAAGTCCAGCGTGTTCTTCACTTTCGTCTTCCTAAATCCTCTGAGGCTTCTAGTTCTTGACTCGGCACCTCCTTTATCATCTCCATGTATTGTTTAGGTTTCCTCCAACGTTTGTTATCCTCATGACAGTGTGTGTGACAGATCCATAATGGGTTTTTCTTGTCTCCCATATTCATCTTATTAGCCTTAACATTCATAATTGGAGCCCACTAGATAAACGTTTAGTTGATAAGTAACATTACTTTTCCTTTTCTCTGGTCACACCATGTAGTCTGTTATCACATCATGCATTGTGTTTGTTTTTGTTCCTCTTCAAAGCACTATATTATTTCATCAGGCCAGTGATCCTTCATGAGATACAAAAAAAAGTTTCAGTCAGGCGGGATTCTATTACCTAGTGCTGGGTCACCGAATGACCTCAAACATGAAAACAGCCCCTGCTATCTGTCTGGATAAAGCTTTTCTCTCATCTCTCCTATTCAGGGTGATTGAGCAGCTGGGTGGAAAACAGCTGGTGATGAATCATATGCACCACGAGGACCAGCTAGTCCGTTACAACGCCCTGTTGGCCGTGCAGAAGCTCATGGTCCACAACTGGTGAGTTGAACCAGGCGTTCTGAACATGTGCATACAAACCATTCATAGCCCTGCACACCCTCGCAGGTATTTTCATTTATTTTTGGCTTATTAGAGGTCCGCTCAGGTTGAAGTTGGGCGGAGACATGCTGGGAATTATGCAAGGTTAATGGACTGTGTACTGATAAGATTGATAAAACTATAATTTGCTCCAACAAAGCCAGCAGGAGATTCAAAGAGATGTCACTCAAGCTCTGCCTGCACACGTCCACACAGCCCGAAAAAAAACTTAGTTGATGAATTCTATCAAGGCTTTTCAAGATTACCTTGATATACTTAAATACATGTTTATTACATCAGTATTCAGCTGGTAAAGTCTGTATTTGTTGCTTCATTTATGTCACGACGTACCAACTAGATAAGGGGCCGTGTGTTGAATGCTCACTGAGAATAAAAATGTAGCAGATCTATTTTCTTCTTTTTTGCTGTTGTGTTCGCACATCGAGGCCGATAGTGAGTCGGTTCGGCTTCGATGCTGTCAATCCGTTGCTTGATGGTTGTTGAGCGTGTGCCGAGCTTTGTGAGTCTGGCTGCAGCTTTGAGATTGCCTTTGTATTTGCAATAGTTCTGAACTGGGCTCACGCTTGGCGGGAGCTGTTTGTCTCAACGGGGTAGTTTGCATTCGCTTTCTTGCTGAGAGTTTCGGTGAAAAGATTGATGCAAATGTTCCTGTCTGTGCAGTGAATACGAGCCAGCAGCCGGTGAGCTTGGCTTCAATTCTTTGACAACAGAACTTAAGGAATCCTCATGTCGTGCGTTTTTGTCAACAACAAAAAACAACCGTTTATTATTCAGCATCAGTCTCAAATATCAATATCCGTATCTGCCTTAAAAATCCTCTTTTCTAGTTTCTGAGCGCAACCATCACAAACTCAATATGCTGTATTACTTCAGATGTAATGTTTAGCCTCCACTCCTCACGTTTCCTCAGCGCCCGAAGGCTCAACCTGCCCATTATCTCTGTGTGTTGTTTCTGTCCACTGGTTTGCTTGGAAACACTAAAGATCATCAAGCAAAAAAAGTGAAAATGTGTTTGTTTTGCCGCCACACAGCAAAATCAGCAGTGTTAATTCAACACCAATAGAGTTAAATTCAACACTTTGAAAGTGTCTATATTGGTCCACCCTATTTTGAGTTAAAACTACACTTTTAAAAGTGTTAAATGTTCAACACTGTGATAGAGTTGAAGCAACTCTCTCAGTAGTTGACATTTAACACCAGTCAACACAGGCCAGTGTTGAATTTACACAACACTAGTGTGCAGTGTCAGAATTTAACACTATCTGTATATTCTGTTTTAACACCGACTAGTGTTGCTGACCTATGTAACACTATAGAGGATTTAAAATGAAACTCTGTATTTTACTCTTGCAGAGTTGATTTATATATTTGTTTAAACACTGTAGGGAGTTATGATCCCTAATGCTATACATGATACAATTTTACTTTTGGATTCAGTATATTCCTAGTACTTAGTTACAAAGAAGAAAATCATCAATACAAAAGTTTGTTCAAATAAAACTTGTATTTTCAAGCCCACCACAAACATAGCATTTGCATTACAATAACATGTCTTAATTGGCAGCCTCAATAGCACAGGTCACACAAAACAATAGCACGGGTCACACAACATGGCAATGTGGCACAATGTATATTTCTTCATCCATCTCATTAGATAACTGTTTATCATAGGGTCTATAATAAATCAACTCATCAATAGAAATAACAGAAAATGAATCATCCCTCTCCTTGATACAGTAGGCACTGAAGTGCTCATCAAAATAGAGAGTATCAACTGTGCAAGTCAGAATGAAAGCTCGATCTTCATTTATAATGATACTGGTGATCTTTCCAAAAACAGGAACTTCCATATTTGTTTTAACACAAACAAACATACCAATTTGATACTCGGTTCCATAGTTCTTCACCCAATTGGTAGTTGACACATCAGAGTATGCATTCACATTTAACATTGCAATTAAAGCCTCACCACCCTCCAAGCTATCAATCGCTTCGTTCCTCACTGGACCAAACTCAAACCTCTGAAAATTAAAATTCTCCCAGTGATAAGCTAGCTGTCTCTGGTGTTGTTTGACCAATGTTTTTGTTATATTTGTGAAATTCTTGACAGATCTTTTAAAAAAATTGTGTTTGGCCTCAAACCTCATGCACCATACATGAAGGAGTGGGCCTATTTTACGAATACACCTTGGGTAATGGATCATGAAATGATGCTTTGGAATAAGTCTTTTCTCAGGAAACAAAGATTTGAATAGCTTGTGATGATCATTAATTAAATGCTTCAGATAATATGTCATACCGTTAGTAACAACTGGTGAAAATACTATATTCACAATTTGAAGCAAGAGGAGGAGCAGGTTCCAATAACTGTTATTTCTTTGAACTAGATCACCACAAATGAGAGGAGCGTTTCGCACAAGGCACCATGACTGGATAGCATTAAATCCAAGATCTTTGCTCTCATCCATTTTCAACCCACTTGGTCTGTTTCTTCTCTCAGTATAACCATAGTTGAAACTTTGAATTCTCTGCGACAATGATTCCAAAGATAAAAGTTTCTCCTTGACAAGGTATTGAAAGACAAGTTTCAGTTCGTACTGCACTACACCTTCAAGCAAGTCGTGCATGATGTCAACAGCATAATTGTCAGAGATGTGAAAAAAACGCAATGTATTGAGCAAGCATGTCTTCTTGACACCAAATGTTGTCACCAACATAGGATTTTCACGTAGCGCTGAACAATGTTCTGCATGGATGTTTTTTGTACGAAAAA
This sequence comes from Cottus gobio, assembly GCA_023566465.1. Lineage (NCBI taxonomy): Eukaryota > Metazoa > Chordata > Actinopteri > Perciformes > Cottidae > Cottus > Cottus gobio. The sequence goes on along the minus strand of CM042225.1, from coordinate 23,454,257 downwards.
TCCAGGGTGATCTTCAGTGAAGACACATTGAAACTCTTCCTTAATGGTTAAACAAAATCTACAACAATATGTTGCAGAAAAAGACTCAACATAACCAAACAGCCCGTGTAAACCAAGATAATAAATACTTATTATCATCTGTATATTGGTTTTAACTGCTATTGCAATTCTGGTTGGATGCTAAACTGCATTTCGTTGCTCTGTACTTGTAAATGTGTAATGACAATAAAGTTGAATCTAATCTAATCTAATCACCAGTTACTTGAATAACAGACCCTAGCAATGGTGAGTCAGAGAAAGGCACTTCTATTCCTTCATTTTCTAGTTTTTTAACATCATCAATGAGAGGCTTCAGTATTTCATCATATCCATACCTTTTCAGGTCTTGTGAGTGAAAAAGAGCCACAACATGAATATTAATCAACACAGAATTGCATTTTGGGGGCAGGTTTCGCAATATAAAGTAAATACAACCAAGTTTGTGTATCCCCTTCTTTGATCCTAAGGGATTTGCGGTCTCGAAATCGTCATAATATAGTTGAATCTGTAATGCATGTTTTTGCTGGCAAAACAAATTGTTTTTTTTAAAGTATGAACCATCACATATATCTTTAAAAATTCCTTCTTCCTCTTGTTTGGCCTGCAAGAAACAGTCACATATTTCACTATTTTTGAACATAGACTTCGGGGTTCCTAAGATGGGTACATACACAAACTTATCCGTTACAGGGATCTGATTGTAAACTCCTGTTGTTCGATCTCTACGTACATCAAATCGAACCCCAAGAACATACTCAACCGGCTCAACTATTTCCCACTTTTCCTTGAAATGCTTCTGTCGTTTGGCTTCTGTATTTAAGACTGAAAAAGGATTTTGTAGTTGTTCAAAACAACTGTCTAGCTTTTTTTCAAAGTCTGTTCCTTGAATCTCTGAAGTACAGTTGAGAACTGAGTCTCTCGCTTGACTGTGAATATCGTTTACAAGCTCTTCCATTGACCCGACCATTGCTTGGATAGTGCTCTCAGCAACACCTGATGATTGCAACTGTGCTACAACAGAACCACACATGTTTACCAAATGATGCTTGTCAACAGAGACCTTGGTGGTTACTGGAATGTCTGTACAGACTGCATTTGAAGTTGAAGGCTCATCTATCATTTGAGTCTCCATATTGTTAACAGTATTTGTTGAAACAGTGTCCCGGTGCAAACGAATAAGGTGTTTCTTGAACCCTGAATAAGTGCAAAAGAATGAAGAACATCCCAGTGGTGTAACTTGCAGATAAAACAAATCAACATATTTGCATCCAAGGATGTGTGTCACCTCAGATACTTGGGCCTTCAGAAAGTAGGGACGAGAAGATCTTCTCACGGAAACAACATCAACCTCATGTGAGTCCCCTGGATATAGAGGGACTTTCCCTACTTTTGATTTTGTAGACGATCATAGCCTTAAAAATATATATATATATTTTGGAAAAGGTGAGGTGTAATTGATTGCCCTTTCTTTCACAGGGAGTACCTGGGAAGACAACTGCAGTCCAGCGACCAGCAGCAAGCTCCGGCCGTGGCCACCCGAAGCTGAACCGTTCCCGTGCCCCCGTGTGTATCACTGTGTGGATGAGTGTGTCCTGTTTGTACATTGTTCTTTGTGATTTTTGTGTAACGACTTGAAAATCAAACGGTGTGGTTTCCTTTTCTGCACCCGGAATGATCCTGGATGTTACTTGATTTGACTGTCGTGCTTCGTGCCGTGCCCTCTCAGCGATGTGATGTGTTGGAGTCGCACTTTACGTCTGTGATGATGTACAAAAACTGCGTGTGTGTGTGTGTTATGCTGTGAGGTCAAGTGTGCCATTTGGTCACTAGAATTGATGCTGAGTGATGGCAATGTTTGTTTAGAGTAACATTTTCCTTCTCAAATCAATGCTTATTTTTCAAGGTTGCATTATTTACTGAAGAAATATTTCCACAATAAGTAGAATGTAATAAAGCTTGGTTTAAGTTTTCTCAAACTGCCCCTGTGTCGTGTGCTTGGCCCCCAGATTCTTGTCGAGAACCACGGTGTGGCTGAAAAGTGCCAAGTAGATTGAAAGATGAGTTTTTGAGATTCACAAAGGACACACATGCCCAGTTTAAATCATGCATGCACAACACGTTCTCACACCAGCGGGTCGAGTAACGCAGCTTGCCATTGGCACAAACTATGATGCTCTACCTCTATTAAAATAAAAGTTCAGAAGCTAATTTAATAATGTTGTGTCGCTAGTTGTTAAATGAGTTCTGTAGCAGCCACCAGATGTCGTATGCATGTCCGCATGCATGCCCTCCATGTTCAGCTTCTTTGCAATACATCGTTTTCTAAACTATGTCGGACTTTTCAAACCCTCCAGCCAGCAGACACAGCTCCTCTCTGGGCAACGCGCTGTGTTGGTGCGTCTCTGCTCTCTCTTGTTCCTCCTGCATCGCTCTTTTACGTTTTTTAATGTAGCGACGGAGTTTCTTCTTGCTGTGATAGTGGGCGGGCTGTACCCAGCATGCAGTTCGGCGGTGTAAATTTAATAAATGTACAATTTCTATGGTTAAAAGTTGTTTATGTGTCACAAACAATTATGTTGTGCTGTTGTACCCTGTTAAAGAGCATTAGTTGTGGGTGATGCACATTGTCGAGCGTGTTAAAGAGCGTTAGTTGCGGGTTATTAATTGTTGTTATAATTTAAACCATGACTCAGCACCAGCAGGACGCAGTGATGACGCGCTGAGCTTGTCAACGCTGATTGGCTCTATTTATTTTATTTTTTTCTGGCGGAAATGGGCTTCTATAGGGCCGACCGCTTCGCTAGTGTATATATATATATATATATATATATATATATATATATATATATATATATATATATCGTTCTTACTTGAAATAATGTTATGCTTGTGGAAGCCTCCAGGGAAGAAAAGATATTTGATAAAAAAATAAAATAAACACATGATATTAAATGAATAAACACATTTCTTTAATGCCCCACTTGTATTACATGACATCGTCACAACATTAACTTCCAGTGATGATCAACAAACGCTACGCTTCATCAATTACGTCTCAGGATTTCGAACTCGCAAAAATAGCAATCATTTTTAAGGCGTCGGGTTTATTGATGCAATAATTGGTGAATGACCCTGGTGTTCTCTGATTGGAGAAGTGCACGTGTCACTTCCTTCATCAATAGTTTCTATTCTAGTCCATTTCATCAATGACACACACGTCCATTAAGTTACACAGAAAGAAAAAAGAAAGATACATTAACAACAAATGTTAAACACAAAGTCAGGGATTAACAACAACTCTCAATACTGTGTGTGTGTGTGCGTGCGTGCGTGCATGTGTGTGTGTGGGTGTCTACAGGCGATTTGAGATGGAGCTGGTGACTGACGGTCGGATCAACTCTTCCATTATCAGAGCGAGGGTGTGGCACAACTCCTTAGCCTGCAAGAGAGATTAAGAGTGTTTTCATAAGCAATAGATTATATATCTGACAAGTGCATCAGTTTCTCCAATGTCCATGAATGCAGTCCAACGTGCAGAAAAATAAGAACGCTAGGAAACGTGTGCAGCCGAAGCCCAGAGTCGCACCTGTTTGAGATGAATGGTGACTTTTTTCAGTTGGCCCGGGTTGCTGTAATTGATGTCCACAGCTGGCACTTTGCCTTGTTTCTTGGGGCGGATGGTGCACATGGACTGCACATCTGCCAACGGAATCAGAAACGCTCGCTCCTGCAAAAAAAATCAGAAAGCAGAATCCTTGAGATGGCGGCTACTGGCTTTGAGTTGACGACTGCATGGTTGGGCGGCGGCGTCACGTCGGCTGCTGGAAGGTTTTATGGGCGCCAACACTTGGCAACATGAAAATAGCTTTGGGTTATGCAAAGCAGGCTGGAAGAAAATTGCACCCCTACAACTGTACTGCATTAATATGAGATAGGAACAACAGCCCAACACCAATGCTGATTGAAGAAAGGTGAACTGGATCAGACCAGAGTGACCTTGACCCAAGTATAACTTTGGTACATGGACATCTTTTGTACTGATAAAATCCCATATTCATATGAGTGATGGGCCAGGGAGTGTTTCAGTACTGTGGTTGCTGGAGGTACCTGTGTTTTGGGGTGGAGAAACAGCACCCCCTCCTGGCTGATGCTGAGCATGCACGGGGAGGGACAGCCACGCTGACTGACCTTCTGGGCCAAGAAAGTGTTGGAGCCAAACAGAGGCATGGTGCTCAGAATCTCTGAAGGACAGACAAATGCAGACGAATACAGTTATTATCAGGAGAGAAGAAAAAGAGGAAAACGAAGAAGAGGGGGAAGGGAAGAGAAAGTACCCACCAATGAATTTCATTTTGGCGTCTTGAGGACTGAGGGAGTACATTGCAGCTATGTGGCCCCGACTGAAGGAGTGGATCTCTTCAGCTCTGCTGCCGAGTTCATTCTGTGAAGGCAGGTACTCCTTTGTCTCTGGCCTGGAGGAGACATACAAAGAACAAAGTACACATACTTACACTGAGAGGACTTCAGGAGTTTGGCCTAAGAGTCAACTTGTTAAGTTGGGATGTGGTTAGCTTAGCTTAGCGTAATGACTGAAAGCATAGAGCTGTAAAAAACACTATTTGTGGAGTTATGTGCTGAAGCTGTTTATCAGTGTCAGACTGATAAAGGCTGCTTCCTGGAGTATTGTTGTCACCTTTAGGCTGCCAGGTTTGGTTCCACTGTGCCCGACACTCTTTATGCTAAGCTATGCAAACGAAGTCCTGACTCCAGCTACATAGCAATTTTCTTAAGGCCTTTACACACCAGGGGTATTATTTTGGGAAATTAATTGCACTTTTGAACTCTTGTTTTTGTTGGAAGCTGCAGCGACCTGTCAATCACAGTAAGCCCGCCCAAAAGCATAATCCACTTTATGGACTATTGACTAAATGACCATAATTTACTAAATGAACATCATGCTGTATTGAAGAAGACTTGAAACTAGAGATTGAGACATAAACTCATGTTTACAATGTTTACTGAGGGAATACATCAAGAGAGAAGTAGAGTCATTTTCTCATAGACTTCTATACAACCAGAGGAGTCGCCCTCTGGTGGTCAGGAGAGAGAATGCAAGTTTTTAAACATTTCCACATTGGCTTCACTCGGCAGAACTGGAGGTAGCCGCCTGGATGGAAGAAAGCTTTCATTGTGAGTAATGTCATTATATTTTAGGGAAAGAATCAAAGACAACATGGTTGTTTGAAGAGTTGGAGGCAGCCATAAAGGACCTTGTTTATGTTAGTTGCATCTCAGTGATGTATTTGTGTTGGAATCCTTATTTTATTCTTCTTTGGTCGAGCTGCCCAAAATATCCCGTTCCTAAAGTGATCAGTATCGTATTATCGTGTGACTCACAGTGAGAGATGATCTCTTTGATCCTGAGCCAGGTGTTGGAGGGCACACAGCTCCGCTACCTGCTGGACTGATGAGGGGCCGCCAGCAGCAGGAGTGAGCACCAGCCGCCCACTGAGGTAGTCGGCCCGGAGTCCGAAAACCTACTTCTCCCTGAGAACTATATGTTTTGAACTATGTGTTTTCTCTTTATTGGTGTATTGTTTACTGACTGCTTGATAGTGTATATTATTTTGATCAATTTGTTCATGATTTGAGAGCAGTGTTTGATTTTGAGCACAGGTAAATCTGTTTTGAGGCGAAAGTTTCATTTTGCAAGAGGATTCAGAGGTTTTGTAAATAGTGCTTGAAGATGAGGTTTTGTGTTTACAGTTTTGAGAAAATGGGTGACCGTTTCAAGAAATGTGTCTTAGCAATTGAGAAAAACTGTAACACCTTGTATGTACATATAATGGAAATAAACATCATAGCCATCATACAGTTATCTTTATGGCAGAACAGTAGTATTAGATTGTATTATGTATGTTTTCTTAAACATCCTATATTGCATTATTTCATATAGAGCTGCAACGATTAGGTGATAACTCAATGAATTGTGCAGCAACCTTTTCAAACACTGTCGCCCAAGTCCTGAAAATGCGTCTCAGGCTTCCCTCAGCTCTGGAGTCTAATCACCGCTGCCATCTTGGTCCAATGGTGATGGCAGAGAGTCAGATAACAGCTCGCAGTCTCAGAGAAGTCAGGAGAGCGGGAGACTCTCCAGGAGTACGCCCTGGCCATGATTCAGTGCAAGGTGCTGAAGCAACTGGAGAACCTCGAGCAGCAGAAGTATGACGACGAGGACATTAAGTTCCTGCTGGAAAAGCTGGGCGAGAGCGTGCAGGATCTCAGGTACCCGGTCGCTTCCATTTCATGGACAACGGACCATCTATTTTCAGCCATCAGTAGCTCTGCTCGGGAGAGCAGATTGCAAAAAGAAACGCTTGCAACAAATCTTTCAAAGAAAAGGATATTCTAGTGCTGTGCATGTATCTGGTAGATCTTCATGAAGCTACTCTTTTACATTTTTTTTAGACTTTTTATTATGAATGCTGTATTCTCTTCATGTGTGAGTGACCTGTAGATAAGATCTGAAGTGTTTGATCTAGCCTCTCACATCACAGCTCTTCACCAGATGGGTTAAAAAACAATCTGCTATTTTTGCAGAGGGAAAAATAATAAGTGACCCTTGGACTCTCCACTTAACTTGCTGAAGCAAGAAAAAAATAATCGTTTTCGTGTTCTATGTTTCATCTCATCAACAGCTCATTCGATGAGCTCTGAGCTCAAGTCCGGCCGCCTGGAATGGAGTCCTGTGCACAAGTCGGAGAAGTTCTGGCGCGAGAACGCCGTCCGCCTGAATGAGAAGAACTACGAGCTCCTCAAGTAAGATGAAGCTTTTATTGTAATGGCACAAAATACGCTTTGTCATACACTAAGATGTAGGGCTGCACCATTATGACCTAAAATCAGACGTTATCTCAGGCGATCACGTTCATTTAATTGTGAGAAGCCCAAATCATGATTGAGATTAATATTCAATTAATTGTGCAGCCCTACTATGACGTTGCCGATACAGAAGTGAATTAAATACAGCTTTAATTGTATGAAAGTTTTTCGGAATTTCAGTCTGAGAAAGAAAAAAAGAAAGGCATGATTTCATTCAAAGAAATTGAATAAATGGAATGTGATGTTTTATCCATGTTGCATACGATTAGGTTATACTGTTTATCAAATTTAAAAAATATATATTTATATATATTCTTGAATTTAAATATTAGCTGGTCACATGTGTTCAAAAAACTTCACTCGCATTGAGTTTTGTGGTCATCTCAGCTCGTACTTCTAACGGCTCCTTAAAAGTCACAGATTCATCAACATCATCTCTTAACGTGTGTGTGTGTGTGTGTGTGTGTGTGTGTGTGTGTGTGTGTGTGTGTGTGCGTGTGTGTGTGTGTGTGTGTGTGTGTGTGTGTGTGTGTGTGTGCGTGCGTGTGTCCAATCTAAAGATTACAAAACATCAATTTGTGCCTCTTCTTTGTTATTCAAGTCACAAACTGTTCGTGTTACTGACATTCAGTAAAAATGTCATCATCTCATTGTCTGATCGCTGTCCTCTCTCTGGCCGTGGTTACACTCGTCTTTTCAATGCAACCTTTGTGATCGAATCCCCTAGACCAGAACACATTTCACCTCCCATAACGCTCCTATTTTATGATGCTTGCTCTTCCCTCCTAGATTATTAATAGACTTAATAGACTATTCATTGAAGAATTGCTGCTTATGAAGTTCCACTTATTCGGTGCGAACCACTTTTTCCCGTAACTTCCTTACAATAATTGTTTCCTGTTATTTAAAAGCTTTTATTCTAACGCAGCAAAATGAACTAACTCAACCTAAGTGAAGAGTCTCAGCTCTGCTCCAGCCTCGGTTTTCCTCCTCTGTTTGTGGAGGGAAGATGATGCAAAACCTAAGTCTTGTCTGGATTGTGCCCACATGCTGTCCACACCTCACTGAGATCCCAACTTATTGCAAGCCAGGCCTCTTGATGAAGTCATACATACGGCTGATGGGACCCCAATGCGAGCCAGATCTGATCTCAGAGCATACAGACGTGACAGTTATTGCATCCCAGCATGATTGGATGAAATGGCCTCTGTAATCAGCTCAGACATCATCTCCGCTTAATTGACCCTCTTTTTGTATTCACGTCTGTCCCCGACTCTCACCCACGCTTTGTCTGACTTTGAACCCAGAGGTCTCACTTATTCGGAAGCCTCATGTTCTTGAATTTTGATTTTAGAGTTTGGGTTTCTCAGTATTAAAGTAACATTAACCTTGGCTTCAGAGAAATCAGTCAATTTCTGCATCCAACACTTTGTCAGTGAATGAAATATCCAATAATCTGTTTACTTCATGCAGCATCTGGGAAATATGATCTGCCTATTGATGCAGAGTGACCTCACCATTTAAATGCCTCCTATTTTGTCTCCCTTTCTCGATTAGGATCTTAACGAGGCTCTTGGAGGTGTCCGATGATCCTCAAGTCATTGCGGTAGCAGCTCACGATATCGGAGAGTATGTGTGGCATTGGCAAACGGTAAGCCATGTTTCTGTGAAAACCAAGTCACATCAAAGCTTAAATACACTATGTGTAGGACTTTTGGGATAATGTACTTCTCACATTTAAAGAGGAAAATACGTTTATCTGAACACAAAGCACGAAGCTCACCAGACCTCCTCAAAGCACCGAGGAGATAAGAGAGATTGTTGTCAGATGATGCTGAAGTCCAGCGTGTTCTTCACTTTCGTCTTCCTAAATCCTCTGAGGCTTCTAGTTCTTGACTCGGCACCTCCTTTATCATCTCCATGTATTGTTTAGGTTTCCTCCAACGTTTGTTATCATCATGACAGTGTGTGTGACAGATCCATAATGGGTTTTTCTTGTCTCCCATATTCATCTTATTAGCCTTAACATTCATAATTGGAGCCCACTAGATAAACGTTTAGTTGATAAGTAACATTACTTTTCCTTTTCTCTGGTCACACCATGTAGTCTGTTATCACATCATGCATTGTGTTTGTTTTTGTTCCTCTTCAAAGCACTATATTATTTCATCAGGCCAGTGATCCTTCATGAGATACAAAAAAAAGTTTCAGTCAGGCGGGATTCTATTACCTAGTGCTGGGTCACCGAATGACCTCAAACATGAAAACAGCCCCTGCTATCTGTCTGGATAAAGCTTTTCTCTCATCTCTCCTATTCAGGGTGATTGAGCAGCTGGGTGGAAAACAGCTGGTGATGAATCATATGCACCACGAGGACCAGCTAGTCCGTTACAACGCCCTGTTGGCCGTGCAGAAGCTCATGGTCCACAACTGGTGAGTTGAACCAGGCGTTCTGAACATGTGCATACAAACCATTCATAGCCCTGCACACCCTCGCAGGTATTTTCATTTATTTTTGGCTTATTAGAGGTCCGCTCAGGTTGAAGTTGGGCGGAGACATGCTGGGAATTATGCAAGGTTAATGGACTGTGTACTGATAAGATTGATAAAACTATAATTTGCTCCAACAAAGCCAGCAGGAGATTCAAAGAGATGTCACTCAAGCTCTGCCTGCACACGTCCACACAGCCCGAAAAAAAACTTAGTTGATGAATTCTATCAAGGCTTTTCAAGATTACCTTGATATACTTAAATACATGTTTATTACATCAGTATTCAGCTGGTAAAGTCTGTATTTGTTGCTTCATTTATGTCACGACGTACCAACTAGATAAGGGGCCGTGTGTTGAATGCTCACTGAGAATAAAAATGTAGCAGATCTATTTTTTTCTTTTTTGCTGTTGTGTTCGCACATCGAGGCCGATAGTGAGTCGGTTCGGCTTCGATGCTGTCAATCCGTTGCTTGATGGTTGTTGAGCGTGTGCCGAGCTTTGTGAGTCTGGCTGCAGCTTTGAGATTGCCTTTGTATTTGCAATAGTTCTGAACTGGGCTCACGCTTGGCGGGAGCTGTTTGTCTCAACGGGGTAGTTTGCATTCGCTTTCTTGCTGAGAGTTTCGGTGAAAAGATTGATGCAAATGTTCCTGTCTGTGCAGTGAATACGAGCCAGCAGCCGGTGAGCTTGGCTTCAATTCTTTGACAACAGAACTTAAGGAATCCTCATGTCGTGCGTTTTTGTCAACAACAAAAAACAACCGTTTATTATTCAGCATCAGTCTCAAATATCAATATCCGTATCTGCCTTAAAAATCCTCTTTTCTAGTTTCTGAGCGCAACCATCACAAACTCAATATGCTGTATTACTTCAGATGTAATGTTTAGCCTCCACTCCTCACGTTTCCTCAGCGCCCGAAGGCTCAACCTGCCCATTATCTCTGTGTGTTGTTTCTGTCCACTGGTTTGCTTGGAAACACTAAAGATCATCAAGCAAAAAAAGTGAAAATGTGTTTGTTTTGCCGCCACACAGCAAAATCAGCAGTGTTAATTCAACACCAATAGAGTTAAATTCAACACTTTGAAAGTGTCTATATTGGTCCACCCTATTTTGAGTTAAAACTACACTTTTAAAAGTGTTAAATGTTCAACACTGTGATAGAGTTGAAGCAACTCTCTCAGTAGTTGACATTTAACACCAGTCAACACAGGCCAGTGTTGAATTTACACAACACTAGTGTGCAGTGTCAGAATTTAACACTATCTGTATATTCTGTTTTAACACCGACTAGAGTTGCTGACCTATGTAACACTATAGAGGATTTAAAATGAAACTCTGTATTTTACTCTTGCAGAGTTGATTTATATATTTGTTTAAACACTGTAGGGAGTTATAATCCCTAATGCTATACATGATACAATTTTACTTTTGGATTCAGTATATTCCTAGTACTTAGTTACAAAGAAGAAAATCATCAATACAAAAGTTTGTTCAAATAAAACTTGTATTTTCAAGCCCACCACAAACATAGCATTAGCATTACAATAACATTTCTTAATTGGCAGCCTCAATAGCACAGGTCACACAAAACAATAGCACGGGTCACACAACATGGCAATGTGGCACAATGTATATTTCTTCATCCATCTCATTAGATAACTGTTTATCATAGGGTCTATAATAAATCAACTCATCAATAGAAATAACAGAAAATGAATCATCCCTCTCCTTGATACAGTAGGCACTGAAGTGCTCATCAAAATAGAGAGTATCAACTGTGCAAGTCAGAATGAAAGCTCGATCTTCATTTATAATGATACTGGTGATCTTTCCAAAAACAGGAACTTCCATATTTGTTTTAACACAAACAAACATACCAATTTGATACTCGGTTCCATAGTTCTTCACCCAATTGGTAGTTGACACATCAGAGTATGCATTCACATTTAACATTGCAATTAAAGCCTCACCACCCTCCAAGCTATCAATCGCTTCGTTCCTCACTGGACCAAACTCAAACCTCTGAAAATTAAAATTCTCCCAGTGATAAGCTAGCTGTCTCTGGTGTTGTTTGACCAATGTTTTTGTTATATTTGTGAAATTCTTGACAGATCTTTTAAAAAAATTGTGTTTGGCCTCAAACCTCATGCACCATACATGAAGGAGTGGGCCTATTTTACGAATACACCTTGGGTAATGGATCATGAAATGATGCTTTGGAATAAGTCTTTTCTCAGGAAACAAAGATTTTAATAGCTTGTGATGATCATTAATTAAATGCTTCAGATAATATGTCATACCGTTAGTAACAACTGGTGAAAATACTATATTCACAATTTGAAGCAAGAGGAGGAGCAGGTTCCAATAACTGTTATTTATTTGAACTAGATCACCACAAATGAGAGGAGCGTTTCGCACAAGGCACCATGACTGGATAGCATTAAATCCAAGATCTTTGCTCTCATCCATTTTCAACCCACTTGGTCTGTTTCTTCTCTCAGTATAACCATAGTTGAAACTTTGAATTCTCAGTGACAATGATTCCAAAGATAAAAGTTTCTCCTTGACAAGGTATTGAAAGACAAGTTTCACTTCGTACTGCACTACACCTTCAAGCAAGTCGTGCATGATGTCAACAGCATAATTGTCAGAGATGTGAAAAAAACGCAATGTATTGAGCAAGCATGTCTTCTTGACACCAAATGTTGTCACCAACATAGGATTTTCACGTAGCGCTGAACAATGTTCTGCATGGATGTTTTTTGTACGAAAAATCCAGGGTGATCTTCAGTGAAGACACATTGAAACTCTTCCTTAATGGTTAAACAAAATCTACAACAATATGTTGCAGAAAAAGACTCAACATAACCAAACAGCCCGTGTAAACCAAGATAATAAATACTTATTATCATCTGTATATTGGTTTTAACTGCTATTGCAATTCTGGTTGGATGCTAAACTGCATTTCGTTGCTCTGTACTTGTAAATGTGTAATGACAATAAAATTGAATCTAATCTAATCTAATCTAATCACCAGTTACTTGAATAACAGACCCTAGCAATGGTGAGTCAGAGAAAGGCACTTCTATTCCTTCATTTTCTAGTTTTTTAACATCATCAATGAGAGGCTTCAGTATTTCATCACATCCATACCTTTTCAGGTCTTGTGAGTGAAAAAGAGCCACAACATGAATATTCATCAACACAGAATTGCATTTTGGGGGCAGGTTTCGCAATATAAAGTAAATACAACCAAGTTTGTGTATCCCCTTCTTTGATCCTAAGGGATTTGCGGTCTCGAAATCGTCATAATATAGTTGAATCTGTAATGCATGTTTTTGCTGGCAAAACAAATCGTTTTTTTTAAAGTATGAACCATCACATATATCTTTAAAAATTCCTTCTTCCTCTTGTTTGGCCTGCAAGAAACAGTCACATATTTCACTATTTTTGAACATAGACTTCGGGGTTCCTAAGATGGGTACATACACAAACTTATCCGTTACAGGGATCTGATTGTAAACTCCTGTTGTTCGATCTCTACGTACATCAAATCGAACCCCAAGAACATACTCAACCGGCTCAACTATTTCCCACTTTTCCTTGAAATGCTTCTGTCGTTTGGCTTCTGTATTTAAGACTGAAAAAGGATTTTGTAGTTGTTCAAAACAACTGTCTAGCTTTTTTTCAAAGTCTGTTCCTTGAATCTCTGAAGTACAGTTGAGAACTGAGTCTCTCGCTTGACTGTGAATATCGTTTACAAGCTCTTCCATTGACCCGACCATTGCTTGGATAGTGCTCTCAGCAACACCTGATGATTGCAACTGTGCTACAACAGAACCACACATGTTTACCAAATGATGCTTGTCAACAGAGACCTTGGTGGTTACTGGAATGTCTGTACAGACTGCATTTGAAGTTGAAGGCTCATCTATCATTTGAGTCTCCATATTGTTAACAGTATTTGTTGAAACAGTGTCCCGGTGCAAACGAATAAGGTGTTTCTTGAACCCTGAATAAGTGCAAAAGAATGAAGAACATCCCGGCTGACCACATTTCAAACGTAATGTCTTTCCTGGATATAAACCATGGTAAAATCTCAAATGATGACAAAGCAACATAGAACTTCTGTGGTGTAACTTGCAGATAAAACAAATCAACATATTTGCATCCAAGGATGTGTGTCACCTCAGATACTTGTGTTGAGCAGTCTTGCTCTGAGCTCCTTCACACGAGGACTTTCCTTGGTACTTCCCACATCAATGTTGAACACAGTGGTTTGGATGCATGTGTAGAAGCTGTTAAGGGATTCGTGGTAGTTAACACTGAAGATGAAGTGGGCCTTGAAGAGTTCATCGAAAGCTGCCAGGGACGTCTGAGCCTTGCAGGGGATGGCCTTGTGGTCAACAATGACATAGAATCTTTGTAGGTTGTTCTTCTGTTCACCGACACACAGGAGGATGGGCTGTGCTGGTTCCAAACTCTCAAGGAAGGTCTCAACACTGGCACCAATCTGAAAAAAAACAGAAGCATGAGGAACAATTTTAATTGCCCACTACATTACTAAAAACGTATGTGCCTCTTCACAAAAAGAGGCATTGTGAAAATAACTAAATTAAAAAGCATATTAAAACATTGCATACCCTCAAATATCTCACAACATGTTTGACTGCTTGATGTGAGCTAATTGTAGGACTCTTCTTGGGTCCTTTTGCAGTAGGGGGAAGTAGGTGAACCAGCAGTAGGATGCTTGACAGGTCACTGTCCCAGCCTAGGGGGAAATGATGTTCTTTATATCATGCTCCTTAAAAGCTCAGATCAGGGTTCTGATAAACATCATTGCACTACATATTTCAACACATTGGTTGGTTTTCTTTATCCGACCGTTCATACTGATATTTTAAAAGGCTGTTGAGACAGCAGCACAATGGCCTCTCTGATTTTATCTTATTTATTGCTTATTGTAAATGTGTATATATGTATAATGAGAGATATGTGTGATTTAGGATGTGTCGTGATTTATTAGATTATTGTCATAAAAATGACTTGACTGCTGTTTTTTTCCACCCATTTTCTGATTATAAAACTAACACGTCGAGCACATTTTGCTCATTTATTAAAGAAGCTGCCACAATTATTTACAAAAAAAAAAAAAAATTACAAAACTGTAGTTTCTAACCCTGAAGTCACACTTTCATCTGTTCTGTTGTCATGGCAGCAGGGCCTTCAGAAAGTAGGGACTCACATGAGGTCAGGAAAGTCCCTCTATATCCAGAGGACTCACATGAGGTCAGGAAAGTCCCTCCGCATACAGGTCGCACGATTCTCGCCCTATATCCATGAGTGGTCTCACCCTATATATAGGAGGGGTCTCGCCCTATATACAGGTATGGCCCAGGAGGCTGCAAGGCCCAGGAGGCTGCAAGGCCCAGGAGGCTGCAAGGCCCAGGAGGCTGCAAGGCCCAGGAGGCTGCAAGGCCCAGGAGGCTGCAAGGCCCAGGAGGCTGCAAGGCCCAGGAGGCTGCAAGGCCCAGGAGGCTGCAAGGCCCAGGAGGCTGCAAGGCCCAGGAGGCTGCAAGGCCCAGGAGGCTGCAAGGCCCAGGAGGCTGCAAGGCCCAGGAGGCGCAAGCCTGAGGGAGGGAGGGAGGGAGGGAGGGGGGCGGATATATCAAAGTAATCAAAGCGGCCCACTGTGAGTGGGTTTGTTGATGTTGTTTCCGTGAGAAGATCTTCTCGTCCCTACTTTCTGAAGGCCCTGCTGCCATGACAACAGCACAGATGAAAGTGTGACTTCAGGGTTAGAAACTACAGTTTTGTAATTTTGCCTTTCGTATTGTATTATTGTAGGTGTGGGAAGATCTGCATGACTTTGAGGAAAAACAAAACGTTAATGAGTTCAACAAAAGAAGGTGAACCGAAAAGGAAATCTTTAAAGTAACTAGAAAGAGCATTTCCTGCAGAAAATGCGTTGGAGTGCTAAAAGCTGAAGCTTAAAGCTTAAATATTTGAAAAGAATAAGTGAAAATAGCTAAATTAAGCTGAATATAGCTGATAGTTGAAAATAGCTGAATAAAGCTGAAAATAGCAGAATATAGCTCATTACAGCTGAAAATTGCTGAATAAAGCTGAATATAGCTGATAGCTGAATATTGCTGAATTGTTCAGAAGGCTGATCTCCCAGGTTTACACAGTCTGCATTAGAAGGCCCTGCTGCACGTGGATCATCACTGGGTTGTCCTCTCTTTACAATATCTGCATAAGATGCCTGTTGTACACATGCAGTATCAGGCTGACCTCCCGGTTTCACACTTCCAGCATAAGACGCTGCAGACATCTTTACCTCTCCATTGTTCTGAGGACCAACACATTCTGCTTCTTCAGTCATTTCACAGTGATTCTCCTTGGACCTCTGCCAGCGCAGGCTCTGAGCTTGTGACCTCTTACCCTTCCTTGGCATTGTTGTAACGTTTCAAAACCACAAATTATAAATTATTAAAATTGTGTGAAGTCAAATGTGAAGATAGTTGCACAAACCTTTGGGTACAAACTACAGTTCTCCAAAGAAAATTGCTAAATTAAGCTGAAAATAGCTCAATATAGATCAAAGACAGAGCGAACATCAAAGACAAAAAACCCACACGCACCATGGTTACCATGGCGATTGGAGAAGCACAGCTCTGCCCCGTAGGGAGAGATATTTAATTAAATTCAAAAATTCATAGTTTAAAATTCTTAAAAGATAGAAAATATTTAAAAATATGCAGTCATAGATGAAAAATATGTCTACATTTTAAAGTTGAAATGGTATCTTTAGCTGAAAGTATGCTGAACCTATAAGCTGTTAAAGTTGAGGATTTTCTCCATAGGAATCCCATGTTAAAAAAAAGCATAAAAAGATTAATATTAAGAAAAGTTAAAAATATGAAAGGTCATAGCACCCCTCTCCTGAAGGAGCTAAATTTTTTAATATTTGAAGAGTTTCTGTAGCTGAACATATGAAGGAGGAGAAACCTTTCAAAATACGTACGGAAGAAATAGAATAATAAAGATTCGAAGAACAATAGTTGGGTGCTTCATGCTGAAGCACTCCAACTAATTATGTCTTACAGTGAGACAACTTTAATATGATACCCTCTGATTATTTCAATAGCGTTCGGCACAAAGGAGCCAGTTGATGCACTTGGAAGAATGACTCTGATATCCCTCATAATGAACGGCTGTCGACTGTCATCGACCGGCGCCATCTCGCAAAAGTGATCATTGTCTCGCATGAATCGCATTGAAATTTGAAAGTCCAAACCTTCTATTATTCTGTTGTATTTGAACAAAGTTTTGGGTATTTCCTTTCGGTTGAAGGATAACCAATATCTTTGTTGTGTTTAATTTCCAGCACTTGTTTCTGTGTGTAGGTATTAATAAATTCATGCAGAAGAAAGTGTCCTCGCTGCAGAAGGCTGAGCCAGCCTTCATAACTCTGGTTCACCCTTCCAATTATGTTTTTATTAACTCTGTTGGTATTCTTAGTCAACATCTAGCTGCTATGTGCAGACCAGGTCATTCCTGATAACTTAATGGAAGTGTGGAGATTTCTATGTGAGATTCTCACCCTGTGAGTCTGTTTTTCTAGGAAATAGATGATGTTAGAGGCTGAAATCCTGTTGTTTTTGATAGATTTAAAGTGATCCAGATCAGTTGAACCCTCACGTGAAGATGCAAACCTTTGGCTTTGGACACACTGCGTTCACCTGCTGGTCAACAATTAGATGAAACGGGAGACGTGAAAGCTTTGACCGGAGATGAGTGGAATCTTGACCCGAGACACAAATGGAAACATGCAGAAAAGTAAATCAGAGAGGCCATTGTGCTGCTGTCTCAACAGCCTTTTAAAATATCAGTATGAACGGTCGGATAAAGAAAACCAACCAATGTGCTGAAATATGTAGTGCAATGATGTTTATCAGAACCCTAATCTGAGCTATTAAGGAGCATGATATAAAGAACATCATTCCCCTCTTCTGAATGTATTTGCCTGCTAGCCTTTTTCAATCTGCAGATTTATGAGAGACAATTCATATTTTGGTTAGCAGCAACGTGAGTGCCATGTTGTCGTATCATATATCACATAAATGTTCCTGCCAAGAAGAAACCTGTAGGAGAAGTGGGACCTGTCACAGTACTGGGAGTATATTTCAACATGAACACCATGTCTGGGTCAGAAGCTCACATTCTCAAAATATGAAAAGGTCAGTTTAAAAAGGGCACTTATGATGACATTAAAGGATATTAAAGAACCGACTTCCTTTCATTTATCAGTTGGATGGGATGTGAAATACATTTCATTAACGGAACAGATGCCACCGTATGTCTGTCTGTTCAATATGAAGCTCACTGAGCTCTCACTGGTGTTATGTGTTATTCATTTCATCTGAAGTATTGTCCGCATCGTGAGATTGCCATAAAATCCCTCAGCCAGGAAATAGTCTGACGAGGGATGACTCATTTCTCTGATGTTTAACCTTAGACTAGTTGACTAAAAGTAAGAAAACTAGTCAGAATATGGTCCAAATTGAGCGCAGTTTAATCTATAAGGTTAAACATCCGCCCCAAAAGATATTGTTTATATTATATCAGCCATTTCAAATCGTTAATCACATTTTGTAATCACCAAATAGTGTTTTAAATGCTGTTGAAATCAAAATGTCTCCAATGACTTAATCCATTGGTCAATTGGCAGAAAACTAAGCGGCAACTATTTTGATGAGCCAAAACTTGTAATTGTAGACTGAACATCATTCTGGGCTGTCGGTCAGACGCAACAAAACAATCTGGAGAAGTCACCTTGGCCTCGGGTTAATTGTGACAGGCATGACATCCTTATATAGACCGATTAGTCAAGAAAAGATTAATGGATGATGAAAATACTCCATTGTTTTGCACAAAACCCCCAGAAAAAAACAACTTGTTTTTGTCTTAAACAAGCTATAGTAAGTTACTCTTCCCAACAACGCCAATAGGTTTTCCAAAATGTCAAACTTTTCCTTTTCAAGGTGTTCTGAATGCCATCAGGTGGACGGAAATACCTATAAATCAGCAATAAGTGGGTTTGGAGTGCTGAGGTGTAATTGATTGCCCTTTCTTTCACAGGGAGTACCTGGGAAGACAACTGCAGTCCAGCGACCAGCAGCAAGCTCCGGCCGTGGCCACCCGAAGCTGAACCGTTCCCGTGCCCCCGTGTGTATCACTGTGTGGATGAGTGTGTCCTGTTTGTACATTGTTCTTTGTGATTTTTGTGTAACGACTTGAAAATCAAACGGTGTGGTTTCCTTTTCTGCACCCGGAATGATCCTGGATGTTACTTGATTTGACTGTCGTGCTTCGTGCCGTGCCCTCTCAGCGATGTGATGTGTTGGAGTCGCACTTTACGTCTGTGATGATGTACAAAAACTGCGTGTGTGTGTGTGTGTTTTGGCCACTAGAATTGATGCTGAGTGATGGCAATGTTTGTATAGAGTAACATTTTCCTTCTCAAATCAATGCTTATTTTTCAAGGTTGCATTATTTACTGAAGAAATATTTCCACAATAAGTAGAATGTAATAAAGCTTGGTTTAAGTTTTCTCAAACTGCCCCTGTGTCGTGTGCTTGGCCCCCAGATTCTTGTCGAGAACCGCGGTGCGGCTGAAAAGTGCCAAGTAGATTGAAAGATGAGTTTTTGAGATTCACAAAGGACACACATGCCCAGTTTAAATCATGCATGCACAACACGTTCTCACACCAGCGGGTCGAGTAACGCAGCTTGCCATTGGCACAAACTATGATGCTCTACCTCTATAAAAATAAAAGTTCAGAAGCTAATTTAATAATGTTGTGTCGCTAGTTGTTAAATGAGTTCTGTAGCAGCCACCAGATGTCGTATGCATGTCCGCATGCATGCCCTCCATGTTCAGCTTCTTTGCAATACATCGTTTTCTAAACTATGTCGGACTTTTCAAACCCTCCAGCCAGCAGACACAGCTCCTCTCTGGGCAACGCGTTGTGTTGGTGCGTCTCTGCTCTCTCTTGTTCCTCCTGCATCGCTCTTTTACGTTTTTTAATGTAGCGACGGAGTTTCTTCTTGCTGTGATAGTGGGCGGGCTGTACCCAGCATGCAGTTCGGCGGTGTAAATTTAATAAATGTACAATTTCTATGGTTAAAAGTTGTTTATGTGTCACAAACAATTATGTTGTGCTGTTGTACCCTGTTAAAGAGCATTAGTTGTGGGTGATGCACATTGTCGAGCGTGTTAAAGAGCGTTAGTTGCGGGTTATTAATTGTTGTTATAATTTAAACCATGACTCAGCACCAGCAGGACGCAGTGATGACGCGCTGAGCTTGTCAACGCTGATTGGCTCTATTTATTTTATTTTTTTCTGGCGGAAATGGGCTTCTATAGGGCCGACCGGTTCGCTAGTGTATATACATATATATATATAGATATATATATATCTATATATATATCGTTCTTACTTGAAATAATGTTATGCTTGTGGAAGCCTCCAGGGAAGAAAAGATATTTGATAAAAAAATAAAATAAACACATGATATTAAATGAATCAACACATTTCTTTAATGCCCCACTTGTATTACATGACATCGTCACAACATTAACTTCCAGTGATGATCAACAAACGCTACGCTTCATCAATTACGTCTCAGGATTTCGAACTCGCAAAAATAGGAATCATTTTTAAGGCGTCGGGTTTATTGATGCAATAATTGGTGAATGACCCTGGTGTTCTCTGATTGGAGAAGTGCACGTGTCACTTCCTTCATCAATAGTTTCTATTCTAGTCCATTTCATCAATGACACACACGTCCATTAAGTTACACAGAAAGAAAAAAGAAAGATACATTAACAACAAATGTTAAACACAAAGTCAGGGATTAACAACAACTCTCAATACTGTGTGTGTGTGTGCGTGCGTGCGTGCATGTGTGTGTGTGGGTGTCTACAGGCGATTTGAGATGGAGCTGGTGACTGACGGTCGGATTCAATTCAATTCAATTCAGTTTATTTTGTATAGCCCAAAATCACAAATACAAATTTGCCTCTAAGGGCTTCACAATCTGTACACATACGACATCCCTGTCCCGGAACCTCACATCGGATCAGGAAAAACTCCCTCTAGAAAACAAGGGGAAGAAACCTGAGGGAGAGCAACAGAGGAGGATCCCTCCCCCCGGATGGACAGAAGCAATAGATGTCATGTGTACAGAATCAGCATAACAGAGTTACAGCACATTCAATGGATGTCACAGAAATTATTCATGAGTAGTAGGCATGGCCACGACCCAGATGACTATGATCCATGACAGTAGACGGAGGTAAAGATGAAGGGCATCAGCAGGGCCGCCATGGAAGGGAACAGGACCGGCTTCAGACAGCCACGATCCATGGACGCTTGAGGAGAGGAAGCACAGAGGCTCCCGAGAGGAAGTAGAGTTAGTAATGAGCATTAAAGAGACATTCATTAATTTATCTAGAAGTATAGAGAGGAGAAAAATGAGAGGGAGAAGAAGATATAAATCCCTCGGTGTTTCCCCAAGGCGCTCCCCGGAAACATAAGTCCATAGGAGCACCCCAGGAGCACCTGAGGAAGGGAAGAGGAGGAGAGAGAGAGGCCAGGAGAGAGGAGCTCATTGTATCCTAAAATGTTCCCCAGCAGTCTAAGCCTATGGCAGCATATCTAGGGGCTGGACCCTAGGTCCGCTGAGCCAGCCCTAACCATACGTACTGTCAAAGAGAAAAGTCTTAAGTCTTCTCTTAAATGAGTTGACTGTGTCTGCTCCCCGAACCGAAAGCGGAAGCTGGTTCCACAGAAAAGGAGCTTGATAACTGAAGGCTCTGGCCCCCATCCTACTTTTTAAGACTCTAGGAACCACAAGTAGCCCCGCATTCATTGAGCGCAGCTCTCTGGTGGGACAATATGGTGCTATAAGCTCCCTAAGATATGATGGTGCATTACCAATTAAGGCTTTATATGTAAGAAGAAGGACTTTAAATGCAATTCTCTGTCTTACAGGAAGCCAGTGGAGATCAACCAATACAGGAGTAATGTGATCTCTCCTCTTAGCTCTCGCTAGCACACGGGCTGCAGCATTCTGTATCAACTGTAGAGACCTGAGAGACCCAGCAGAGCAGCCCGATAATACAGAGTTACAGTAGTCCAGTCTTGAGGTAACAAATGCGTGGATCAATGTTTCTGCATCCCTTCGAGACAGGATGTGCCGGATCTTTGCGATGTTGCGTAGGTGGAAAAAGGCAGTCCTTGAGATCTGTTTCACGTGGGAACCGAAGGACAAGTCTTGGTCAAAGACAACTCCCAGGTTCCTCACGGTGGTGGTTGACGCCAGTGCAATGCCATGAAGAGAAACAATATCATTAGATAATTGATTTCTCAGTGGCTCTGGGCCAAGCAAAATAACCTCAGTCTTGTCTGAGTTCAGCATCAG
Source organism: Cottus gobio (assembly GCA_023566465.1). Taxonomy (NCBI): domain Eukaryota; kingdom Metazoa; phylum Chordata; class Actinopteri; order Perciformes; family Cottidae; genus Cottus; species Cottus gobio. The sequence continues at coordinate 23,432,352 of CM042225.1, read as the reverse complement.
GAAGTTGCAGGTCATCCAGGTTTGTATGTCTTTAAGACATGCTTGAAGTTTAGCCACCTGGCTGGTTTCCTCTGGCTTGATCGATATATATAGCTGGGTATCATCGGCGTAGAAATGAAATTTTATTGAGTGTTTCCTGATAATATTGCCTAACGGAAGCATATAAAGGGTGAACAAAATTGGACCAAGGACGGAGCCCTGTGGTACCCCATTTTTAACACCCGTGCTCACCGAGGCCACATCATTTACATATACAAACTGAGATCGATCTGATAGATACGATCCAAACCAGCTTAGTGCTGTACCCCTAATACCAATCAACTGTTCTAGCCTTTCTAATAAAATGTCATGGTCAATGGTGTCGAATGCAGCACTAAGGTCTAACAGAACTAAAACGGTTACAAGTCCCCTATCTGATGCAACTAAAAGGTCGTTCGTAATTGTCACTAAAGCTGTCTCTGTGCTATGGTGCTTTCTAAATCCGGACTGAAAGTCCTCAAATAAACTATTTCTATCTAAAAAGTCACATAACTGATTTGTAACTACTTTCTCCAGAATTTTAGACAGGAAGGGCAGGTTAGAGATAGGTCTATAGTTAGCCAACACTTCTGGATCGAGAGTTGGCTTCTTGAGTAGAGGTTTAATTACAGCCATTTTGAACGACTGTGGCACATAACCAGTTAGTAAAGAACCGTTAATAATATCCAGCAAAGAGGTGCCAACCAAAGGCAACACCTCCTTCAGCAATGTCGTTGGGATGGGGTCCAGGAGACAGGTAGACGATTTGGAAGCCGAAACGGTTGAAGACAGTTGGTCCAGGCTTATGGGGAGAAAGCCATCCAAACACACATCAGGGCCCACAGCCGCCGCCGCCGAGGCCAGTCCACTTGAGGATAAACAGCCAGTAGCTGGGGGCAGGAGATCGCCAATCCTGCCTCTGATGGCCAGAATCTTGTCATTGAAGAAGGTCATGAAGTCATCACTGCTGAGGTCCGTAGGAATACACGGCTTCACAGAGCTGTGACTCTCCGTTAGCCTGGCCACAGTACTGAACAGAAACCTGGGGTTGTTCTTGTTCCTCTCTATTACTGATGAATAGTAGGCTCCTCTGGCATTACGGAGGGCCCTCTTGTAGGTTGTCTGACTGTCCCGCCAGACTAACCAGGATTCCTCTAGCTTGTTGGAACGCCATAAACCTTCCAGCTTCCGTGATGCTTGCTTCAGTATGCGGGTCTGAGGGCTATACCATGGAGCGAGCCTTCTTTGTTTGATGATCCTCTTCTTTAGAGGGGCTATCGAGTCCAGTGTCGTTTTCAGTGAGCTTGTAGCACTATCAACTAAATGATCAATCTGGGATGGACTGCAGTTAGCAACAGAGTTATTTATTATATTGAGGCATGGTAATGAATTAAATACATCAACTCTTCCATTATCAGAGCGAGGGTGTGGCACAACTCCTTAGCCTGCAAGAGAGATTAAGAGTGTTTTCATAAGCAATAGATTATATATCTGACAAGTGCATCAGTTTCTCCAATGTCCATGAATGCAGTCCAACGTGCAGAAAAATAAGAACGCTAGGAAACGTGTGCAGCCGAAGCCCAGAGTCGCACCTGTTTGAGATGAATGGTGACTTTTTTCAGTTGGCCCGGGTTGCTGTAATTGATGTCCACAGCTGGCACTTTGCCTTGTTTCTTGGGGCGGATGGTGCACATGGACTGCACATCTGCCAACGGAATCAGAAACGCTCGCTCCTGCAAAAAAAATCAGAAAGCAGAATCCTTGAGATGGCGGCTACTGGCTTTGAGTTGACGACTGCATGGTTGGGCGGCGGCGTCACGTCGGCTGCTGGAAGGTTTTATGGGCGCCAACACTTGGCAACATGAAAATAGCTTTGGGTTATGCAAAGCAGGCTGGAAGAAAATTGCACCCCTACAACTGTACTGCATTAATATGAGATAGGAACAACAGCCCAACACCAATGCTGATTGAAGAAAGGTGAACTGGATCAGACCAGAGTGACCTTGACCCAAGTATAACTTTGGTACATGGACATCTTTTGTACTGATAAAATCCCATATTCATATGAGTGATGGGTCAGGGAGTGTTTCAGTACTGTGGTTGCTGGAGGTCCCTGTGTTTTGGGGTGGAGAAACAGCACCCCCTCCTGGCTGATGCTGAGCATGCACGGGGAGGGACAGCCATGCTGACTGACCTTCTGGGCCAAGAAAGTGTTGGAGCCAAACAGAGGCATGGTGCTCAGAATCTCTGAAGGACAGACAAATGCAGACAAATACAGTTATTATCAGGAGAGAAGAAAAAGAGGAAAACGAAGAAGAAGGGGAAGGGAAGAGAAAGTACCCACCAATGAATTTCATTTTGGCGTCTTGAGGACTGAGGGAGTACATTGCAGCTATGTGGCCCCGACTGAAGGAGTGGATCTCTTCAGCTCTGCTGCTGAGTTCATTCTGTGAAGGCAGGTACTCCTTTGTCTCTGGCCTGGAGGAGACATGCAAAGAACAAAGTACACATACTTACGCAGAGGACTTCAGGAGTTTGGCCTAAGAGTCAACTTGTTAAGCTGGGATGTGGTTAGCTTAGCTTAGCGTAAGGACTGAAAGCATAGAGCTGTAAAAAACACTATTTGTGGAGTTATGTGCTGAAGCTGTTTATCAGTGTCAGACTGATAAAGGCTGCTTCCTGGAGTATTGTTGTCACCTTTAGGCTGCCAGGTTTGGTTCCACTGTGCCCGACACTCTTTATGCTAAGCTATGCAAACGAAGTCCTGACTCCAGCTACATAGCAATTTTCTTAAGGCCTTTACACACCAGGGGTATTATTTTGGGAAATTAATTGCGTTTTTGAACTCTTGTTTTTGTTGTCTCTGGAAGCTGCAGCGACCTGTCAATCACAGTAAGCCCGCCCAAAAGCATAATCCACTTTATGGACTATTGACTATTGACTAAATGACCATAATTTACTAAATGAACATCATGCTGTATTGAAGAAGACTTGAAACTAGAGATTGAGACATAAACTCATGTTTACAATGTTTACTGAGGGAATACATCAAGAGAGAAGTAGAGTCATGTATATAGACTTCTATACAACCAGACTTCTATACAACCAGAGGAGTCGCCCTCTGGTGGTCAGAAGAGAGAATGCAAGTTTTTAAACATTTCCACATTGGCTTCACTCGGCAGAACTGGAGGTAGCCGCCTGGATGGAAGAAAGCTTTCATTGTGAGTAATGTCATTATATTTTAGGGAAAGAATCAAAGACAACATGGTTGTTTGAAGAGTTGGAGGCAGCCATAAAGGACCTTGTTTATGTTAGTTGCATCTCAGTGATGTATGTGTTGGATTCCTTATTTTATTCTTCTTTGGTCGAGCTGCCCAAAATATCCCGTTCCTAAAGTGATCAGTATCGTATTATCGTGTGACTCACAGTGAGAGATGACCTCTTTGATCCTGAGCCAGGTGTTGGAGGGCACACAGCTCCGCTACCTGCTGGACTGATGAGGGGCCGCCAGCAGCAGGAGTGAGCACCAGCCGCCCACTGAGGTAGTCGGCCCGGAGCTACAACACAGACAGCATGAGCACAATGAACTGGATCCTGAACCAGCAGCTGGACTATGCTACTATTACTAATACTACTACTACTACCACTACTGCCACTACTACTACTACTACTACTACTACCACTACTGCCACTACTACTACTACTACTACTACTGCCACTACTACTACTACTACTACTACTACTACTACTACTACTACTACTACTACTACCACTACTACTACTACTACTACTACCACTACTGCCACTACTACTACTACTACTACTACTACTACTACTACTACTACTACTACTACTACTTCTCCTGACTGTCGTAAAGCGATTGTTGTCACCTGCTGGTAGTGGAACTCCAGATAGAGGTCGCTGTTGAAGGACAGAGGGTTCCTCCACATCAGTCGTCTCAGGGAAAAGAAGATGGAGCCGTCGTCCAGCAGGAAGTCGAACAGATACTCCTCGCCGTGGAGGGGACGCACCATCCCATCTGACAGAGGGGCAGGACGTCGATCTGTTAATCTGACACTTTTGTTTTGTTTGACTCGCAGCTAACGTGGCATGAACATTGTATTTACAGTGCTGAGGGAGGGTGTGGGGTCAATTCTAGCCGAATAAATGAGCATTTGACCTTTTATTTTGTAACAATCTGCATCTGGGACTTCTCTTCGCACAATCGGCTAAAGGTTTCATTCGTGCTACACAAGAACAACGGCAACACGCGGTCATTTACGTCCGATCCGCACTGAGCATGTGCAACTCTCAACAGAGAGGGAACGAATCCCTCGTTAGCTACTTCCACCATCGGCTCCGGGAGAGACAACTGACGTGTCCAAAAGTCAACGCCGGAGCTAACCAAATGTTAGCAATTTGGAAATACTTACAAATACTTTACATTGTAGATAGTAGATACTAAACGAAAGTGATATCATCGCTTCTATCTGTGACGCAGGCAGGACAACAGCATCTTTTACAGCTAGGAATAAAAAAGCAGATCTTTTTTCTAAGGCTAACTGTGCTTTCTATCCTGGATATCAATTAGAAACAGGATCAGTTGGATTTACCACGATGTCGGTTGGCAAAGATGGAGAACTCTTTGATTTCTGTGAGATTTGAGATGCCCATCTCTTTACAGAACTCTGTTAACACCTCTGCTGCCATCTGGACGGAAGATACAAAACACAACCACAGAGATATTGATCATTAACAACAGACTAAGGTTTTTGTATACAATAGTTTAAAATTAATCTTATGACGAAGCTATTCAGACTAAAAAAGGAATTTCTATGAGAGTGGGGAAAGATCTGGGAAACCATTATCCAGACAATTACAACAAAAAGAGACGTGTCAAATATAAATGGCAAACTTAGGCAAATGGAAATTGATAAATCTTATCTCATGGGGAAATATTAACATCACTAAGATGACGGTAGCTCCACAATATAATAACATCTCTATGATGATACCAGTGACCATTTCTAAAGAAATCTTTAAAACAATATAATCATCGGATGAAGGATTTCTTATGGAATAACAAAAAACTTAGAATCAGTTTGAAAAAAACTCTTTGCCTCCACAGCTAGTGGGGATTGGCTCTTCCCACTATGGAATTATTTAACATAACATTTGAAATGAATGAGCTACTGGGAAAATTATGCCTCTAGCCCCGCGTGGGTAAAAATGGAGGAGGGTACTGGCAGAGCCATCTCGGGTTATGGATTTATCACAAAAAAAAACAGAAAACATTCGGAACAAAGAAATCTAATTTCTTTGGCTAGGAAAAGGAATACATGTTGTCAAAGAGCTCTAAGATACGGCTGATTTAGATCATTTGAGGACCTTAAAGAACAATTGAATTTAGTTGAAAAGGGGGACTTCTGGAAGGAGCGAGGAGCACCATAGCTTTATTTGTTGGACTTCAAAGAGAGGAGCTTCCAAATGCTTCCCGTACCTTACACTCCGCCTCAATATTTTATAGAAAAATGTCCGATATTCCAACTAGAACTTGCAAAGGCCTGAGCCTTATGTGGCAAAAAGGATCTTGGCATTGAGATTAGGGAAGACGTATGGCAAGAGATTGGAGCCTGGGATACGAGGGATGCACCCAGAAAGTTTAACCATTCCAAAATTGGACAAAGATATAATTTTACATCCCTGAAACTGTGTAGAATGCAGGAATCTTACACTGAAGCTGCGTATCTTGATGGGGAAATCCACTCCTCCTGGTAGATGGATGGGAATACGTCGGGGGGTTTTGCCAGCCTGCAGAAAGCAGAGACACACTCAAACAAACAGCTCAGCTGTGAATGCAGAATGTGAATGTATGTACTGCTTATGAAGTACACCCTGAGTGTTGGGGTAACTTGCCAGAATGGCCTCCATCTCGATGTCGGAGGGGATGTTACGGCGGCCGCCAAAGCTGAGAGACTACTGGAGGTTATCCTGACACACGCCGGCCAGCTCTGAGGAAACGCGTATGCGCGAGAGACCTTAAGTACATCTGAATGTGTTTTAACACCACAATGACTTGTGGAGAGAAGCATTTGTTTCGTAGTGCTGCGTCTGCAGTTTAGTGTACGTTTCTTCTACCTTGGTACGGGTGCTCGTAGTCCTGAGAGATGTCGCGTAGGTGACGGGTGACGTGCGGCTGCAGAGTACCTGAGCAGGGGAAGAACCCGGTCATCAGGTGGAGCAGCCGCCAGCCGAGGGTGCAGATGGACCTGTGAAGACAACACAAGCAGGGAAAATACAGTATTAGCGTTTTAGTCATCCTTAAAATGGAAAATACCTCTGGAAACAGTGGCTGTCCCAAAAGTGTTTTGCAATTGTGTGGTCAATTTCTGTTATTAATTTTAAAGAAAGGTTCTGTAGGAGCACCTTGGTCTCCGAATGGTATGCTATATAAAGACGACCTCCAGGGTTTCATTCTGACCTTGGCTTTACTTTTCAGACCGGGTTTGTAATAACTAGAGATGATCTAACAGTCTGGATACTAAGAGCGGTACTTGGGCTTTGAGTATCAGCCGACATCATGTGACACTCAGTTGGGTTGCTGGTGGTTTGCTTGATGACCTGGCAGTAGATCTCATCTCTCAGCAGCTCCTTTTCCTTCCCCAACTGAACAGAAGAGACAAACTCGTCTTTCAATCCCACAGAAGTCTATTCAAGGTCTGTCAAACTCACACGGAGACTCAAAGGCGCGACATAAATGCAGCCCGTTAGATTACACTGCCTGAAAGAGCACCGACCAGCAAAATGTGGCTCAAGCAGTTCGTCTGGGTGTTCTTCTTTTTCATCGGCAGGTCACCCATAAACTGCATCAGGTCTGGAGGGACAAATAAAAGGGAGAAGGAGTAACGGAGGAGTGACAGTGGGCTCAGTGTGTATCCGTATGGCTCACGAGGATGCACTCACTCATGAAGCACTGGACCGACAACTCATTGATGTCAGGGTCATTGTAGAGAATGAGGGACTCCTGTATGGGAACCTGCATGAACAAAAGACATAGTTAGCATAGCAGTTAGTGGAGTTGGATTTATTCCTGAAGACCTCCTGATGATGCATTTACATATTTAAACAAGACAATTCAGTCATCTGGTGACACATTTGTTCCCTCTGATCTCAACTAATGAAGTTAAATATCATGACAACTGAGGCAGCATTTATACATAAAAAGGTACTGTTAGCGTATTACAAATTGGATGCCTGGTAGAAACTCCGGAAGAATTCAGCCGAACAACTTCTCTCATTTTGGTAGATTTATTTCTCTGGTCACAAGCAAAGTATAAGCGCTGCACTTGCAAGAGCAGGGAGTCGTTTTGTCAACACGCAGGTTGGAAACCAATGTTCGGCTGTTTTATACACAGACTTTCGCCACAGGTTTCATCGCATCATCCTAACATCTAATTGGCTCTAACCCTTCAAGGAGGAGGAAAGACACATGTCCTCTCCTTGTCTCACAAGACTGGGGCGTCCATGGCCAGTCCCACTGCACCTGGTCTAACATAATGATAACATGTGAGTGTTGTGGCGGTGCCGGCGTGTATCTAGTCTAAACAGTCAGTGGTTCCCCAGGGACCTCTCCAGCTTCATGTTATTATTCTGACCCTAAGCGACCTGAACAGGTTTCATAGACAAAAATGTACAATTATATAACGAATGTCATGATTTATATTTTCAGTACGCATATTCCTTTTAGATGTCAGTAATGACTCTTTTATATAACTGGTTTCTCATCATCTCAGCCAGATGTCTGTGGGGGACCCTGTGTGGACCATGCGTGTAGCTGTCTGTCCATCCCTAATCTCAAACACTACTAAACCCATTTAGTCATTTATTTATTATTCTATTGTTTTGGCTCACTTAGCTCAGCTTAATCTTTAATTAAAACATGTGTTAATAAAATGCACTGTTATTCCTATCTGTCCACTGTGGGTTGCTGTAGCAGACCCTGTACTGCAACGCTATCATAGATCCCACGTGGTTACGTACAGGATATATGAAATAAGTTTGGCACACCGGCACAATTCAACATCTGCTGTGGTTGAAAGACATTATTTCCTTCACCATTGATTCCACAAAGACAGCTTGTATACAGGCAAGTACAAACCATGACAGATGATGTGAGAGGGATTTACAGACTTACTTCAGTGTGTTGAACCGCTTCTGCAAAATTTCTTCCGCTTGCTGGCAGACCTGTCGTCCCCACTCTTTAATGAACAAATAATAGCAGCACCAAATTAGCCACGACACGTCACAAACCCAAACCATTCCAACTTACTCCACAATAGTCATCAGCCTTCTAACATACCGGAAATACTTCATGGCAAACTCAGCCATGCCCGAGAGAGTCTCCAGCTCATGGAATGAGCCCTGGATTGAGCTCCGGTCGGCTCTCTGGACCACGGCCTCTTTACCGAGCAGCTCTGGATCGACGCCGCCCACGGGCCTGCTGATCGGACCTGGCGGCGAGCCCTTGGGTGGACCTGCAGTTGTAGCGCCCCTCGCGCTTTTCCTCCTGTCTTCTATTCGGTTAAGGGGCAGACAGTGGTAGTCCGGGGCCACCGATGGCTGGGTGAGGTCATCAGCGAAAAGACCAGAGCGCCCTCCCATAGTGCCAAAACGCCAGCCTGGTGGAAACACAGACAAAATGTTTTTCCATGAGAAAGAGATCACGAAATACATTGAATGAGCATAATAAGGCATATCTGAACCTAAAAACTGCTAGGTTATCACCTGTCTAGAGTCCTTCCATTGGCTGCAGTTTGATGATGTCACCCTTGCTGAAGCTAAGCAGACTTTTGTCATCTGTTACAAAACTCTTCAGGGCAACCACATGGCCTGAGTCCTAGAGGGCAGGGAGAGAGATGGTTTAGGAGGGTGATATGTGGGTCACATGGCCAAAAGAGGCCCCAGAGCATCAAAATGAAATATAATGATGAATGATGGTGATTTAGGACTAAAGGAGTACCCGGATGAGCTCCCACTGCTTAAAGTATATAATCTCTGATCTGACACAGCAAGACCACCCCCGCTGATGCAAACCAAACATGTTTGTCCAATTACAATGCTCACTTTCATTCAACCCTCTCAAGATTTCTATAACATGTTGTCACAAACCGTAATAATCAGCACGCCTCTATTCTCCATTAGGGAGATAAAAGCAGGCGATCACATTTTTCTATTGAAGTCTATTGAACTGAAATGTCGTTTCTAGAGATTTGTTGTAGGACTAGTTGTGAATGCATGTGCATGTTTATTGTGAGAGAACAAAAGTCCTAGTTTTACCTCTCTCCACAATGGAGACAGCAGCTTGTGACGCCTTAAACCTTCCCAGTTGAAGCCCTGGAACCACCTAGAAAACAAAGAAAACATCAAAATTCGACCTTTTTGAAATTGCAACTCGTCCTGGGCTCGATGAACGCACACTGCGAGCCACTCTGTCAAAATAAAGATGCAAAGCCCTTCAAACTGGCAGAAATGACTCAGATCATGCGGCCCAGCCCTGAGGGTTGTGTCTCAGAAGGTGGTTGCGATAGGTTCTTTGCCTACTCTGGGCTATCCTCTCCAGGCTCGGCTCCTGAGAGTGGCAGGCTGACAAGTTGTACAGACAGAGTTGTAGATCATCCAGGCGGCAAGAGCGGATCCACCATTGCCCGTCACAAGGCAAAGTGGTCAAAGGTTGAAATGGTCAAGGCAAAGTGGTGGCAATGCCTGGTGATGCGATTGGTACTCAAGGTCTTGGTGATGAGTCCCTCTGAGCCTCTGAAGCACTTGTTTCTGAAGACTTTGTCATTTAAGACAGCTTTGCTATTTGCATTGACCTCAGCTGAGAGAGTGTGAACCACAGTTGTATGCCACTAAGTGTGAGGTTACCTTCAGACCAAATCCCTCCTATGTTCCCAAGACCTGAAGACGTTCTTTCAGGGCGAGCGTTTTTCAGCGGGATGCTTTTGTCTTCCACCCCATGCTAAGGTCCGAGAGGCAAAGTTTGTGTGTTACCATGCTATGTTGAATGCACAACCCCATCGGAGAACAGCTGTTTGTGATCAGGCTGGACATATGTACAGCGGTAGCATGGTCTCCTCCTCCCCCCCTTGGGCATATACATGTTCTCTTTCTCGATTAACTTGTCATTTAGACCCCTGCAGGGTTGGGCAATGGCTCTACCCAGTTCAGTTACATGCTACCTGGGTTGGCTGGGGCCCCCCTACTGCTCCGCTCTGTCAACCTAAGTTATAAAGAAGTAGTTGAGAGTTTAGCTGGTAAGGAGCAGTGTGGTTGGGTCCATGTTATGTTGCGGCTGGTGTAGTTACAGTTAACATTAAAGTTTAGGATTAAATAAGAGGGGAATTATCAATAGTCGTGTGGACGTTTCTATACCTTGAGCAGTTAGTTGATTTTCATAAGCTGAACTCCAAAAAAGTCCAAAACAAATAAAGAATGATATCATATGTGAAGTAAACTTACTTGTGTTTCTTGATTTCAATGATGCCATTCTTTTTGTTCCCCAGCCTCTCTACGGGGTTTAGCCTGAGAGTGAAAGAAAGAGACAATTATAGTTTAATGTCAGGATTATTAACCTGTAGATGATTAAAAATAAACAGGCAGGACATTCAACACACTTGCATGATGAAACTAGTCTAACATCTGGCTTAATAAACCCAGCTGCAGCAGCATTCAAATACATTTGTGATAAATGTGTGTTGAGGATACGACCCACATTAATGTGTGCAACATCATCATTTGACTCATCTTTCCCAATGTATTGACACAGCAATCGAAATAAGTAGGCCTAGTGCGTCTGGAAAACAGTTAGCTGGGTACGTTTGGATCGAGGGTTTCTGGGATGATGGTGTTGAACCCAACGCAACATAACCAGAGGAGAGGAAACTGTAGAAACAAACAGTAATATAAAAGCTACTCAATCCTCCTTATGATTTAAGATCATGCACCAGCTAGTTAGCCTTTCAACAAGTGCAGACCAGACTTCACTGTGCATGTGTTGTACCCCATATATGACACAACATGAAGATGGAACATCTCCTCTTTGGAATATATCTCTGAATGTGTGTTTAAATGACAGAGCAGTATTATATCCTCATATCTGTTGAAGCTTTTTGAGAAACCGTACCTGCAGAGTCTCCTGATGAGGTCGTCTGGACGCTTCCCAATTCTTTCAGGGAAGTCCACCTTCTCAATGCCATGGAGGACCATGGTGTAAATCTTTATGGGGTCTGAGCCAGCAAAGGGCGGACTGGAAGAAAAACGGGTTTTCAGGTTGGTTGCAAGTGTAAACGCTGTTCAGGAATTTATAATTTTCTGAAATATGTTAATTTGCATCTTTCTGAGAGAAACATCAGAGGAGCAACATCAATCTCATGTCACATTAATATATTTTAAGCTTTGGACAAAACCAGGCATCTGGTTTTTACTTCTAGCCTTTATGCTAAGCTAGCAGAGATTGTCAGTAAGGGTTGCCAGGCTGCCACTGCCAACAATTTGGAGAAATTGACAAACAATTCTTGGCCTTTTGTTGCCATCAGTGGCATCCACCTTTTACCATATTCAGTGTTATATGCATAGAGACAGAAAACAGCAAAATATGCACCCCAAAGTATATATAATTTTAAATATGAGTTAAATTAGTGATATTTACATATGTTTTTTACAACAAGACTGTAGGGTGAAAAGTTGGCGTGACCCATCAACATCACAAACTAAACAAATTGAGTCAACTGACAAATAACCAGATGCACCTGAACAAAAAAGAAAAAGGACATTTTCATCTGGTGTGTAACCACCCAACAGAAACACTACAATGGCGACGAGGAGTAAACAGGAAGACACTCGAAGAATCAACCCGGTCACCGCGTCTGTCTCTCTACTCGGTTTCTCGAGTAGACAAACAATTAGAGAGGAGAAAAAAAACGGACACGCGGGTGAGTGAAGCTAGGTGAAGCTAGGTGAAGCTAACACAGACAAGCATGGCAGGAAACACCGCTGCGTTCCCACCTTTCGACACAGAAACTGACCTCTGTTGGAGGTCAGTTTCTACATGCAGCAGGAGAACAAGTGCATGATATTTACCACACACTAGCAGCAGAAGATGACGCATATGCAGAGACCAAGCAGAAGTTATCTGGATATTTCTCTCCTAAGAAAAACGTACAGTATCAAGTATACATTTACAGGAAAACTACCGGACCCAGAAGAAGATGTGGACAGTTGTCACACTTTGCTAAGGATGTTAGTGAATAACTGTGAGTATGCAAATGTAGAGGCAGAGATTAAAACGCAAATCATACAAAGCTGTGCATCATCCAGGCTGCCAGAAAAGAGCCGAGTGAGCCCGGACTTGTCTTAGATGAGCTTCTTTATCATGGAAGAAGACTTGAAAGGTATGAAATGCAAGCGACTGGCATCGAAAGAGGCGCAGCAGATACGGTCAACACGTTGGATCAAAAGACTGCAGAGGCATCCAAACAACAGCCGATGGTCAGAAACAGCTGACTTACAGCTGTCCTATTGTCACCTGATCCCAGTTGTTTCCACCTGTTCCCTGTTATCCTCATGTGTTTATAGTCTGTGTCTTCCCCTTGTCTTGTGCCAAAGTGTTCCCGTCAATGGTCAGGATTACTACAGCCAAGCCCACAGCTTTGATTGTCGCCACAGTGTGCAAGTATTCGCCATCCTCGTTAAGAGTGATTTTCAGTTCCGTTTTTGCCTTGTGATTTATTGCTTTGTGTCCTCCGTTGGAGAGTCTTTGTTTCCTCTGTTAAGAGTGAGTTTAATTTAGTACTTTGTGTCCTCCGTTGGAGTGTTTTGAGTTCATACTTTGTCTCAATAAAGACCGTTTCCCTGACCCCGCTGCATCTGAGTCCTGTTTTGAGTCCCGGCCTGACAACAAGTGTCTTCGCTTGCCACTGTCCTGGCACTTGAGTGGCGATCGCCACTGACCGGAAAGACAACGTGCACATTTTTTGTAATCAAAGGAAACAGATTCAGCGTTCTCAGCTACAAAACATCCAAAGCACTGGGACTGATTAAAATAGTCACAGCAGTATCATCCACACAGAGTCCCAGGTGAGCTGGTGGAAAGTCATCCTGAACTGTTTCGAAACAACAACTGAACATCTTTCGACGTGAGTATCGATCCACACCTCACAGCACAACAGAAAGCTCCCCGCCGAACTGTTGTTCCAACGCAAGCTGTGCACAAAGATTCCTTCATTCACTCGCACTGTAAGCAACTGTTCAGACTCTGAAGTGAGAGCAAGGAACAATAAGGCTAAATGCCAAAATGAAATGTCATGCAGACTCATCGTAACGCTACATCACCTCTCCAGGTGACCACGTACTTCATCGTCAACCCAAGCACAACAAGCTCACCACACTATACAACAGTAAGCCATACACAGTGACCAAGGTCAAAGGCTCCATGTCACAGCAGGCAGAAATGGAGACTTTGTCAGGAAAGCTTAATTCTTCAAGAAGATCTCTCCAGAACTGTTGGATATCCCACCAGATCCTGATGATGATGATGAGTGTGATTACAGTAATGCCTCTAAGATCAGAACAACACATTAGAGAGCTAATCTTGAAGAGCAGAAAGGAACTGAAGACGACCGCCCCTGGGATTTACATCAATGAGGACTTCTCCGAGGCTGTACGGCAGAAACGAAGAGATCTTCTGCCTAAACTCAAGGAGGCATGGGATAGAGGGGACATTGCCTACTTAAGATATGATCGCCTTGTGACCCACCCACCTAGGGAGCGAGGGGCTGTGTCGCCCCAGCACTTGTCCTCCACCCCTTCCTGATTGAAGAGTGGTATGTAGGATTCAGAGTTGAGGACCTCTGCTTTTTATTTATTTTTTTAATTTTTTTAATGTCTATTAAACTACCGAAAAAAGGTTTGAGGTTTGCTCATTTAAACGTCTGTAGGTTAAAGAACAAGGTTCAAGAGCTAGGTACTATTTTACATTAAAATGATATTCATATTATGGCTGTATCAGAGACTCACTTGGAAGAAGCCATAGAGGATGAAGCTGTTTTAATTCAAGACTACAATATATTTAGATTGGACAGAGACAGGTATGGGGGAGGTACTGCTTTCTACATTAAAAATCATATTCCAGCTAAAATAAGGAAAGATCTTGGTATGGATGGAGTAGAAGCCTTATGGCTCCAAGTTCATATCCCACATCTGAAACCTATATTGACATGCTGTTGTTATAGGCCACCAGACTCTAATGCTGAATATCTGAATAAAATATGCATGATGCTGGAGAATGTAACTGATAATGACAATGATATTTACATTCCTGGTGATATGAATATAGACTGGTTGTCCAGTAATTTTACATTGAAAAGGAAGTTGAACAATGCAGCCACATTGTGCAACTTATCTCAAGTCATAGGTGTACCCACAATAATTAATGTCAATAGGGACGGAATGGTCACGTCAACGTGTATTGATCACTTTTTTACAAATTGTTCTGAAAAATGTTCTAAAGCAGTGTCGGTACCTGTGGGCTTTAGTGACCACAATATTGTTGCTTTAACTGTGAAAACAAAGGTTCCTAAAGCAGGGCCTAAAGTAATTCACAGAAGATCATATAAAACCTTTCTAGAAAATGATTTTATTGCTGATGTAGAAAATACTGAGTGGGATTCTGTGCTTGAGGAGATGCATGTGAATGCTGCACTGGACTACTTTATGAATTTATTTTCTGCAGTGTGTGATAAACATGCTCCAATTAAGAAGTTCACTGTTAGATCACTTAAAGCACCTTGGCTGGATGAGGAATTGAGAAACTTGATGAGAGAAAGGGACCTACTGAGAAGATCTGCCATTATGTCAGGTAATGTAGCAGATTGGCAAGCTTACCGCTCACTAAGAAATATAATAACTAAATTAAATAGACAAAGGAAAAAATATTACTATCAGTCTAAATTTGAGGAGTGCCATGGAGACAGAAAGAAACTGTGGAGAGTACTTAATGATGCTATGGGTAGAAGTAAAATGGCTAAAACACCTTCATTTATTGAACTGAATGGAGAATTCATTACTAAACCATTTGATATAGCAAACTACTTCAATAATTACTTCCTCAGTAAAGTGAGCACACTAAGAAACCAAATGTTGCCTGTGAGTGGTGGACTGTCCAAAACTATAATACAAAATCATATTATGTGTGGTAAGGATTGTGTGTTTGATTCCAAGCCAATTAGTGTTGATTTTATGGTTAAGATACTTCACGCAATTAAGTGTGACAAACCTTGTGGGTTTGATAATATTGACGGCAGACTGCTTCAGTTATCAGCCGAATTAATTGCCAAGCCTGTAGACCATATCTTCAATTTATGTTTTTAGGAATGTGCATATCCGGATTTGTGGAAAATTGCAAAGGTTACTCCTCTGTCAAAGAACAGTAGGGAGCCATTTATAGGTCCAAACAGTAGGCCTATCAGCATCTTACCTGTTTTGAGTAAACTTTTGGAGGGAATTATATTTAAGCAGATCCAGCAATATCTGGCAGAAAACAACATTAACTCAGATCTACAGCATGCATACAAAGCAGGTTACTCTACAAGCACTGCACTGACATGTCTTACTGACGAGTGGTTCAAACAGATTGACGTGAAGTCAGTTGTTGGGGTGGTGCTCCTGGATTTCAGCGCAGCCTTTGACATTATAGATCATGAGCTGCTACTCAAGAAACTATCGTCGTATGGATTTAAAGATTCTGCTATTGATTTATTGAAGGGCTATTTAGTGAATAGGCAACAATGTGTTATGTTCAATGGCTCCCTTTCAAATATTGAGACACTTCAGTGTGGAATTCCCCAGGGAAGCTGCCTTGGCCCCCTTCTCTATTCCATTTTTGTAAATGACATGCCATATGTATTAGAAAATGCAGGAATGGGGATTTATGCGGATGACACGACTATGTATGTATCATCAGAGAGCATTGAACATGTTAATAAGGTGCTTCAACTAGAGTTAAAGCTGGTTTCTGAATGGATCATGGAAAATAAGCTGAAGTTGAATGTCTCAAAAACTAAATGCATGGTAATAGGTTCTAAATATGCTCTCAGGACAGATCAGAAATTAAGCCTCTCTTTAAAGGGTGCTACTTTGGAACAGGTTAAAGAAGTCAAACTGTTGGGTGTCATTATTGACGAAACACTGTCATGGTCCACTCAGATTAATAATACAGTGGTGAGAATGATTAATGGTATCTATGCCATTAGAAGGAGTGCTCACCTGCTAACTAACTCAACAATTAGACTAGTCATACAATCTCTAGTTCTGTCAAATCTGGACTACTGTCCGGTTATCTGGTCTAGTGCATTAAAGCAAGAACTTAGTAAACTTCAGCTTCCTCAGAACAGAGCGGCAAGACTAGCACTTCGCTGCTCTGTCAGGAGTAGTGTGGATGATATGCATGACAGGCTGTCGTGGATGAGGGTGGATGAAAGACTGGCATGTAGCCTTATGCTGTTTTTAAATAATGTGTATTTCTCACAGAAACCCGTCAGTTTGTCTTTACGGCTATCACATGCAAATGAGAGACATGGTTATAAAACTAGACAGGCATTAAGTGGTCACTTTAATCTTCCTCTACCCAGAACCAATGCACTTAAGAAAACAGTAATGTACAGAGCTATTTATTGCATACTGGAATGTGCTCCCCTCATATTTGACTCTAACAAGAAATAAATGTGATTTCAAAAGGAAACTTAAGGCAGCAATAATCAGAAAGGAAATTAGAGTAGATTAGGTTATTTTTGGACAATTGTGGTTTGTTATTTTATTTCTTGCTGTAAATGTTGTTCTCTAAGTCTGTGTTTTTTTGATCACCAATATTGATCATGCTGTAATGCATTTTATGATTTGTATTGTAATGTTTTTATTTTTACTTTTTTGCCTGGACCCCAGGAAGAATAGTCTCCACTACGGTGTAGACTAATGGGGATCCTTAATAAACATAAACACCAAGATACTTTGCGGATTCAGATTAGTAATACAAAATATGAGAAGAGCTTAACAAAACATCCAGAAGGTATGTTACGGAGCTTTTATTGCATAGTATTGAGATGTTGAAGCGTGATATCTTATTGTGAAGGACAGAACTACGGTCCCGCATGTGTTGACAGTATTGATGGTCATTTTGGTGACCCTGCTAAACGTTAATATCCCGAATAAGCAGCAGCGCCCAGTGTTTCTGAGGAGAGAAGCTAGTCTGGGTCTTGCCAAGAGCAGCGCACGGCTGATTTACAGGCGTTAGCGTCCTTTTACCGGCTCTAGTGAAGGCAAAGCTAACTCTAATAATTACAGCGATATTAGCTTGAAAGGTAAGAAGTTTAGTTTAACACCATTAAATCCGCTGAAAACGGACACTAACTCAGGTGCTAACGCCGGAGTTCTTCTGCTCGTCTCCTAGTCAGAACGGCGGCTTGGTCACGTGACATGAGGATGACGCGCCACGTGCTTTCCTTCTGAATATTCAAAGAGAAATAGCAGTTCTATGTTATATTCTGTTGGAGCGCACGGTGGCCGAGTGGTTATACCCTTGGCTTGGCATACACGAAGTCCCGGGTTCGACGCTGACTCACAGCGTCTGTCCCGCCACCCCTCATGGATGTGGGTCGTGTATGACACTCGGACACCGTGCATTGGTCTCCCCCACTTGCACCCCGTGTGCAAGTGTGGTTTTTCCACCCCGTGCATTGATCTTGCACTGTCCCGTGTGCAAGTGTGGTTTTTCCACCCCGTGCATTGATCTTGCACACCCCGTGGTGTCCCGTGTGCAAGTGGGGGTTTTATTCTGAAATATTTTATATAGACTAGTATTCAATTTCAACAACTTTAGAACAGCTTAGGAACAACTTTTCCAATTGTTAAATATGGGTTTCAATGCTTTGCTGAATGGTTGCAAGATTAATATGACCTATATCTGAAGCACGTTTCTGAACATGTGTCGTAAAGTCACGTGAACTCTATCAAGATCAGAAGAACTAAGGAAAAATAAACAGTGTGCTTTTATCAATTCATAAAATGTACATCAACATCAGCCCTGTGTGTCAAATCATTTTAATAAGAAATAAAAATGAATACATTCAAATACATTTTGAACACAGATTAATAACTTCAACAAAATGTTTAAGTGGTGTGGGTAGGTGGGTGGGTGGGTGCCACTTGTCCAACTTCCTCTTAATCCACAGGCCTGAGTCATAACACTGTAAGAAAGCAGGAAGCACAATGTGCCATTTACCCTTCCTTATCCACTTACATGCATGCAAACAAACACAGCTTCTCTCACACACAGGCACACACACGCACACACACACAGCATTTATTGTCTCTAAAATTACCCTTACTGCTCAATATGCAACATATATTTACCTAATTTATGTTAATTTACCTCAGTTGCTGAACTCCAGTGATTCAAGGCAGGACAGGGGCTCCCATGTGTTCTTCCACTTAATTCCACTGGTTTAAAAGAGATGGGGATAAGACACAAATGCTTAAAACCATAATATGATGTTATTACTTTAAATGTAATGAACCGGTTACATAATGCCATGTCACAATAAATGGGCTGTGAAAATCTATCTTTAAAAAATAAATAGAGAATCATATATATTTATCATAAGGAATTACTATATATTAATATATTTGAATTGCTGTCAAATACCACATTTTACTAGTGAAAATAAAGAATAAGAGTTTTAAAAAATTGTAAAACCTTCCTCACCTTGATCCTCCTCAGTTCCTTCCTCACCTGGTTAAGGGACAAGTTGGGGGGTGGGGTGCTGTGGGCTGCTGGAGTTGGGGTGGGTTGCTGGTGTGAGGAGTGTGGCGGGGAGCAGAGTGGGCACTTTGATATGGACTGAATGAATCTTAAAGTGAACGAACCCCAATTTTTCATTTTACCCAGTTTCTCAAAGAGTGCATTGACTGTCCAACATAACAGGTTCAGGTAAAAAATGTCAACTTGTACCTTGTTCTGTCCTTAAATCTTCATTGGTTTCTGGAGTTGGCTGAAGAAAACTTCTGAAGTGCACTGTTATAAAAATAAATAAAAAATAATAATCTCCAATATTAGATTTTCAAACAAATAAATAGACATTAGTCTCGAAACATTACATTACATCATCAATACAGTGACTGAAATACTTACACTTTAATACTTTTCCATACACCTTTTTGAGGTCTTCCTCCAAGATGTCATCCAGCTTCATCTGCATGCTCGTGAGGACATCAGCTGTGTAGTTGTTTCTGCTTTGTTTCCCCAGAAGCAGAAGAGGAAAGTACCCCAGAGCAGCGAGCCGGTCCAACTGAAAGGGAAATAAGGAAATGCAAGTCATTGAGCCTGAATTTCAGAGCAAAAAAGTATGAAGATCCATGTGCTTAACAAAACATGAAGTGTAGTTTATTTACCTGCAAATTGCAATTAAATATATAGTATATAGTAGTAATTGTATTATTATGTATTATTATATTTTACCATGATTACACTGTCAAAATACCTCCAAGTTTATTTCAAGGCCATTCAATATGATATAAATGTATTACACGTACAAACCGCCCCAACATCAAAAACAAAATAAATTCAGAACCAAAAAGATTTATTAAAAGCCACATTATTGAGCTATGACTAGTATTCCTTCATTGATGAAACAGTGACTGTTACTAGCATAGGGGGAAACACAGTAAATCATCTCTGTAGTATTTCAAATTGTGTTACCTTGTGTGCTTAATATTATAAAGCTGGAGTCTAGCACACGTGTGGCATTGCAGTTTTTTTTCACTCTTTCTTTATACTCCTTTTCCTCAGCTGCAAACTTCTTCCTTGCCTTTACAAGTCTGTCCTTGTGTGGCTGTTGGGCCTTACATGTAGGACACCTTTTGCAGGCAACATAAATATGTTCCTGGCATGACACACATCTTTTCAAATTGCGTGTCCCCTTCTTGTCTGCAAAAGGAAGAAGTAAACAGTTATTTCTTGATGGACCTTTAAAACATGAGTTTGTCAGAGTATATTGTGAAACATGGTCAATTGTTAGCAGAGATGTAGTATAGTTTAGCCTATAATATTGTCAGTATAGTTGGATAGTGTTTAATGGCTGTTCATAAGAAATAGTATACGTAATAAACGCATGTCTTACCCATTCTGGTTCTTCAGAGTCGAGGTTGTCTGTGCAATGAAGTACAGCCAGTCCAGTCAATTTACCTGTTTTTTTAATCTGCGCCAGAATGTCTAGCGCCGAAGCGATGATTGTAGAAATCCCGCGAAAAGTAATCCGCCCATCGCTCTTAGCTTTTTTCCTGCCAAATTGGATGAGACGTAGCACGACGAAAACCGGAAGAACTACAACTATGGTGCAGATTGTATCGAGATGTAAGGTGCAGCTCTAGGGAATTGTAGTTTTATTTTTTAAATAGTGTATTTCCTAAAATTGGAAGTTGTAAATACAGAATTGAGAGTAGATAGATAGGTTTAAAGGGACAATAAACATATTTGTGTAGTTAGATTTAAAATATCTAATTGTTAAATGGGTGAATATTTACGTCAACTATAGTTTACACATAATTGACTGCGCCCACAGGTGTTGTTCACCCGCAAGAGAGCTGAGGTCAAGAGGTCTCTCTAACAGTTGGTCCCATGTCTGTAGTCCATTTTTCTGCAGAATTATAAGCCTTTGGCCATGCACAAAGGTCAATATTTCAACACAAGTACAATGTTCATACTGATATAGGTCTCTCCATGTTGAGACCTTTCCAATGATGTATTTAGTGTAGGTCTACGACAAATACAAAATCCTTCTCCTCACTCACAATGCCCTCCATAATCAGGCCCCCTCCTACCTCCCCGACCTGCTCCACCATCACACTCCATCCCGTCCGCTGCGCTCCTCAGATGTCAACCTCCTATCCATCCCCCATAGGGCCAAGCACCGGACATGTGGTGACAGAGCCTTCTCCATAGTGCCCCCCACCCTCTGTAACTCTCGCCAAACTCATTAGACTCTGCACTGACCTCTCCATATTCAAATCACAAATCAAAACCCACCTCTTCAGAACTGCTTTTAATGTGTGAATGTGTGCTCTATGTTTTTATTATACAGCTAATTATAATAATTTTGTAGGTGAAGGAAGAGGGGGCCTCTGACACCTTGGACCCCTCGCCTGTTGCCGGAAGGTCCGTTGAGTAATCAATCCATGTCTCTGCCAGAGGGGCAAGGTTTTTGCCATAACTCTATACAATTTGACAGTTTGCTGTGTGGTAAAGATTTATAATATCATTTAGGTTGAAGTTGTAGTTTTTAACACCGTAATGTTGATTTGCATACTTTGCAGTAATATTACAGCAGTGAGTTGTTGATGACATTGGCTTACTACTCTTTACCCTTTTGGACCATAGCTGTGTTTAATTTTTAGGGATACAGGTCTAAGTGATATTTTAAGCCTTCTTGAAAGATTTTTGCACAGATTTTAGTGTGTAAAAGGGTTATTAATTGTCCTTCTAAATGCAACTATAAGTCAAACTTGGTCGGGGGTTCATAATTATTGTATGTTGGAGGTATTTTCAATGTTATCCAATGTAGTATAACTAAATATTACAATAGGCTTCCTGAAAACATGGATTTTTTTATTTGACAAAAGGATAATATACAAAATATTCAGGTAAACAGGAGCAGCACATACAGAACACACAAACGCACACTGTAATGGAAATTTTATATTC
Source organism: Cottus gobio (assembly GCA_023566465.1). Lineage (NCBI taxonomy): Eukaryota > Metazoa > Chordata > Actinopteri > Perciformes > Cottidae > Cottus > Cottus gobio. Next base: position 23,410,526 of record CM042225.1, on the reverse strand, counting down.
TTAGTTGTAGTTTATCTTCTACAAACCTTTAATGCAAATCGTTTTCTGTCCTGCAGCTGTTAAATGAAAATGGTATACCATTGATGTAGCTGTTCTCAAGTAATCAATCACTTCTGTGGACAGGTCAAAAAATGAAGGATAGGAAGAAGATCCTTTAAAGTAAACCACGGGTGGTCTAGTCTTTTGTTCCAGTTGCGACAACAAGCTCCTTTGTTAACCTCTACCTTTGATCTCTGTATATAAATGCCTATGTGAGATGTTACTCTTCAGTACAGTGCTTGGCCAGACTCTGTGTAACTGTGCCTCTTCTCTGCGCAGGGAACACATGCTTTTGTAGACAAGTTCTGGTAGTACGATATTCATCATTTCAGCTTTCACAACACACACACACACACACACACACACACACACACACACACTAACGTTAGGTGTCACGTCATGAATTTCATCATCTGCATGGTTCCCGCTGGCGCAGAATCGATCTCTTGGCTCGATATTTGACTGCAAAGGAAATCCACCGGTACGTATATTTATTAAAAATAAGTATGGCTTGTGCAGTAAGTATTGTTGGAGTCAAAAAGCTGTACCATTCACCTAAAAGAAAAATATAGCCTTGCATGTGTTGTCAAAACCCTTTTACATTTAAGCTAACCTTTTACATTTAAGCTAACATTTAACCTAAACGATTTTTTAATTGCTATTTACAATCTGTATAAACTCATGTCTTCATGTCTTCAGCCTAATAGTATAACCTTTTAAAAACTCTTCTTTTTTTTTTTTACAGTTGCAGTCATACCGACAGATACCACCATGACAGGGAGACAGTCCCCTCGAAGGATCGATATCAACTTAAATGATGATGACTCTGATGAAGACAAGTTGGAAATCTCCGAAGTTAAAGCTAAACTCGATGCTAAAGTAAAAATGGAAGAGGTAATTGCTAGCTACTAAAAGCTATATTTACATTTCATTTAGCGGTTGTCATACTGTGATTTAACTAGTGTTAACAATTGTAATTGGGTGGTGAAGTAGCGTGACAACGTTTTCCTCGAATGCTGGAAAGTCGCTCAGTTCGTGCTGGCAGGGTAATGCACATTATAGATAAATTATAACAAATGTGTATTGTATTATATATTTGGCAGATGGAGTGCATTTGGGACATCAATATTATAATCTCCCACAATGTATGCAATTGATGCATGTTAACACAGGATATTTGATATCTATCTTGCCATTAATTATGTATTAATATTTAATAAGGTTGGCACAACATCTGCTGAGAATTTTCAAAGAAGTTTCTTGGAGTGGACGTATTGCCGTCATGAGATTGATAAACTTCTTGGAGATGACCATTTCTCATGTCCCGCCTGTGGAGATGACATGGTTGCAATGTCTCTTGACGGCAACAGAAAGTTGTATCGGTTTAATCGTAGGGGGTAAGTTGCAAGAAAGTAACATGGACATTTTCTTTATATACTATATTCATCCATTCACTGCTTTTTTCTTCTTAGAGCGCATGAATGCCCATATTTTGAAGGGACTTTCATTGCCAAGGACACAGATGTTGGAGAATTTGTGAAAAGGGTTAGAGACCAAGTAAAATCTGTGAGTTTTTGATATATATCATAAAATTCTCTTTATGTGCAAAAGTTAGTGGTGAATTGTAAGATTTAAAATGCACAAGATGTAATTACTTTTTTGTAACGGCTATTGTATCGCTTGTTACATTAGGCACCTGGACGACCATCCTGTGGTAAATCGAACTTCAAAGCAGGAAGGGAGGCTACCAGAAAGTCTGAGCCCAGGCTGGATGAAGAGGGCATGATGACATCAGTCTGCAGACACTGCATTCTGTTTAGTGGTAAGAAATGATATGTTGTAGTTCATTTTTATTAATCTAGTGGGTACTTACTAAAACAGCAGCTATGATTCATAAATAATTATACACTTTTGAGAAAGTAAATAAGAATTGTTGTATATTTTAGAGTAAACAATAATATAGCTATGAAATAAACCCCTTTCAAATAAATAATTTTTGTTTTGGATGCAGGTCTAAACATGTTTCGAGGGGAAATATTTGCCTACCCTCTCTACCTACAGCAAGATCTTGGAAAAGAACACAAGGTTGAGTTCATTTGCACTGATGTCATGTGTAAATACTACCCGTATATACAGAGGGTAGTTGAGTCTTTTCCAGAGCTGCAGTATGTCCTGCAAATGCGTCCATTTTTGTCGGTGATGCATGCGAAAGGTCACTCAACAAAATGTGAGGTATATATTCAAATTTGATCTTAATGATGTTTTTGGCTAACAGTGTATTTTTATGTCTCAGATCATTTAATTACCTTTATTTTTGACTGTTGTCAGGTGGAGTGGAGTGGTCGCTACCAGAAAGGGGCAGGTATGTTCTAATTATATTTTCCAGTAAATAAAAAAATTGAAAATTGGCATTAAGTCATTGTAAAAATTAAAACGTTTCTGTTTGAAATTGATCTAGGTTTGACAGTTGGTGAGGAAGTGGAAGCTGTCAACTCATACCTCTCTCGTGTCGCAGTGACCACAAAGTACATGTCCAAAGCCAGTGAGTAGCAGATTTAAAGGTCTTCATCATTATTCAACTTATTCTCTGTTCAAGTAAAATCCTAAGAAGTAAAGCAATGGGTTACAGGACGCACTGACATGATAACAATTCATGCTCGTGGATGGAACTTGAGGAAGAAGCAGATGTTGCACAGATACCTGTCTCAAAGATTTGTGAAGGTCATTTTTGTAATGTCATTTAATAGCATTTTAAAATATACAATACAACAATGTGCAGAAGTTTTTAAACGTATACTAGATCAACAACAGCTCAGTGAACATTTGTGGTTGGTCATGCAGTGATGTCAGTCTAAACATTTGAGGTTTTGACGTCCTCGTCTGGTTCTGTGAATGTATTGAATGTGTGAATGTATTGACTAACTGTCAACAGACTAAGAAGAGGACTGTTGAGGGAGAAAAGGACAAGCAAAACCTGTTAACAACACTGCAGACAACAGAACTGGAAATGAAGCAGTGGGTGAAGGAGGTTGAAGAGTGGGCTGCATCAAGTAAGATTTATCCTGCAGCTATCTAAATATTAACTTTCAACTGATTGTCATTTTATATTAATGGAAATTGTGTTAATTGACGATTGAGTGTTTACATTAAGGGCCAAAGTCCATCAACTGCCAGGACCAACAGGGACTGCAGCGTGTGATGGAAGGTCTCGTCCTTAAAATCAAACAGCGGAAAATAGAGCTGTACAGAGACATTGGTGGGTTATTGTTCCTATTATTGTATTGTTTTGAAATACAGCTTTTACGTGCCGCAGTAATTTGTAGCATGTGCACAGGAAGAGAGAAATTATAATTTAGTATATTTGTAACAAATGTATAGATAATAACAAAGACCGCAAGCCCAAATGCGACGTAATTGCAAAAGAAAAGCGGAAACTGGAGGAAGCAATTGCAAATGTATTTTTATATCTTTGCTGTTCCGATACTGTGTTTGTTTTTAGTCTGACACCATCAGTCATATACTGTGTATTTAAGTCCAATTTCTACCTTTTGTAATGTTGTCTATTGTCCTTCAGGAGTAATATAAATGTTCAGTTAATAACATTTATTGAAGTTTGTTTTCATTAATGTTTGAGAAATTGAAAATGATCACTTCGTTACAGCATCCAAAGTCCCCCTTGAGACGAAGAAAGTTGTCTTTGATAGAGACATGCTGCTGTCTCGACTTCGAGAAGAAGATGGGATTCTCATCAAGGAGATGAGGAACCACTGCCGTCACCTGACTGGATCTTTGAAGAGTATCAAAAGAGAGATCCAGCAGATAGAGGAGGACCTAGATACACAGAGTATGTATTTAAATATAATATAATAGCCATTGACCATTATTTGACATGAGTTAATGTATTTGATCGTGATTCATTTGAATGCAAAGTTATTTAATGATCACAAATGTATAGAACAACGTGAGCTTGCATAAGTCACTGTTCTTGTCAATCTAATATTTCACCCATTTCACCCTTTTAGGCTGTCCTTTTAACACAGGGGTCCCCAAACTTTTTCCTGTGAGGGCCACATAACTTTTCCCTTCTCTGATGGGGGCCGGGGTCAGTTTGTAACAGAAAAACAAAAAAATAATCGTTTGACCACTGCAGGTTAAATACCCTGCATTCTGAATACATTTTTCTCTTACCTAACCTTTTCACCATTATTCCATTCTGCTTGGCCAGACTGAAAAAATATCATAATGCGTCTCTGGTATTGTTCAGGGGGCCGGGCCAAATGTGGAGGCGGGCCGTATCCGGCCCGCGGGCCTGAGTTTGGGGACCACTGTTTTAACATGTCATTGGAGGCATATGAGGGATAGAAGGATTTGTTGAAAACAAAACTCCAAGGGATGGAGAAACAAAAAGAGGAGGTCTTCAGCACATACAGCTTAGTATTCTAGAAACAGATTTTTTTGGGGAGAAATATGCTGGCTCCAGTTTTGAGTATAAATAGTTGAAATTGGTGAGAGGTATTTTCTTTGCATGCAAACATTATAGATATGGCATATATCAATGCCACAATAACTTAAAATCTCCTAAATAATATATTAAAGTTAGCTGTCATCTTACACAATTAAAAAAAAAAAACATTGTAGGGACATTTTTATTAATGCATTAGAAATGTTCCATTTTTTCACTCCACACACTGTATATATGTATATATATATATATATATATATATATATATATATATTTCTACAAGTCACTGTAGAATAATATTACCTTGCAGGTTGTATACAATTAAGATTTGTCAAATGTCAAACATTAAAATGCTAAGAGCCTGAATGCAAACCATGACAATAACTAAGCTAGCTTTTACATGCAGGATAGTTTTGACGGACGCCACTGCCCTGCAGGAAGAGGAGGAGGATGAGGGAGACGACGAGGTGTGGGATGGGGACCCTCTGACCCTTGATGCGGACTCTTCAGATGATGATGAATTAGATTAGCCCCTTTCATGCTAATCCTTTGCGGTTTAAATCATATATTGTCATACAATATAAAAGTGATTTGACCTATTCATAAAAGGTATATTATTATTTCTGAGTCTGTGGATTAAGAGGAAGTTGGACAAGTGGCACCCACCCACCCACCTACCCACACCACTTAAACATTTTGTTGAAGTTATTAATCTGTGTTCAAAATGTATTTGAATGTATTCATTTTTATTTCTTATTAAAATGATTTGACACACAGGGCTGATGTTGATGTACATTTTATGAATTGATAAAAGCACACTGTTTATTTTTCCTTAGTTCTTCTGATCTTGATAGAGTTCACGTGACTTTACGACACATGTTCAGAAACGTGCTTCAGATATAGGTCATATTAATCTTGCAACCATTCAGCAAAGCATTGAAACCCATATTTAACAATTGGAAAAGTTGTTCCTAAGCTGTTCTAAAGTTGTTGAAATTGAATACTAGTCTATATAAAATATTTCAGAATAAAACCCCCACTTGCACACGGGACACCACGGGGTGTGCAAGATCAATGCACGGGGTGGAAAAACCACACTTGCACACGGGACAGTGCAAGATCAATGCACGGGGTGGAAAAACCACACTTGCACACGGGGTGCAAGTGGGGGAGACCAATGCACGGTGTCCGAGTGTCATACACGACCCACATCCATGAGGGGTGGCGGGACAGACGCTGTGAGTCAGCGTCGAACCCGGGACTTCGTGTATGCCAAGCCAAGGGTATAACCACTCGGCCACCGTGCGCTCCAACAGAATATAACATAGAACTGCTATTTCTCTTTGAATATTCAGAAGGAAAGCACGTGGCGCGTCATCCTCATGTCACGTGACCAAGCCGCCGTTCTGACTAGGAGACGAGCAGAAGAACTCCGGCGTTAGCACCTGAGTTAGTGTCCGTTTTCAGCGGATTTAATGGTGTTAAACTAAACTTCTTACCTTTCAAGCTAATATCGCTGTAATTATTAGAGTTAGCTTTGCCTTCACTAGAGCCGGTAAAAGGACGCTAACGCCTGTAAATCAGCCGTGCGCTGCTCTTGGCAAGACCCAGACTAGCTTCTCTCCTCAGAAACACTGGGCGCTGCTGCTTATTCGGGATATTAACGTTTAGCAGGGTCACCAAAATGACCATCAATACTGTCAACACATGCGGGACCGTAGTTCTGTCCTTCACAATAAGATATCACGCTTCAACATCTCAATACTATGCAATAAAAGCTCCGTAACATACCTTCTGGATGTTTTGTTAAGCTCTTCTCATATTTTGTATTACTAATCTGAATCCGCAAAGTATCTTGGTGTTTATGTTTATTAAGGATCCCCATTAGTCTACACCGTAGTGGAGACTATTCTTCCTGGGGTCCAGGCAAAAAAGTAAAAATAAAAACATTACAATACAAATCATAAAATGCATTACAGCATGATCAATATTGGTGATCAAAAAAACACAGACTTAGAGAACAACATTTACAGCAAGAAATAAAATAACAAACCACAATTGTCCAAAAATAACCTAATCTACTCTAATTTCCTTTCTGATTATTGCTGCCTTAAGTTTCCTTTTGAAATCACATTTATTTCTTGTTAGAGTCAAATATGAGGGGAGCACATTCCAGTATGCAATAAATAGCTCTGTACATTACTGTTTTCTTAAGTGCATTGGTTCTGGGTAGAGGAAGATTAAAGTGACCACTTAATGCCTGTCTAGTTTTATAACCATGTCTCTCATTTGCATGTGATAGCCGTAAAGACAAACTGACGGGTTTCTGTGAGAAATACACATTATTTAAAAACAGCATAAGGCTACATGCCAGTCTTTCATCCACCCTCATCCACGACAGCCTGTCATGCATATCATCCACACTACTCCTGACAGAGCAGCGAAGTGCTAGTCTTGCCGCTCTGTTCTGAGGAAGCTGAAGTTTACTAAGTTCTTGCTTTAATGCACTAGACCAGATAACCGGACAGTAGTCCAGATTTGACAGAACTAGAGATTGTATGACTAGTCTAATTGTTGAGTTAGTTAGCAGGTGAGCACTCCTTCTAATGGCATAGATACCATTAATCATTCTCACCACTGTATTATTAATCTGAGTGGACCATGACAGTGTTTCGTCAATAATGACACCCAACAGTTTGACTTCTTTAACCTGTTCCAAAGTAGCACCCTTTAAAGAGAGGCTTAATTTCTGATCTGTCCTGAGAGCATATTTAGAACCTATTACCATGCATTTAGTTTTTGAGACATTCAACTTCAGCTTATTTTCCATGATCCATTCAGAAACCAGCTTTAACTCTAGTTGAAGCACCTTATTAACATGTTCAATGCTCTCTGATGATACATACATAGTCGTGTCATCCGCATAAATCCCCATTCCTGCATTTTCTAATACATATAATAATAATAATAATAATGCATTTTATTTATAGGCGCCTTTCAAAACACTCAAGGACACCTTACAAAATCAACAAGGAAACACTCAATCCATTAAAACAACCAAACAGAGCAGCAAACAGTAAAAACATCATAATACTATTAATAAAATGAACAGGCAAAGCAAAAAAAGAAGGGTCATTGCACAAGAGAGAAAAAAAAGAGTTAAAGCGAGTAAGCCTCTCTGAAAAGATAAGTTTTTAGATGAGATTTGAAAGTGGTTATGGACGTAGAGTGTTGAATGTAGTGGGGCAGGGAGTTCCAGAGGTGTGGGGCAGAGTGACCGAAGGCTCTAGACCCCATTGTAACCAGACGAGCTGGTGGGAGGATGAGCTGGATGGAGGAAGAGGACCTGAGAGAACGGGTGGGTGTCTTGATTTGGAGGAGTTCAGTGAGATACTGAGGGGCAAGATGGTTGATGGCTTTAAATGTAAGGAGTAGGATTTTGTAAATGATGCGGTGTTTGAAAGGGAGCCAATGAAGTTGCCGCAGGACAGGTGTTATGTGACTGATGAAGGGGGTTCTGGTAATGATGCGGGCAGCAGAGTTTTGGACTAGTTGTAGTTTATGGATGGATTTGTCAGGTAAACCATAGAGGAGAGAATTGCAATAGTCTAGGCGGGAGGTGACCAAGGTGTGAACCAGAATTTCAGCACTGTTGGGGGAGAGAGATGGGCGGAGGCGAGAGATATTACGTAAATGGAAATATGCTGACCGAGTGACGTTTTTGATGTGGGACTGGAATGACAGAGTGCTATCTAGGATGACACCCAGACTCTTAACCTGGGGGGAGGGAGACACAGATGAATTGTCAATGGAGATAGAGAAGTCATTTATTTTTGAGAGGATGGATTTGGTGCCAATAAGAAGGAGTTCAGTTTTGTCACTGTTGAGCTTAAGAAAGTTTAGGGAGAACCAGGATCTGATTTCCTGAAGACAATTTGATAGAGAGGTGGGAGGTAGGGATGTGGTGGGTTTAGTGGATAGGTAGAGCTGGGTGTCATCTGCATAGCAATGGAACTGAATGTTATGTTTACGGAAAATATGGCCAAGAGGGAGAAGGTAGATAATGAACAGAAGGGGTCCAAGGACAGAACCTTGGGGAACACCAGAGGAGAGGTGGGAAGAGTGGGATCTGAAAGTTTTGAGTTGGACAAACTGAGTACGGCCAGAAAGATATGATTTAAACCAGTGCAGGGGTGTATCAGATAATCCAAGGGAGGCTAGTCGGTCGATGAGGATGGTGTGGGAGATGGTGTCAAAAGCCGCGGTCAGGTCGAGGAGAATGAGGATCGTTAAGAATCCAGAGTCCGCAGCCGTTAATGGCATATGGCATGTCATTTACAAAAATGGAATAGAGAAGGGGGCCAAGGCAGCTTCCCTGGGGAATTCCACACTGAAGTGTCTCAATATTTGAAAGGGAGCCATTGAACATAACACATTGTTGCCTATTCACTAAATAGCCCTTCAATAAATCAATAGCAGAATCTTTAAATCCATACGCCGATAGTTTCTTGAGTAGCAGCTCATGATCTATAATGTCAAAGGCTGCGCTGAAATCCAGGAGCACCACCCCAACAACTGACTTCACGTCAATCTGTTTGAACCACTCGTCAGTAAGACATGTCAGTGCAGTGCTTGTAGAGTAACCTGCTTTGTATGCATGCTGTAGATCTGAGTTAATGTTGTTTTCTGCCAGATATTGCTGGATCTGCTTAAATATAATTCCCTCCAAAAGTTTACTCAAAACAGGTAAGATGCTGATAGGCCTACTGTTTGGACCTATAAATGGCTCCCTACTGTTCTTTGACAGAGGAGTAACCTTTGAAATTTTCCACGAATCCGGATATGCACATTCCTTAAAACATAAATTGAAGATATGGCCTACAGGCTTGGCAATTAATTCGGCTGATAACTGAAGCAGTCTGCCGTCAATATTATCAAACCCACAAGGTTTGTCACACTTAATTGCGTGAAGTATCTTAACCATAAAATCAACACTAATTGGCTTGAAATCAAACACACAATCCTTACCACACATAATATGATTTTGTATTATTGCTTTGGACAGTCCACCACTCACAGGCAACATTTGGTTTCTTAGTGTGCTCACTTTACTGAGGAAGTAATTATTGAAGTAGTTTGCTATATCAAATGGTTTAGTAATGAATTCTCCATTCAGTTCAATAAATGAAGGTGTTTTAGCCATTTTACTTCTACCCATAGCATCATTAAGTACTCTCCACAGTTTCTTTCTGTCTCCATGGCACTCCTCAAATTTAGACTGATAGTAATATTTTTTCTTTTGTCTATTTAATTTAGTTATTATATTTCTTAGTGAGCGGTAAGCTTGCCAATCTGCTACATTACCTGACATAATGGCAGATCTTCTCAGTAGGTCCCTTTCTCTCATCAAGTTTCTCAATTCCTCATCCAGCCAAGGTGCTTTAAGTGATCTAACAGTGAACTTCTTAATTGGAGCATGTTTATCACACACTGCAGAAAATAAATTCATAAAGTAGTCCAGTGCAGCATTCACATGCATCTCCTCAAGCACAGAATCCCACTCAGTATTTTCTACATCAGCAATAAAATCATTTTCTAGAAAGGTTTTATATGATCTTCTGTGAATTACTTTAGGCCCTGCTTTAGGAACCTTTGTTTTCACAGTTAAAGCAACAATATTGTGGTCACTAAAGCCCACAGGTACCGACACTGCTTTAGAACATTTTTCAGAACAATTTGTAAAAAAGTGATCAATACACGTTGACGTGACCATTCCGTCCCTATTGACATTAATTATTGTGGGTACACCTATGACTTGAGATAAGTTGCACAATGTGGCTGCATTGTTCAACTTCCTTTTCAATGTAAAATTACTGGACAACCAGTCTATATTCATATCACCAGGAATGTAAATATCATTGTCATTATCAGTTACATTCTCCAGCATCATGCATATTTTATTCAGATATTCAGCATTAGAGCCTGGTGGCCTATAACAACAGCATGTCAATATAGGTTTCAGATGTGGGATATGAATTCGGAGCCATAAGGCTTCTACTCCATCCATACCAAGATCTTTCCTTATTTTAGCTGGAATATGATTTTGAATGTAGAAAGCAGTACCTCCCCCATACCTGTCTCTGTCCAATCTAAATATATTGTAGTCTTGAATTAAAACAGCTTCATCCTCTATGGCTTCTTCCAAGTGAGTCTCTGATACAGCCATAATATGAATATCATTTTAATGTAAAATAGTACCTAGCTCTTGAACCTTGTTCTTTAACCTACAGACGTTTAAATGAGCAAACCTCAAACCTTTTTTCGGTAGTTTAATAGACATTAAAAAAATTTAAAAAATAAATAAAAAGCAGAGGTCCTCAACTCTGAATCCTACATACCACTCTTCAATCAGGAAGGGGTGGAGGACAAGTGCTGGGGCGACACAGCCCCTCGCTCCCTAGGTGGGTGGGTCACAAGGCGATCATATCTTAAGTAGGCAATGTCCCCTCTATCCCATGCCTCCTTGAGTTTAGGCAGAAGATCTCTTCGTTTCTGCCGTACAGCCTCGGAGAAGTCCTCATTGATGTAAATCCCAGGGGCGGTCGTCTTCAGTTCCTTTCTGCTCTTCAAGATTAGCTCTCTAATGTGTTGTTCTGATCTTAGAGGCATTACTGTAATCACACTCATCATCATCATCAGGATCTGGTGGGATATCCAACAGTTCTGGAGAGATCTTCTTGAAGAATTAAGCTTTCCTGACAAAGTCTCCATTTCTGCCTGCTGTGACATGGAGCCTTTGACCTTGGTCACTGTGTATGGCTTACTGTTGTATAGTGTGGTGAGCTTGTTGTGCTTGGGTTGACGATGAAGTACGTGGTCACCTGGAGAGGTGATGTAGCGTTACGATGAGTCTGCATGACATTTCATTTTGGCATTTAGCCTTATTGTTCCTTGCTCTCACTTCAGAGTCTGAACAGTTGCTTACAGTGCGAGTGAATGAAGGAATCTTTGTGCACAGCTTGCGTTGGAACAACAGTTCGGCGGGGAGCTTTCTGTTGTGCTGTGAGGTGTGGATCGATACTCACGTCGAAAGATGTTCAGTTGTTGTTTCGAAACAGTTCAGGATGACTTTCCACCAGCTCACCTGGGACTCTGTGTGGATGATACTGCTGTGACTATTTTAATCAGTCCCAGTGCTTTGGATGTTTTGTAGCTGAGAACGCTGAATCTGTTTCCTTTGATTACAAAAAATGTGCACGTTGTCTTTCCGGTCAGTGGCGATCGCCACTCAAGTGCCAGGACAGTGGCAAGCGAAGACACTTGTTGTCAGGCCGGGACTCAAAACAGGACTCAGATGCAGCGGGGTCAGGGAAACGGTCTTTATTGAGACAAAGTATGAACTCAAAACACTCCAACGGAGGACACAAAGTACTAAATTAAACTCACTCTTAACAGAGGAAACAAAGACTCTCCAACGGAGGACACAAAGCAATAAATCACAAGGCAAAAACGGAACTGAAAATCACTCTTAACGAGGATGGCGAATACTTGCACACTGTGGCGACAATCAAAGCTGTGGGCTTGGCTGTAGTAATCCTGACCATTGACGGGAACACTTTGGCACAAGACAAGGGGAAGACACAGACTATAAACACATGAGGATAACAGGGAACAGGTGGAAACAACTGGGATCAGGTGACAATAGGACAGCTGTAAGTCAGCTGTTTCTGACCATCGGCTGTTGTTTGGATGCCTCTGCAGTCTTTTGATCCAACGTGTTGACCGTATCTGCTGCGCCTCTTTCGATGCCAGTCGCTTGCATTTCAGACCTTTCAAGTCTTCTTCCATGATAAAGAAGCTCATCTAAGACAAGTCCGGGCTCACTCTGCTCTTTTCTGGCAGCCTGGATGATGCACAGCTTTGTATGATTTGCGTTTTAATCTCTGCCTCTACATTTGCATACTCACAGTTATTCACTAACATCCTTAGCAAAGTGTGACAACTGTCCACATCTTCTTCTGGGTCCGGTAGTTTTCCTGTAAATGTATACTTGATACTGTACGTTTTTCTTAGGAGAGAAATATCCAGATAACTTCTGCTTGGTCTCTGCATATGCGTCATCTTCTGCTGCTAGTGTGTGGTAAATATCATGCACTTGTTCTCCTGCTGCATGTAGAAACTGACCTCCAACAGAGGTCAGTTTCTGTGTCGAAAGGTGGGAACGCAGCGGTGTTTCCTGCCATGCTTGTCTGTGTTAGCTTCACCTAGCTTCACCTAGCTTCACTCACCCGCGTGTCCGTTCTTTTTCTCCTCTCTAATTGTTTGTCTACTCGAGAAACCGAGTAGAGAGACAGACGCGGTGACCGGGTTGATTCTTCGAGAGTCTTCCTGTTTACTCCTCGTCGCCATTGTAGTGTTTCTGTTGGGTGGTTACACACCAGATGAAAATGTCCTTTTTCTTTTTTGTTCAGGTGCATCTGGTTATTTGTCAGTTGACTCAATTTGTTTAGTTTGTGATGTTGATGGGTCACGCCAACTTTTCACCCTACAGTCTTGTTGTAAAAAACATATGTAAATATCACTAATTTAACTCATATTTAAAATTATATATACTTTGGGGTGCATATTTTGCTGTTTTCTGTCTCTATGCATATAACACTGAATATGGTAAAAGGTGGATGCCACTGATGGCAACAAAAGGCCAAGAATTGTTTGTCAATTTCTCCAAATTGTTGGCAGTGGCAGCCTGGCAACCCTTACTGACAATCTCTGCTAGCTTAGCATAAAGGCTAGAAGTAAAAACCAGATGCCTGGTTTTGTCCAAAGCTTAAAATATATTAATGTGACATGAGATTGATGTTGCTCCTCTGATGTTTCTCTCAGAAAGATGCAAATTAACATATTTCAGAAAATTATAAATTCCTGAACAGCGTTTACACTTGCAACCAACCTGAAAACCCGTTTTTCTTCCAGTCCGCCCTTTGCTGGCTCAGACCCCATAAAGATTTACACCATGGTCCTCCATGGCATTGAGAAGGTGGACTTCCCTGAAAGAATTGGGAAGCGTCCAGACGACCTCATCAGGAGACTCTGCAGGTACGGTTTCTCAAAAAGCTTCAACAGATATGAGGATATAATACTGCTCTGTCATTTAAACACACATTCAGAGATATATTCCAAAGAGGAGATGTTCCATCTTCATGTTGTGTCATATATGGGGTACAACACATGCACAGTGAAGTCTGGTCTGCACTTGTTGAAAGGCTAACTAGCTGGTGCATGATCTTAAATCATAAGGAGGATTGAGTAGCTTTTATATTACTGTTTGTTTCTACAGTTTCCTCTCCTCTGGTTATGTTGCGTTGGGTTCAACACCATCATCCCAGAAACCCTCGATCCAAACGTACCCAGCTAACTGTTTTCCAGACGCACTAGGCCTACTTATTTCGATTGCTGTGTCAATACATTGGGAAAGATGAGTCAAATGATGATGTTGCACACATTAATGTGGGTCGTATCCTCAACACACATTTATCACAAATGTATTTGAATGCTGCTGCAGCTGGGTTTATTAAGCCAGATGTTAGACTAGTTTCATCATGCAAGTGTGTTGAATGTCCTGCCTGTTTATTTTTAATCATCTACAGGTTAATAATCCTGACATTAAACTATAATTGTCTCTTTCTTTCACTCTCAGGCTAAACCCCGTAGAGAGGCTGGGGAACAAAAAGAATGGCATCATTGAAATCAAGAAACACAAGTAAGTTTACTTCACATATGATATCATTCTTTATTTGTTTTGGACTTTTTTGGAGTTCAGCTTATGAAAATCAACTAACTGCTCAAGGTATAGAAACGTCCACACGACTATTGATAATTCCCCTCTTATTTAATCCTAAACTTTAATGTTAACTGTAACTACACCAGCCGCAACATAACATGGACCCAACCACACTGCTCCTTACCAGCTAAACTCTCAACTACTTCTTTATAACTTAGGTTGACAGAGCGGAGCAGTAGGGGGGCCCCAGCCAACCCAGGTAGCATGTAACTGAACTGGGTAGAGCCATTGCCCAACCCTGCAGGGGTCTAAATGACAAGTTAATCGAGAAAGAGAACATGTATATGCCCAAGGGGGGGAGGAGGAGACCATGCTACCGCTGTACATATGTCCAGCCTGATCACAAACAGCTGTTCTCCGATGGGGTTGTGCATTCAACATAGCATGGTAACACACAAACTTTGCCTCTCGGACCTTAGCATGGGGTGGAAGACAAAAGCATCCCGCTGAAAAACGCTCGCCCTGAAAGAACGTCTTCAGGTCTTGGGAACATAGGAGGGATTTGGTCTGAAGGTAACCTCACACTTAGTGGCATACAACTGTGGTTCACACTCTCTCAGCTGAGGTCAATGCAAATAGCAAAGCTGTCTTAAATGACAAAGTCTTCAGAAACAAGTGCTTCAGAGGCTCAGAGGGACTCATCACCAAGACCTTGAGTACCAATCGCATCACCAGGCATTGCCACCACTTTGCCTTGACCATTTCAACCTTTGACCACTTTGCCTTGTGACGGGCAATGGTGGATCCGCTCTTGCCGCCTGGATGATCTACAACTCTGTCTGTACAACTTGTCAGCCTGCCACTCTCAGGAGCCGAGCCTGGAGAGGATAGCCCAGAGTAGGCAAAGAACCTATCGCAACCACCTTCTGAGACACAACCCTCAGGGCTGGGCCGCATGATCTGAGTCATTTCTGCCAGTTTGAAGGGCTTTGCATCTTTATTTTGACAGAGTGGCTCGCAGTGTGCGTTCATCGAGCCCAGGACGAGTTGCAATTTCAAAAAGGTCCAATTTTGATGTTTTCTTTGTTTTCTAGGTGGTTCCAGGGCTTCAACTGGGAAGGTTTAAGGCGTCACAAGCTGCTGTCTCCATTGTGGAGAGAGGTAAAACTAGGACTTTTGTTCTCTCACAATAAACATGCACATGCATTCACAACTAGTCCTACAACAAATCTCTAGAAACGACATTTCAGTTCAATAGACTTCAATAGAAAAATGTGATCGCCTGCTTTTATCTCCCTAATGGAGAATAGAGGCGTGCTGATTATTACGGTTTGTGACAACATGTTATAGAAATCTTGAGAGGGTTGAATGAAAGTGAGCATTGTAATTGGACAAACATGTTTGGTTTGCATCAGCGGGGGTGGTCTGGCTGTGTCAGATCAGAGATTATATACTTTAAGCAGTGGGAGAAGTATTCAGATCCTTTACTGCAGTACAAATACTACATGCATTAATAACTTTACTTCAATAAAAGAATGCAATCAGCTAGATGTAGTTAAATCATTTAAAGTAAAAGTATTGATTGTGCAGTAAAATGTTCAGTGTTTTACACTGGACCACTAAACTCTGCTCTAAATGAGTCGGGCCTCTCAGATCGCTTTGGGTGCTCACATGTTGAGCACCCAAAGCGGCTGTGGCTCAGTGGGCAGGGTCGTCCTTCAATCAAAGGATCGCCGGTTCAATCCCCGGCTCCCCTAGCCCATGTCAATGTGTCCTTGGGCAAGACACTTTGTAGCTATCTGGTATCACTACTACGATAGGTCATCTATCCTGTTAACTCACAGAATCGCCCTCGTCCCTGTCACAGACAAATCCCGCTAGGAAACCAATCTGCGGGGTGCACCTTTCGGAAAAGGTGACAAAAGAGGAAATGCAGGGCGCCGCGAGAGAGGCAATGGAACTTACGGCCGGAGTAACGTGTTGACGTCCGTCTTCTTTGTTTTGGGCTTTTAAAGTTTGCACTACCGACATATTCAGGGTGTTGACAGTAGGATGACTTACCGGTCTCGAGAAAGGTTGATTTCCCTTTCCTTTCTTCCCATTATCAGCACACGGACATGTAGCAGGGGCATGTGTGCCGTGCGCACCGCCAGCAAAACAAGCCTGGAGGTTTGGAGTGGGAGTGGGAATCCATGAACATGTTCCTGCCGTGTTTGTAGTTTAGCCACAGGTGGCCTTTCTTGCTCATACATAAGCTCATTATGCCAGTCTTTTTCTAGTCATAGTCATTGACCTAGCCATACCAACCCATTGACAGTAGTCACTCCACTGCTCTGGAGCTGACTTGTAAGTTTAGGATTTCTATTCTTGAGAATGAGTTTAAGGACCTTTGATATCCGGCTTGCAACACATACACAGAGCTCTGTACATGTATGCAAAATCTCTGAAGCTCTCCTCTTCACCTGGTACTCTCGTCGGGACTCTATCGGCTAACTCATCTTCATAATCCTCAGAGAGAAATGCAGCAATGCATTTTATTTCAAAATCTTCCCAATTTGCTGTCTTCCGGTGAACAGCATCCCACCAGTCTCGGGCTGTCCCATGTAACATATTCCTGAGAACAATGAGTTCCTCATCTGATAGTGGATTAAGAGCAAGGAAATCATGGCATTTTTCCAAATAGAGCAAGGGGTCTGCATTATCGTCACTGCATTTTGATGTGAACTTGTTCGCTTAGTGTGGTTGTTGTGTGTGTGTGTGAGGCATTATTTGACAATGTCTAATGTCTTCTATATTATGGTCTTGACCTCAGATGCTGGTAGTTGTTGTTCACCGTTGCTTCCAGATTTAACTGAGAGATACGCATTCCTTCCTCAGCCGGACAAAGTTCCTCTAATGCAGAACCCTCTGTTGCTTCCATAGCTCTTGGCTTCCGTGAAAGACCCAATCCATGCCTTCTTACACATCCATATCCAGCAAGAGAGAAATAGGTTGAGCATATCAGATGCTTGACCATCTAGTTGCTGAGGCTGGAGCAGCGGAGCCAGCGTATCCTGGAGGTCCAGCAGATTACTGGCCTGGCCCAGCCTATTTATGTCATGATGATGTCTGGCACATCAAACCCCATAAAAGATCTTCTGATCTCAGACAAGCGCAGCAAGACAACCTTCATTTCCAGGAACTGTACTAGTCGATCCAGGAGAAAGGGGAAGCTGCAATCCGCGATTAGCAGCTTGAACCATAGCCCCTAAATGATGACATGTAGTGTTAATGAGCTTTGAGTGGTCAGAAGACTAGAAAAGAGAAATAAAGTTATAGTTAAAGTACAGTCCATTTACCATGTTGATCCATGAATGGATATTATAGGGAAAAGGTTAAGAAAGAATTGACAGGGCAGATTTGTTCGGTATGAACACCTTTGGGACTTGTAGATTGTTGATGTTGGTTTAGACTTCCACCACCATGACGTCACTGGGTTCAGTGCTGTTTAGGTTGAACTCCATCGCCTTCACGTCTTTCCTGTTCTGAACATACCTTTTGTTATAGTGGACAAATGTATGTAAGAAAATGTCACCTTTACCTTGTGGTTCATAAATCACAATACACAAATGCAAAATCAACTCTCTATATATACGTATATACACGCTCTGTGTTCTTATAGTCCAGTATGTATATGCCTTTCACCCAGGGCAGCTCCTCTGGGATCTCAACTATACTTGACATTATACTTGTTATTATGCATATAGAATCCACATTATTAATGATGTGCACTTACTGAGCTCTGACTGCCCATAAGCAAGTTGTGAATGATCCCATGCTGAATAAATATGATGATTTTGTGATGATTTGCCTTGTTTCTGCAGCTGAAGGGGCCGATGGATCACAGTCACTTTGACATGTTTCCTCCAGACACGGAGGAGCCTCCTGATGAGCTGTCTGGCTGGGATAAAGACTTCTGAAGACTCTGGTTCTGTAGAGCCCAGCAGCAGTGGACCAGGCTCATGAGGCTCCAGTGGGTCAGCAACTCCAGTGTTTCAGTCCATTCCCTCAGCTCAGCCCTGAGCAACATGACTGTGTGATGCATTGAACTTTCCACATCCTCTTTCAGCTCTGTACCACAGCAGGAACTGAAGTGAGGAAGAACTGCCTCCAGCATTCAAAGCATTTTACAGATTAATATGTTTCAGATTTATGCCATGAAAAGGCTGTGGTGGGACCAAATATTTCACTTATCTTTTTGTTACTGGCCTAAAACGAGTCCAGCACATTGAACTCCATCATATTTTTCTGTTTTGCTCTGCTGTGTATAATGTGATCCCTTGTTTCTGTGATAATATTGAATATTTTCTGATGTTTTTCTGGACTCTTCTGGTCTACCTTTTGGTTACTAACCTCTGACTCCAGCTCCCTGTCAACTGCTAATAATGGGCCATGCGGGTTTGTTCACTTGTTTCCAAGTATTTTTTGTGACCAGACAATACTGTATCGCTGTGGTGGTAACACATAATTTATAGTGTCATTTTTTAAAGGTTCTTACTTAAATGAATGAATAGTGGAAGAAAGCGATGCATGAGTATGGGGAGTCATGTAGTAACAGCAGGGTATTTTAGATTGATCTAGATTGATCAAGCATAGTTCAAATATAAGGGCTGTTACACAAAGGGAAAATGCAGCGTATTGTTGTTGTTACCAAACAACGCATCCTCACTCCCAACTCGTTAGATACGGCAGCTGTGAACTGTAATCTTCAAGCTATGACGGAAACATCATCATTTAGTTAGGTTTCAGAAAAACATTGTGGTTGAGCTTTAAAATATCTATGTGAACTCAGTAAAATTACAAAAAATCCGTCTGTAATGACTTAATGTATCATTCATTCATGACGTCGTACTGTCGTCCACTCAGAGATGTTAAAAGCTACTCTTAGTACCCGTTGGCCTGGTCGTGGAACAGTGGACCAGCTCTTTACCCTCGCAGGGATACTGGAGCGGTCCTGGGAGTTTGCCCAACCAGTCTACATGTGCTTTGTGGACTTGGACAAGGCTTTCGACCGGGTCCCTCTGGGCTTTTTGTGGGGGGTGCTGCGGGAGTATGGTGTGCTGGACCCGTTGCAACGGGCCATCCGGTCTCTGTACGCCTGCAGTAGGAGCTGTGTTCGTATCCTCGGCAGTAAGTCAGATACGTTCCCGGTGGGTGTTGGCCTCCGCCAGGGCTGCCCTTTATCAGCGGTCCTGTTCGTGACTTTCATGGACAGGATATCTAGGCGCAGCCGTGGGGCGGAGAATGTCAGGTTCGGGGATCTCAGGATAGCCTCTCTGCTGTTTGCAGATGATGTGGTCCTGTTTGCCTCCTCGGACCATGACCTCCAGCATTCACTGGGGCGTTTTGCAGCCGAGTGTGAAGCGGCGGGGATGAGAGTCAGCACCACGAAATCTGAGGCCATGGTGCTCTGCCGGAAACCGGTGGATTGCTCCCTCCGGGTGGGGACAGAGTGCCTACCACAAGCGAAGGAGTTCAAGTATCTCGGGGTCTTGTTCACGAGTGAGGGTAAAATGGAGCGGGAGATCGACAGGCGTATCGGTGCGGCTGCAGCAGTAAAGCAGGCGTTGCACCGGGCCGTCTTGGTGAAGAAGGAGCTGAGCTGAAAGGCAAAGCTCTCAATTTACTGGTCGGTCTACGTCCCAACCCTCACCTATGGTCACGAACTTTGGATCGTGTCCGAAAGAACGAGGTCTCGGATACAAGCGGCCGAAATTAGTTTCCTCCGTAGAGTGGCCGGGCTCAGCCTTAGAGATAGGGTAAGGAGCTGAGTTTCCTCTGTAGGGCTCAGCCTTAGAGATAGGGTAAGGAGCTGAGTTTCCTCTGTAGGGCTCAGCCTTAGAGATAGGGGAGGGAGCTTGAAGTCGAGCCGCTACTCCTTCGTGTTGAAAGGAGTCAGCTGAGGTGGTTCAGCATCTAATTAGGATGCCTCCAGGACGCCTCCCTTTAGAGGTTTTCCAGGCATGTCCAACTGATAGGAGGCCCCGGGGAAGACCCAGGACATGCTGGAGGGATTATATCTCCCAGCTGGCCTGGGAACGCCTCGGGATCCCCCAGAATGAGCTGGTAGATGTTGAGGGAGAGAGAGAAGCCTGGGTCAGCCTGCTGGACCTGCTGCCTCTGAGACCCGACCCCGGATAAGCGGGTGAAAATGGATGGATGGATGGATGTTAACAAATATCTGCATTAACTGTCATAAAAGGCACCTTAAAAAATGCTAAGCAAATGATTGGATGAACCACCTGTCAATCAAACTCCTTCTAAAGCGAGTCAGGAGAAGAGAGAAAGCATGTTTTCCTTCAGTGTTGTCCTTTTCTTCGTTCAATGAAGAAATACTCTCTGGTTCTGAAAGAACAGATGTTACTACAGCCTCTAAGCTAACCTCTTCAGGAATCACCATTGTTATTTAGAACAAACAGCCTATCCGTGTCTTGTCACTCACACATAAGCCACGCCCCTCGCTGCTTGTCGGTCCTCACCAGACACCGATTGGTCTGTGCTCTGGCGTACTGCACACAAACGGCTCACCTGAAGTCTGACAAGATGGATTTCTGCGTGATCTTGTAACATTGCGAGAATCCGGCTGCCATGCATGGTCCCCAGAGGATGAACCCTATTATAATAATAGAGCTGTAGTTTGCGTTTACTGCTAATTAATACATGTTACATGTTTCATGTACGCTCCAACACTCACTTATGAGGTAAGATTCAGACATGAATGAGACTGGATGGTGCTTAAAGACGTGAACATTTGAGAGCGCTGCTCCTTTGAGCCTGGACTCTCTGTGAAGGTGTTTCTGGGCATTCCCAACTGGGAAGCGATGAGTTGGCCCAGAAGTTACGACAGATTATGAAACCCATCTGGACTGGGATTGCCTTGGCATACCCCAGACGGAGTTGGAGGACATGGCCAGAGGAAATGATGCGAACCTAGCTTAGCCCGCTGTAGACTGGGCAGTACTTGCTGAACAACAGCAGGTTATGGATCTGTGACCATGTTAACATGCTGACGAGCCTAAATACAGCTTCCTAGGAATGCAAGCATGGCTGTTGACTAATAATCTGTGATTTTGTGAAATCCTGGAACAATGTTGAGACATTGCCATTGGTCAACTAAACTATGAGTTAATGTAGATCTTCTTTGACAGGAGTTATTTACCCTTCCTGTCCGGTTTCTTTCTATTCTGTGACCCGAACTGTCACTTTTAGCCTCACTTCCAGTTTCTTCTTCAGTGGTAAGATCTTGATGTTTAGGCTTCCGATATCCCTGAGCTGCAGCATATAAATGACCCTCATATGAAAACACAGATATACATTTCTCCTGGCTTTCTTCCTCTCGCAAGGCTTTATTTATCTTCCTCCTCAGAATAGTGGGACAAATGGGATTCTTGATCCGACTCAGCCACTAATGTTCACCTCAGAAAACTCCAGCATTTTCAAACCTTGCTTCATTGCTTTTCCCATCCTAGTGACCTCAGTCAGTTCCATGTGTGAGACAATATTGTCCCTTTATCGCGCAAACTCAGAGGAAGTGCAGCAGGGTGTGGGCGTGTTTGTTTGCATACAATGAGGTTGTGCACGCACAAGTGGGCATTCCCAAATCTCAGTCCCTATTCTCGGCTTTGGATCACTCAGTGGTCTCTGTGGGGCCGTGGATAAGATCTAGCCCCGGCCTGATATCGTGCATGTCTCAGCAGGAACGGATTCTGGTTACATACCCTCCCCCTCATCATCAGCTACCCCCGAGGAAGTGAGGGTCATCTCGTGGAAGGAATACCCTTTCTTATCTTAATTAGCCACCAAAAACACGAGAGGTCTGTGGAGTCAACATAAAGGAAAACCAACTGATATTACATTAACCCTTTGAACCTGATAACGGCATTCAGTGTCCAAAACTGAGAGCAGAGAGAGTGAACCAAACCAAACGTGCTAAAAGATGCTACAACTCTGTGTAGCGCTGGGGAGGATTGCAAAGTTGGTTTCTTTCTCCCTGTGACCCATTGTTAATGTAAACATATTGATTAGTTCAGCTTTATGAATACATATGTTTATTTTACCTGTAGTGCAGGTGTAGCTTAGATTTAACAATCAAGATTGTTTTGCTGGTAGTTGCTTATTTTTGGAGATATTGGCCATAGAATCAACAACATTGTTGTGAGGAGTTTCCTGATTTAATTGCTGGTAAGTATTTCAAATATTTAAATTTGTTGTCGCTTTTAGCACCACAAGTCGAGTGGCACCTAGTTTAATTAAATTTGAGATCTCTAAGGGTTACATCTCTAAAACGAGGCAACTACATAAGAGGAAAATAACTCATTTTAGATTTGGGGGGGGGGGATGTCTCAATTAAATATTGATTTCAGCTCAACATTTCAAGACATTTCTGAGCAATAAATTAGCAGAACATATTTGTCCCAGCTCCAACTATGATGAATCTCCTATTATGTACTATGACACAATGAAAGTCTGAACGAAAGCTCAGTGTTTCATGGGAACGGGTTCTTGGTCAAGAGCCTGTGATCCACACAGGGTTGTCCAATGGAGGAAAAGCTACGGCTCCCTCGCGGCCCGGGCGCACGGAGGCGCCCGAGACTTCGGAGCGCACGGCCAGGGAGCTGCGCGCCAGGCGACGGGGACGAGCGGGGCGCGCTCCGGAGCGCACCTGAAGTCAATCAGCGTGTTCCCACAGCTGGAGCTCGTCAGAGCGGCTGCGGAGATAAAAGGAAGGGAGCAGACAGTGTTCAGCGCGAGTTCGTGCTTGTAGGTCCCGCCGAGCGTTTGGATTACCACGAGGAGGATTTCCCAGTGTCTTTGGAGATTGCCGGCTACGGAGTCGGGACGTGAGTGGCTCACCACTGCCATTTTGAGAGGCAGTTGTTTTGTGTTATATCGTTTTGGACTTTGTGCTATCCATTTTATTCTGTGAATAAACTACGCCAGTGTACTGGCTAAAGATACCACGTCTGTTGTGCGCTTGGGGTCAGAAGAAACCATAACATTAATGTTGAACTGCGGTTTTCATTCCTAACTTTATTCTGACACGTCAGTTTGATAAATGTCCATTTCTCCTTAAAAGATACAGGCACACATATTCTCTTATTTGATTAATTTTGTGGAAAAAGATATGACAAGTATAACCATTTCATCCTGATTTCCCGTTATTCTAGCTTTGTCCATAAAGTATGGAACATTGAAAATTCTTAAATCTCTGACCAGATATTTCACTGACAAAGGCCTAACTTTAGGCCTAAACCTTGTTTCTGTGATGATGGCTCATCCTTTTGGATTGAAATGGCACTGGGGGGGGGGGGGGGGAACCCCTGAAATGAGCTGTGCCTGTTTGCCTTGTTTATTAAAGAGAACCTATAAAAAAGAGAATGAATGACGGTAATTTGAATGCAGTGAAAATAAGCCAGCACTGAGGGGAAGAAGGGCATTTCTTAGGTTGGAAAAGTGGGGACAGCTTCAGTGACTATTGAGCAAGAAGAAGAGAGTGACAGGTTCCTGGCAGGTCGACATACAGGGAGCTATTCTTTTTGCCTGAGAGAGGCGGGGTCTGAGTGTGGATGAACTGCGGCTTTTCTTTTTGTGAGGTTGAGCAGTGTAGGAATCTGTTGGGAGGTGGAGGGCTGCTGGCCCTTCAGCCTCTCCTCGGTCCTGGCACAGACCCAGAGACAGACGAGGGGCTTGGAGAGTCAGGCCGGAGGTATGCTTGGAGGAGTGGGAGAATTACCCTATGGATTTAAGGGCAGTCATGGTGAGATATGGCTGCAGTCCAGGATTCATTGGAAAGAACACCCCCCTTCCAGCTGAGACAGACATGCCGGCCTACTGCAGCACTTCTGACTTTGTTATGTGGCAATGATGGACAATATATGTTCTCTCACACTCCCAGGCTGAGATGCTCTGATGCAAACCGAGGAGTGCCCTGATGTGGACCAGCCTGTCGCTCACAGTAATAGCTGTCTCCTCTTCTTTACAGGCCTGATCTGGAATCCGTAGAACCTGCTTGCAGGAACAGGAACTCCATGATAGCCTTGGGCCACCAGAGCAAACTGGACTTCCCGTGGCTACAATAAATATTCAGGAAGTGCAGATGATGAGTGCTGTACCCAAAGGTCTGGCATCAGATCTGGGAGAATAACCAGCATGCATCAACCAATCCTCACGTAATTTGTTCCTATTCCTGCAAAAGCTGTCAAACCGGGAAAACATAGGACAGGGTCCAGGTGAAACCAGGAGTATTGACGCAAAGAGACGACACTCTGGGTCTTTTTATAAATCACCACTACATGATTGCTTCCATTTTAACTGAAACACCAATGAGTCTGTGACCATGGAGTTATAAGATATGTGTAAATCACAGGATAATGTCTTCCTGTAAGTCAACTTTCCAGCACAAACACTGAAAACGCCCTCATTAAAATGTTGATGTCCTAAAAGTTCCAGAGTCATCTTCCTCGGCATGAGTGTTTTTGTAAAATCATTAATGTTGCATATATGTTATGAAAGGCATAAATGATCATGAATAAGACCATGAGTCCACTGTGTGTAGAATGACATAATTTTATTTTTTTTAAGTTTTTTTTTCTTTATTTTCTTTTAAACAAATTTAAGTTTACCAAACAAGAACAGAAAAACAGAACAGAGCTCAGCACAATATAGATCTGGACAATATACAGGACACAGGATACAATACAAAAACAAAAAGATTAATCTAGAGCAACGCCATTCAATATAGATGCAACAGTAGAGTTGGTAAAACGAAGATAGGGAGTCCAAATATTTAAGAACCGTCCTTTTGTGGAATGAAGAAGGCAGGTTAGGTATTCCAAAGGAAAGAGCTCCATGATGAGTCTATGCCAAGATGTTTTAGAAGGAGGTTTGTCGCTAATCCACGACAGGAAAATGTTCTTGCGTGCAGCATAGGTGAGAATATCATATAGTCTGCCTGAACCAGGACTGATTTTAGTGTCTCTATCAGAGGTGTGGACTCGAGTCATGTGACTTGGAATCGAGTCAGACTCGAGTCATGAATTTGATGACTTCAGACTCGACTCGACAAAATGTACAAAGACTTGCAACTCGACTTGGACTTTAACATCAATGACTCGTGACTTCACTTGGACTTGCGCCCTTTGACTCGAGAAGACTTGCTACTTCCCATGAAAACTGGGGAAGAAAATGTTCACACGGCCACGCCGCTCTCAGTTTATCTGCATCTGTGAAAAAAATGTGCACCACCTGTATGCATGCAGAGAGCACGCGCGCTGCCTGCACGACATCCAATCACTGTAGTCCCACGTTGTTTTGATGTGACAGTATCTAAGCAGGCACGTTGCAAGACAACCAATGAAGCACAAGCAACAACGCGCCAGTTGGCAAAATGATACCGAAGATAGTTTCGTTTGGCTATAAAAATTACGAGCTAATCGACAAAAAAAGAGTTGCAATTTGCAAAACATGCGGGTCGAAGATTACAGACGGAGCTGCCACAACGTCCAACTTTGTTCGACACCTGAAGTTGCACAAAGAAAGGTAAGTTTTGAACGAATGCTAAGCACCTTATCGGATGTACCGTAACTTACTAGCTAGCTGCTGCATATTTACTGTATCAACGAGAGAGTAAACGCACGTCTCCCTTGCTGGTTCATGCTTACAAAAATAGGGATTTTTTAACCCTGATTATATGAGGTACATGAGTGTAGCACACTCAGATGGAAAACCTCGCCAACATCATGTCAACGTCCGTTTTAAAGTACCATAACACAGTCACAGTAGATCCACCATTAGCCTTCCCTTTTCATATCAGGGGTTGTATTCGCTATAACTACCGCCTCGCTATACGGGCGCAGGGTCTGTTATCAAGAAATAACAGACCGCATTCTACATTGGAATTCAACCAAGCCATGTAATAAAATAAAATAATAACGATTATAGTAGTAATGTTCAGAGATGCAATAGATTATTATAGTGCAGTTCTTAACTAATGGGAATATTGTTTAGCTTGTTTTTGGTTTACTTTAGTTATTTAATTTATTCAATTATTTTGTTTTGCTATACTTTTCATGCCAACTTGCCATGGCCCCCCTAGCACCTCCTCGCGGCACCCAGGGGTCCCTGTCCCCACTTTGAAAACCACTGCTATAAAGCATATGACTTCAGTTGCTTGAGAGAAAGGGCTTTCTTATGACTTTTGAAGCAGTGAAAATGTTCTTAATATTGCATACACTGAAACTGAAATGTATTATCGTATACCGTAGTGTACAATAGACAATGAATATTAACACAACAACATTGATATGAGTAAAGAGTATTTTCTCTGTTACAGGTATGAAGAATCAGCCATGGTGGCATCATTCTGCGTCCCCATCGTGCACAAATGACTGACAGACTTTTGGCCAATTTGATCTTTTGCAAATGCAATGCAGTATAGGGGCCTCCCTCCACCTGTCCACAGCACGCATGCGCTCACACTCACTCTCTGCTCATCACCTGTCCACACAGCTCACTCACTCTCTGCTCATCACCTGTCCACACAGCTCACTCACTCTCTGCTCATCACCTGTCCACACAGCTCACTCACTCTCTGCTCATCACCTGTCCACACAGCTCACTCACTCACTCTCTGCTCATCACCTGTCCACACAGCTCACTCACTCACTCTCTGCTCATCACCTGTCCACACAGCTCACTCACTCACTCTCTGCTCATCACCTGTCCACACAGCTCACACACTCTCTGCTCATCACCTGTCCACACAGCTCACTCACTCACTCTCTGCTCATCACCTGTCCACACAGCTCACACACTCTCTGCTCATCACCTGTCCACACAGCTCACTCACTCTCTGCTCATCACCTGTCCACACAGCTCACTCACTCACTCTCTGCTCATCACCTGTCCACACAGCTCACTCACTCACTCTCTGCTCATCACCTGTCCACACAGCTCACTCACTCACTCTCTGCTCATCACCTGTCCACACAGCTCACTCACTCTCTGCTCATCACCTGTCCACACAGCTCACTCACTCTCTGCTCATCACCTGTCCACACAGCTCACTCACTCACTCTCTGCTCATCACCTGTCCACACAGCTCACTCAAGTCTCTATGGAGTCATTCCAGTTATATTATCAGGTTGGTCCAGTTTTTCAGAAGTGATCATTTTGAGGAGTGAGGATTTTATTGATGACATGTTTAAAAAAAGTTCAGGCTAAAAGGACCCATGTCTATTTGAAAGTTAAACTGTTTTGCAATATGAGGTCAATACAATACAGGACTGAAGTTGCTGTGCATTGTTCTAGTGCAATATGCTGTTGAAATACAAGCATTTTTTGTGAAAATGTTTACTGTATTTGATTAATGTCATTGTATAAAAAGAGGTTTAAATAAATACAAATCTTACAGACATACATGATTTGTATACATTTTATTTCTGTGGTAAGAGGACTTGAAATGACTCGAAACTAAAATGGTAGGACTTTGGACTCGACTTGAGACTTGTTGGCTTTGACTTGTGACTCGACTCGGGACTTGCCTCATCTTTGACTCGACTTGACTTGGGACTCGAGGGCAAAGACTTGAGACTTACTTGTGACTTGCATAACAATGACTTTGTCCCACCTCTGGTCTCTATATCCCAAGATCAGCGAAACAGGATCACAGGTCAAAACAGTTCCAAAAATAGCGCTCATATCTTCCAGAATACCTTGCCAATATGACTGAATTTTAGGACAGTACCAAACACAATGAGTATATGTTCCCAACGCAGTTTTGCATTTAAGGCAATCAGGAGAGGTATGAGGATACATGTTATGTCTTTTGCTAGGAGATATTTGCAATCTGTGAATAATTTTAAATTGTAACAACCTGGCGCGATTACAGACAGATATCCGTTTCGTTTGATTACAGATGACATCCCGTTTCTCCTTACCAATAGTTACACCCAGCTCAGATTGCCACGTTAGTGCTGCGTCTGAGACTGCCAGTATGACAGATGTCTGGTTAAGCACATTATAAAAAGAAGTGATCACCTTCTTAACTGGACATTTAAGTAGTAATTTTTCTATTAGAGATAAAGAGGCTTCAGAAGCAAATGTAGTTTTTTTAAATATAAAATCCCGCACTTGGAGATATCTAAAAAAAATGAGAGCCAGGGAGGTTATATTTAGCCTGAATTTGTCCAAATGAGGATAAGGAGGGTCCCACAAACAAATCACACATCATTTTGGCTCCTTGGCGTGTCCAGATATCATAACCTGTATCTGTCATGCCTGGTTCAAAGTCAGGGTTTCCTTGCACTGGGGAAAGCAAAGGAGTCAGCAAAGACCTCCCCTCCAGCTTACGCACTGCAAACCATGCTTTAACAGTGTTAACAACTATAGGGTTGTTATTGCACAAAGTCCTTACAGACTTTATATTCTTACAGGATAAAAGACCGAGCAATGAGCAGTGAGTGTGAAACTGTTCTAGACATAACCAAACAGAGGTGGGATCCTCCTTTACCCATTCAGCTACAAACCTCAAATGTGATGCCAGTTGATACAATCTGAAGTTAGGCACATCCACCCCCCCTTTTGACGTAGGTAACTGTAACTTAGAAAATTTAAGCCTGGGTTTTCTCTTATTCCAAATAAATTCACTCAACCAGCTGTTAAGTAGCTTCAGTACTTTGTTTGAAAGCAGTAAGGGGATCATCTGTAAGGGGTACAGTTATTTAGGAAGAACCTTCATCTTAATAAGAGACACCCTACCAAGCAAAGATAAGGGAAGAGAGCACCACCTATGTAAATCTTTTTTTATGACATCTAGGAGAGGAGTGTAATTAGCCTTAAACATCTGGTGAAACATAGGAGTGATATGAATACCGAGGTACACAAAACCAGACGGAGACCAGCGAAATGGAAAAGGCACAAGGGAAGTAGTCCTCCCTCTGAGAGCCCCCAGTGGCATCGCAAGAGATTTCGAGAAGTTTATTTTGTAACCCGAAAATGTTCCAAATTGGTGGATTAGTTTGATGAAACGAGAGATAGTTGAAGCTGGTTCTGATATATATAATAGAATATCATCCGCGTATAGAGAAATTTTATGTTGAGTGTCGCCGGCGCTAATTCCTTTTATTAATAAATCTTGCCTGACGGCCGCGGCCAGGGGCACTGTGACATAATTGACCTGCATTATACATTCTCTGCTGATACTCTCTATACTTCTATATGTTTTCAATAGGATGCTGGAAACACAATCCAATGTGACGTATTTCTTAACTGTCATATGTTGTTTTAAATGCTTTAGAGACAAATGACTGATTTTTTTCATGCAATGTTGCATAACCAGAGTGCAACCAGAGCTAATGTACACTTTAACGTCTTCAGCCATAACTCTGATGATAGATGTTATGTGTTGATCTGATAGAAGTAGAGCATATACCGTATAAGTGGTTTTAATGACATGCACAGCTTGTGTTACAGCATTATGCGCTGTGGAACATCTTCTGTGGTATTTATCTTCCAGACATGATGCAGGATTCATAAGTCATAGTAACAGAAAGGAAAAGGCTGATGACTAGTAATACTTTAACACAGACGCTGTGAAGGCGTACAGGAGCCTAAAGGACCACTTTATCTGACGGCTGAATCCCAGAAGCAGTCGCGGCAGAACAGATAACCAAACACATTCCTGACAACCAAAGGTTCCCGCCGGCCGGTGTACAGACGTTAGCTAGTGAGCAATGTACCATCGCTTGTTCTCAAAACGTATCATGAACTTTGGTTCTTCCTGCTGTTTTACTCCAGATTGTCTTAGAAGGGTCAATAACTGAAATCAGGATTGTTCAGAATAAACTCAAAGTTAAAAGATTTCAGTTCACTCATTCAAATATTTGTCTCAGTTGTAACCATTGGCATGTGCTTGTGTCTTTGCATTGACTTGATATGCAGTCAAGCCATAGAGGGCCTTAGATTCATCCTGAACACTTAAAACAAACCAGTTTGTAAAAGTTGGCGATGAAGACAGTGTATATGTATGTATATATATATACATGTATATACATACATACATACATTTTTGTCAAACAGAGCGCAAAAGACCCAAAATAAATAATTGCAAAGTTACTTCACTCTTAGAGGATTGCAAGATCACTAAATCACACTCATCCTTGGTTCGCAGTACAAAAGAAAATTATTAAATTTACAATAATGATTTTTTTTCTTGACAGAGTAACCCGATAAAATACGTTTTGATGACAAACTCAGTCAAGTAACAAATATGTAGCAACTGCTCTGTTGATTAGGGCGAAGAGCTTCCAACTCACAAACTACAACATTCCAATTCCAGCATCATATTGTTTGGATATTATGATACCAAGGATCCTTCATTACTGCATGTATTGTACTCCGAAAAGGAAAAGCTGTATGTTTACTGTAAACTGTACGAAGTAAAAGATGTAAGTGACATTCTGTAAGACAACAAGAACTGTTATTTTAATAAATTATATTTGATGTTTATGTATTATATGTTGCAGTATGCATATTGCATTACTATTCAAATGTATTTTTCAATTAAAATGAATTTAAAAGAATAAACTTGTGTGACATAAATTTGTTTACTGAATTGATTTTACTCACGAGGGTCAAGAACCGTACACCCCCCATCCCCCTTCCCAGTGACAACGCTCTCTACTCTGCAGAGAGACGTCACCAGGCTTTTTAAGAAGCAGAACCCCCGCAAAGCAGCTGGCCCGGACTCTGTCTCTCCCTCCACCCTGAGGCATTGTGCTGATCAGCTGTCTCCGGTGCAGCGGTGGGCCGTCAGGGCCAGCTAAGCCTTCTCTGCTGGCCTAAACAGAATCACAAAGTTATAGCTATTTTATAATTGAATTGTTTGTTATTAGCTTATTTTCTCATGCACAGCTCCTGTCTTCCTCTGTTGCTCTGCTTCCAGCCTGCAGCGCTGCTTCCAGTGCAGGTTGTTTTAAGGAGCTTTTATCCAATCAGATTTCACCTCTATGCATCTATGGAAGCAGAGTGGCTTCTAGCAGGCGTTTTCAGATTAAAGTCATGGGGATGTTGTTGATTGTCATAGACTTCAACAAATCAGATCTTTAGTTTGACATGCTGTGCGTATTCTTTGACGTGCCAGGGCCGGCGAGCTGGCGTCAGCACTAACATGCGCAGTGATTGGCCAGGCTAGCGTGACTTTTGTCAACAGAAAGCTACTGTTAAGTTCAAAAATCTTTGGGCAATTGTGCGAAGTCGGACTCATCAACAGAGCCCGGGTCCCCCACTGACTGACTCTGTCACCCCCAAACAATTTCCTACCGGTCACTCCCCTGCACATCCCTTCATACCTCATATTTAAATACACTTGCCACTTTACCATTACACTTGTCACTTTCACATTACACTTACATTTTATCTGTTTGTCTGTGCACTTTATTTTAATTTTATATTCTATTGTAGATTTAGTTGTAAATTTAAACATGCTCCACTGAAAACATACTTGGCAATACATGGCTCTGATTCTGATGATGGTGGGAGACTTTCACCAGCGTCAACGTGTCCGAATGAAGTCCTGGTCCCGGTGGACTCCAGAGGCTCAGGTCCCGGTGGACTCTTAGTACATGCACGCTGTGCCTGCGCTGTGTGTGGAGAGAGGCTGGAGGTAACAGTGGAGCCTGAAAGTTAAGATATGTTTAAAATAAGTGTGTGCTGCTTGTATGCCGAATGTCTTCATATAAACTCCTGATTTAATACAATGACAAATCATTTCATCGTTTGTTGTGCTGGGAACTTTTAATGAAAAAGAAAAACAAATATCAAATTGTTGGCGATTTCCCAGCATGCAAAACAACCTCATGTTTCGTGGCTGAATTATTGTTAAACGACCCCAGAACTAACACAGATACATTAAAATGTATATAAATAAATGTTGTTGTTGTTGTTTACTCATGGTTCATGCAGTACTTTGTGTGTTTCCCTCCTCGATCTGCAGTCAGACCACAGCGCCCCTCTCTCGACAGACTGGTCAGAGCGCGACACCTGCTGGTGGGTTTGTGAAACTGCATTGGATTAAAGGAAATGTTTTCTAGACCCAAGCAGCGGTAACAAAGGGTCTAAAAGTTACGTTTTCATTCAAATAAAAGAAGATTGGTGTGTTTGTTGCATGCCGAATTCTTGAGTCCAAACTCTCGCTTTAAAGAAATCTGAATGTGTGTTTTTTAAGGTTAAAATTCTTTATGAATAAGTAAAAACACATTTTAATTGTGAGGTTGTATTATGGGAATATGGTTTGGTGATTGCCCTGCATATTTTAACCGCACGTTTCATTATTCATTATTGTTAAACAGTTCAACAATTCCCATAAATACATCCAGTAGCTGCGTACTCGTGTTTCATGCAGTACTTTGTGTGTTTCCCTCCTCGTTCTGCAGGCGAAACTGCACCGGTGTTTTTTGAATGAAAACAGGAAGTATTAAAGCAGGAAGAACCCACATGATGTGAATGGAGACTACAAACAGTCCTGTTGTCGTAAACACACTTCTTGACTCCAGAAGGAGTGGGGTTCTGAAGGCAGACTGAAGATGAAGAGCTTCAGGCTTGGAAACTAGGCTTGTGTTGTGTTTCCTGCTTCTGTCCTCAGGCTGCTGTCTCGCTGTGGATCCTTAAACAGCCTCCTGCTCCGCGTGTCCTGTCTCTCTCTCTGTGTGTCGCGTCGCTCTCTCCTCCCCCGTTTCTTTCTCTATGCGTCCTCCCCCCGTCTCGCTCTGTGTTCCGGGGAGGGGGGGTCAAAGGGCGTCTGGAGGAATGCAGGCGGAGCTGTGAGCAGATCCTTTTGTCCTCTTGTTTGAGGATGGCGCCCGATCTTCTCTGTCAAAGCGGAGGGGCCTTGCGGGGGATGAGAGACTGAAAGGAGGGGGTTTTGCAGGCGACCGCAAGGTCGCCGGTTCAAACCCCGCAGACGGCAAAGAAGAAAATGCTGCACATCTGTCCTTGTGGTCCTGATGCTGCACTGGACTGCTTGAGGTCACTAGTCCTGTTCAGGTATGCATTGTCATTGTCATGTCACCATTTCTATCATATCATCTTGTCTTTAAGATCATAGAAGAAATAACAGTGAAGAGGATGCTGCCCATCTATCCTGTGGTCCTGATGCTGCAATGGACTACACAAGGTCATCAGACGGCAGGTGGACAGCCTGGGCTTCATGGTGTCCATGTTCAGTTATTTATTGTTCTCATGTCACCATTTTATCAGAATGTGGAGAGCTTGTTTTTTAGAAATAATAAAGAAATAATAAAGCTTCAAACAAAGTGCAGTTTGCAAGTCTTTTATTTATCATATAAATATAAAAACAAAATAAATGATAACAAATAAATAAATAAATGATTAAAAACAAATGAATAAGACCAACTATATATACATTTCCTAAACAAACAATAAAATATCCCTCCCTCATGGCCCGCCCTTGTGTTTTCCCTTCATCTCCTCCCTCCACTCCTCCGCAGTTTGTCCGCCGACAGATGCGCAGTACGCCACGCCGTACATCAGAGTGTGACCAGTCTCTAGCCTTCTGGGCTGCCCACACTTGCTGCAGATGTACTGCGTCTGCTGCCGGCGTTTTTTGCTGCCGGGCAAAGGCTCCTGCCCGGCGGCAGCAGCAGCTTCGGCCGCCTTCCTCCTCCTGTAAATAGTGGTCCTGGACCACGCGTGTCCAAGAGGAGGCTGGCCGGCTGGAGGAGGGGGATGGCCGGATGACGACGGGCCGGGCTGCTCCACATCTGGAGGAGGGCCGGGCTGCTCCCGATCTGGAGGAGTAGGGGAGGGGGTCGGGGGGAGGCCCATGGATGAGGGTCCTGGCTGCTCATCCGGGACCTCGAAGTGGAAGGGCTGTCCTTGTCCCACCTGAACAGAGGACAGCCCTTTGGCTGAAGGGAGAGGATGGACGGCAACAGCTACTGCAGGGACGACGCCAGTTCCCTGCAGCAGCAAAGTCTGCCCTTCAGCCTTCTGGCGCCGAGAGAACCTGGAGACAAACAGAATGTTCTTAGTCTTGTCATCAAACAATAAATCACAGTACAGATTACAAAACACCAGCTTCATGTTGAACCCTTACCACTGGGTCAGGGTCCTCTGATTCAGCTCAAAGAGCTGGATCTCCGTCTGAGCCATCAGCCTCGGGCTGGCCAGCACTGCCTCCTGGATGGCCACGTAGTCTGCGAGGATGAGGGACCACCGAGTCCTCTTGACCCCGCAGATCCGCGTGCCCGCTGGGTGGAGCAGGCAGAGCTGGCAGCAAATGGCCTCCACCAGGCGACTGGCGCTGGGCCAAGTTGCTGGGCCCGAGTTGAGTCCGAGAAGGCAGCTGAGAGAAAAGCGTGGGTTAATATACAGCAGATATTTAAGAGAGGACACGTTCACATTTGTAAAGAGTCTCACCGTTGAAGACTCTCCTTGCCAGGACAAGAGGTGTTCTTCCCCTTCGCTGCCTTGAACCGCCCCTTAGGTTGCCTCTCCCGGTATCTGGGAGGGTAGACCACTCGCTGCTTGTCCTGCTCTGGCAAGCGATTCCAGAGCAGGACGAGTCGGTCTACCCTGCTGTCGGGAAGCCCCCGAAGGTTCCTCCCTTCAACCAGGGCCTGGGCCAGCTTCAGGACATGCTGGTACCCAGGCTGGCCATCAGGACCCTGGATGTTCTCCTGAGGAGAAACGGAGCCAGTAAGCACAGAGCACCGTGAAATATTCTATCTTCATAGTTATCATCATTATTACACATTATTGTAGTCGGTGATCTCACCTCAGAGTCTGAGGAGGGCTGCTGGGGAACCTCGGGGGCGGCCGGACCGGATGGCTCAGACAGTACGTTAGCTGGATCACCTGAGCGGGCTGCTGCTGCGCTGGTGGATGGGGTATCGGGCTGGAAGATGGTCGGGTCATCGAAATCTTCACAGATACCCTCATTCTCCTCCAGCGACTCAATGGCAGCAGCCTCGTCCGGAGTGTCAGGGTCCAAGCTGACGTCCTCAAGCACTTTCCCCGTCTGCTGGTACAGGTACTCAACTCCGATGAGCTCTCCTGTAAACACAAAGCATTTAATAGCTGCTCTTCTTCCTCAGTCGTGATGTTGGAATACAGTGTTTTCCCGTCACATACCCGTGTACTCAGCAGGCTTGGTGAAGTCCTTAACCATCTGAAGACCAAGCACTCTTTGGCTCTTCTGGTTAAGGACGTGCTTGAGGTGGCCACTGTAGGAGTGCAGAGTTCCCACTTGTCCCTCAGCTGCTGCTGCTGCTGCTGCGCGGTCCTCGTTCCACCTCACTAGTCCATCTACCAGGAACGCCTGGAAGTGCTTATCGCTGGCTCGTGTCCCTGAGGATGCAGGTTTGGGAGTTTTAATGAAAATGTAAAAGCAGAATATATGTGATCACAAGCAGTGAGAGACATGAGTACCTGGGATGAACCGGTTGAGGTGGAGGTGGAAGGACTCCAAAGATCTGGAGCCCCTCGCGCAGCGGTAAACCGGCAGGCTGACTCCGCCCTTGGTCAGCCTGCCGGTCTGGGTGTACAGGTGCACTCCTGGTGGGTCCTGAATGCAGCTGAGGTGGGGTCTCTGCGTACTCCATATCTCCTGGATGCGGAGAGCGTCGAGCAACGGGATGTCCAGGGTGTTGCGTCCTGCTGGTCCGCCGAAGGTGTCGAGGAGCTCCTGGATGAGGAGGGTGGACTCCTCGGCCCCACGTGTCCTCCGACGACAGTGGAGCCTCCACTCCTGTTTGGAGATCCTCTGGCTCACCTCGGCGTCAGTCAGGCCAACCATCCCGTGCTTCCCCTCCAGCTCGGACCGCTTAGCCTCAGTGAGACGGCGGGCATCTCCGGGGTCGACCTCGAAGATGCAGTGAGACAGCTGCCTCATGAAAGCGGGGTACAGCTCGTGGGACTCTGTGGTGACACCTGAAGCGAAGCGTCGCATCAGGTGCCAGATGTCCAGTCTCACCACGAGCTGCTCCCACTCCTGAGAGAAGAAATCAAATGTGGATTAATTATCTGTAACTGTTTTATATTACTGATACAGTTTTAGTATCAACAGTCTGAGTTTCACACCTGGAACAAGGCAGCTGTCTTGGACACGCCGTCCCTATTGCAGCAGTCGCGGCCCACGTACATGAGCTGGGGAGGGGGTACCCCGGCGAGTCGGTACCGCCTCATTAAGCCGGCCGCCATCGGGGACAGGCCCTCGGAGCAGGTGAGGACACTGATGAGGACCTGCCCATGCTCGTTACCGACGTTGGTAACCCAGGCGGCCGTGTCTGAGGCGGCACCAGCAAGCTTCTTCGTCACCTGGAGAAAAGCTAATGTGAGAACACAAACACATCCGTGGTGTCAAAGCAGCTGAAAGAAAATATGACATTCTTCACTTGCCTTCTTGGTGGAATCCATCTTCAAGATGGATCCGAAGGTGGACGTGATCCTGGCCTTGTACTCGTCCAGCCGCGACAGCACATCATAGCTGTACACCGTCAGCAGCCAGACGGGTGATGGCAGAGGGGGCATCTGGGGTGGTGGTGGTGTCTGCCCCCTCACCGAGCACAAGGCCAGGAACTGCTCGCAAACACCGAGGTACTGGATCTCTCTCCGCATCCAGGCCTCTGAGTGCTGCTCCCGCAGGGTGTTGTACAGCCGGTTCGCACTGTTGCCCAGAGTGCGAGACCTCAGCTGCACAAGCACCCTCATGTCACAGGACAGCCTGCAGAAGCACAGCACAGACATGTCGTCCAGCTTCACATTCAGCAGGATGTCTAACACAAACAACAAAGCTATTCATTTCATGTCTTACTTGTACGTGAGTACAGCTGGGAACTGGCAGCTGTAGGTGGGGGACAGCTGCCTGATGATGCCCTGTGACCATCCTCCGACCTTCTTCTTGCATCGACGGCACTCCAGGTACTCAGTGGCCATGAGGTACCAGCCGTCGATGTCCAGGACCCTCCGAATGGTCCTGTACAGTCCAGCCTTTGTCATGGACCCAGTGCACAAAGGCTGGGGGCATTTCAGCTGCAGATGCCAGATGCGGTGTGGCATCCAGAGGAACAGCCGACATGCAAAGAAGGGGTCGGGGGATGCGGGAGGCTGGTAGTAGACCGGCCGGGGTTGTGGGGGGGACCACCAGAGATTCAGCTCACTGATGAGCTGAGGCCTCCCCCAGCTGTCCCTGGTAAACAGCACCCGGCCGATCCACTGCTGCTGCTCGGCAGTGAGAGCTGCCCGCCAGGACTCAGGCAGCAACTGGTGAGACAACACAAACATACGGGACATCTTAATACCTGAAGTCGCTTTGGATAAAAGCGTCAGCTAAATGAAATGTAATGTAATATGTTTGACAGACTCACCTCAGCACTGCCGGCAGGCGGCGGTGGGGGAGGGAGGAAGGCGGGAGGAAGGCGGGAGGAAGGGTCCCATTAGGGGCCCTCACGAATGTTGGATGTTCCATCTAAACATAAAGAGGAACATTAGCAATAAATACTTCAACATCATAAAGAATAATAAATGATGAGGAAGATCATGTGACACTTACAATAGTTGTTTGAGCTTGAGATCTATAATAAAACAGAGGAACAGATACAGTCTTTTATTTAATCAACAGTAAATAAATAGTAGAAAAAATAGTAGTAAAACAATTTTATAATATATATATTATAATATATAATACATGATATATATATATATATATATAATATATGTAAATACAGTGTAATAAATACACAGTGGGTCACATATTTATATATATATATATATATATATATATATATATATATATATATAGTTTAATTTCATCAATTGACTTAGATTTTTCTTTTGTTCGCTCACTTTGCATTTTGTTAATTGATGAAAATAAACTGTTAGCACTTCTATTCTTGAAAGCATTCTTAGTTTACAGCATTTTTTCACACCTGCCTAAAACTTTTGCACAGTACTGTACATTATACTATATAGCAGAGGTGGGACAAAGTCATTGTTATGCAAGTCACAAGTAAGTCTCAAGTCTTTGCCCTCGAGTCCCAAGTCAAGTCGAGTCAAAGATGAGGCAAGTCCCGAGTCGAGTCACAAGTCAAAGCCAACAAGTCTCAAGTCGAGTCCAAAGTCCTACCATTTTAGTTTCGAGTCATTTCAAGTCCTCTTACCACAGAAATAAAATGTATACAAATCATGTATGTCTGTAAGATTTGTATTTATTTAAACCTCTTTTTATACAATGACATTAATCAAATACAGTAAACATTTTCACAAAAAATGCTTGTATT
Organism: Cottus gobio; assembly: GCA_023566465.1. Lineage (NCBI taxonomy): Eukaryota > Metazoa > Chordata > Actinopteri > Perciformes > Cottidae > Cottus > Cottus gobio. The sequence goes on along the minus strand of CM042225.1, from coordinate 23,371,909 downwards.
TCAACAGCATATTGCACTAGAACAATGCACAGCAACTTCAGTCCTGTATTGTATTGACCTCATATTGCAAAACAGTTTAACTTTCAAATAGACATGGGTCCTTTTAGCCTGAACTTTTTTTAAACATGTCATCAATAAAATCCTCACTCCTCAAAATGATCACTTCTGAAAAACTGGACCAACCTGATAATATAACTGGAATGACTCCATAGAGACTTGAGTGAGCTGTGTGGACAGGTGATGAGCAGAGAGTGAGTGAGTGAGCTGTGTGGACAGGTGATGAGCAGAGAGTGAGTGAGCTGTGTGGACAGGTGATGAGCAGAGAGTGAGTGAGCTGTGTGGACAGGTGATGAGCAGAGAGTGAGTGAGTGAGCTGTGTGGACAGGTGATGAGCAGAGAGTGAGTGAGTGAGCTGTGTGGACAGGTGATGAGCAGAGAGTGAGTGAGTGAGCTGTGTGGACAGGTGATGAGCAGAGAGTGAGTGAGCTGTGTGGACAGGTGATGAGCAGAGAGTGTGTGAGCTGTGTGGACAGGTGATGAGCAGAGAGTGAGTGAGTGAGCTGTGTGGACAGGTGATGAGCAGAGAGTGTGTGAGCTGTGTGGACAGGTGATGAGCAGAGAGTGAGTGAGTGAGCTGTGTGGACAGGTGATGAGCAGAGAGTGAGTGAGTGAGCTGTGTGGACAGGTGATGAGCAGAGAGTGAGTGAGTGAGCTGTGTGGACAGGTGATGAGCAGAGAGTGAGTGAGCTGTGTGGACAGGTGATGAGCAGAGAGTGAGTGAGCTGTGTGGACAGGTGATGAGCAGAGAGTGAGTGAGCTGTGTGGACAGGTGATGAGCAGAGAGTGAGTGTGAGCGCATGCGTGCTGTGGACAGGTGGAGGGAGGCCCCTATACTGCATTGCATTTGCAAAAGATCAAATTGGCCAAAAGTCTGTCAGTCATTTGTGCACGATGGGGACGCAGAATGATGCCACCATGGCTGATTCTTCATACCTGTAACAGAGAAAATACTCTTTACTCATATCAATGTTGTTGTGTTAATATTCATTGTCTATTGTACACTACGGTATACGATAATACATTTCAGTTTCAGTGTATGCAATATTAAGAACATTTTCACTGCTTCAAAAGTCATAAGAAAGCCCTTTCTCTCAAGCAACTGAAGTCATATGCTTTATAGCAGTGGTTTTCAAAGTGGGGACAGGGACCCCTGGGTGCCGCGAGGAGGTGCTAGGGGGGCCATGGCAAGTTGGCATGAAAAGTATAGCAAAACAAAATAATTGAATAAATTAAATAACTAAAGTAAACCAAAAACAAGCTAAACAATATTCCCATTAGTTAAGAACTGCACTATAATAATCTATTGCATCTCTGAACATTACTACTATAATCGTTATTATTTTATTTTATTACATGGCTTGGTTGAATTCCAATGTAGAATGCGGTCTGTTATTTCTTGATAACAGACCCTGCGCCCGTATAGCGAGGCGGTAGTTATAGCGAATACAACCCCTGATATGAAAAGGGAAGGCTAATGGTGGATCTACTGTGACTGTGTTATGGTACTTTAAAACGGACGTTGACATGATGTTGGCGAGGTTTTCCATCTGAGTGTGCTACACTCATGTACCTCATATAATCAGGGTTAAAAAATCCCTATTTTTGTAAGCATGAACCAGCAAGGGAGACGTGCGTTTACTCTCTCGTTGATACAGTAAATATGCAGCAGCTAGCTAGTAAGTTACGGTACATCCGATAAGGTGCTTAGCATTCGTTCAAAACTTACCTTTCTTTGTGCAACTTCAGGTGTCGAACAAAGTTGGACGTTGTGGCAGCTCCGTCTGTAATCTTCGACCCGCATGTTTTGCAAATTGCAACTCTTTTTTTGTCGATTAGCTCGTAATTTTTATAGCCAAACGAAACTATCTTCGGTATCATTTTGCCAACTGGCGCGTTGTTGCTTGTGCTTCATTGGTTGTCTTGCAACGTGCCTGCTTAGATACTGTCACATCAAAACAACGTGGGACTACAGTGATTGGATGTCGTGCAGGCAGCGCGCGTGCTCTCTGCATGCATACAGGTGGTGCACATTTTTTTCACAGATGCAGATAAACTGAGAGCGGCGTGGCCGTGTGAACATTTTCTTCCCCAGTTTTCATGGGAAGTAGCAAGTCTTCTCGAGTCAAAGGGCGCAAGTCCAAGTGAAGTCACGAGTCATTGATGTTAAAGTCCAAGTCGAGTTGCAAGTCTTTGTACATTTTGTCGAGTCGAGTCTGAAGTCATCAAATTCATGACTCGAGTCTGACTCGATTCCAAGTCACATGACTCGAGTCCACACCTCTGCTATATAGTACCAGCGCATTGAACAGACAGCAGTGTGTCATCAGCTCAGCCTGCAGGCAGGAGCAGAATAACACGTGAATAACAGGATAAACAGCAGCAGCGTCCGCTGGTTAACACACAGTCATAATAAATAGTGTCTCGTTATGACTTTTTATTAAAATAAATAAAGTTTTAACACAATAATAACGGAGCTCCACACAGTCTGACTGACTACAAAAGTCCATCAGTAGTCAGACAGACGGACTAATTACACGTAACTCCGGGACTGTCAGCCACTAACAAGAGCACTAATATGAGCACTAATAGGTTATACACACATATGCAACACCGGTTAATATGCACAATATCGATAAAGTGTAATAAAATAGACTTGTATTGTACTCACGTCTCACTTTTCTCCTGTCAGCGCTGCGTAGCGAGGATCCAAGATGGCGGCTCCAGATTCTGAAATCGGAACAAATCCAGCCTCCTGATTGGACGGCAAAACCTTGGCGAGCGTGATTGGCTGTTCAACAAATGGAACAATCGGAACAAACAGAACAGAGGAGACAGAAAAGGTGAGGTTTTGCAGGTGACCGCCAGGTCGGCAGTTCGAACCCAGCCAACGGCAAAGAAGATGCTGCACATCTGTCCTGGTGTCCTGATGCTGGACTCGACTACATGAGGTCAGCCTGAGCTTCATAGTCCATGTTCAGTTAATTTATTGTCATTCTCATGTCACCATTTCTATCATAATATGAAATTACCCAGCCAACGGCAAAGAGGATGCTTCACAGCTGTATGAAGCTGCACATCTGTCCTCGTCTCCTGAAGCGGCTGGACTACCTGAGGTCTTCAGAGCAGCTGGAAAGCCTGATATTTATGGTCCATGTTCAGTTATTTATTGATCTCATGTCACCATTTCTATCAGAATTGGATTGAATGCAGTCCATTTTTCCTCTCAGTGTCCAGATTTGGTCATTTTGATTACCCTTACAAAATCACTAACTTTGTTTTCAATGCAGTAAGTGCTTTTTGTTGGGGTAGTTTTGCTGATCTATGCATCTTCAAGTATGTACGCTGCATGTCATTTGAAAACTGGAGATTTGCTCCACTAAGATAGAGCTCAATGAAATCACATTCAGATAACCTCAAACTGAGACACTGATGATTATTTGGTTCATAAGTGCTTCTCTTTGGAGTTGTCTTGGTTGTGTGTTCTTCAACAGACATATCATGGGGCAACTGCAACGCAAATGATTTCTAAGTCCTAATACTACCCTAACTTGAGCATTGCCTGTTGAATTCAGTAAGTGCTAAATGTTGGGGCAGTTTTAAGTGACTAAAGCCACAGAATGGAAGAAGAAGACATATTTAGGAAGAAGCCGGAAGAAGTGTATGGGAAGCGCTCTCAGATCACTTCAAAGAGAGCCACTGGTGATGCTTGTGTTCATAAGTGCTTCTCTTTGGGGTTGTCTTAGTTGTGACAATCAGATCAGATTGAATACAGTACAGTTTTCCTCTCTGTGTCCAGATTTGGTCATTTTGATTACCCTTACAAAAACACTAATTTTGTTTTTCAATGCAAAAAGTGCTTTTTGTGTGGGTAGTTTTGCTGATCTACGCATCTTCAAGTATGTAAGATGTAAGTCATTCGTAAGTGACATATGCTCTCCTGATCTAGTCCTTCATTCGGCATTTGTTTCACATTCAGATTTGTTTTTTATCGTTTCAAAAGCTGTCTTTGGGTCTCATGGTAGAATATGTCTTTTGGAGTGTGAGTGTGTTAGTTTGCTGGCACGTATACATTATTGATTATGAAAATCTAGCTATCACCTGGATTGGTCTCCTTACAACTGAGGTGACGCGGTGGCACATGCCTGTCTCAGAACATCTAGTTAGTGACTAGCATGCTAGTTGAACCAGTTCCTGTGCAAAACGTGTGCCCCATGTATGAAGCGGGATTTTCCACTGTCCCAAATTGATGTGATGAAAGCAGAATTTTTTTTATAAGTACATGGTTTGCATTTTGCAATGCATATTAATGTTCTTTTGTGTCTATTTTCCTTTTCTGTTGAAAAGATAACTGAGACTTTTGTTAGCTTTGAGGCACTGCTGGACTTTCAACATCATGTAGCTGAATTAATCATGAATTGCACTATTGAAACACATTTATTAAGCACATGTTAACCATTATTGCATATCTTAATTATTATTGTATAAATAAAAGCATGGATCATTTTCATTTTTTGAATAATTTACTAACACTTACCAATTACGACTTCCTAAAATGTTATTGTGATTTTGAAGGCATGATGATAGTTTACCTTCAATATTGGGAAGACATTATTAGGTTGTTACCACATGTTTTAAATCCATGTATAGTACTGCTAAAACAATTTCATTATTACTGTATTGTTGCCATAAGAATTATATATTATTAAAAACTAAAAATATATTGTTGCCTTCTTTAAATACTTCCCTTATTAGTTATATACAAATTACCCAGTTCTACCCATTGATACCAACCTATATATACCTGGTTTTTCATTTGGTAATTGAATGGCAATATTTAATAATCAAGCTAATACCATGTTATTTACAGAGCTGTAAGGTAAAGTGCTACCAAAATAGCTTATTTCCTTTGTCTATATTAATGTTACTTTTCATTGCATATTATTCTTTATTATTTTCTTTTGTTGTACGAAATGAGCAAGGTGTCATTTGAAGTTTAACTCATCGGCCATCGTCAGCTGTCACTCACTTGAATTTATCACACACTGGAATTTATATTTATTAAACTGATTCAAGACGATTAAATGGAGTGTTTACAAATGTTTCAGTAATATCTGGACTCTTAACCTCTGTCACCTGATTGTTACACACAGGCATCCAAACATTCCTTTTCTTTTTACCACACAGGATCTTAGGATAAAACACTCTTCACAAATCAAGCATTCTTTACATGCAATTATTAAACTAAATTAACAGTAGGGATTAAAATAAGATTTTAACAACATTGTGTACATCAAAAATCCATCCATCCATTTTCCACCGCTTATCCGGGGTCGGGTCGCGGAGGCAGCAGGTCAAGCAGGCTGACCCAGACTTCTCTCTCACCCGCAACATCTACCAGCTCATTCTGGGGGATCCCGAGGCGTTCCCAGGCCAGCTGGGAGATATAATCCCTCCAGCGTGTCCTGGGTCTTCCCCGGGGCCTCCTACCAGTTGGACGTGCCTGGAAAACCTCTACAGGAAGGCGTCCTGGAGGCATCCTAATTAGATGCCCGAACCACCTCAGCTGACTCCTTTCGACACGAAGGAGTAGCGGCTCGACTTCAAAAATAATATTTTATATCTTTATTAACAAAAAGACAGGAGGAGAAATCATGTAGACGGAAAGTCGTCACGATGCCTAAGGGTAGTGGTAGACAAAAAGGTGATGTAAAGCGGTACGTCGACTAAACTTGAAAGGACTTTTTCCTCTGGCGAAGAGGAGACTGCACATTCCACTGCCTTAGTCCAGGAGCTCTGTGTGACACACACACACACACACACACACACACACACACACACACACACACACACACACACACACACACACACACACACACACACACACACACACACACACACACACACACACACACACACACACACACACACACACACACACACACACACACACACACACACACACACACACACACACACACACACACACACACACACACACACACACACACACACACACACACACACACACACACACACACACACACACACACACACACACACACACACACACACACACACACACACACACACACACACACACACACTTTAATAACAATATTAAATAAATGACATCTCTCCAGAATTGGATCTCAGGGAGGTGTGGATAGCATGTGCACACGATCTGCATACTTTATACTTTAAACATAGGTCTTCATCACCTTTAGAGGAGAAGTTTAAAGCAAGTCTACTAATACAGCAGGGAAGAAGAGTAAGCAGCAACAATTATGGGCAGGGTGCTTTTATTTCAAATACCGTATAGGAGGGGAAATGTGTTTATCCATCGTTTTTCAGCCAGGCTAGAAATATAGCCTGCGCGGCATGCAAAAACGCTTGTGAAATATACCACATAGGAAAAAGGAAACCTCTGACCTTCTGTACCTGCTATGTTAATGGGATGGTTTTTCATTCACAAATGCTGGTTTATGTGAATAAAACTACAGATTTGACCATTTATCTAGATAAAACTATTGTTGCTGTACTCAAACTAGATGTAAGAGTACCCGCAGAAAACATGGACCGTGTGGACGCTATGACAGAGGTAGTGCACTCACTGCTGCTCATTTGACCGCACATGAAGGACACTGGTATCCCCGACAACACCTGTTGGGGACACAGCAGACACAGATTAAAGTTCTCATGCTCACAATCATGTTTTATATTCATAATAATACTGCTGCCCGAAACGCCAGAGTGGGATCGAGTGAGAAGTCAGCTTACTTGTTCCTCGGTCACTGAAGATCGCGCTGACTCCTTCATCAAACGTCAAATTGATGCCGACTCCTGGATTACAGGAAGGACAGATGACAGACTGAAATGTTTAATCAATTAAAAAAGGTAAATCTGAAATTCATTTTAGAAATGGCTCCAGCAAGTGTTGTTTTTAGACATTCTGTCTGTTCACAGTGTAAACAAAGAGATGGGATGTGTTCCTCACTGAGTGGGTGTATTTTTCAACATTAAGCACAGCCAGGCTAGCAATTGCTTCCCGTTTCCAAATTTAGATTGGTACACAGCTGAACATCGGACTCTTGGAAATAATCTTTATTTGTGTAATTCTTTTTAAGATTTTCAAAAATACACTTGAAATTGGATTTCTCCCCAGTAAGGCTGGTGATGTGGGCTCGTACCTTTTGGTGTGCTGATGGCTCGGTAATCCACGACTCCTTTTTGTATCACTGGACAGTCAAAGAAAACAGTCAGGGTGCTGTGACTCCCGTCAAGTACAGTATGACAACTATGATAATCAGATTGGGAATGATGTAAAATAATTTAATTACACGTTTGCTAAAATTTCGATTGTCTTCGTAACTCAAAGGGCAGCTATCAAATGAGTTTTGAACGACCAAAGAAAACACATGGATAAAAAATGGATGTAACTCAGTAAGAAGGGGTCTGTATCCGTTGAATGGAAATTAAACCTGTGGTAACTGTTTTTTTTTTCCCCAACAGAAAATAATCTATGAATAAAAAAAATTATTCATTACGTTTGATATTGCAAAATTGTTAGCAAACAATACCCTATTAAAAAAAGTGAATAAAAAAATACTTTCATCTGAATTAGAATGAGATCATCTGTTAAAGACTAATCCAGATGAAAACATGTTCCTTTGATTTTATTTGTTGAATTCTATTCATGCTATGCAACCTTTAAATGTCCCCCCACTGCTGAACTCAGATGAGTTTTCTTAAGCATGAAAATTGTAGTTTTAACCCCCAGCATGCCGTACCTGTTCCTTCCAGAGCGATTGATTTAGACTGGACATGTTCCTTCCACCTGGTACTGTGCACACGCCTGATAATTACACACATACACACACACACACACACACACACACACACACAATTGTCTTTTTTCCTCATTCATCGAGAAATCAAGGAAATCCAACAAAAAAACAACAACATTTTAACAACAATTAAAATGTACAATAGAACTGCAATGTTCCTGATTCAATACCAGCATTTGTTCCACCTTCCAAGTTTTTTCTTGTCTGCATCTGCTGTGCATGAACCACTCAATAAACTCCAAAAACAAACAAAGCTTCCAAGCTGAACTGACCAAATTAATTAAACTTTTGTGTGATTGTGTGCTCTATGTTCTTATTTTTTGTATGTATTTTATTCGTTTTATTGTTTAGCTTATAGGATGATTTTAAAATGTTATGTAAAGTGCCTTTGAGTATTTTGAAAAGCGCTATATAAATGAAATGTATTATTATTATTATTATTATTATTAAACACTGAAGCTGGATTAAGTTTGAGTTAACCCTAACCCTAATAAAATTAGAATTTTGAGAAGAAAAAAAAATCCTGCAAATTCTTATTGCAGATTTTATTTGATCAAATTAATCAAAAGATAGCAGTTTCCAAGGTCCTTTCTGATGGACGCTTCAGTGTGTGGCGACAGTCTTGAATGATGCAAACTAATATTATAGACAACAGCCTGCAGGGAATCGTTCATGTTGATGAGCTGCTGTGGTAGGAAAAACCTACCTGTCAGTGTATGCCAGTCTGGCAGACACTGGGTTTGGATGCGGCGGCTGTGGCGTGGCAAAGGTGAATGGGAGGGGCCTGGACCCAACAGGAGAGCCCTGGAGTGAACAGTGAGGAGAGAACAGAAACACAAGGACACATTAACTGACCATCGGGAACTCAGAGACACCGGCCTGCATTTGTTATCAATGTAAAAAACTTAAACGAATCAATAATTCTTAAACATTAGGGAAATTATTAATTAATTAGTAGTTTTAAAATTCTATGAAAGTTAAAAAAAAACTCATCAAGAAACATTTTAAAAGACTTTTAGATTCACAGTATGAACACAATATTACACCTCAAGACCATTTAAGGCATTACAGTTAGGTGGTTATTTCTCAATGAATTTGATTCATTTCCAGGCTATGCAGAAACTCTGTGGACTCACAACTATTTTTGATCACAGATTAAACTGCCGCTTATAGTGTTAATTAATCATTGGTCATTCTTCCAGAGTCCATTCACTGTAATAGGCCGAGAAAAAGACCGGGAAAAAAAGTATTCAGTATTTTTTTATTTAAATGATCATTTTCTGCACATTGACTCATCAATCAGTTGATTGATCTTTTCAGCTATAAACATTGTATTTTAGTAGAATTTATTTAAGTACTGTAAAATAGACAAATATACCTTAAATAAATTAGAATACTAAAACATAAACATCAGTGTTTACAACTACTATTTATCCTAGCACAGTGCATATCGGACATTCAATTACATTTGTATTTATTCACATATTTATATTTTATGATTTTCTGTCAATCACAATACACAGTTAAAAAATGCAATGGATTTTGATGTTTTAAACTAATTAAATTGACACCATTGTTCGAAAGTCAAAATGCAAAATGCTGTGGAATGATTGAAGACAAATTGTGTATATGAGACTACCAAATGTAAAAGTTAGTTTGTATATATTATATTATTATACTACATGTAAGTATTGTTATTAAATACTGACAATTGTAAAAAAATATATCATGTGTTGTATAAACATATATTATATAATACAATTATATTAAGTATTAAATTAAGTATTAAATAAAATTATTAATTAAACTATACAAGTTAATTTTAAACTTGCCCTCAGTATCTAAAACTCTCTGTGTATGTGGTGCTTTCTGACCTGTGCAGTGGGAGTCCTCGCGTCTCCTGTCAAACTGCAGTTGTCCATCTGCTCCGCCATAACTTGCTCCTTCTCAGCCGCCTTCAGAGCAAACTCCAGCTCTGCCGCCAGCTGCTCGTCTCCAGAGAAAAACTCCTTCACCTCGTTACGGTAGTCCTGCATTGTCACCTGGAGTCGGGCCACACAAAGGTTGGGTGCAAGCTCGCAAGAGAGGCCTCTTTTCCTCCTGAAGCAAGTCATAGTGCTGCACATAAATTCCGTCTTTAAATAAATACGCAGAGAGCGTTGATGTGTCTGTGCTGTGGTCTCACCTGAAGGTAGGCCATGAGGTCTCTGAGGACAGGAGAGCGCTTCTGCTCCAGCAGCCTCTTCAGGCCGATAATGAGAGGAACCGTGTTGCCTATGAAGGCCTTCTTCTGGACCTGTGGATCAAAAGTGATACATCGGTAATACAGGGCTATGTCGGTTTCAACGCATACGCATCGGCCCATGGTTGGCTGCTTATTAAATTCAGTGTCACGTTTTCTAACTCTTTATGGGCTATATACAGCAGATGGGACGTGTGGTGGATTAAGAGTTGTGGGTGCCTTTAGGATTTTATTTATACTAGTACTTCTATCGATACTGATACTTCTCAGTTCGGTTCCTTGTCGGTACTCTGAGAGGTTCTTTTTTATTATTTTGGGAGAAAAGAAGACAAATACTTAAGAAGAGAATCAACATTGCATTGCTATTCTTGTATGTAAACAAATAGTCATTTAGCAGAAACGCAAAATGTTAGAACATTTTCAAAATACATTCACAGCTCAACCATTAACTAAGCGATGATTAGCTTTAATTTATTAGCCTGTTTAGTTACAAGTAATAAATAAATATAACTCCTTTTTTTAGATGAGACTAACTTGGCCAGCAGTGCTCACCTGAGACACCACCTTCTTCTGAGCGACCTGCAGGACAGCCTTCGCCATGGCGGCCATGTTCTCCTCTGCTTCCTCCCCTGCGGCACCTTCTGCTGGAGTAGATATGGCCTGCAGCTTCATCTCTTTCAGACTCAAGATGTTGAAGGTCTCTGACAAAATTTCGGCACCATCCGCATCCAACGGCAGCTCCTCGTCTGCAAAGCATGCTGGGATAGGAAAAGGTAAGAGGTTACAAAGGATTCCTTTAATTTCTTTTGCTCGAGAGCTTTCTAACACTTTTTTTTAACTTCTCAATCAACACGTGTTCACCTAAGATGGTCTGGTTGATCTTGACCGTGATGTTGAAGCGCTGGGCGTCTGTGAAATGCTCCAACAGGAAGCGGTATATCTGAAAACGCTTCTCGCGGTGCTGAGCTCCTTTCAGCGAGAACCGAACCTTTTCTCTGCATGGATTTAAATAAAAACATAAGCCAATGAATAGAAACAAAAACAAACCTTGTATGTATTGTTACAGGATACATGGAGCCACATGTGAACTGGATGACAAAACTAATATCCACTCAGCTTCCTACCTCTCACTTTCAGGGAACTTGTTGTAGGACTTGTGTTTGTTGTAGGAGCTGAAGTGGAAGATGCACTCAATGAAGTGTTGGCTGAACATTTCTGGATTCTTTTTCAGTAGTAGGTGGAGCAGGCAGTATTGGCACAGACTGGGACAAGAAAAGAAAAGGCAAAGAAGAGGTTTTGATATTGTGTCGGATTTTTTGAGCGCTCGGCGAGATGTTAGATAGTAACAATACTGAAACAAAGAAGAAGTGTTACTGTGTACTTATTGTACTTTGAGCCAAAAGTGAAATACATATATGCATTTCTTATTATAATTTCATGGATAACCCAAAAAACTGCCAATATGTTTGTTTTGGAACATCCTAAAATACATCATGCAGCTAAAGATCTACAGAACAGGACGTTGATTAAAATTGTTCCGACACAATTTGGTGCCTTGATCTTCAGGTAAACATAGTTTTAACATCACTTTTTAGTAGTGCTGGGACGATTAAATTAAATTAAGTTTTGAATCGATAAATCGCATTGTTATGCGCGAAAAAAATAGTAGTGTCTTATTTTAAAAGTACTATATGAACAAAAGTGCAATAACATTTGGTTTGCAAACACTTTAAACCAATAAGGTGCTTTTTAACAGCAGTATTCATTTTACAGAGTACAGGTTAAAATATTTATTGTAGATCTCAACTCCTTCAGCCATTGAGTGTTAAAATAAACTACACCAAGTAAAACACTAAACATGTCATAACTTCTCTTATGTTTCAGCCTGAACTGTTCTTACTCGTCCTGAGTCCTGCTAGCAGCTAGGTAGCTTTCTGCTGACTAAAGTCACGCTGGTCCACTGACCAATCACAGCGCATGTTAGTGCTGAAGCCGGCTAGCCAGCCCTGGCACGTCAAAGAATACACCCAGCATGTCAAACTAAAGATCTGGTTGGTTGAAGTCTATGACAATCAAGGATAACGTCCCCATGTACTTTAATCTGCAAAGTCTACCTAGATGGCCTCGGCCGCTCTTCTTCCATAGAGACATAGAGGTGAAATCTGATTGGATGAGAGCTCTCCTTAAAACAAGCTGCACAGGAATGAGAGCAACAGACGAAGACAGGAGCCGTGCAATGAGAAAATAAGCTAATAGGGAAAAATAATTATAATACATGTAGTGTATTTGTCAAAAACAATTAAATTATAAAATAGCTATAACTTTGTGATTCTGTTTAGGCCAGCCTGACGGTCCACCACCTGAGGTCATTATGGCAACCCAGCAATGTCCTGTAGTCTCCAGTATCTCCTTTTCATACAACGTGTATTCTTCTTGTGATGGTGCATCTTGTGGCAAGCTCATATGTGCAGTCAGTCGTTCACTTTGCTATGGCATTTGTTAGCTTGTCCTGCTTTTGTTTATCTAAACCTCTCCCACACTCTGCATCCACCATAGTCTGCCGAAGCCTCTCTTCACTGTTTGTTTGGGTGGGTGATTTGCTGGCATCAACGGTGAGCAACGGACTTTCAAAACTTAATAATAATATTCTTAATTTGAAAAAAGCATCCAGATTTTTCTTCTATAAAACAAGCTTTCGTCCAGAGTACTTCTAAAAGGCAAGAATAGGTAGCGAAATGAAAGTTTCTTCACATCGTCATCATCTTTCTATCTGTGCAGTGGGATTTACCTGCCGATGGCAGGGACCGGGTCAACCAGCGTCACCATGAAGCGAAAGAAGAGGGAGCCCTTCCATTTTACAAATTCCTCCTGGAAAAACAAGAAGACAGGCAATTAGACACTGAAAACACGCCTTGCCAAAAGATTCCCCAGAGAACAGCCTACTAGCTGGGATTTATTGCCCTATGCACGATAATTACAGCTTGTTGGCAATGAAAATCGAGGACTGTTTACCTCCAGCAGTGCTTGTGTATTAATAAAATGGAAACCACACATAAATAAAGGAGAATCTAAAACATAAATTTAAATAATCTAATAATCTGTCCAATCTGTAAGCAGAACCCTGGCCGAGTGTTTAAAAGTGCAATGTGTAATGCTGCATAGAAATAGGAGTCAGCATTTCCCTTCTACTACAGGGTCCATACAATATTAAATTAGAGTCATCAGTTAAATAAAGAAAAACAACTAACAACAGGGCAACAAAACACAAAATTCAACCATGACCATATTATTGACAGGCCCTCGAAGGCAGCTCTACTTCTCGGGACTCACTATCGCCTCTCAAAGGTACAAGTGGAACTACAAGACAGGACGGGGGGCAGGGCTAGCTGGTTAGCATGCTCCTTTCCCTAGATATTTCCGCAATCCAAAACATAGACGTCTTTTACATAATGTCAAACATTAAACTATTCACATTCTTTTGATAATGTTAGTTCTAGCCAGCTCGTACACATTGCACCTTGAATCTCCAATCAGATGTTTCTTAAGCCATTATTTTCAAGCTCAAGAATTCAAAGAAACACTCACTTTCTAGGGCTGTTGATGAAAGAAACAGTGGTTTTAATTGTGTTTTTGGAGTGCAGTTAGATTATGTTGACATTCGACAAATGCATCGGGGCTGAAAAGGCTGTGGATATTTTATTGTTAGTTCTAAAGTTAGTCCATATTCAAAAATGTTCAAATAGCTTGTGTTTGTTTGTTGTGATATCAGGTCAACTGAAGTAATAATAAACCTGTTGTTATTTAACAGGTCAACAATTGCTTCCACTTAAAAATGATAGATATATATTTTGCTTTTATGAAACTACAATAAATAATTTAAAAGCATTTGTCGAACTGTAGCCTAGTGAAGAAAGCGTAGAACAGGTCCCACCTGCAGCAGGCTGGTCAGCATGATGAGAGTCTGCTCTCTGATGACCGCTTCACTGTCTCGCAGACAAGCGGAGATGTTGGGGATATAGTGATCCACGATGTTGGTGTATCGAACACACAGATCACACATAATCACAACCACATTGTTGCGCACAGCAACCTCCGTGCCGAGCTCCAGCTCCCTGGCAAACACAGGCAGGTACTTCTGGACGAGTTCCTCGTGCTGCAGACAAAGTTTGCCTGAACCCGGACGGATGCCGAAGGAGGGAAAAAATGTTAGATGTGTGACGAGACAGTAATGCATGGAGGTTAAGGCTATGAACGATGTTTCTGATGGTATGTGTACACAGGATCCATCATTTTCATGCTTGTTAGTTATTGTCTATGTAAGCAGCAAGCGGCAACCTCCGGTCCTGAAAAGTGCCACCAATGTGGAAGTGCATTAAACTTGCATTCATTCAATTTGTGATTGACAGGTCGTTACCAGAGCTGTATATGGCGTCTCTACTCCTTTTTTACTCTGTTACTCCTCCTCAGTCCCAATATGGTCACTTATGTTCACTGGTTGCAAAAAAACAAGATGGCGAGAGCCAAATTGCAGAACTCGAGGGTTCAAAAGCGCAGTCTACAAAACAATGGGTGAGGCTATGGTGAACCGCCATGAAGTGCATTCTGGTAGCACAGCGCTGCGTTTCGAGAGACCGGGGCATCAAGTTGGTCCCCTCCTTATTTGCATAAAGTCTAGCATACTTTATGAAATCCAGCGTGACTTGCCACTTTTGAAAGCTACCAAATAAACTTTTAAACAAACTAGATGTTGTTGATCTAAAATGAAGACAGATTCAGCAACTACTCGGCTTATTCCTCCCCTAAAATGATTTCAGACACACATTTCAGGATCAGGTGCCTTGTGGCAGCCTATCAGGTGTGCAATGCTGGGAAGCGGCATGACCCCCTCGCGTCCAAAAGAACTCCTTCTAGACACGTACCATCATACATTACTGAAAGAGACAGAGAGGGTACAGAGTGATGGAAGGACCGTTTACCTAAAGTGATGACTCCGTGTGCTCTGACTCTGGTAGGCAGAGAGTTTGCTTTGAACTGGGAGAGGGGCAGCGATACTGGCAGCTCTTCCTGGCACTCTGTCACCAACAATAAAAACATGTTACCACAGAATACAGGTGACGTCAGGTTCGGGGGTTTCGAGATAGTCTCAGTTGTTTCGCAGATGATGTGGTCCTGTTGGCCTCCTCGGACCGTGACCTCCAGAATTCACTAGTGTGGTGGGCAAGCGCGGGGAATGAGAGTTAGCACCTCCAAATCTGAGGCCATGGTGCTCTGCCGGATACAGTGGATTGCTCCCTCCAAGTGGGGACAGAGTGTTTACCAGAAGTGAAGGAGTCCCCCACATCCCCTAGAATGAGTAGGAAAATGTTGCGAAGGAGAGGGAAGTCTGGGTCAGCCTGATTGGCCTGCTGCTACCACGACCCAACCCTGGATAAGTGGAAGAAAATGGATGGATGGATGGATGTTATATTCAAATGAATGGGACGTGGTTATCTCACCAATCCAGACAAAAGCACAAAAATGTGCTAACTTAATTAGCATTCAAGTTGCTACAATCACTAACCGAATGTCCTTCCCTCTGGAGCTGACCTCCGCTCACCTCAGTATAGTAGTCTATTATACGCGCGAGTGTGTGTGCGTGTGCGTGTGCGTGTGTGTGTGTGTGTGTGTGTGTGTGTGTGTGTGTGTGTGTGTGTGTGTATCAACACTTATCTTTGTTCTAAACACAAAAACAGGTTTCTCGTTGTTGGCTCAGAACACATGGCTTTGAAAAGCACAGCATCTCATTTTCCTAGATGTCCACACTCCTTACCTGCCAGTTTGTCAGAATGTGTTGTCAAGACGGACTCCACCAGCAGCACCGTCCTTTTGCTGACCTTGGCGGGACAGTGGAGTGACGCCACACCCAGAGTGTGGAGGTGTTTCACCTGGAAGAGAGAGAATTTTCAGTTACATACACACTCACCTGGGATGGTTCAGCACCCTGGGTCTTTTGAAAAAAAAAAAAATAATGAAAAAACACCGCTGTTTTCAGTAGCCTGGAATTGTATTCATATCTAAAATAAAGATTTAACACCACTTTGCAGCAGCTTGAGAATGACTGCTTGTTTTAAACAACTATTTCATACTTGTTCAGGTGTCCGGTAAAATGAAACGGAAAAATGTGTAACTGAGAACAACTACATGGTAAATGCAGCTGCATTAAATCACAGTTCAGGAGACTGAACAGCGCCATACCAAGATAAATACTCAACGTAGTAACTTTGTGTGTGCTGGCGTGTGCGTGTGTGAGCCTATCCAGTCCCGGATGACTTTGCAGCATTAAGAAGACAACTTTTCGTCTTCTCTGACCGTGTTTTCGTTTTCAAACTTCTATACAACCGATCATACAGCAAAGGCGAGGGTGTAACAGCATACAGAAGTGGTGGTCCGGGTCATATCTTGGTTTAGGAGTCAAGGTTCGATGCTAGTACAGGAGCATTTTGGACAGACAGTTGTGCAAGTGTCAAAGACAGGAATGAGGTTGCATTTTGCACACTGGCATCTTTAATAAACTATAGATATTCATCATCCCTACGATTGACACAAAAAAATGTCCCTTTTGCTTTTCCTTCCTACCCCCCAACAAGAAAGAGAAGGGTTCTGTCTCACCATCAGCTCCTCGTTGAGGTTCTGGGCTCCCTTTTCTCTCAGGATGATGTCGGCTAAGTAAGCCTCGCACACCGACACCAGCTCACCGCAGCGCTGGTTTAGAAAAGCCTGAAGAAAACCAAAGAAATCACATATGACATGAAAGAAAGCGGGGAACTGGGAATGAGTGATGTTATTGATTCATTATTGACAGATGTCTTACATCATATCGGGAGAGTTTGTCCTACGCTGGATGATGAGCTGTTTAGGTTTAGGTTCTGTATTAAATTAAATTATAAATTAATAAAATAAAGCCACCAAAATGTTTCGCCATGAATATTTAAAATGCTGGCGCAAACTCCATTAGTTTTTTGTATTTAAAGGGTAACTTTGTTTTTTTTAAATTGGGAATAGAATTGTGCCTGTAGCAGAATTCTTGCTGTGAAAACAGACTTCAGCATTTTTCTGAATCACTTGACATAACAAGCTGCGCTTATTCACAAATAAATAACAATAAATAATATACTTTTACATTACATTTCATTTAGCTGACGCTTCTTATCCAACAGTAGACCGTAGACATAGCAACGGTGAGCAATTAGGGTTAAGTGTCTTGCTCAAACCAAAACCAAATCCTCCCGTTATGGGCAATGAGCTTTCAGCTCTCACACAAAATAACTCTTAAACTCTCAATAATCTTAAACTAAAAGTTGCAACTACTTCCTGACTCGCCCTCTCGGAGCTCGGGGGGAGAAGAAGAGAAATACTTCCATACGTCATCTTTTAAGCCAGGCTCACCAAAACTCTGCTAGTATTTAGAATAAATGGAGTTCAGAACGTAAACAAGACACACGTGTTTTACATCTGTTGGTTCAGGGTCAGAATTATTACAGGTGATCTAAGGTTCAAAATGTAGTTCAAAATGTCAGATTTTTGAGTTTTCTGCATTGAGACATAATCTTTTAAGAGAAAATTGCATAGCATCCAAGAATCAATGCAACTATTTGGAACAATACATTTTACACCCCAACATTTCTAATTAGGAAACTGTATGTCAGGCAGTTGTAAGGAGAAAAGGCGAGATCTTCAACCTGAGTCTGTTTGATGTCTTCGCTGCGGCCGAGTTGATAAAGAGTCTCCACGGCAGCACATATCACCTCAAGAGACAAAGTAAAAGTCTTCAACCAAGACATCAGATCAGCTAGAGAGAGGGGAGAGATAGAAAGAGACATTATGACAGTTCCAAACACCTGTGAATTTTCCCCATCATCCTACATCATTACGAACCAATTATCCTGTCCTTGGTGTCTGCATTTAAATGCATGGCAATGTCTCCAATCACACACAGGATGTGACAGTAGGTCGTCGCAGTTACGTCCTTTGAACTGAGAGCAAAATTAAAGTAGGAAAGTATGAAAAATCATATCGGTGGCACTGGGCTGTCAGCTGTTAATGTTGTCAGTAAACATTGCGTGTCCCTCTTACCTGGCCACGCTGTCCCAGGCATCCAAGATCTTCCCGTAGGGCATACTGGGGGACGAGGGGACAACCTTGGAGAGAAGCAGCCAGGCCCCGGCAGCGTGATCGGCCTCCGTGTGGGACATCAGGTTGGTGATGAGCGTCTGTGTGAACTTGTTCTGTTTGGACCAGATGGTGAAGGCCCTGCTGAAATACCGGCTGGAGACCCGGGACAAGAGACAATGTCAGCGACAGCAGCGGTGATGTGCTCAGTCTCCAAGCAATGCCGCTATTTGAAAGTCAGTAAAGATTGCTTTGAAATGATTGCTGATAAAAAACCTTACATTTTTTGGTACAACCAGTGGAAGAAGATACAGAAAAGAGGAAATACATCATTCTTCTTCCTTTTGTTTTCTTTTTGTAATAATCATATTTGTAAGTTGTATATCTGTGTCTCATTCAGTGGGTTTTGACTATTTGACGTGTTCATATTTTGTACATAACAAACTTGACAGAGGCTACATCCACACTGCTACGTTTTTGTTTACGCCAAGCCTCCAGCGTTTTAGAGGCCCCTAAAACGGAGACGTTTGTAAATTCTACTGACACCGTTTTCTGGGTAGGAGCAGCAACATAGACCGTTGAAAACAATGACGCGTTTGCTACTTCATTGGGTCTTAGCGGTCATGACGTGTCGTTCCCTGATTCATCACGTGGTCGGAAGAAAAGAAACATCAGCCTTGATTACCAATCGACAACCAGTGGTTAATTCAACATGGATAATGGATTACAGGCATTGCTGGCATTTTTTTTTTATACTAGCAGCTGTTGCAGAGTTTTTTGTTTTGTTTTTCCCACTAAATTTGTCTGCTTGAGTGTGTAGTGTAAAGTAGAGATGAATATCTTATGTATCAACCACGACCTTTTATTATCAAAGAGTAATATAACTCGCTGTTGTATTTTCTATACCTAAGCAACCAATTTACTTCCTGTTTACATCAGCACCCGCATGCCTAGTGTACGTGAATGTTCATGTGATATGCTTTCTCAGTCGTGACAGTAGAGACTATTTCTAAAACGCTGGTGTGAACAGAGATTATTTGTTTAGCATGGATGTGGCCTGAATGTAGCTGGTTCCGACCTGAGGTTCCAGCACTCGTTGCAGAGCAGGCCCAGCAGGTCCCAGGTCAGCCTCTGACTGGCATCCAGATGGCGGCTGGCGGAGTACGGTTTGACCTGGCTGAGCAGCACCTGGTCCAGAGCCTCCAGGGCCTTGTCCTGCACTGAGTTCTCCGGGTCCACCACAGCTGGCACCACTCCCTGCAGCCACGCCTTCTGCACCATGCTGCACTCTGGTTTAGCCTGGTGGTCAGAGCAACTATGTGTACTGCAAAATGCGCAACACATTTTCTTCTCCCTTTATTTTATCGTCAAAAACTTGCACTGTCTCTCCAAGCCAGCT
Organism: Cottus gobio; assembly: GCA_023566465.1. Taxonomy (NCBI): domain Eukaryota; kingdom Metazoa; phylum Chordata; class Actinopteri; order Perciformes; family Cottidae; genus Cottus; species Cottus gobio. The sequence goes on along the minus strand of CM042225.1, from coordinate 23,352,216 downwards.
GGTTGAGACTCACGGCGAGCAGCTCTCCCACGCACTGCAGGGCCTTCTTCTTCACAGACACGGCCGGGTCCCTGCAGCGCTCCGACAGTGTAGCCAGGTTCTCCCAGCTCAGGGGGATCACGTTATGTTTCAGGAGACCCACCAGGGCCTGTGCAGGGACAGCAGAGCACAGACGTTAAAGGGTCATCTGCACAGAACGCCAGGGTGAAGCACGTACAGTTTACTGGTGGCTGATCTTATTTTAATTTGTAACATGAGGCTCAGTTTTTCGGATACCTGAAGTGCCGGTTTCCTAACGCTTATCTTTGAGTCTTTTACCCGCCGCAGGAGGAGAGCCAGGTTCTCTTTTGCTGTAAATATATAACATAACTTCTCTGAGTCAATGGCAGACTTTGAGTGTATTCACACCTAGACAAACATGGACTTCTTCCAAATTGCCATACAATGCATACAATGAAAAGCATTTGGATGGCATATCTCATTGGCTTGTCTCACCGTCATAGTCGGAGATGTCTGTGCTGGTGATATCCACAGTCCTGAACGGTAGAGTGCGGTGAGTCTGTTGGGCACGAATGCTTCCTGAAACACAGTCACATCTATAAAAACACTTCAAACTACACAGACATGCCTGGTAAAAAAAACTTCACTACATTTAAAAAAAGATATGGCCATAATTTAAGTTTAATGCTTAAATAATTGGTAGTGCAAACCAGACCCCCTAGGGACTCGGGGTCTGGTCCCAAGGGACTACCCCGAGTCCCTGCCGGATCGGCAAACTTTCTGTTTCTGCCGTTAGAGATGTCAGACCCAGCGCTGATTATTTTGGGATGTTTTATTTTGCTGACCCACATTTTTAACTTGGTGAGTAGAAGGTGATTACCACCAATAGGAATTAAATACAGAATCAAAACAAGCTGTAATAAACAAGCGTTATAATTTAAAAGCATGGCTGACAGAAATAAAGAGCAAATCTTTCTGGGAGGATTCATCTTTCCCAGCCCGTGCGGCAGGTCTCCAACCAAACTCAAAGTCAAAACAAATCAAACAACAAATCTGTAAAAATGAAAAGTGTACCTTCTGTAATTTCGGCTTCCAACACTGTCTGGGTTCCAGCTAAACAGAGAGAGTAGACAAGTTACGGTACTTCAGTGGAAATAAGTCTACGAAAACAGTTTGATACAAATGCAGCAGCTCTTAAAATATACATGTCACCTTACGTTCTCTAATAATTCTAATAAAGAGTTGTGTTTTCATATTTTAGCTCTAAAAAGGGCATTGTCTACCAAAACGTGTCCTGGTTTCAGATCCAAAATTAACTTAAATTGGACTTGTGTGTTTCTACCAGCCCATGGCGTGTGTGTTTTCTCACTGGCATAGAAGAGGTTGTGAACCGCCCGGGTGACGTTGAGCGAGGGCAGCTCCAGACACTGGCCGAGGCAGGCCAGGGCGTGGCCTTGGACCGTGGGCGAGTCATCCATCCGCCGGTCGAACAGCAGATGCTGGATCAGGAACTTGTGAGGCAGGAAGCAGGAGAACTCTGGGTCCTGACACTCGTCCGGCCCCCTCTCTGGCTGTTTGAGCAAAACCATCACCACGTCCACAGAAAACAGCCGGCACACCATCTACAGGAGCCAGCACAGCACAGTGTTAACACCCAATGATAGGATGTAATGAAGCCTGACTGATACGTAGGCTTTATCTACTGATAGCTAACACTCAATGGGGATATTTGCAGCCCCTCAATAGGCTGAAGAGTTGAAGATGTATTTTTTCCTTTTATTTTCAAAATGGATACTTGTTTTCCCGATGGTCTGAGAAAAGTAAAAAAAAATTAAACATGAACAACTCTCTGTGTGAACCCTGGGGGAATGTTCTGAGTACATGGTGCATTTTCTGTTTAACAACTGACAAAACTGCAATAGAATAAAGCTCTTTTCAGCACTAAAAAGAAAATAAATATTATGTGGGTCCACAAAATGTGTTTCCAATTCATTGTCTATGGAGCAAACGTGTCTTCAGCAGCCCAGCAAATTGTATGTAGCACCACATCATGCAAACCAGATGAGCGCTTAAATAACCTGGAAATGGTGGTGATTGGTGATGATGGTAATGCGTGATAGGTTTAGTAAGTATCCTGCAGTATTTCTTAAAACAGGCTGAAAACTGTCTTTTGAAAGTCAGTGATGAGTATAATTTCATGTTTGCAATACAGATGCAGGAGAAGAATTTATGCTAATCAATTTGTGCAATCATCAGCATGTACAAAAACCTACAATCATCATATACTGGGAGTGTGAATCCCAATAAAAAAGATGTAATAAAGACTATTGCCAACATGTCTGAGGTGTTAACTGTTACAATTGTGTTACCTTTGAGCTTCTGGAGAAGTTGAACAGCCACTTGATAAAGCCGGCATAGTCTGTACTTTCCATCTGGGACGTCAACATACCCACAGCCTGGGCTCCATGGCTTCGAAACTCACTCTTCTCCACCATCTAAACATCCACAGCAGAATCATTATGGACCAGTTTATTAAACGAACATCACGCTGTATTGAAGAAGACTTGACACAAGATATTGAGACATAAACTCATGTTTACAATGTTTACTGAGGGAATACATCAAGAGAGAAGTAGAGCCCTTTTCTCTGACTTCTACACAACAGAGGAGTCGCCCCCTGCTGGTCACTACAGATAATGCAAGTTTTAAGACACTTTGGCCTCACTAGGCAGAACAGGAAGTTGTCGTCTGGTTCATACTTGTATTTTGGGTTTCTACTATAACATGTTCACATGCTGTAATGTTTGAAAAACACTTAATTTGTGTCCGTCTGAATACATCTGGATTCCCCCCTCGCTCCGCTTCGTTTTTAAGCCCCCCCTCCAGAAAAAAAGCCCAATTTGCTCCGCTTGTCTTGCCCGGGAGGAGTTTGCTGGAGGATTCACCTGGAAGCAGATATGCTGCAGGAGGATTTGCAGTACAGGCAGCGCCATCTCTTTCATCTCATCCACAAGATGACTGCAATCACAAACACACAAATCAGGTAAAAAGCCATACAGAATATGGCTCGTAACACGTCGACAGTTAAATGGGTAGAAAGTGATCAACAGCCAAGAGATCTGGATGTGAAGCGTTGCTTCCATTAACAGAAATAAAAGGAGTGAGTAGGAGATGGGAGTTGCTTGATATCATACATAATTACATTAAGCCTATGACTGTTGCAATGTAGGATCTAATGGTCCCACTTATTTAAGACAGATGGGAGTACCATAAAAAAAACAAAATCACGTGGACATTTTGGTGGCTTTGAAAATAACAAACAATGAGACATTTCAGTAGATTTGTAACATCTAAAGATTGTTTAAATATGGTAGATACTAATCAAATCCAGCTGAACGTCTCTTTATTTCCAGCAGATGGCAGGACTCTCTAAGCAAGTGCAACGATTGTCATAAAAAACTAAACGAAAACATCAATTCCCCTAGTGAGTTTAGGTTAGGTTATTAGGTTTACAACCAGTAACTGTTTCTTTGTTTATCATCTTGACTAGTGCCACATTTTCCAGCCCTTTCCCTTGATGTCCTGGGACTTCAAGGGAAACTGTAAAGGACTCTTGTAGCTTCTGATCTTGAGTCAGTTTGACTACTTTCACCAATATAAAAGCTGTTATGTAGAGATATCCAGGACTATTTTAATCGATATGTATTGACCATCAATATGTATTGGTGGTCTGCGGCGTCTGTAAACATCTGAATTGTAAATTGGTTCTGGATGGAGAAAGGTCCCATAAAAATGATGTGTCTATTTGATGTGAATAACCTCAGGTCTTCTCTCTGGCTGATCATGTCACATCAATTCTTCTGTCAAGCTTTCATATCATATTAATAATTTAAGCTAATACACATTTAACCAGGATCTTCAGTATTTGGTGTTATTTAAATTACATTACATTTCATTTAGCTGACGCTTTTATCCAAAGCAACTTACATGCTATACAGTAGACCGTAGATACAGCAACGGTGAGCAATTAGGGTTAAGTGTCTTGCTCAAGGACACATCGACTGTGACTAGCGGAGTCGGGGATCGAACTACCGACCCTCTGATTGAAAGACAGACCTGCTAACCACTGAGCCACATGTCAGATCCATATTTAATCAACTAAGTAAATATAAGTATTGGCCGTGTCACAAACAAGGTTACTGGACAAATAACATCCAACTGAAAATGAATAAAACATTTTTAAACTTCTTCACTTGGTTCATATCTCAACATAACTGCTGTGCAGCATATTACGATTTAGACAAGTAATTCTAAAACACGGCTGTTTACCAAACAAAACGGAGGGCTTGGTTACGGGTGGAGAGGATGGCCTGGCTGGGTACGAGGAGGGAGGGTTTCCCTCTGTTGTCTTTATTCATCATCAGGATCACGTAGAGGAGCCGGTGGAAGATCCTCTGCAGGGACTGGACAACAGACACATCAGTTAATACTAGAAACCTCCCTCTGTTATGGTTTTGGAAAAAACACCTCAAGTAACACAATTAATCAGCTAAGGCAGGGTTCATACACATTTTGACCAATGGAGTTCCAGGACTTTTCCAGGACTAAACCAAATTTCCATGACCAAACATTTAGTGAAATCTGGGTGTGTACATGAAAAAGTGAGAAAATGTAGTATTTAAACTAACAATGAGGATTCCAAAGCATACAGTATCCCTTAAAGGACACAAATGAATGAGAGACAATAGTTTGAATAAAAGAATAAACATGTATAGCTTATATTTTGAGTGCCTTTCTTTTAAAAGAATATTCATTATTACAAACTCAGCGTAAATGATCGACATGAACATATGAATATAACACATTTACATGACTTTTACAAAACTTTTGGGATTTAATTTGTTTCAAGGACTTTTCCAGGCCTGGAAATAACCTTTTTAAAATTCCATGACTTTTCCAGGTTTTCCATGACCGTATGAACCCTGCTAAGGAATATGACTCCATTGTAAGTAAACCTATTTCGTGTATCTAAAATTGATGAAAATGCACCACAACACAAGTTTAACTCAGCTGGTCTCCGTACTTTGGCCATGCTTCCTACATGTTGAGTGTTTTACTTAAAAAAACGTATATATTTCTTTATAGCCATGTTATAAACATCATAAATCTCCCAAAACGATTGAAATAGTAGACACAATTAATATTGATCGATATTTATATATAACCAAAGGGCTCCATGCTATAAAACAGATAATCTTATGACGCGACCACACCAGTGCAATCTGAGCATCACTACTAAAGAAAATAAGCCATTTGCAGCAGAAATGTTCCCACAGTAATTCCTGTCCATTTACGGTGTGTAAAGGTGAAAGATATGCAATTGGTTTGCTTGTAAATAATAATCAGAAATCCACTCCATGAACACAGTTAACAGTGAGGTCTGTGGATTATCCAGAGTAGCTGGGACACCATTTGTCAAAGTGTTTAGAATAGCTGCACATTTAGTGGGAGACGTTTATAATAAACCAACAAGTGTGCATGCTGCTGGCCCACCGTGGACCACGATGACTGGATCTTACTTCTTTCTGGTCTCCGTGTTTTGGCGAGCAGAGCAGCTGCAGGCCGTAGAAAGCCATCTCGGGAACACTTCTCAGCTCGGTGATATCCCTGTGCAGAAATAACTGTCAGCTGCAGCAAATCCTGCACACGTTCTTTTATCAAGACAGACAGACAGACAGACAGACAGACAGACACAGAGAGAGAGAGAGAGAGACACAACTCACAATGGAGCCGCAAAGGTCATCTCGCCAATGACCGGCTCAAAGTAAAGGAGCTTGCTGAAGATCTGCAGAGAAAACGGTAACACGTGAAAACACTGCAATGTGGTACGGAGCGGGGCGAGACAACAGAATCACAAGCTACCTGCGTGCAGCTGCCGGCGCTCTGTGGTCTGTCCTTGAGCGGAAACGTCTGCAGGAGTCGGAGGAGGCTTTGAACCTGGAGAACCACAGCATCTCTGATCTTCATCAAGTTCTTTGCAGAGAAATGAAGCTCCTCTTCCTCCTCTTCTTCCTCTGCCTCATCCACTTCCATCTGGAGGATAACAGAGACTACTTTACAGATTCCATTTTATATATTTGTTTCTGTTTTAATACTTCTGGTTTAGTATTTCACGATTTAATCATCGGAACAAGTGTCTTATCATGTGGTGTATGTATAAAATGTAACTTTTTACAATTCATAAGATTTTTTTTTTAAAGGAATATCAATCAATTTGTTGTACCACAACATTTTTAAGTCCTTCAAAAATCCCTAGTTTATATTTTGGGAGTGTCCAGTGACAAAACATTTTGGACAGAGTTTCACAAAACATAAAAAAGCATACTTCACACTGACCTGCCCCAGCAATCTTGCACAGTGATTTTCAAGCAAGGCGTCCACATGAAAACACGCGTGTCATTTTAATAACCGCTTGGTAAAAAGCGCTCACAAGGAGCTGGCTGCTTCCTGAACCCCCCCCAAGTGAATAGATATAGGAAATTACATTTATGTTATGGAAAGGATTAGGATCTTAAGGAAATTGTGTTCATCTAATTCTGGTACAAGTGGGTGAGATATGTAAAACCTGTATGGCCAGATTTTGTGGAGATATTGAATGAATGACCCTGTTACATTACTTTAGCTTAGCAAGCTAAAGCAAGTGCATGCCCCCCCTGAGAGATTGTGGACAGCAGAAGACAGAACATTGCCCTTGCTGTCCCAAAATAAAAAAAATACAGTTATAAAGCAACACTTGTCCCCTTTTTTTTATAAAATAAAGTGCTCTAAATTTCAGAAAGAGGACTATACCTCTAATGTGTCTCTCCGCTGTGGTTTGGAGCGTTTGCCGTCTGCCTGGGAGCTCTTCATACTGTCCTTCTTGCGCTTCTTTCCAGAGTCCTGAGGCCAGCAGTGAGAGGTCAGGTCTGAACAAGTATCCAACAAAACCTCGTGGAAAACCTTGGTGGCGATGCTCCCTGGAAGCAATACGTATGTTACGCACCATCACCTTATGGAAGTATGAAAACAGTTTTATTTTGCTAATTATTTATTGTTAATCCTCGATGATCCGCCTCAAGTTTCTTGCCAAAATCCAAATCTTTCCAGATCACATTTGAACACAACATGATCGTGTTTTAAGTAGTAAGCTACTAGAAAACAGAGCACACAATGTAAACATAACTATGACCTAATAAATGTCAAAACAAAAGATAATAAAACAAAATAGCTTAAAAGGTTCTACTTATAATATCTCTAAGGCAACAATAATGTCCAGCAGGGTTTTATTTAACTTTTTCCAATCTGCTTCCTAGGGATATGTGAATAAAAATAATAAATGAATACGAACAGTTTTTGTTCAAAGTATTTTTCATTACTCAACTGTTAGTATACGATTCGATGGGTACTATTTCACACACTATCAGTAAAGTGAAAAGACGAGCTGGACAGAATCTACTATTAGTTATTCAACAGCAAAAAAAACATTACTGCTTAGGGTTTTACACATTTGACCTTGTGGCTGCACCAAAACTACACGCAGACCTTCCTACGTGTATGTTTTTTCTCAGATCTCCTCACCTGGGATTCCCAGCAGCAGCAGGTAGATTGAGGCTGCGTGCAGACCGCTCACCCTCTGCTGGACGTTGGCCGTTTTAGCTTTTCCCGCCAGGACAAAGAAGGACAGTACGGCCACCAAGGACTTGATCGGCACCTCGTTCTCCCCCAGAATCGCCCAGATGCTCTGCAGTGCAATGTGGGAAACAAGATAATGCTTACTACTGCTACCAGAAAGAAATGAAGAAAAAAGGCAGATGGTTTTTGGCATCAACATGAGAGTGTTTCAGTGCTGGATCAGGTTTACCTGCGAAGCTTCATCTTGTTGGTCAGCAGCATGGGCCAGTAAACACTGGTGCAAAGTTCTGAATGCCTTGTCTCCACTGACTTCAAGTTCGTCCTCTATCGGGTCATCCAGTGGTTTTCTTTCTGTGAACTCCAAGTCCCACACTGCGTCCACCCAGGCTGGAAATCACAACAGTTATCACATTACCCCCCACGTGACACAATAACACGACAGACATTAGGCTCGCTCGAGATGAACTGCGCCTCGCCTGGAAAGGAGACGAGAGCAAGTGGCGGCAGCAGCAAAGGGTGGAGACAAAAAAACTGCAGTCAAGTCAGACAGTTTTCAACTTCTTTTAAAGAATACACAGGAAGTCAAATTAACAGTAAATTCCTGTTAGAACCAATCTGTAGGCTACTTGTGGTTTACAGACCTCATTCGGATTTATTCATATATTTTAACAATTTAAAAACACTTTTAAAATATGTTATATGCGCTTTATTATCATCTGTGTGGAGTTTGCACTTTCTCCCTGTGGCAGTGTTTAGGCTTAGGTTAATGGGAGGCTCTAAATTGCCCTTAGTTGTAAATGGGAGCGTGAATGGTTGTCTGTCTCTATATGTGCCCAGTGATAAAGTGGCAACCTGTCCAGGGTGTACCCTGCCTTCGCCCAGTGTAAACTGGGATTGTCTCCAGTTCCCCTCAATAGGCGAAGCGGTTTGGACAGTGGAATGGAACAAGCAATCACACAAGACATGTTTTTAGATTAAACATGAGACTAATAGCCAACAATCAAGTATTACAACTACACAGAAAAATAAGGATTTTCTACAAAATGTGGTGTTTGTTGTGAAATCACAGTCAATTCTCTGATCTGGCAACAGACAGGCGCTTCTCATCATGCAGTCAGTGGATGAGCCTAGTATTTAGGGAACTTGGGAGAGCTCTGTTTTCTGAAGGGAATGTAAAAGCTGGTACATGTTTTAGGGTGAAAACGAAATGTATGAAAGATAAAGTCGATTAATTCCAAACAAAACAATGACATTTTCTCCCACTGGAACGTTGACGTTGCCTTTTTAATTAAACTAACATACTAAAGATCTGTTGAAGGAGCTGCTAACACTAAAGGGCCCCAACGTTATCAGCAGTCGGCGTGTCTTAATTAATAACCTTACAGCATGGCTTCAATCCGTTTAGCAGTAAATATAAACCCGGGTTCTTTAATTCGGCAAACAGAGAAGTAGTTCATGCTAAACTAAATTGTGATTACTTAACGTTTCAAACGCTGGGCTGTGGAAGCCGATCGCGATGTTTAACGACAGAATGTCTACGTTAGACAGCTGTTTGCCGAAAACGCCAGTGGCTCGTACCGACTTAGGTAACAGGGTTGGAGTTTCATTTTAACTGTATTTTGCTTCCAATGCAGGTGGCATTGTCTAATTTGCAAGATGTGTGAATGGAGTTCGTAACGCTGTTCTTCCTGTGTAGCTACAGGACAAGGCACATAACCCGGAAAAAAGTTACGTTAGCTGTCAAACAACCGGGACGGATCAAATTCAATTCAGCGTGGTCTCTCTGTACATTATAATGAAAAACGTTGTTTGCAACATGAAAAAATGTGAAATTTTACCTTTGGGAATATCATTCAACCTCAGAAACTGCAGCGCAGATATCAAAGACATCTTGTTTATATTTTGAATCAGCCCGCCCGAAATTTAACTTCATACTTTTACACATGCGCAGTGAAGCTTTCTTCGTCACTGGTTAATTTGACCGGTTAACTTCTTTGATCGTCATTATCGCCATCTTCTGGTCAGGAGTAGGACCTGTCGAGTAGAGAATGGAGCCTAAAACAAGAATATACTGTATGACAAGATACATAATCTGTTGCTATTTAGAAAACTGAGCACACAATGTAAACAACTATAACCTAATAAAAGACTAAAGAAAAAATTATAAAACAAAATAGCTAAAGGTTATCTTCTAATAACTCAAAATAAGAACTTTAGGCACACATAATTCACTAAAATTAAACACTGACAGTGATAACACATAAGAGGTTTATGTTTTCAGTTTTATTCCAGAAGATATATTAAATTACAATCATGTTAACATAGTTCTAAGATGAACATCCATGTACTTAACTTAAATCAGCTGATGTGTATAGGTCATTACGTATTTCTTCCCTAGTATATCTCTATACACTATATAATATTTAGTGAGTTTTTCACCTCACTAATACACATTATGCCAACTTAAAGTCTTGAGCAGAGTAACTTTGTGAGCATTTTTAAATCTAGTAAAAGGGTCTATAGGGAGACCAGCGAATCGGAATCTGTCTGGCCAGATTCTTGTTATTAAAGAAAGCATCAGTAGAGAAACACAGGTACCATCCCAAGTCAGATGTTGACCACGCTTGATTGTAATCAGCCTCATGAAAGAGATGAAAAAGTCTAAAAAAGGATGTTTGCGTCATGAACTTCGCATAACCATAAAAGATGACAATGTGACTTAATCGGGATCACATTCAATGTGACATCTACAGGGATGACTGGACTGGAGAATATATTTAGCCCATAGAGACATTATACTGCCACACTTATTGTTTTTCAGTTTATTATTGAAGGAACTTAACTTTTAAAAGGAACATTACAAAAGGAACTTGAAATAATCTGAACCTTTCAATGAGGAATCCGACTTAAATCCACTCAAATCATTTATGTAGCACCTCATTTACCTGGTAGTAATACCCTTTCTCCTTGACTAGTTTCAGCCTGTGTTAGGATCAAATTTGATTTGCAAAATAGGTGGAGCAGACGGGCTCGTCAACACACATCGTGAACATACCAAGACACAGACCACATGTTAATACTGGATGCAAATGTACCTCAGGCGCTGAATGTTTTTCATTTTTTTATTTAATTTCATATTTTTGGATCACCCTGAAACACTGTGAATCAAAAGGGTACAGAGAATTTGAATGGCAAAAGCAACATATATGGACACATATGTGTACATCAATGGCCAAAGTGCAAAACCTCCAATCTGCAAAATGATCCAGGAAAAGTGTGGGGAAACCTTTGGTTATGCTCCGTCTGGGATTAACAAGTTATATTGATAATGAACTAAAGGGTTCAGCATGCTTCCAACTAAATGGGGATCATGAGGTATCATCGAAACCCATCTAAAGGCGATGTGGCAGAAACAGTGTGTGGGACTGTCAGATTGTCTGCTTCAGGAAGTTACAGCAATCAGAGAAAGTAAAAAAATAAGAAAGGAGAAAAGGGAGGGGATTGCACTGTAGTTGCTATTTGATGACCCACTCAGTTTGAAGCATACTGACGCCTTTATGCTTGCAGTCACCGGACCACCTTCCAGAAGGATCCGTTCATCAGAGCACGTCCATCTCTTTCTCCATGGCCTCCACATTATTCTCCAAGCTGTACGTGGCCCATTTGTTGAGCCTGCTGTACAGAGGCAGTCCTTTACTCTCCCTGTAGAGGTAAACACCAGTCACCCTGTTCCAGTTGGTGCTGCAGATGGGACCGGCACTCTGGTGCTCAGCCAGCTGCTCCTTCTCCTCCTTCTCCAAGGCCACAAAGCCAAAGAAGTTCTTAACGTTCTCCGCGGCCAGCAGGTGTGCGTGCACACTTGCAGTGCGCTGGAAGAGGGTGTTTTCGTTACAGCGGTACTGGGACCAGTAGTTCTCCTGCTGGTAGCCAAGTGGAGAGGAGCAGCGCTTCATGCACAGTATCAGGAACACCGCCAGTGACATCGCTGCCACCAGCATCCAGCCTAACAGCTGAAAAGAACAGAGAGCATTAGGTCAACACCATCTGTAGGTTCTGAGGCAATGGATCAGTTACATTTGTATTTGCTGGTTCATTATAATACCCTTGTCTTCTCTTCAGCTCTCTAACAACCCCGCAGGAAGAACACTGGGCCTTGAAGCAAATTTTACGATGGAATTAGAATTTCTGGGAACTGTCATGTTTTCAAACAAAGATACTTTCAAAGTTCCATTGTGAAGCTTCGGTAAACTACATGATGAAACCATTTCTTGTCACAGTGTGCAGTGCCTCCTGAAGTCTTGTCTATGTGCCAGGTTTGGTACTATTGCGCCCAAAACCTGTATTCAGTGATCTCACTGTATCTGGCAACTATAGATGGAGATGCTGCACAGAAGCACTCTGCAGATGGATACAGCTGTTGTTCATGAAGAAATAGTTCCGGCACTTAAGGCTGTAGGTGTATTTTGGAATTTTGCACAGAGCCAGGCTCGCTGTTTCCATCTGCCTCCAGTCTTTATGCTAAACTAGGCTGACTTTGTCCTAACTCCAGGTCTATACTTACATTTAATTTTGATTGATATTTAACATCCCTTTAACATGTAACAGCTGTAATAGCTATACTAAACCAATGTCTAGGCCCCTCTTGCAAAAAATAAATAAATAAAGAACTCCACTACCTGAGATTCATATTTCAGTTGTCGCTCAACTTCGGCCCGGAAGCTTTGCAGCTCTGTTGGAATACTGTCTTGACACGGGAATTTCGCCATTACCTTCGGCCCTTGACCTGAGGGAAAGCCCTCCAGCATGCCTGGGTCGACGAACTCGCTGAGGGCACACATGTACGCCTGGCCCTGCAGCAAAGAGAAAACTACCCACGTTATCGGAGCCACCATACCTCGCCCGGCGATGGTTCCCAGCAGCGCAAAGGCAGAGGCTCCTGACAGCTTCCGGAACCTTCTGAGCCGACACTCAGACACCAGGTCCCACGTGCTCTTGTTCATCATTATTCCCACAAGCAAAAATGCCAGCGCCGGAACACCAATGGCAACCAGGCCGTAGATGTAGTTCCTCCCAGACGAACAAGGACAATCGAAGGCGAAAACGTTGAATGCAGTCTGGCTGGCCACGGTGCCCAGAGCAATCAGACCGTTGAAGATCATCACATCTTTACTCTTGAAGAAGAGCGACGCAAACTTAAAGTTCTCTGTGACGAGTGCTGCAGCTGCCATAGTGGGTCTTTACTGAGAATAACACAGCTGTGAGTTTGGTTTACGGGAATGACGGGCTGCAGACGGAGAAAGAAAAGGGAAATAAATAAAAAATAGATTTTCCTGTTTCACACAGCATTGCTTATTACTGTAACCTGAATGACTCTTTTGTACTGAATGGATTTAGTTTAGTTGGGGAAAATAAGTAACACTATAATATAACAATAAAATAACACTGAAGTCATACTTACTCAATCAAAAGAGAACGATCAAAAAATTATGAAAAACATACTCCGATTGATGGTTTTTTTTTTCATTAATTCTGCCACTTCCTTGAAAACAAAGGAAGAAAAAAAAAGAAAAAGAAAACTCACGCTCTGGCAGTGTCCTGAGGCGGTACATGTGACTCAGACTTTCTAATCCATTTGCAACATCCAGTGTTATGACATTTCAGGAGTCTAAAACACAAAATCAACAATATACGTCGGACTGAAAAGAGAAGTCCCGGCTTTTGCGTGCAACTTAGAGGCTGTGTTGGCAGTCTGGGCATCGGTGATGACTCACAGTCAGGGACTGCCGCCCAGTTTCCTCTCCAGTGGAAAAAAAAATGTGGTCTGTAAATGAAAACATGTGTTGCTCACAGAAAATATGCACACAAAAAAAAAGAAAAAAAAGGAAGAAAATGGGGCCGATTACAAAGAAGAAGAAAAAGAGGTAAAAAGGCTTAGGCTTCTTTCTCTTTTGAAAGATTGTTTTTTCCCACTTGGACCTGTGCGCTCTGCCACTTCTCTTCTACCCTCCCCCCAGTTGGTCAGCGTGGGCCATCGTTAGCAAAGTGCCTATTTATACATCCAGTGGTTACGGAGCATCATCATCCTTCCTTTGAAGTAGTATTTGTCTTTAGCTGCTAAATGCTCCACAGTGCTGAGTTGAGAACTCAAGCTAAATATAATAAATTAGTAAATAGTATCTTTGAGAGTCTGTTGAGGTTCTATGTTCCAAACCTCTATTTGCATGTTTCCATCAATCTCTGTGAACGAGCTGCATGTCGACAACCTGTATGCAAACCCAGCCAGCCCTCACACCAAAACATAGTCAAATCAAAATGACCCTCGCAACATGGTTTGCCCCTCAGAGATGCTATTTATAGAAGTCAAAAACACAAAGGAATCAAGCCAAAGACCTCAATCAGGATATAAACAAACCAAATAATGTAATAGATCAATGCAAGAGCATTCACATCTGATACTAGAGGCCATCTTTGAAGAGAGACAGGATACCATCTCCAACCGTGTACAGCTACATGTTCACCTGGCTGAAAGGTTGGGACCCCTGTGCCAGCTCCATTTGCTGAATGAAGGTCATGAGATGAAGTTGAAATTTTTGAATCATTAATGAACCCTTGACCTTACTTGGCATGGCCGATGATCTTTTCGTTAGAACAAGATCCTTACCCAACATGGAGATTCTTTGATTATGTCATCAACTTGAGGAGACCCGACAGGCAGCTGAATCCATGCATACTGAAATTCAGATAACGAGAAAGTTACTGCTTGCAGGTTAATGCCATTCATCCCCAGACAGACATCATCTGACCAATAGCTTCTGTGTCTTGAAAAGGAAACACCTGTCAATCAAAGCTCTGCATTGGGCAGGTAAGAGATATTGGACACAACGTGGTGACTGAGGAATGAAAAGAGAGAGACGTGATGGAGATGAGAGAGGAAGAGCAGGTGCTGCCCACTGTAGCTATGATAGGATGAGCATTAGGACCCTGCGCTGTTCAACGCAAACAAACTCACATGATCCCGTTTAAACTATGTTATTACCACGGAAATATGTTCTTTGGTTTGTACAATTGACTCTATGAGCTCAATTTAACAAGTCAACACATCGCATAATTATAGTGTAATAATATAGTATTATTGTGTAAACATAACATTGTAAAACCAACATTTGCTTACGTTTTTCTATGGTTTGAGACACATTTCTATGTTAAAAAACTCAAACATAAGGATGAAATAAAGAAGGTGTATATGATTTTGCTAAGGAGAGATGAGTGACAGAGAAAGAGACAGAGGCGGTTAACGCAAAGGATGAGAGAGAGCAGACCTGTAGTTGTTTTTACTTTACACACATTAATTAAACACAACCCAATTTAATTTGTAGATGTTTTGTGATCCTTTTGTATTTCCAGATTGTAGAGTGGATCATTCCCCACAGATAATTTATGCTTCTGCCAACTGACTTGGTTTTGAAAATGTCATCGAAAGTTTTAGCTCTCCAAACTGCTTAAAATGCACACATTTAGATCAAAATTGCCCCTAACCCCCCCAGTTAGCTCAGATTTCAGGTCCTCTGCATTTCCAAAACTCTGCATCTGGCCATGATACACAGAGGTAACCTACATGGAACATGACACTGGAACTTCTTGGTCGGAAGTCGTGACATGATTAACCCTGCAGTGTTACAGCATAGTGTGTCCTACACATCAGAGTATAAAGTCTTCCCATCACGGTCCTCCCAGGTAACGCATGTTTTGGGTCTGTGGGCTATCCTGGTGACGTCCAGCTCCGGTTTACTGTAGTACCACTTGTTGAGCAGCTGGTCCACCTGTTCCTGCCTCGACACCCCGTGAAGTTTCTCCTCTTCCTCTTCCTCCCACTCCCCGTGGGGGCTGGCGAAGAAGAGCGGGTGGGGAAGACGGAGCACGTCATCCTCCCGTATGTCTTCAAAGAACTGCACCACGCACTTGCGGGCAAAGTCGCGGGCGTGCAGGACGCAGGTCTCGTCGAAGAGCTTCTGCTCCACGTCCAGGTAGTTGCTCCAGTAGCGCGTCTGCAGGGAGGTGGCGTGGTTGTCGAAATAGGGCTTGATGAGGCGTCCCATCGCTCCCAGCACGATCAGGAAGAGGAGGATGGACCAGCCGACTGCCTAGACAGGGCGAGGGCATTTAGCGAACATAAAGCCAACAAAAGCTGTAACAATTCAGCATTGTAGCCTCAGAATGATGTGTTTTGTGTGTATGCATGCTGAGGCCGCAGCAGCTTACTTGTGAGTAGCAGCGAACGTAACGAGAGACTGCTTTGCGGAAAGAGCTGTTCGTGAAGATAATGTCCTCCTTGCAGGGCACTTTGGCCATGACTTTGATTACATCCAGACCTGTATTGTTGGGCAAACCTGCGAAAACATACCACGTGATACAGCATACAGACAAAGTACGCAATAACGGCAATGATATCGATTGCATTGAATATGTATTCCTCTATGAAGCATGTTACATGTGTTTGCCAATACCTGAGAAGAGTGAGGGGTCCACGCTAACACTGAAGGCACAGATGAAGATCTTTCCATCCAGCAAAGTGACCAGGATCCACACCATTGGTGCCAGCATGGCCCTCTGGAGCATGGCTGAGAACAGGTACCTGCAGGAGGACATCGGACAAGTTTTCATCCTGACATTGTCCACAGCTTGACCCTCAAACATCACCTTTAGCATGGTGTCAGCAGCATATTCAGGAAAAGTACAGTGCCTGTGGTCTTTTCGCTAAATTTGATATTGGCAGATCTACAGCACTTAATGAATACTGGATTTAAAGCATTAGCTCAATGCATACCAATTACAGATTGTAATGTATATATAGATATATAATTTGTCTAACAATGCTTATTTAATATGTATCCAAAGAAAAAAGGGAGAATCTGACAGAACAAGGTAGAATACAGGGATATATACTAGATCAATATAATTATTACAGACCATTCTCCACTTTCCCTTTAATTGGTGATATACTGTTTTAGTAAATAAAGAATTAAATCTTTCACTCACTTAACCACAGCTGGGTTTTTGGATCTGTTTCCAACGGGTCTCATCCACTCGTCCATCATGACGCCTGTATGCCGGTTGACCAGGACCCCCAGGAAGAACAGTATGATGGGCGGGACGATCATCACTCCCAGAGAGTACAGTTTGTTGTACTGAGGAAGGCATGGGCAGTTAAAGTCAAAGCTGGTGTACAGCTTGACACTGACTAAGGCCAGGATGATACAGATTCCATTGGATATGGACTCAGAGTTGGACTGAAAGTACTGCAGGACTAATTTCATACGCTCCATAGTTCAAATACACTGTAGAGAATGTTCCAGGTAGAAGTAAAAAACTGCAAAAACAGGAAAATCTGTCCATGAAGGTAAATTATCTTTACCTCACAATAAAACCACTCCTTTGTGAAGAAAAGTCTTAAAGCCACAATTTTACACAGTCTCAGAAAACAACCTGAGCTTTTGCGGAATATGACAGTCACGAAGTGAGTCCTGCAGTGATCCAGGGAGAGTCTGAGAACGCATGACTAGACGTGAGCAGGTGACCGAGCTGTGTGGCCACACCCTGCCTCGCATCACAGGCTTCCAGCAGTAGTTCCTGGTAGAGCTGTATTGTAGTCATGACGGGGCCTGAAACCCAACTTCAAAGCATGTGGGACTTTGCAGAAAATCAATGGTGAATGGACTCTACTTACAAAGTGCTTTTCTAGTCTTCCGACCACAAAGCGCTTTAACTCTACATGTCATCATTCACCCATTCACACACTGATGGGAGGAGCTACCATGCAAGGTGACACCTGTGAACTATCTAACGTTCATACTCGTTCACACACTGCAGGAACAGCCTGAATCACCACTGCTGTGGTTTTTTATATTCATTTTATATTCAGTGTTTTTTATATTCATAGTTTAGGCTTTCATTTCTTTTGGGTATGATCCATTGGGTCAGGATGAGCAGTTAGAGACGATCAAATATGTTGTAAACATGAGAGCGCTTTTAGAGCACAAACGAAAAGAATCAGAATCAGCTTTATTGGCCATGTGTGTTTACACTCACATGGAATTTGACTCCGGTTACACATAGCTCTCATTGTACATATATACACATTTACAGTGATTCTAGTGCCACATCTTCCATCTGCTCTGTGCTACTTTCTAACTCCCATTGTCATGAGTTCTCAACTGTCTTTGACTCCATGTGCTACATTGAACCCATCACCTGACCTCCCCTGCCCCCACTCGCCTTACAGTACATATACGGCCTACTTCCATTTCCCACCAGATTGCCTAATATGCTTGCTAAGCATTAAAGCCTTTGTCTCTGTCCACCACATCGGACTTGTCTCTCATTTGACCATGCGATACATTTGGTTGTGTGATGTTTGTTTGACGGCGCCTAAGTGGATGGATGGGTTGGTTGATGAATGGGTGGATGGATAAGTGAGTGTGATATGAAGGGATTGTATTAAATGGCCCTAAACTGGAGTGATTTGTATCGCAATCCCAGTATAGACTGCATCATTTTAATACAAATAGTTTTTTTTTTTTTTTTTTTAATTTGTGTATTTTTCCTGTGTATTTAATATGTACAAATATGTGAATCTTCTGTTAACTGTTTGGCAACAACATATTTTGCTCATGCAATAAAGCTCTTTGAATGAAAAATGCCATGAGATCAGGGGCCGTATACATAAAGCTTCCTAGTACAAAGTGATGAAATTCTAATAATATTCTGTTTTCTAAGAATTTCCCCTTAAAGTTAAGATGAGATCCTGGTATAGATTAAAAAAATATATTCACAAAGCATCTTCGCCCTTAAGAGAGTTGCAAGGGTGAAACATTATTTGGAGGAGGGAGGACTTTGTTAGAGTTTCTTAAGCAGAGGAAGATGACGCAAAGACAAAGAGGTCCAACCGCTGAACGGCAGTGAGATAATGAAACGCTGCAGATTCCATCAGTTTGTGGTCGCGCTCACAAGAGATGCGCTCACATCTCACACCCAACGCAAGAGCAGAAGATATTTGGAAACTGCTAAAATGAGAATGCAAACGTGAAAAGGCTACTGTGCAAGTAGGCTTGTGTTTGCACAAATCTTGTAAGCTACTTTTATAGTCGGCCCATAGCACACGATTTATTCAACAGATGTTCAATACACGAAACCGTATTCATATTTTTCCCTAAACTATAAGTTGGCTATGAATGGCCAGCAATAACCTGTTTGGAGAAGATTTATGAGTATGACGGATGGAAGCTCGGTTTGGATAGGAAACTATTCCTACGGCAAAAGGAAGCAGGTCTATTTTTGAACGTACCTTTGGGCGAGAAAAATGGAGCGCCTTTCTACTAAATACAAAAAATCTGAACCCGACACACCAAAGTGATTTAAGCCGCAAAAAAAAAAACACAAAATATAAGTTATGAAATCACAGTTTATTTATATATAAAAACAGACATGTATGCTTAACCTGCAGGAAAGTGCTTTGATTACGACATGAATCATCAGTTTTGAAATGGCCGACTAACCTGACTAGAATGTGTCACAACTTCTAGTATAACAGGTGCATAAAACACGTTGAGAGAACAGCCGGAGACGCCTCAACAAAAAGAATCATGTTCTAAGTGAACTAGCTAAAAAGTGAAGAAAGCATCCAGCCAGTCATTTCGACACATTTGGATTGCAGCAAACAGAATTTCTCTTTCATCACCTTTCAGCATGAAGATGGTTGAAACATCAGTGGTGGCCATAAAAACCTAAATCATGTCACAAATGAATTAAAAAAAAAAAGTGTACAGTGGTTAAACAAAAGAAAGACGTTAGCACTATCGAGACAGTTAAAGTAAGAGACAGGAAAGAAAAAGTCTCCAAACAGAAGTTTCAGGATATTTTCTCTTCTACAGTCGTGAGCCATCCGGGTGCACCTTTATGGTTGTTCTTTTCGTCAGAAGGGAACTGTGCTCGCACGTTCATATCTGAACACCGCGGGGGGTCTCAGGTCAACGTGATCTCCGACGACTCTTTGGCATCCATCACTCTGAAGACTCCCGCCTTCTCTTTCTTCACGTTCTCCTTTGCTTTGTCTGAAAACACAAGTAGTACTTTACATCAGCTCACCGGTTTAAAAACAGTGAAAAGCTCACCGCCCCAAAATCAGTACAGTAAGAGACGAATCACAATGTTTACCTGCTAGTAGTTATCAATGTAAATAGAAAGTGTACTGTGACGTCTGAAGGTTCAGTTCACCCCGATAACCAAAACTTGAGTCTTAGATGTATCAAAAGTTCAGACCTTTACACACAGGAGGGGCATCAACAGAAGTGTGAATTGAGTGAATTAGACTCTGGCAGTCGATATGTCTCTGGGCATTTTTTGTGAAAGGTGAGAACAGAAGGAGTGGATCTAGTCTTGCGCCACCGTGTTGTTGTTGTTGTTGTTGTTTTACAATCCTCATAAAAGTCAATCACAACTGGATTGGTTAATGCCTTCATTTGTGGGTGCGAAAGCACCAAATAATCTATATCCGGGGGAAAAAAATTAAGTCTGTGTGAAAGTTCTATAACAACATAAAACCTGAGCGTGTAAAGGCTTTTACTGGGACATTGTTCCAAAAGAAATGTGGCAGCAGTAGGGCGTATAATCCTCCAGGGTTCCCACTCTTTGCTTTTTCCATTGATGACCACTCATGGGTAAAAAATAATATATACACAGATCATAGAGTGTCAGCGTTTCCTCACCCAGCAAGTCGCTGCGATCCAGCAAAATCTCCAGGTCCTTGTCGCTGATCACCTTCCCCCGCGATGATTTCACCTCCCTGAGTGGGACAAAGAGACAAATGTCACCTTTCCCTTCTGTTGGTAAGTTCTCTCCCGTTTAAAAAGGCAGTGTTTGGTTCATCTTTATGTTCTTGAAACATTTGAACTCGTTCAGAGCGGAGGAGGACTCCTTACTTCTCAGTGCCTCTGGCTTTGAGCAGCAACATCAGCTCATCCAGGTCGATGCAGCACTTGCTGTGATTCAGGTCCGCCTTCCTGCCTTTGAACTTATCTGTGGAGGACAGCAACAGGAGACAAACAATCTTCACAAGTCCACATTTAGACAATACTTAACATACAAACGCCCAGTGCTTGCAGTTCAAACTGTGGTCAGATAAGATCAAACTGGTTCGTGCTGAAGAAAATAACCCTCTCCTGTGGTTTTCAGCTGAAACCAATGCACGGTAATGTTTGTTAACGAATTCAACCGTGACATTTCAGTGCAAAGTCTTTGGATTCGACACGTTTTCAAATATGCACAACGACTGCTCTCTACTGGTTGAACCCGGGCGTAAACATTGTAAACATTGAAACGTTTTTGTCTCAATCTCTTGTTTCATGTCTTCTTCAATACAGCATGATGTTCGTTTTGTAAATTATGGTAATTTAGCGTAAAATTGACAATAAAGCAGGGTAAGCTTTAAAGCAGGCTTACCGTCGTATTTGATACTGAAAGATATAAATAATTGAGAGATTAAACATTGTTTAATGTAAATATTGTCCTTGTTATGACCCTTTTGTCACATTTGTGTTAAAGACACTTGAGCCAAAATTGTTTAATTTTTGTCCCTCTTTGAAGTATCGCCACTCACTCTTGTGGATGACCATCTGCTCCAGCTTCCTCTTGGCCGAGGCCCTCTCCAGGATCTTCTGGTCGATGGTGTTGGCCGTGACCAGCCGGTACACCACCACCGGTTTGGTCTGCCCGATCCGGTGGCAGCGGTCCTGAGCCTGCAGGTCTGCCTGGGGGTTCTGAGAAAGGCGGAGCGAGGCATCAGCACACAGCGTCTGACTCCGTTTTCAGGAACAGGTTTACCACACTTGATTTGTTGATCTGCACCCACCCAGTCACTGTCGAAGATGATAACGGTGTCGGCAGCCGTCAGGTTGATACCGAGTCCTCCGGCTCTGGTGCTCAGCAGAAAGAGGAACACCTCAGGATCTTTGGCGAACTTGGTCATCTGGAGGACGACGACAAACAACTCGATGAATACCGTAATTACAGAGGCTCTGCGACGTCCGTTGAGCTCGTCGTTCTAAAACTCACGTTTACGTCTCGGTCGGCGTAGGACATGCTGCCGTCTAGTCGGCTGTACTGGTAGCCCCGCAGATAGCAGTAATCCATCAGGATGTCCAGGATGGACGTCATCTGACTGAAGATCAGAACCTGGACCGCAACGCAAGTCAATCACACAAACAAGTCAGAAGATGGAAACTACTCTAGACGACAAACAGCACAGGCACAGGACGGTTGACACAGCAGTCGAGCTTACAGTGCCATCACCGTGCTTTACTGCAGAATTATAATGGTAATACACACAAGTCTTTATTAGGCTTGAATTTACAATAACTATAAAATATATCTATTAGTGTTTCTTTGCAAAAAATGCTCTGCGATGGCTAATTTTCAGATTGCATGCTTTGTGTTCCAACTGCAAAGTGATATTTGTCATCTCCCTGACATCTGGATAACAATCCTTGTTCTGATAGCATTTATGTTGATCGCCTGGATTGACAATACCATTCAAGAATATTTAAACCCGTTAGAGAAGTACATCTCTTGTTGGACTTAAAAAGTCAACCTCATCCGTGTTCTTTTCTGGGTTTTTCCAAATGGAAACTCCCATCCAAGCTGTTCAGGTTATGTGAAAGCTAGGGCTGGCCGAGTCAACGTTAGTTTGGAAATAACTGAACGGATTAGTTAGGATTTTTGTGCCTCATAGATCTACTGTTTTTTGTTAATGGACTTGTGTTCCTTTGAAGAGAGTGATATAACGGCTTTAGTTCCCCGCCACCTTGCTACCCAAGAAAGTCAGGATACACTATATTTATAATATTACCTCGCTGATTGACGTAAAATACGCTTCATTCAAACTCAACGGACACAAAAAAAGAGTCTTTATCACTGTTGCAACAATCACCAACTATGGTTTGAGAGTTTGAAAGAGAGATTGAATAAGTAACCAGTAGCATCGTCAACGTTTACAAATACCTTAATATATCTGCTAATTATGGTGAATAAAAGAGGGTACAACTGATTTCCCTATACAGTAAACACATCCTACCAGACCTAGTAGGGGTTAAATTTAAGCAGCTGAGCTTTTCTTTTACTTTGGCTGACGTGTCATAGTTCACCTTGTGTCCCCGTTCCTTCAGTGCAGGCAGCAGTCTGTCCAGTATGAGAAACTTGCCAGAGGTCTGCACCAGCTGCTCATCAATCTGCAGGACGTACACACAAGTGTGTGAAGAGGGGAACTTGTGGGGTGGAATCAAAACGAACGCTCCAAAGTTCAACCGGCTCCTGCAGCTCCAACGTGTGTGTTCTGTGCGTTACCTTGAACTCCTGTGTGGCGGGGTCGATGGGGTACTCCAACAGGTAGGGGTGGTTGCACGATTTCCTTAGCAGCATGAGAATGTTCCGCATCTTCAGGTTGATCTCGGCGTCCTGCGGGCCATGGACATCCAGCATCGGAGGCAAGCTGGAGGGGACGAGAGGAGTCAAGATACGCCATGGAATCAGGTAGACGCTACAACGGATATTACATTACATTACATTACATTTCATTTAGCTGACGCTTTTATCCAAAGCGACTTACAATAAGTGCATTCTACCGTTTACAACAAGAATCAGAACAAGAATCACGAAGGTACAATTTCGACAAAAAGTTCAACTACAAAGTGCTATCAGTAAGAGCCGTTTCAGTGCTACTAAAGTGCTACTTCCTTTATTCAAGGTATAGTCGGAAAAGATGTGTTTTTAGTTTGCGACGGAAGATGTAGAGACTTTCTGCTGTTCTGATGTCAATGGGGAGCTCATTCCACCATCGAGGAGCCAGGACAGAGAACAGTCGAGACTTTGTTGAGTGTTTAGCTCTCAGTGACGGAGCTACAAGCCGATTGGCAGAAGCCGAGCGGAGCGCACGAGTTGGGGTGTAAGGTTTTACCATGTCCTGGATGTAGACTGGACCAGATCTGTTCGTAGCACGGTACGCCAGTACCAATGTTTTGAAGCGGATGCGGGCGGCCACCGGTAACCAGTGAAGGTCGCGGAGGAGCGGAGTAGTGTGGGTGAAATTTTACGGAAGGGGACAAGAGCAGGGCGGTGAAGGTAGGCGAGACCAGCAGGGAATACTGGCCAACGGCATTGATGTCCAAATAAAGAATATATTTTTTAAATGTTGCCATCTTTCTGCAACGGAGATTACAAGCGAACACTGCTTAGTTACCTAGCAAGCGGAAAGTAAGAGAAAGCTGCATCAGACAGACAACACTATCCCAATGTTTAGTGTTGCTGTCCGGCTGTTCACTGCGTTTGATTTTCCTCTGTCGTACAGAAGGTGTTACTCTGTGCCTGATTCCATATATCTGTGGGATGAATAATAAAGTTCCGGGTACTCCTAAATTAAAATGATTTACGGACAAAAGAAGAGATATTTGCTTGCACAGCACGACAACGTCGCTCTCAATTTCGAGTGCACCTTCCGAGTTTCAACAATGGATTTGAGGGCACAAAAAGCAACAACTGCACAACACATGAACTCAAGACTAACGCACAGCCACGGGTTGTGCATCTGGTGCAATCGGGGAGATTGTCTTTGTAGACAACATGCCTTCAAAACATACAGTTTACACAGCTGAGAACAAAAAGCAGACTAGTGAGATAAATGAAACCCACGTTGAGTGATCTATTCATTGTGTTTGTGGTGTGTAGTTGGGCTGTGGCTGACCTCTGCTCGTTCTCCTTGCGGACCATCTCCAGATATTTCTCCAGGTCGAACGGCGTGTCCCCGTCTCGCTCTTCGTAGTCCACCACCTTTCGACTGCTGCGCTTCGGCCGCCCGCTCGCCGTCAACGCCACGGGAGCCTCAGTCTGAATAAACAAAGACCAGCTTTCAACTACGACACAATTTTGTGTTTTACATTAGACGTAAAAATAAACTTTATCTTTTATAAAGGAAAAAGATTCCCTCAAAGAAATTTGCATAATGGATGTTTAACTTATCAGCATACTGTGTATCTGCAATAAGCCAATATGCAGCTTGAAAAGAGTATTTATTAACAGAACTGATGGAGAATAAACCCACAGAGACCAATTCACAGTCATCACAGACCTTTTCCTGGCCCAGCATCTTGGCGATGGTTTTGTTGACCGCGGCAGTGTAAAAGGCCTCCTGTTTGGCCGTCAGAGGAGCGTACACAATGATCTCCTTCTTCGGAGGAATCTCCAGCGTCACGTCGGACTTCAGCCTCCTCAGCAGGAATGGAGTCAGGATCTGAAACGATGAGAAAACCTATAGAAAATGGAAACCTTTCCCCTCCCCCCCTCCTTCCTGTGAGCACAGAAAACCCAAATGTTGTGTTCACACCTAAAGGCGCGGTTCAAACCTCTGACCAACCAAATTCTAAAATCGGTTCCACATTCGAGTCCAGGTGGACGTTTGTGGCAAATTCAAAAGAAATTACCCCCAGGTGCAAAAAGCGTAATAAACAGATAATAATAATGAAAATAATAATAATGAAAGCTTCGTCAGGACTGTCAGTAAGAGGACGAGCGGACACCTTGTATAGTGCTTGTTTATATTTAATTGCTAGGCTACGCTAAAATTGGAGCTGCTCCATCAACATTCAAAATAACGTAATCTAGGTTCATATACTCCAGCGATGTTATTGTTTATACCATAGATAGTCTATGGTTTAAACAGTTATACGGTCCCTGTACAAATCATCCCACATGAAAGAAAAGTTTGCTTTGTGTTTGGCGTGAACACATCAAAATGGATACATTCAAGTAAGATACAGTCACCATTTGATTTAAAAAAAGGTTGATATGAATGTTAATAAGAGTCTATAATGTGAAATGTTACAGAATACATTTCATTTAGCTGACGCTTTTATCCAAAGCGACTTACACGATATACAGTAGACCGTAGACACAGCAACGGTGAGCAATGAGGGTTAAGTGTCTTGCTCAAGGACACAACAACAGACTGGCTGAGCCGGGGTTCGAACCACCGATGCTCTGATTGAAAGTTAACCTCGGAGCCACAGTTGCCCATACTGAGCATAAAGCATGTTTTTGTCTTGAGGAAAGAAAAATGACCCATCCATGATACATGCACACACACAAAGCGGTTCAACACCAATTCCATCATATTAAACACACTCAATCAACATGTTGAGGTAATTGCAATAGTCGCCTTTGGTTGCACTGTGCAGTGATGGATGAGGACTGACCTGGTGCAGCATGCTCAGGATGTTCTGCTCACGCTCAGTCGCCACCACGGTCTCCGCTTCACCGATGGTGCTGATGTCGAACCACGACTCGAAGCTGCGCAGCAGACAGGCAGAGAAGGGGTTAACCCTGAGCGATGACTTAAAGATGAACGGTCATCGACATATATGAACCTTAGAGGTCTCATCCAATGAAACGATTTAAGCAGTGTCCAGCTACAAGAGAAATCCTTTGCATTTGATTGGACTGCTAAAAAAGTGGGCGGGCTTGAGAGTTTAGCAAATACAGAGCTACAGAAGATTTTTGGCACTACAGACACACACCATGACATGTTAGATCAGGAGAAGATGAGGGGGCGATGACACATTTCCTAATTTGTGCAGTGACAGAGTTTCCCTTGAATAAAGTAGAGTACTGGTGATGTCAGTGGAGCAAAATGGAGGAGAAGCTTGTCTTGGCCGTGTTATGTTGGACATCTGCGTAGCTGACAAAGACCAAGATGACCATTTGTGGGAGAAGTGTTGCCGGTGAGCATTGTGCTTTTATTACCGTACACCTCGTCTCGCTTTGCTCTGGCGTTAATGCTGTCAGATTGAGCGATGACAAAGCTCATCAACACAAAGTATGTGGACACAGACCTCAGTGACATCAGTCATCAAAACATTTGAAACAGTTTTAAAAGAAGAGTACACACTTGGATACTGATTTGTTACATATTAGCATAAAACAAGAGATAAATGAAGACAACTAAACCTGCGTGGCTCCATACCTCTTGAGGTCGTCAAAGACCTCTGGCAGGAGGAAGTTGAGGAGGGACCAGAGCTCGGCCAGGTTGTTCTGCAGTGGCGTGCCGGTCAGCAGCAACTTGTTGTCGGTGGGCAGCATCTTCAGCTCCCGCACCAGCCGGCAGTTGAGGTTCTTGATCCTGTGGCCCTCGTCCACTATCAGGTACTTCCACTGGATGCGCTGGAGCGGAGCAGAGAAAGCGACCGGCTTCTTACACGACACTCACAAACGGAGACACAATCCTCTATATTGTACATTTATGCTGTCTGTTCCCGATTGATAAATGCATCTATAAAATGACAGAAAACGATGAAGGGTGCCCGCTAGAATTTCCAACCGCCCTGAGATGTTGTCATCCAAATTGCTTGTTTTATTTGATCAGTCAAAACACAAAAATAGTGAGTTTATAATCGGATATGAAAAAGAAAAGCAGTTCTCTCAAAACCAACTTAAATAATAACCCTTGCAAATTCTAAATGTTATCTTTTTACTAGGGATGCAACGATACCACTTTTTTACAAACCGATACGAGTTTTTATTTGTGTACTTGCCGATACAGAGTACCGATACTTCTTAGATTTGATGAAAGTGCAATTAATTTGGAGGCAGATTTTATTTTATCCTCTGCAGATTATGTCAAGCCTATAGTACAAAATTAACAGAAGGCTATCCCAAGCTTTAAACTTCTTGTGGAAGTCCCTCTAATGTCGTACCATAAAACGCCCCGTGTCCGGGTTCATAATGTAAGCGATAATATTAGGGATCGAGCAATTATATAGGAAGCTGTGTTCCAAGTTATGTTTCCGGTGCTTTTATTGTGGAGGGAGAAACGGAAAGGAAAAGAGTGGAATTGTGGGATATACGTGTGTGAAGGAGATAAAAAAGTGGTTCAAGTTACCCTGCAGCGTGTTTTCATTTTATTAGAATTACAAATATAGACACACAACAGACACTCTGCTACAATAATATCATCCGTAGCCGCACAACAGCGTCTGAATGAGGCCGCTGCCAGCGCTACTTCAGGCGGACCAGCAGCCGTTTGATTCAAACCGGCGGGACGGCAGTAATTTCCGTCGCGTTCGGTGTGAACGCACCATAACTCTACACACCTTGCTGCAAGAGCCGCAAGAGAGCGACGAAAGAGCCGCATGCGGCTCTGGATCACGGGTTGCCGACCCCTGCCCTAGACGTTGAAGTCAGGTAGGACAACAAATCTTTTTCTCCACAAAGCGCGACCAGTTTGTTGTAGCGAAATACTGTTGAGTGGTATCGGTTCTTGGTATCGACAATTGAAAACGAATACGAGTATTTTAACGCAGTATCGGCCCCGATACCGATCCCGGTATCGGTGCATCCCTACTTTTTACTTAGTTATTGTTATCTAAGATGGTTATTTGGATAAAAACATAATTCTGATGATTATCTTGAATGAGATGTCAGTCCGTAGGATTGACGAGGTAATGGTTTAGCAGAAGCTGGACAAATATGCAAAAATGTATTACATAATTTAAATCATAAATATTTATTCCGAAGTATACCCTGATGCCTGTTTAGTGTGCTCTAGTAAGCAACTGAATCATAAACTGAGGACATGGCGAAAAAGAAAAAGCCACACCCATAGGTGTGGCGTTTCAAGACAGGTCTGTTGTGTTGTCATTTTGAAGGCGTCGTCTTATCGGATCCTACCTGTAGGAACTTTCTGTCTATCATGGCAATCTCGAAGGAGGTGATCACCACAGGGCACATGCTGAGGGTCCCCTGAGGTCTGCGGATCTGCTTCAGGACCTTGGCCCTCTCAGGGCCGTGGTAGAGCAGCAACGACACCTGGGTCAAACGGTCAGACTATTTTACACCTGCAAACCTACAACTCGTATGTGTTTAAGAGACCGGTCAGAAAAGAAAGCTATCCACAGTTCCGCGAAACAAAGATAAGAAGTCACCGCCTACCTCTGGTGTGAAGCGCTTGAACTCGTTTATCCAGTTGGACAGAGTGGAGAGTGGGGCCACCACCAGGAAGGGGCCCATCACTTTCTTCTCTATCATCATGGCGACGTGAGCGATGCACTGGATGGTCTTCCCCAGTCCCATCTCGTCGGCCAGGATGCCATTAATGCCGTTCTCCCACAGCATCTGAGAACAAAAAAAAGGACTATATCTTTAGCACGCGTTGATTAGCAGTCCCTTTATAAAATAAATCTTTTGTAAATCTTGTCAAACACTTTTCCGCTCTGGTGGAGAACGATATAGGACAACGATGCGACACAATCAAGTAACTGCAGCTTTAATTCGATAAGTGATTCATACACTTGCTAAGTCACTTGATGCTCACAGCACCAAAGATCATGTAGGATTTCTGTCGTCCCCTCTTTTATTAAAGTCACTCCAAGGAGCTTTCATTTTGTGTTGATTTTCGACGGCCTCTGTGAACAAAAGCAGGTGTTTTTCTGAGCGCCAGATTCCCTTTAATCTGCCATGTACAGTCCTGGTTCTGGTTCTTCCGGGCTTCCCTGCAGTGGGCCCAGCCATGCGGGCCCAGGTCTTGGTGACGGTGTTAGTTATGACTGGGGACCGGAAAAGCAATGAGACAAAGCTCATGACGCTTATGACGTGCTCTAAAGGTGTGTTCACACCGAACGCGACGCAGATTTTTCGCGCGACCAGATTACATGTAAAGTCAATACACGGCGTGTATGGTTGCGACAGATGCAAATTTACGCCGGGCGGCGCATATGACGCAAGAAACGCGGCGCGTATGACGAGTTGAAATGTTCCATCTCGGACGAAAATTCGTGTCACGAAAGCCAATCAGCGTTGAGAAGCTCTGCGCGTCATCACAGCCGTCCTGCTGGTGCTGAATCAAACAGCTGCTGGTTGTAGCGCTGGCAGCGGCCGTCATTCAGACGCTGTTTTGCGGCTACGGATGATATTATGAACCCGGACACGGGGGCGTTTGATGGTCCGACATTAGAGAGACTTCCACAAGAAGTTTAAAGCAGAACTAGTGGTTAGTTTAATGGTGGATGGGGGAAACGGTACTGTTTTTATGGAGATAAGCCCCGCCCCCTTCCAGGCACGAGTAAAGCCAGTAGCGAATGACGCGAATAAACCACATAAAGTCGAGCGACTAAACTCACGCGAGTAATGGGACGCGAAAATTCGCGTTGCGTTCGGTGTGAACACACCTTAACTCCTCCCCGCTCCAGTATTCAATTGAGACAGTTAAAAGTTCCTAGCAGTAACTCTTAAAATATCCCTGAACGCAATCAAACTTCACTTGATTTCAATCTGTTAAAAAAAAGGTTGTGTAGTGTCGTACTAAGTAACTTGACTACAAACATTATCTTTGATTAAATAAGCAAACGAATGAATGAATAAACTATCAAGAGCAGTCAACTACTCACCCTCAGCCACTCTGTGCCCTCAATCTGGTACGACCTCATGACCCCTCCAGAAAAGAGCTGCGGCTGCTGGGCGGGGACCGGCTGGCCATTCACCTTCCTGTGGGGATGCAGGAGGTGATTGGCGTTGTCTCGCACCGCCTCCGACAGGCGGTTCTTGATGTCCTCGTTGGAATCGCCCATCTTCTCAAGGTCCTCGGCTTCTAGTTTCCTCTGGACCGGCGCCTTGTCCTGGTAAGACAGGTTTGATGTACACAAGTACGGTTGGATGCGTCACATTCAATGACCATACTTTTCTATATAGTTTACACCACAATTCCATCTTTCAAATTATACATATCTTCAAATTAGGGCTGTGCGAAATAACAATAAACAATTACAATGCCTCCAATATCTGCCTTTACATCTAGAACGCGTTCCATTTGAGAATGGGATTTGGTGTGAAGTTGTGTGACCTTGTTGGGCTACATTTTGCAACAAAACAACAAGTAACGAACCATTACCACTGGCTCCATCTTTGCTTTCTTGGCTTGCGACAAGATTTCCTGGAAGACAAAAAATAAGCAGAGCCAATGAGACCAGTAAGTGGCAAATTTGAAAAAAAATTGACAGAAAAGTGCAACGATGCCTTACTTCTTTTGACATGACGTCTGCTATTTTGTAGTCTTCATCCCTCCTCCTCTTCCTTTTATCTAGTCGAATGGGGAATAGAGTAAAAAGAAATAGCATTTGTTACTTAAAGTTGGTGTTTATTGGAGAATGTCATGCTACATTTAGCATCAGCGCAAATATCAGAAGATCTACTCACCTTTCTCTGCGCTGTTTGTGTTCTGCATTTAAAAATAATGACAAATAAACATCTATGAATACAGTAAGAACAGTACTTTCATGCTTAGCCATTAGCATTTTTTGCAGTAAAGCTCTCCTCACCTTCTTGCCCTTCTTTTCAACTCTCTTCTGCCTGACATTCTCCTGCAGGCAGAAGAAAAAAAAGGAGGTGTGATTAAGCTCGTAGGTCGCCACGCACGCCCCAAACACACCCAGACCCACACCTCGCTCTGTTGTTGCTCCATCTTAGTCAGCAAGAATTTGGAGTAGATGTTGCTCTTCTGGAGTAAGTGCTGCAGCCTCTTGAACCGCATGTCGTGAGAATCCTGCTTCTGTGTTTTCCGAGCCTAGAGGAGAGCAAAGAAATATACTCATACATCAACGACATGTTTGACACTTGTGCCAACACCAACATTTTGCACCTATTCCAGAATTACTTTCTTTCAATACCTAACTTGTGAGGATAAGGATCTCCTACAAAAAGTAGTACCTGAGGTTGAACACTTCATACTACACCCCTGATACTGCTACATTGAGAGCAACAGATACTTGGTACTTTCATTGGGGAAGCTAGCTCACGTTAGCTGCCATCAGGGCAGCACAGTCTTGCTTGGCTAAATATCGGAGCCTTAAAAGAGGTTGCATTGTGATGCGTTCTAGCTTGATTCATTTAAAATAGGCAAAGTTTAATTATAACTATCATAAGTTCAAATGTCATCTTGTAAAAAAAAAAAAAAAGATTTGGTAAGATGTTTTTCACAGCGATATTTAATAGATATTAGAAAGGGAATTATGAGATGGTCCTAGCATTAGCTAAGAGTAGCTAATTAAATTACATTTTATTTATCTGACGCTTTTATCCAAAGCGACTTACATGCTATACAGTAGACCGTAGACACAGCAACGATGAGCTATTAGGGTTAAGTGTCTTGCTCAAAGACACAACGACATGGACTGGCTGAGCCGGGGTTTGAACCACCGACCCTCTGATTGAAAGTCGCCCCGCTAATAATACTTGATTAAAACTACTGATGACAAGATTCTCTTTTTTTCATCAAAGCAAACGTTTAAATAAAATGTGTATTATTTATGCAAATAACCAACATGTGATATTATAAAGGGATAACAATTAGAATGTGAAGATTAACCCTGAGGTAAGTTACTCTGTGTGTATTTTTTTAATATAATAACTTTATTCTTTTAACATACAGTCTGATAAGAGAGAGCTTTTGATACTCAGTGGTATGTATGCGCCATTCAATAATCAGCCCCTAGACATGAAGTAGCTTAACACACATGGAGGATAAAAAACCCAGAGGGACAACACACCCTGAGGAATTAATAATCGTAATAATAATAGGGGCGGCTGTGGCTCAGTGGTTAGCAACTCGGTCTTTCAATCAGAGGGTCGGTGGTTCGATCCCCGGCTCCGGCAGTCTGTGTCGTTGTGTCCTTGAGCAAGACACTTAACCCTCATTGCTCACCGTTGCTGTGTCTACGGTCTACTGTATATCATGTAAGTCGCTTTGGATAAAAGCGTCAGCTAAATGAAATGTAATGTAATGTAATGTAATAATCAACACACCTCTTCCATCATCTCTTTCTCTTTCCTCTCCCCTTCCTCCATCAGCTTTTTCTCTTCCTCCTCCATCTCCTTGGTGATGAGCGCCTCGGCTGTCTCGTTCTCACATTTTACACTGATGCCTTAAAAAAAAATATATATATAGCTAAGCTGACATAACATTTTGGAAAACTTGTAATACAAAAAAAAAAGATCATAGTGATAGCTATTAGGTGAGCACATATTTGGTAAAATATTGTCTTATATACATATTAAAATACAATTAATGAGATACAATTAATGGACACTTGTGATACAACAAAAAAAGAAAATACAAAAACTGGGAAGTTTTATGGTGAAAAAACACAGATTTCCTCAGGGTCCTTTGTGACTGACCATTGGCTGCTCCGGTCTCCATTGCTGTGCCCAGCGGCTCCTCAGACTCGTCGGGTTTGGGGCAGTGAGGGGACCGACTCCGACTTTCTTCCTTCGCGCTGTCAGCAGGACACAAACCAGGGGGTGAATAAAATGTTGCTGAATCAACTCCCCGAGTCACTTTGCAGAACCGAGACCTACACCGTCCGTGTAACCCGAGGGGGGTTACAGTCTCCACATCGTGGCTACTAAATATTTGTGACCACGATATAAGGATACATAACAACTCTAATCCTCGACAAAACGCGTAACAGCCACGTTACACGGACATATTTCTTGTCAATGACAATCGGAAGCAAAACGAGTCCACTTACCGACTCATCGTTGCCAACAGCGGAGTAGACGGCTGGGCTAGTAGTTCACGTTTTCGGTGACAGAGAACAAAACAAAACTAAAATATATACAAGCTATATATAGATATATATATATATTTTTTTAATGTTTTTTTGCAAAACAAAATAGCAACGTGGGTTGACGTTGCACGATCAGGTAATTCAGGGAGTGATATAACGCTAACTCTCTGAAGTAACGCTAACTTCTAAATTTCAACGACCTTTATGCGTGCGCAGGGCGGCGGATATCCAAATAAACTCCACAAATAATGCCGTATCTGTAACTACACAATAATCTATAATAAAACGTTAGTTCGACTGTTTCACGTCCACTCTGCTAGTCTTCAGAGAGCGTGTGGTTCTGAATCACGATAAGCGGCTACAAACGAGGAGCACGCGTCCGGTCAATGCCTTTCAAAATAAAACCATCAGACGATAGCTGCCTTAAGAGGGTTGCACAAATCTTTTATTTTTCAAGCATTACTTCCGCTTTGTTTATACAGGAGTTCGGCCCACTTGACGCAGCTAGGTGTGTCATTATGGGCGGGGCTATAACATTTCGCGCCACTCTGGACGAAACTACTGCATTTTAAGTAGGGTTTTCCGGGATTGTAGAGTAGATATTGCCGTATTTAAGAAGCTACAGAACTACAAACATTACATTAAAGAAAACCAGTTAAAGGTATTACAAATTTCAGTTTACATTTTTTTACCGTCTATGAAGGATATAATAGACAAAATAAAATGTCACAACACAGCCACCCCTCTGAGCGAAAATATGTGCTACACCTAATCTGATATTTCCCGCGAGCTGGTTGCCCGTACAATTATATTAATACTTTATTATATAGGGTTAAAAAGTTCATCATATACCACGTGTATGTTTTTTTTTAAAGCTGCAAACAGTAGTTCTATAAATAAATGTCAAACTACGCTTTGTATATTTATCTCATGCAGCTTCTAGCAGGATTTATTTTTGTAATAAATGAGCAAATGCATGCATCCATAAAACTCAATGCAATTTAGGTAGGTAAAGTAGTCAAGACGGGTGAGATCATAGACTGTGTATAAGAAATTAACAATTCATCCTGAAATATGGCTTTTTCCAGTTCCAATTCAAAATCATACTGTCTGGTTAATGAGGTTTTGATGTCTTAAAGACATCAAAACCTGGATGACCTGCAACTTCCTGATGTTTTACTTGGCCCAGACCACCTCCAAAATCAATTATCTAACGATATAGTTTCTCTAGATGGCATTGCCCTTGCATCCAGCACCACTGTAAAGAATCTTGGAGTTATTTTTGATCAGGATTTGTCCTTTAACTCCCACGTAAATCAAATCTTAAGGATCGCCTTTTTTCACCTGTAATACTTATAGTTAGGGCTGGCTCAGGTTTGCCCTGGTCCAGCCCCTAGATATGCTGCTATAGGCCTAGACTGCTGGGGGGCATCCTAAGGTACACTGAGCTCTTCTCTCTTCTTCTCTGTCTCCTACTATATGAATTCATGTCCCATCAATGCACATTACTAACTTTGCTCCTTCCCCGGAGTCTTTGTGCTTTCTCTCCTCATAGGTTTACATGGATCAGGGTTTTATCTGGACCCTGGTCCTGCCTGCACCTACTGGTACTATCGTTATTATTATTAATTGCATTGCTATACCATCACTGCTTTTAGTATCATTATCATTCTACTTTATCCACTTATGCTGTTATTTTGTATCATCCAAAAACCTTCACCGATGATTTAAACAGAGAAATATTGTTGTTATGTAAGCGTTATTATGCTATGATTTTGCTGATGATCTGGCCCACTTGTTGAATTAGTTTGACACTCCTGACGTAGGGTAAAGGGGCATGGGGTCAAAGTCAACAAAAGATTAACAATATAGGCCCCATCCGCCCCAATTTTGGTGCTTTTGGGTTTAGCCTCTGGGACTGAAAAAATCCCAAAAAATCAAACAAAAATAAAATAAAATAAAACCCCAAAAATGTCATATCCCTGCACCACAAGTCAGTATAAGTTAATTGTGTCATGTTTATAACACTATTACACAGTAATTACAAACATAAACCATAAGCATGAATTAAAGTGACTCAAAAACGACTAAGTATGGACCCCGAGTTTTGAATAATGCTGATTAACTCCTTAGGCCTAAACTCAACGGTTTTAGAATCCTTAGAGCCTACAGAATCCGCCAATACCAAAAATTCCACTCTCAGACAAAGCATTGCAAAGATATGCACAGGAATGCCATTTGTGTCCAGCAAAAAATATGAAAATGTACTTACTTATGGCTGAAATATGAATATCCCAGACCTTCCTGCTCCCTACTGACAGTAAAGGCCAATGAGCACTATGCTGCAGTGAAACGAGCCCCGTTCAGGGACCACCGAGGACTGTGGGAACTTTCATGCTTAAGCGGAGTTAACATGAGTTCTCGAGATTTATTTAACTAAAATAATTATTAAAAATACTTAACTTCACCCAATCAAAGCCAAACTTCGCACAGATACTCCTACACCATTGAGCTATTTTATAGTAATTAAAAAGTAAAAAGTGTTCACATCGATGTGTAAGGTAATAAAGATTAACTTTTAACATAATTTTTCTTTAAAAAAATACATCTTTTTACTTTTTTTTCTCTTTTGTATGTGTATTATCATAAACCAATATACCACTAACACATATATGTCCTTATTATCTATCTTCACAAGGGTCTTCTGTATTTTATAGCTTTTTAAATTTTTCAAATAGACCTTGTGAATGAGGAGATAATCAGGATTTAATGTGAGAGAAAAAGCATTCGCAATTTTGGCTAAAAACATTTATGGGGCCTATTTAAGTTATAATTGACTGTTTAATGCAAACCAAACTAACTATCGACTTGACTCAAAAGTTCAATGTGAATTCACTTTGCCTCTGCATCCAGCAGGGATTCCACTAAAATCACCTGATCTTGATGGGACCTGTTTATAAATGCTTCTCTCACTGGACCTATAGCATTAAGTGTGGCCCAAACCCAATCAACATGCTTTCTAGAGCTCTTAATTGTTTAAGAGCTTTACTGTTGGAAATCTTTGACCACTGACCTCCGCACTGTTAATCAGATATAACTTCGGGGATCAGGCACCCCAGCATGTACACAATCATATAAACTTCACATTATTCTGGACAGGAAAACTTGCAAAATACACCTGTAACATAACAAAAGCTACACATGGAAGGATTCTTTCAGTTTAAGTGTTGGAGTCAGTGTCGGTGTTGGAGTCAAAAGACGAAGCAGCAGCACAATATTTGTTTCATGGCGGAACCACTCCTCTCTGTTTCACATCACATAATGGAGTGTAATGTGACTCCGCGCACATTTTCCACAGCTAATCACTAACAATAATAAAGCGGTCTTGTATATTATAATATGTATCGCGCCATTACAAAACCACCGTGAGACGACAAGTCATTGACCTGCTTCAATAATGGAGAGGCTTCAAGGGTGAAATGACTCTTGACCTTTTTCTCCCATCTGCTGCTGAACTTTGACCCCTTTGCTTAGCATTTTGAAAAGCATTTATTTTTCTTTCTTTTACTGTGTGGAGATAACATTGCAGAACATGTGACTGAATATTAAATGATCTTTCAAAAACTCTTATTAATAAACATTAAGTTGTTGCACAAGTATTGAACATCCATCATTAATATACTGTATATTACCGGCATCAGGGGATCAACAATCAATATGACGATCAGCCAACGTGTCGCCTACAGAGGGACTTTATTTGTTTTTGTTTTTCAGTAAAATGTCAAATCAGGATAATTTATATCACTATTTCACAGTGCTCATTCATAAAGGAGTAACTTTGGTATTTCTAAACCTATTTTTATGTCCACAACTGTTTTTTTAATTGTTCCAATATTGAAGGAGAACTCTGCAGACGGCAGCCGTTGAACAGGCTGCAATGTAATATCTCTGGGGAAACTCACTGAGTACTTTCACTAAAAAGGCTTGTTTCTGTCACAGGCTCACATTGTTATTTTAAGTGTGTGACTACATTATGGAAAGAACCCTAATGAGAAATAAAACATTTTTCTCTGTTTGTTGTCTCTCGCTCTGAGAAGTCTTGTTCTGAAATTGCACATTGCATCCACATTGTTGAAATCATCTAAAATATTCAGCCATGTCAGTTGAAAATCTTAGAGATTACATCTAGCAACGCTTTCTGTCCTCCATCACAAGAAACCTTTTGACAGCACCAGCTCTCGTCTCTCCAACTCTCACTCACTCGTTTCCATCTTTGTCATTCGGCAACAAGTTACATGACACAATAACAAAATAAAAGGGAAAGAAAAAGGTTTTATTTATCTGGAGGGTTCTTTCCATAATGTTGTCAGACACTTACAAGAACAATCTCAGCCTGTCGGTGGCAGAAACAAGCACTTTACGTACATTGACGCGATACATTACAACCTGTAGCCTTCTTCTTTAATGCTGGACCGATTTACTGGGCCGTACTAAAACATGCATGAAGTGCAGGTTGAAAAATCTCAAAGTTACCTGCTTGTTTTTTCTTCACATCTAAGACTATATTTCCCAATAGTCCTGTTGCTGCCTGCCCCTTTCCCCCAGAAAACAAAAAAAAAACATGGGAAAATAAAGTAAAAAAAGTATATTTTTAAGTTGCAGTAAATAAGCCAAATTGTGAAAAAAATACTAAATTAATACAACAATAAAGTTTGTCCAGCATTCTACTTATAAAAATAAAATAATGCACAGATAAAAAAATTGAGCTGGGTCTTGCTGAGAAAATCCACATTATGTTCATATGATGCGTTCAGGGTCCTGGCTGTAGAGGTCGAGCTCCTGGTACAGCAGAAAGCTCTTCAGTCGAGGGGGGAAAACATGTGAGTTCATGATTTCGGGGTTGTTGAGTCTCTTCAGGGTCAGACGCCTCCGGATCTCCAGTCTGCAAAGGTGCTTGAGGGAGCGAGGACTGTCTGGAGAGCAAGGTCCAGAAACATATTTTACTTTATGAATGCATACTGTAATAAAAACACAGACCGAAGAGCATTAAACACAAAGATATAGAGGAGAAAACAAATGAAAGACTTTGTGCAGGATGTAAAAATGAAAAAAGACCTATATATTTAGTTATTTTACATATGATCATTATTTCCCAAACCTTTTTTTCTTTTTTACAGGCCCTTATCTCTTAATCATAAGAAGATTGAACATGGGGATTAATTACACGTTCCTGTCAATTTTTACTTCCATTTCCACATCACTTTATCTTGAATAAGTGACGCACGTGTTATTGAAAATATATACAAATGTTAAATACTGCAACGATAACTGTAATAAATTCAGTTAAACAAATAAAGGTATGCTAGCCAATTATCATTGATATCAACTTCACAGCAACTGTAATCAATATTTTTATAATAACAATGTGTTTAACATCTGCAAGCTCCCCTTGGCTTTAAGGAGCTTTGTAGAGAGTTTCAGCTCATTGTTTTTTCTGTCCAGCTGCAACTTCACAGTTCTGGGTTCTCCATAAAATACAAACAAAAACTCACTAAGGATGTTGCATATTTCGGGCCACTCTCTCTGTCTCTCCAAGAGGAGTCTGAGTTTGGAGCAGATGTGAACGTGGCTGACGTAGTCCAGCAGAGTCCGGACCACGCTTCCGGACAGATGCATGATGCAGCAAAGGCTCATGAACTCGCAGAACTGGAGAGAGGACGCACAATTCAGCAGGTCATTAACATTAACGCCTTTATACGTCTGCATACAATTAAACACATTTATAGTTAGAGCACCTAAACCTCCAGCCAAATAAATATGCAACCTAATCACTTTTCGTCCATCTTCCTTGATGATGAATGTGCATTTACAGATTTTACAGAATCTGCAGCTGTTCCAGAGATAAATGGCGTCTTAGATATGTTAAATGCAGATTGATTCACACTGATAGATCAATGGACATTAACCCTCATCTTTTATATTCAGCAAATCTTCTATAATGATTATAAAAATGTCCTTAATCATGGTGCATGCAGTTTAAAACCAAACTGACTGATTCATGTTAAGGTTATAATGCATAACGTCCTTTTGGAATTGAACATTACAATTATAATTGCTCCGATTTCAGTCCTGGTTGATTTTCAGCACCTGTGGTTGTCTCCACTCCATTATTTCCAAACGACAACGATGATATTTGATAATTCTGCTAAAATGTTACGTTGTGGTATTCGGCAGATAAACTGATTCAGGTGTGATTGACCTGACTGCCAGATTCCTGAAATAATTGCTAAATTTAACAGATCTGGGATTCCTGTAACACTTATGATACTCCTAAATCATAACCGTGTGACTTTGCGTGACTAAAGAAAGAGTTTTAATGTCTGCACCTCTGTGAATGTGAATAAACTAAAGTGAGATGTGGCGTTACTGTGACACATCTGGAAATACTGTTGAGTCAGCGCGTCCATGCAATTTTTTAACATAAGAATTCCTGAAATCGGAAATCTGCTTTGTGAGACATGAAGGATTGAATTGTGAAAATTCTATTAGATAAGTTAATTTACATTTGAAGTGACTGAAGAGGCCAAAAACAAGTCTTTAATTGTTGATACTCCATCCATTTTCATCCGCTTATCGGGGTCGGGTTGCGGTGGCAGCAGGTCAGCAGGCTGACCCAGGCTTCTCTCTCACCCGCAACATTTACCAGCTCATTCTGGCGGATTCCAAGGCGTTCCCAGGCCAGCTGGGAGATATAATCCCTCAAGCGTATCCTGGGTCTTCCCCGGGGCCTCCTACCAGTTGGACGTGCCTGGAAAACCTCTAAAGGGAGGCGTCCTGGAGGCATCCTAATTAGATGCCCGAACCACCTCAGCTGACTCCTTTCTATAGAAGGAGTAGCGGCTCAACTCCAAGCTCCCTCCTGATGTCCGAGCTTTTTACCCTATCTCTAAGGCTGAGCCCGGCCACTCAACGGAGGAAACTCATTTCGGCCGCTTGTATCCGAGACCTCGTTCTTTCGGTCACGACCCAAAGTTTGTGACCATAGGTGAGGGTTGGGACGTAGACCGACCAGTAAATTGACGGCCCGGTGCAACGCCTGTTTTACTGCTGCAGCAGCACAGATATGCCTGTCAATCTCCCGCTCCATTTTACCCTCACTTGTGACTAAGACCCTTAGATACTTGAACTAGTGGTACTAGTAACTTGTGTTAGGCACTCCGTCCCCACCCGGAGGGAGCAATCCACCGGTTTCCGGCAGAGCACCATGGCCTCAGATTCCGTGGTGCTGACTCTCATCCCCACCGCATCACACTCGCCTGCAAAATTCCCCAGTGAATGTTGGAGGACATGGTCTGAGGAGGCAAACAGGACCACATCATCTGCAATCAGCAGAGAGGATATCCCGAGAATCCTGAACCCCGAGAATCTCCGCCCCACGGCTGCGCCTAGATATCCTGTCCATGAAAGCCACTAACAGGACCAGTGATAAAGGGCAGCCCTGGCGGAGGCCAACACCCACCGGGAACGTGTCTGACTTACTACCGAGAATACGAACACAGCTCCTACTGCAGGTGTACAGAGACTGGATGGCCCGTTGCAACCCCCCCCCCCCCCCCCCCCCCCCCCCCCCACACACACACACACACACACACACACACACACACACACACACACACACATAAAAAGCCCAGAGGGACTGGTTGGGCAAACTCCCAGGACCCCTCCAGTATCCTTGCAAGGGTAAAGAGCTGGTCCACTGTACCACAGCCGGGACGAAACCCACAATGTTCGTCTTGAATCCGAGGTTCGACAAACGGTTGGGGCCTCCCTTCCAGCACCCTGGCATAAGCTTTTCCCGGGAGGCTGAGTAGTGTGATACCCCTATAGTTCGAGCACACTCTCTGGTCCCCCTTTTTGAAGATGGGAACCACCACTCTGGTCTGCCAGTCCATGGGCACTTTTCCCGACCCCCATGCGACGTTGAAGAGGCGTGTCAGCCAAGACAGCCCAACAAAGTCCAGCGCCTTCAGCATCTCAGGGCAGATTTCATCCACCCCTGGCACCTTGCCATCAAGGAGCTTTTTGACTACCTTAGTGGCCTCTGCCAGGGATATGGGTGCAATCACCCCCAAGTCTTCAGGTGCTGCCCTCTGTTCAGGGGACATGTTGGCCGGGTTTAGGATTTCCTCAAAGTGGTCTTTCCACCGCCCGACAATATCCCCGTCTGGGTCAGCAGCCCCCCTCCCCTGCTGATAACAGCCTGGGGTAGGCCCTGCTTTCCCTTCCTGAGTCATTGGATGGTTGGCCAGAACCTCCTTGAGGCCAATCTAAAGTCCTTCTCCAGGAGTTTGGTTCCAGAGCCAGCGCTGTGCGTGGAGGTAAGCCCAACTATATCTAGCTGGTACCGCTCCACCTCCCGCACCAGCTATTGCTCCTTCCCCGCTAGCAAGGTGACGTTCCACGTCCCTAGAGCTAGTCTATGCCGCCGGCGATCAGCTTGCCCGGCCTGCCGCCCGGTCTACATAGCACCCGACCCCGATGTCTGTCCCTACGGGTGGTGGGTCCACAGGGTGGCTGCACCATGATGTTTCTTCGGGCCAGGCCACCAGACGCTCGCTGACGAGCTCCCCTCCCGGGTCTGACT
Organism: Cottus gobio; assembly: GCA_023566465.1. Lineage (NCBI taxonomy): Eukaryota > Metazoa > Chordata > Actinopteri > Perciformes > Cottidae > Cottus > Cottus gobio. The sequence goes on along the minus strand of CM042225.1, from coordinate 23,310,249 downwards.
CCGGGGTGCCCCGGTTTCCCTAGTCTGAGTGAGGTAGCTACAGTCTTTGGGCTGCTTATCATCAGGGTTTTTGAACCACTCTTAGTTTGGGCTCCCCTCCGAGACCTGTTTGCTTTGGGAGACCCGACCAGGGACTGATGCCCCAGACAACATAGCTCCCAGGATCATAGAGCCACTCAAACTCCTTCAGGTGGCAATTTGCGAAGGAGAATTGTTGATACTGTAAAAGAAAAACCTCCGTTAACATGTTGTTAAATTTAACAGCACCGAGCTTACGGGGAAGCATCTACAGATAACTTATGGTTTCTAAAGACTGATGAACAGACACAAACTCATTCGGTGAACATGATTTAACTTTGATATGAATTTTAGCTCCATGTGAAGTGAATAAATACGATATCTATGAAGCGATGCTCATCTGCCTTGACTTAATAAATCTTATTTCCGTTGGGTGATCATGTTTGTTTCCTGACAAAACCGAAGTTTCTATATTACTGAGTTCTTATGCTAAATTTGGCCTCCGTTTACATGGCTTCCGATAAGACAGCAGTCACATGACCAGTGATCGATGTAGCAAACTCGATGTTGCAAACTCAACACCACGTATGAGTGGCCCAGATCTGATATGAAAAAATGTTCCGTGTCCACATGGATCTGAAGAAATAATCTAATCTTGTGAACAAATGAAAGCAAAATCATCGAATTGTGGCCATTTTGATTAATAGTGGCTGAGTCTGCATGACATAACTTTCCTCATCTGCTTATGTCTGCGAATAGGACGCATCGCAGCTTAAACCACAGACTGTATGAAGTGGACGTAGTCATCGTGACGTCACTCGTTGGTTTGATGACTGATTTTTTAAAGCCTCAAGTTTAGCGATTTCGCAGTTGCCATCTTGTTTTTTGCAACCAGTTAACAGAAGTGACCATATCTGGATTGAGGAGGAGTAACGTAGAGACGTCGTATACGTCTCTGGTAAAAACCTGTCAATCATCTTGAAGCCCCGCCCTAAAGCATAACCTGGTGTATGGTCTGTTTGACTCTAAATAGACCATAATTTACTAAATTATCATCATGCTGTAATGAAGAAGACTTGAAACTGATTGAGACCTAAACTCATGTTTACATGTGAATCAGGGAATAAATCAAGAGAGAAGTAGAGTAACTTTCTCATAGACTTCTATACAACTAGAGGAGTCGCCCCCTGGTGGTCAAGAGAGATAATGCAGCTTTAAGACATTCCATTTTTATTTAGCTGACACTTTTATCCAGAGCGACTTACATGCTATGCAGTAGATCGTAGACACAGCAGCAGTGAGCAATTAGGGTTAAGTGTCTTGCTCATGGACACACGACTATCGGAGCCAGGGATTGAAACACCGATCCTCTGATTGAAAGACAGACCTGCAAACCACTGATCCACAGAAGCTTTCTCACTACTTGGCAGAACCGGAGGTTGCCGCTTGCAGCAAATACGCGCCAAAACCACACAGTATGCGTCCATTTTGGAGCCTATCCAGTCAACGTAACACTGTGACCAGGCTGACGGAGAGTCACAGCTCTGTGGAGCCGTGTATTCCTACAGACTCAGTAGTAATGATTTCATGAACTTCTTCAATAATACGATTCTGGCTCTTGCCCTCGGCCACTGACGGTCTACCCTCAGGTGGAGTGGCTTTGGAGGGGTCAACCTTGACCAATTGTCTTCAACGATTTCTAATTTTTAATCTTCTACCTGACTGGACCCCATTTCAACGCGGCTGCTTAAAGAGGTTTTGCCTCTGATTGGCACCTCTCTGCTGGATATTATCAATGGTTCTTTACTAACAGGTTATGTACCACCGTCTTTCAATGTGGCTGTAATTAAACCTCTTCTTAAGAAGCCAACTCTCAATCAGAGGTGTTGGCTAACTACAGACCAAATCAGTTGTATGACTTTCTACCTAACAATAGAGCCAGAGCCTTCAGTTATCAAACTCCTCTTCAGTGGAACTAGCTTCCACTTTCAGTCTGGGGGGCAGACACGGTCACGTCATTTAAGAGTAGACTTAAGACTTTCTTCTTTGACAGCCCTTATAGTTACAGCTGGCTTCGTCAGGAGAGGGAGAGTCAGACAATTCCCCTCGCAATTCACGAGGGATCTCACGTGAGTGAGATCAGAAGTGAATTTTCAGAAGTGCTGCTATAGGCTTGGACTGCTCAGGACATCTTAGGATACACTGAGCTCCTCTCTCCTCTTCTCTCTCTCCTTCTGGATGAATTCAAGTCTCTTCAATGCACATTACTAACTCTACTTCTAACTCTACTACTTCTTCCCAGGAGCCTCTGTGCTTCCTCGTCTCAAGTTTCCGTGGATCGTGGCTGTCTGGATCCGGTCCTGCCTCCTTGCTTCTGTCCATCCAAGGAGAGGGATTTGTGATTTTGGGCTATACAAAATAAACTGAATTGAATTGAATAAAAAGACATTGTAAAATTATTTTAGTTTTCATACAAATGAAAGCAACTGTATATAAAAGGGTACCAAAGGAATGAAAGTAAATGGATTTTGTTATCATTGGACAGGGCCAGGCTAGCTGTTTCTACCGGTGTTCTGCATTTGTTCTAAGCCAGCTTTTGAATGAACAGATATCAGAGGGATATTAGTCACAGCATTCGCTCACTGGAATTTTTCCCTCCGCCTCATTTGGAGCATCGAAGGCGTTGTCATGATGACAGTGAAAGCACGTCTCCACCTTGTAGCCGCTGTTGAGCAGCAACCTCATCATCACCTCGTCCTTCAGGCAGTACTGCAGCGCCGTGGGAAACACCGTGTCGCTCACCACCGTGAAGTAACGATTGACGTCCGCCTTGGCTGCCAGCAACAGCTTCACGATCTCGTAGCGCCCCGACCTGACCGCCACTAGGAGGCAGCGCAGCGGGTCCAGATCTGTCTTGGCCCCGGCCGCCAGCAGGATCGCGGTGCAGTCCACGTCCCCGTTGGAGACGGCAAAGTACAATGCGCTCCTCCTCATGTCCTGGTAGTTTTCCGAGTGTCTGGTGTTCATTCGGTAGTTGACGTCGAAGCCGCAGGCCAACAGGAGCTTCAGGCAGCGCCAATGGCCGCCCTCCGCCGCCGAATGGACCGGGCTCTGACCCGCCTCTTTGATGGCTTTCTTGCTGGACAGCGGTATCAGCATCTTCAGGGCACTGTGGGAAAAGAAAACAACACTTACATTTTTCTAGCAGGCTAATTTGAATGTTTGTCCCCTTGTACTTCCATTTAACCTCCACTGATGGAGTATAAACCTATCCACAACAATTTAAATAGTTTTCAGGCAGTTATCCGATAAACGCACGCCTCCCGAGCTCACTCATAGTGTCCGCCGTACGCCGCCTTGTGGATGGGCAGATGTCCGGTGGCACTGGGCAGGTTGGGGTCGGCTCCATTGTCCAGCAGCAGCTGGATGCAGGTGGTGTTTCCTGATCCGGCCGCGTCCAGCAGGACACTTTCCCCATTACAGGCCTGGGAGTTCACTTTGCTACCTGAGCAGGGAGGAGAGGTGGAACGCAACAAGAGAGGAGATTGGACCTTTGCACAAAGACACCTGGTGTCCAGGTGTGAAGAGGGGAAGCTAACTGAAATCACACACACGTTACATTCTTTCTCCCCAGTCTCTAAATCTGCAGTTTCATGCTCAGACTGACCGCAGTTCAGGAGAATCTCAGCGACGTGGAAGTGCCCGTGCTCCGCAGCCACGGCAAGCGGCGTCAGCCCCGATTCGTCCCTTTGGTTAACCCGGCCGCCGTTCCTCAGCAGCAGCATCAGGATGTCTACGTCCCCGACCTTGGCTGCCTCGTGCATCGCAGTCCTCTTCTTCTGGCAAATCTGATCCACCCAGGCGTTGTGAGCGACCAGCACGGACGTCATCTCGCACGAGCCGGCATTCACCGCTGCAAATGTGGGAAAAGGTGCAATATGTGTCTTAGTATCTTATTGTTTTAATGTAAAAATTGTTTTAGAATGTACCTTTAATGTAAAAAATAGTTTCAGCAATCTGGTGAATTTCTGACCTCTCTCTGAAATGACCTGTGATTGGTTAAAGTCTCTAGTCAGATTTTATAAATCCTGAAACCAATAACAATACCAAAGGTATTCAAAATGGACATTTAGGTGTTTATTTTACTAATTTTTGTTTAGTTGTTTCTGTTGATTTCGTCACCATTCTCAACCATTAGATAATACTTATATAAACATACAATTTCAGAAAACTTGTTATCCAAAAAGACTTTCAGGTTGTACAGAAACCCTTTGCTTAGTTTCTTTTCAAACTGCTCCACTTTTATTTAACATTAATATGGTGACTACAGGTCATGTAAAAGGTGTTCTTTGCGAACAAACGGAGAATGTCACCAACTGGAGCTTTTAGCGTATTTTAACGCTTCCCCACTAATAGTTAAGATGTTTGAATGACAAAGAGATAACCCTCCATCCATTGAGGTGTGAAAGATCATCATCTTGGCGCCTTGAGGCCTTCGTTAAGCTCCGCCCTTATAGTTACCGAGCAGCAGTGGCGACTCGTTCCTGCTGTTGGTGTTATGAGGCGAGGCTCCGTGCTCCAGCAGGCTCTTCACGTTCGGCGCCAGTCCGGCTTTCACCGCCAGCGTCAGCGGCGTCTCCCCCCCCACGGCCGTCCTCTCCTCCAGGCTGAGCCCCTGAGCTGCCACTGGCAAGCAAACGCAAACAGGTTCCTGGAGTTCAGCTGTGGCTGACCTCAGGCTCACAGCTTATTTTTAAGAGATGACTGTTGTCATCAGCCGGCAGCTCCAGTTCTAAGTGAGGTATTCCGTGGATTAATATTATTTCAGGCAGCCGTTATTCTCATGATGCCACCCGTCCTGTTGCCTCCGCTGCGTTTGACCTGATGTGACCGGATGCTTTAGCTTCACTTGTCATCTTTTATTTTTATTGGCGTCAACTCCAGCGGTCGAAAAGTAGGAGGAGCTTATATAACAGAAACGTTTGGGTTTTTAAAACAAATATGTGCGCTAAATTTGACGGTTAGCTCTCGCAATACTGCTGAACCTTCATTCTACTCAGAAAATGAGAAGTAAAGCTGTACTCATCAGTTTTGATGATGTTTTTTGGGGTTAAAGGGTCCCAGCTCCCAGTTTTTTGGCCTATTTTCGCTCCTTATTTTTGGTTTTACAGCACATTTACTGTTTGGTTTCAGGCAGCTCTCTTAGGACACTTGTTCTGCTGCTAAAGCAAAAGATAGATGAATGTTTAGAGTTGGTCACAGACAATGTGTAAGTAATAATGAGTAAATTAAATTATAGATTTTGCTGATAACATTTGCCGAATGTTAACTCTATCAGACTCTCGCACTTCGAGCTGGCTAACTTCCTGCCTAGACCTATGTTAAATTTCCATTCCATTCTATTCAGTTTACTTTTTAAACCTTTGATATATTTACTTCAGTGTTTTTAAAGATGTTACTTAATCAATCAAAAGAGTGTTGCTATGAATTTACCTATTGAGCTTTTTCAGATTGTCAGTCCTAAAATAATACATTTATTTACATTTTTAATCATAATAAATAAGTAATAATAATTATACAAATTGTCCTTGTCCTTACATCTCAAGACAGTCTGCAGAACCTCCAGGACCGGCTGGGACGCGGCTCGATGGAGGGGAAGCCAGCCACGACTGTCAAACTCCCTGAAGGCAAAGGTGTGCCTCAGCGTCCCTCTGAGCATCAGCACCTCACCTGGTAACCGGGGCAATAAGACAAGAAGGCAAAAACAACGAGGGAACATTCTCACCAGAGATGAGGTAATGTTCTGTACTGACGAAGACAACGCTGTGTCACAGTGAAGGTATTTCCTGTCCAACCCACCTTGCTCGATGGCTGCCAGGACTCTCAGATTTTCATCCGTCGCTGCTTCTAAACTAACAGCCAGGAGCGGAGGAAGCACAAAACAGTCAGCTGGGTTTCATCATATCAACACGTGTTTTTGTTTATTTGTATTATTATTTGGGGAATCGGGTTGAAGTTTGGATGTGGCTTCCATACCTTGCCGCAGATTTCAGAAAGGCATCTTGGCAAGACTCTTGAATACCGAGCTGGATGACGTAGTCACTGAGCCCCTCGTCACCATATTCTTCATAAGTGTTCATCACTCTGCAGGGAGGAGACACACGATAATCACTGATTCATAAACATTATTTCAAGTAGTGGAAACTATAAATCACCAATATTTAAAGCTATGAGGAACTTTTATTGTGGGTTGATTCTGCCTCACCCTGTGGACTAAAGTGGTAGTGTCTCTGAACACCAGACTCCCTTTAGAAAACCTCTCATTTAATTGCAGCAGGGTCTGAAAGTCTGCCCTGTCTCAGTTCTGGTTCAGGTTTTCTCGTGCCTCTTTTAACTCCAGCGGGTCCAGCAATACGTCCTGGGTCTTCAGCAGTGTCGGTGTCAGCTATCCCAGGGTGCTGAGCTTTCCTCCCTCCTCCGGAGCTCCAGACTGCAGGTTCAAGGCTGCAGGTGAAGCCGGATCTGGGTCTGTCCACGGTGGACTGGTCTTTGCGATATCTGCTGGATATGGGTCTGCTGGAGGCCCTGCTAGAGTCTGAGCTGAAGGAGGTTCTGGTGAACCTGCATGATGTCATCTGGTTTCACCAGAATCCGACCCGGTGGCCCAGATGACGAGCTTTAAGAAAAACTATATAGAAACCGATCATGTTCTTACTAATGTTCTCGGTTACCCTTATAGGTCATATGTCATATGTTATAGTTTCATAACCATAAAAGTGACACTAATTTAAATTCTTGTCCACTTGGGGGGCAGAACAAGATAGGAAAAAAAATCGGACATATCACCACCTCATAAAGTAGTTGTGGCTAACATGTTAGCAAACTGCAACATCATCATCCAGTTGCAAAGTTGCACGATTAATAAAATCCAACTCTCCCTCTCCTTTTAGCTTTGGTCTCCACCAACCTGTATTTGCAGCTAAAACTAGCTGCTTTCTTCACCAGCTCGTCTCAGCAGTTTGTTGGTTTTGAGTTTACAATCCAAAATCTCTGATGAAGCTCAAAATATGTTATGTTTCTTTCTTTAACGGCTTTTGTCTCAAGATGTTTAAACAAGATGATCCTGTGCCATATCAATTTTAAATTAAATTTCCTGCATTTCTCACAGATTTTCTCGCTCTGCATGCAGTTGGAAAAGAGGGTGAACAAACAATCCAGGACAACAACCCAACCCAATTATTGAAGCAATTATTGCTTAATTTTACAGTTAGGCAAGATCCTCCCTTATTATTTTTCCAGGAGCTTTTGTGTAAATCGAGATGGTTTTAGTTTGATACACTTCCAATGAAATCACTCAAATAATTGCTCTTGCACCAGAGCACAGCAGGTCAGGCAAGCGTGCAAATATGTGAAATATGTAGACAAAAAAAACTATTCAACATGAAGAATTAACTTCCCAATTATAAAATAGTAAAGAATGGTTTTCTAAATTGTTTCCCAATAGTTAGGACCAAATCCCATCGAAGAAACTATTCTATACATCCATCCATCTATCCATTATCTGAACCGCTTATCCTGTTTAGGGTCGCGGGGCGCTGGAGCCGATCCCAGCTGTCATTGGGCGAAGGCAGGGTACACCCTGCAAGTCGCCAGTCTATCCAGGGCTGGCGACTATCCAGAAACTATTCTACTCTGAGATTATTCTAAAAATTACAGCCTAGTTAAATAAGCAGAGGTAAAATATTATAAAGTTAACTTTTGTTGTATTATTAAAATTTTCAGATTTTTAAGCAAAAGCAAATGCAAACGTCAAGCAAATGCAATCAACTTCTCAACACACAAAAAAAACAACCTTATTCTGACCCATAAAGGTTTGGTTCAAGTGCAATAGCTGCAGATTAACCCCGAAGGTTCTCACCTGTGAGGTGTGTTCGCGGCTTGCTCTCCACCAACGGCCCGGACTCAGTTTATATTTGGGGCTGTGCAGGAGCGCAGTGAGGGGCGTGTGAGGGCCGACACCTGGCCCGCGGCTCTTAAATATAGCCGGGCTACGCGTGCTATTGTGTCGAGCTAAGCCGGGTCTTTGGTCGCGTTTGGAGCGAGTCCCACATTCTGGATCCCACAAGATGTGTTGTGTTCTCTGCTTTTCACTCATCGTATTACATCTGTTTTCCTCTCTTCTTTTCTGTTTAAGAAAAGCACTTTTTGTTTAGATGTTTTGATGTTTTTTTTTAATGCAAAAACATTTGCTGAAATGACAAATCTCCCTTTTTTGAAATTTAATATGGATGTAATACTGCAGTGTAATATCAACATCTTACAGTAAACCATTGTAAAGCAAATAACAGAAAAAATCTGGGCACATAAAAAGCGGCTAAAATTAAAAGGATTGAAATGTAGTTGCGTGAAACATACAGTCTTTGCAATAGTGGAAGAATTAATTTGTTTCAGGTCAAATTCCTGCATTAAAAAGTACAAAAAGTAAAATCACTTTCATAGAATGACCCATTTTGTTACTGGATTATAATTATTGATGTATAAATGTTATCACTTTAAAGTTGCAGCTGATGAAAAGTGCTGTACTTTATTGATATACTGCTATAATGATATCATCAAGTAAAGTAAACTAGACTAGAGTAAATGTATACTGTATTATAAAAACTTTAAACTTAAGAACAATTGCTTTCAAGTTTCAAGTAAAGCCAAATGGGATTTAATTTCAATAGTTTCAAGTCATTATTTTGATTTGGCTTTGGTTCACAAAATATCACACTTGTTATCGTCATTCTGTTCATGATTATTTTATTTTATATATATTTATATATATTTGTGTATATCTTTATTTAAAAACAATCATGTATTGAGCCATACATCTCATTAATCATTGTTTATCAGTGACCAGTGGGTTGCAGGTAATTTATAACTGTAATTCCAACCGTATACACTAATAATGTGTCATATCTCATCACGTTGTTTTGTGAGTTTACTGCAGCACATTCCTCCCCCGTGATCCCGGATCAAAATACTTTCTGGATCTGCTGTTCAGGTCTCATGTGTCAAACAGTGTGATGAGCGCTAACAGGACATCCAGGACACCCCCCCCCCCCTACAAGTTTATACCAGCGGCTGGACCTCTGGGCTCTCCGCCGCTGCAGGCTCCGTGATCTCGGGGGAGCCAGCTGCAGTCCAGCTGCAGATTAGTGGAGCTTTACGGGGTTCAGCACATCGTCCGCCTCTGGCTCGCGGACTGAAATAGCAGCGGCGCTGCTCAGCATACAGATCTCATACTGTCACTGTTCAAAATAAGACTCTGGTTCCCATCCAAACAGTGACACAACCAACTTTTAAAGATTTCCTCTGACCAAACTTCTAACAGTGCACGTGTTCAAATACTTTTTACACGACTGGTGATCCCATTTCTTCTGCAGGATCACTTAAGGAACAGTGCAGAAGATTTGCATCATTTCTTTGGTGATGAAGAAAGAAATAAACACAACTTGGCAGTGATATTTCAGGTCTTTTACTTTGACAGGGCCTTTGCTGTTTTGTATCGTTTGGAGGGACTTTTCTAAGGAAACTTTGTATTTTTTTTAAATACCCCACATGTCTGTTGTGAAACGTTAATATGATCTCACACACACTGCATATGGCACTATTATGTCAAGCAATGATGAAACACAATAAAACATATATATTTCAAATATTTTTCAAATATTTTATTTTTTGAGAAGGCCAACACATTCCATTAAAAAACAATGATATGGTTTATTATGTTGAAATTGGGTTTTTATCTTCATCTAATTAGGATGCCTCCAGGCAAGTCCAACTGGTAGGAGGCCCCGGGGAAGACCCAGGACACGCTGGAGGGATTATATCTGGGAACGCCTCGGGATCCCCCAGAATGAGCTGGTAGATGTTGCGGGTGAGAGAGAAGCCTGGGTCAGCCTGCTGGACATGATGCCACCGCGACCCGACCCCGGATAAGTGGATGAAAATGGATGGATGGATGGGTTTTTATCTTATCAAAGTTTTTTTTGTCTAGGTCTTGGTCTAGGACAAATGTGAACTTATTGTCTCCGCTCCCAGGACTTATTCCTTATTATAAAATAATAATAATAATAATAATAGTGATAACTTTATTTATAAGGCACTTTTAAAAACAGAGTTTACAAAGTTGCTGCTTTGTCTGTCTTTTTACAGACAAAGGCAATAAAACAATATTAAGCTCAACAGTGAGACCCAACAAAGCGAGATAAACCAGTTCAATAGATGAAACAATAAAACCAATAGATACAATAAAGACAGTAAAGCCAGGACTGAAATAGGAAAAAGGACATTTAAGTATGTTGCTCTTTAATTCTTGGAATCAGATGCTCAATTTCCTGAATCTTAGCCTGATCTTAATACATTTAAAGGGATTTTATCTGATCCGTCACACATCTGGCTGCAGATGTGTGAAGGATCATATAAAATCCCTTATGATGATGACCTGTGAGGAATGTACATACACATGTTTTGATATTTTATGAATCTGTAACTGTAAATATGTTTGTGTTTTGTTTTTATGTCTTTCAACATTGTTGTCACGCTGCCTCTCTTGTCCAGGACACTCTTGAATTGTCTTGAATTTTTTAAAGCACAATGAGACTCTCTCCTTAATAAAGGTAAAAAAAAAAAAGAATGTTAAAGTTCATAAAGTTAAACTTATATGTATGTTTTTATTTGTTAGTTAAAAACTTAAAATTAACAAAATTAATCACATACAAAAATTCCTCCCATCTTCCATTTTATTATTATTATTAAAAAAAAGAAAAAGATATATAACGTTAAGTCTTGAAGGGAGAGTGACGTTCCTGGTTGCTGCAGCGACGCGTAAACTCTGGGGTTGCCTGGTAACCAAGCTAACCATTAGAATGACAGCATTAGCTCCGCAAACAAACAAATAAAAAGGACAATAAAAACAGAACCGGGATTTTATAAGAAGTTTAAACGAGTATCAGTGAACCGCCTCTCACCGGTGAACCGGGTCACCTGCTGGTTTCACTCTGACTCCGCGTTCTAAAGGATTTACAGCTCGTTTGAGGACTTTAGTCAGAAAGCTAACGAGCTAACCTAACTTTAGCCGACTGTCATGTCGGAGCAACGAGGAAACGAGGAGCAGGAGAGGAAAGAAGACGAGGAGGCAAACACAGTTGAGTCCACTTTGACCACAGGTGAGTCTGTTTTGTCTCGGTAAGACTCACTGGAGCCTGTGGTCCTTTGGAATTGTATTAAATTAATGTACAAACACACTTTTTTATACATTTAAATGTTCCAGTTTAACATTTCATTCAAATTTGAATAATCAGGCAGCAAATCTTCCTCAAAAGACCTAATTTGACGCTCTTTCTCAAAACATCGGTACAATTTCAAACATCTTAATTGTTTGATTAATGTGTTTATTAGGATATTAAAACGTCAATGTCTGCTATCCAAGTCTGCATTGTTTGTTGATGACAAGAGTCATTTTTGTATGAAGTCAGATGTGCCTTTGTGCTTTCAATCCATGTGATAGTTTTGTATGTTTAATTTAGCTACATATTTAAAGAGGAAAAATGTCCAATGTGCCTGGTCTACTATTATATACTATGTCATTAGATAGTATTAATTATGCATTCATTTAAAAGCAGGATTTAACTGCTGTAGTTGGTTGAGCTGGAGCTCATTTTAAATGATTAACTAACGATTATTTTCATTATGGATTCATCCGCATTGGATTTATTAACATTTTTACTAATATTTTAATATTATTCAAATGATTAAGAATATATTAATATTATTATGAATCTCCATCTTTGGGCATTGACATTAATGTATTCAACACATAAACCGGTGATTCACAAAGAGTTATATTACCAGTTAATAATGCTCATTTTAAATATATCCGGTCAGTGACGAAGATCACATGTCTTTCTTTATTGTAGAACATCATTATTTATGACAGAATATCCCGTCGTTAACCTAAAATACCATTTGAAACATCTTTTATTTTTAAAATCAGACTTAAATACAGGTACTTCTTCGTTATAGTCATCATGTCATACAATTGTTTCAATCTAAATATATTTAATAATTGATTCACAGCTTATTTTATTCAAACAAAATTAAGTCAAATGTAATTAATAAATAAACAACATATCTTGAATTCAACTCAATGTAATTCAGAACTGTACATAGTCTTTTTATTCCATAAAGGTTACTATTATTTGTGGAGTACATATTAATAAACACGAATCACAGTTTTTACAGTGTATCTTTCAGATGTGTCGGAGGCCGCTGAAGAAGCTGAAGCTCAGGCCGATCAGCACGATGACACCGAGCTGCTAAGAGAACCTCAGAAAACTGGAGATGTTGGAAACTCAACGGCGACAGGTAAGACTCAAAATCTAGTGTGGCTTTCACCTGCGGTTTCAATGTGTTTTTAACGTGATAATCTAAACCTTCTGGATTGAACAGACGTGCTGGAGACGGTGGACGAAGCTGAAACTCAGGCCGATCTGCTCAATGATGCCGAGCAGCTCAGAGAGCCTCAGAAAAGAGAAAATGTGGGAAACTCTACGGCGACAGGTGAGACTGATTAACAGATAAAATATATATTCGGGATTTAGACCATAAACAATCTCAGACGTCTTGAATCTGCAACAACTCATCACCAAAAGTAAAAATATTTAGTTTACCACATTTAGAACCGACAACATAATAGAATATATATGTTGGGTAAACATTGACAGTGATGGAGTTTCTCTTTGGTGGAAGTTTCAAGTCTCCATAGGAAAAACAATTACAGAAATTAGAATGCGTGGAAGTCAATAAATCAATCAGAAGAAAATAGAGTGTCTGCATGAAGTGAAGTACCAAAGATGTGCTGTTTCTGGGTAACCTGACACAGGATTCACACAACACCAGGATCAGGGCTTGAACCTCTCAATGCACCACATTCTAAAGCAGTGGACGCTCATGATCAATATCCAGAATGTGGAAAGAGTTGATGCTTTTTTTTATATATGTAATGAAAACGGAAAAATAGCTAAACTCGTAACATTTTAGTTCTAACTTAGTGATGAAGTTAAAACAGAAACAGAAACCCGCCTGTGACAGATTGTGTGTGCGTGTGGTTGCAGTGAAGGTGGTGCTGGTCCCAGGGAGTCATGTGATGACGGTGGCCTTCGCCATCGGCCTCAGCATCCAGCAGCTGAAGTGCCACCTCGCCGCTGAGCTCAGGGTTCCCGCCGAGGTGCTGCAGATCTCTCTGGACGGTACGTCAACAAACTACTGTTATATCACATTGTTGTAGACCAGGGGTTCCCATCGGTGGTGCTAATGAAACAAGAGGAGTGAGTCGTTTAGCGCATAACAAGGAAAAAACATCTGACGACAATCTTGTGCAGATTTCTGCATCTTCAATGTGAAGAACAAATAGATTGTTAGAAACAGGAGGAAAAAAAGACGACAAAAGCAACAGTGTTATATATATTTATTTTTTCCTAATTGAGTTTGAGAAAAAATACTGCAATGAAAAAACTGAAACTTGACTCATGTAGAGGCAATTGGAAGAAATGTGGCTGAAATAAATAAATTGTATAATTTATTACGTGTATCTCTCATTTAATGTGTTTGTCCCTTTAATGTGGCAGCTGGTAAAGGTTGAGCTAATTAAAATTACTTTATATACTCCTGGATTAATTAAACTAATTAATACATCATAATTTATTAGTTAATTTATATGTTGTATTAATAATCTGCAAAGTAAATAAAATCATCAAATAAATGTAGTACAGTAGAAAGTACTATATTTGCCAGTAAAAGAAACATATACTCAAGTAAAAACTTCAAAGCTGTAGTTAAGTGCAGTACTTGAGTTAATGGACTTGTGTTTTTCAGGCAGGGTGGTGGAGGAGCAGCGGAGTCTGATGGAGCTCGGCGTGCGGCCTCAAGGCTCCACCCGAATGGAGATGAGCTCCAACGACCCGGCCACCCACCCGCTCCGCCCGCTCTGTCCCCCGGAGCAGGACAACATGCCGGACGTCATCACCGTCCGAGTCCAGACAGGTGAATACACCTTTCAGCTCATATCTTATATTATCTTAGTAAATATTTGTTAAAGTTTGTGAGTTTTGATTTCTAATAATATTTGTGTGTTATAATGGTGGCTTGAATGTGCTGCTTAAATAATTCTCGATTTCATCAAAATAAAATGATATATACTTTGACTGTAGTATACAAATGTATTTAAAAATCAACATTGCATTTATTAATTTATTGAAATAGCTATTATAAATCGATGAATCGAGTTTTCATTTGCAATGATGCATTAATAAAATATATCTGTTTGTTAAAAGAATCCTTTCGTTATTAATTATTAATTCATCCATTCAATGTCAGTTGGGAATACATGTTTTTTTATCATACTTTTATATTTATGATTTCACCATTTAAATGCAAATATAATTGATCAAAAAAATAAACGTATTTATATAAACTTTGAATAAATTATTTACCATCATTCCAGATGCCCGATAATAAAAAATAATTATTTCCTGTAAATTGACTCCCTCTGATCTGCAGATGAGGGCGTGTTCCAGGAGGTGGTGGTGGAGATTGAGCGCCCCCCCCAGCAGAAGGCCTTCCTGGGCGGCTACAGACACCGGCTGACTGGGATGCAGTACCACCACGCCGCCGTACAGACCCGGCCCAAGAGGAGGCCCGACAGAGGAGCGTTGGTCTTCAGTCGTGACACACAGGTAAACAAATAAATAAATATGGAGCTTCACTACAAAGTGTCAGTTTTCAGGAAGTGATACATTATTTTTTTCTTCATAATTAAATACTGAATAAAAATAATAAAATAATATAAAATTATGATTTGAATGCTCAATATAAACACATTAAACCATACAGCTGTGTGTGTGTGTGTGTGGTGCATTTCAAGGTCCCTCATTACTGCTGAACGGTGTTCTCATTCAGGCATGAGACCGAACATGACTTCATGTAAAAATGAAACAATCTAATTCCAAAAGAGGAGCGTAACTGACGTGGGGTGCGTCAACAGCACAGTGACCTCTGACAGTGACCTTCCTGTACTGTAGCAAACAGCTGGAGCTGATGATCCTTTTTAAAGAACGTTCCTATCTTTAGTCCTAAAACATTAGGACATGTTCATTTTAATACATTCAAATCAGATTTTTTGTTTTTAAATACTTAGATACAAACATCAATATTATTTATTTTTTTGGGAATATTTATTAGTAGCGCATCTTTCCCACTACACAAATAAAACAAGCAGAAAGCCATGCTTGTCTGTTTTAAACTGGTTTTCCCGCCTTTTAAAGAACCTGCCTATTCACGCTAATGTTGGGAGAAGGTAAACAGATTGTCTCCCCGACATTCTCATATGCGCTATATTTGACATTTTCACAGTATTATTATTATCTTTACAATTGTAGAAAAGTGTACCCGTTCTGTCAAATGAGATTGTTTGACTCGCATCTGTCTCTCTGTGTCTTCGTCTCTGTCAGACAGCAGACCTGAAGTCTCAGATCCAGCAGTGTCCGGTCGACGTCTCCACCCAGATGACCGCGATCGGCTGCCACGTCTCCTGTGTGAACGACAAGCTGGTCGCTGCAAGTGGCTGCTACGTCACCGCCGACGAGCACCATGACACGAGGCTGAGAGCGGTGGGCGAACGCGTGGTTATAATGCATGAATTATTTTTATTAATGTTAATATAGAAGCGTGTATGTGGAACGTTTGTCCAAAAACCCAGGATTTAGTCAGCATTATTGCACGTCCGGTTCCTTTGTCTCGAAGTCAATGTGTTTTTGGTCAGATGCCTGAGATACGGTCTGTGGTTCACACAAGCTTATAAAATAAGTTTGTAAAAAAACAAAACTAAAAAAGTAAAAAGTAAACGTCATCATGACAAACACTAGTCTGCCTTTATTTCAGTGGTGGTCACGGCATTGTTAATTTCATTCATGAAAGTGCTAATTTCTAAACCCCGTAGATTTGAAACATCTACCTATATCTGGAACAAAGTTTTGTACAGATGGACAGACTTTTTTGCCAATATTTCCTACTAGAGCGAGAGTAAACAAAGTAAATTAAACAAATATTGTAATAAAATAAAAGTTTGACATTCTCTCATCCCCACCCAGGTGATCCGTCTGCAGTCATTTGCTCGGTGCTGGCTGGCCCGGCAGGAGGTGGACCGGGTACGGAGTGACCGGGACCGGCGGCTGGCCTGGCTGGAGCTGCAGGAGAGGAGGAGAACGGAGGAGAAGGAGGAGCAGCTGAGAGACCGCCGCCGCCGCTGGATGAACCCGCACAGGAGGGAGGACTTCAACCTGATCTACCATGCTCTAGAGAGTAGGCTGAGGCAGTGTGTGTGTGTGTGTGTGTGTCTGTGTGTGTGTGTCTATGTGTGTGTGTGTGTGTGTGTGTGTGTGTGTTAGGAGGTCTCACTCTGTCGTAAAGCCAGCTAACTGTGAGTGTGTTTTCAGAGTGGAGGCGTGTGGAAGAGCAGCAAATCAACTCGTCCCTGCGAGGAGCTGAGAGGAAGGCCGCTCTCTGCTCGCTGTTGGAGCAAGAGACCCAGCTCATTGCCAACATCGGACGCCATCGCATTGCCGCCGGGAATGACAACTACGAACAAAGTGTCAGGAGTTTCCTTGACAAGGTCAGAGGTCACTGCTCACACACCAGAACAATTTGTATGTTGGATGAGATATGCACTTTTACATAGCCTCTGTGTTGGATTGTGGGTAACTATTTTCCACTGATAATGTCAGGAGACAACAACATTAACAATTAAAATATCAAATGTCAGAGTTTAGTATTGCTAGTAGTATTGTAGTCAGAGAGGGAAGAAGAAGTAGTATGTGTATGTGGTAATGTTAGTTGCAGTAGGAATAGTAGTAGTAGTAGTAGTAGTAGTAGTAGTAGTAATATGGTAGTATGGAAGAGGAGAAGTATGAAGAGTAGCAGTAATGGATGTTTTGGTGGTAGTAGTAGCGTGAGTAGTTTAGGGTAGTAGTAGTAGTAGTTCCGTAATATTAGTAGTACTAGTAATAGTAGTAGTAGCAGTCATAGTAGTAGTACTAGTAGTCGTCGTCATAGTAGCACTTACATTAATAGTAACAACAGCAGTATTTTTAGCAGTAGTATCAGCAGTAGTACTAACAGTGTGATGGTGTGTTTCAGTCTGCGGCTCCTCGTCAGTGGCGAGCGGCGGATGGTCGGCTGATCGAGATGGACTGTGAACACACCATCAGAGCCAAAGAGCTGAGAGATCTGTACAACGACATCAGCCGGTCCACTCTCAGCCAGGAGGAGAGACTCCACACCCTCCTGACAGTCAAACACACAGTCAAGGTACACTCCCCCCCCCCCTTCCCCTATACACACACACATGCCGTACAGTCCATAAAATTAAAAACAATTGCAAAACTTGTAGAAATAGAAAATATGACACCAATAGTGTTGACCATACCCTTCAAAATAAAGGTCTCTGCCACACACTGGATGTATAATACCATGTTTGTACGTCACAATACTTGATCATTTGTGAATTTGTGAAGTGTGTCTGTTATTGTTGGACGCACAGTTGTTTTTATCCTCACTGAACAGGAGCATGCGAGTCAGCTGACCGGGGACGTCATGGATTTGATTGACAGGGAGGTGGACCTGATGACTCGGGGGGTTAAGGCTGCCAGTCTGGAAGGGCTGAGGAAGAGGATCTCTACTCTGTTCCTCCAGTACATCAAGACACCAGCGTTTAACCCCGAGGTGGCCAAGCTGCTGAAGGTGAGCTGAGAGCCCTGCTAAGATAACGCTTGACACCATTTTAGCGATAAAATGCTCCTAAATTTCTCCATGTAATCTCAAAACCCGCCCCAGGTTCCCCAGAATCCCTCTCAGCTGAAGAACGACATGTTCCTCTGCCGCGGCTGTCGTCGCTACCTGCTCTCCTCCGACTTCAGCCCGTCCGCCAGCACACGTCTGAGCGGTCGGTGCCGCGACTGCACCGTCCTCGACAACATAGCGAGACCCCGGGACGACTTCTCCCGCTACGAGAGCATCCTGAAGAGGCTGAGAGCTGACGAGCAGCTGCTCAACGGGGAGGCCAAGATTCCCTTCCTGTTGCAGGTTGACTCGCTTTCACTTCTTGTGTTTGTCAGTTTGGATTGATCCCGCTCTCCTTTGCTGGGATTCCTTCTGGTTCCTTACGTGTGTGTGTGTGCATTTGTCCTCTCAGGTGGAGGATTTGCGGTACCTGATTGAGGTGGTCTGGGCGTCCAGCTCGGCCCTCCAAGCCAGCACCGACCTCTACAACCTGGTGTTCCTCCGCTGGGAGCGTCAAACGGACTGGAGCCCCTGGAACTGCATCCTGCTGTCCAAGGAAGAGACTTCAGGTCACCTGGAGGTGGAAGACGTCCACAAGGTCAACACACACACACAGATGTCTGACAAACAACGTTAGCTTAGCTTAGCTACACTTATTTTATCTTATCTTATTTTAGCTTAGCTTGGTTTAATTTAGTTAAGATAAATTTAGTTAAGATAAATTTAGTTAATTGCCAAATCCGGATTAGCCTTTAAAAATATACTCTCTGATTTTCTTGTATCTCCCAATAAAATAAAATAAAAAACATTGAGGAACCCATGAACTTTTACCTGCATTTGTATAATGTTTTTACAGGACAACTTTTTTATTTATTTTTAAAACGCTTTTTTATTATTATTATTTTATTATTTATTTATCTTTAGTATTCCTCAAATGGAAACACAGGAAAAGTTTCTGAAATGGTTAAATTCAAATTTCAAATTAGCCTCAGAGAGCTTTACAATCTGTACACATACGACATCCCTGTTCTGGGACCTCAGTTTCTGCTCTCACGTTTTTAAATATTTTAACTTGAAACGCCTGATGACAAAAGAAGAACAGAATCAACTTTGTGTCTTCCTCATTTGGAGCAATTCTGTTTTAATACAACTTGGTTCAGTTCTGTCCTTTTTAAAAGAAGAATCTGTTAAAATAGCTTGCTTCATGGCCGTGGCTTTGTGCACTGAGCCCTTCACCAAACAAACCATGGTTCTGGTTAGTCTTCAAAAGGAAAGATCAAATATTTAGCCCCCCACGTTGGCTCTTTGTTTATTCTTCAGTAAAATAAAGCATCTTTAAAGTTCAGACTCTTGAAACTGTTCCATAAAAATCTCCCGTCTGTGTGTTCAGGCGTACGAGGCCACTTTCATCCGCAGAATCGAACACAAACACATGCTGGCTCGGCGCCACTTCAGCCAGATCCCCGTCATGGCCAAGCACCTGGACCCTCGGCCGTCTATGGCGACAGGCCAGCGCACCATCGATGCTCCGCCGGCCTCGGCTCGTTAAGAAACACACTGCAGGGGCTACTGTTTCCTCCCTCGCTCACGGGTCACTCTTCAATATTCATTGTGTTTGTACTGTGTACTGAACTGGATCATCAAGCCAAATCTTGATGTTGCAGTTTCCACTAGCTGCCAAAAGAGGTCAATAAAGATCACTACAATGTGCTATACATTTTTTATACATAAAAAGAAAAACCTTTAGTTATTATTTGTATTACCCCCCCACCCCCATTTTTTTTCTTTCTGAGCTTTGTTATTGTACACCTTTCCTAACATTTAGTTTTTCATGGGATTAAGTAAGTACACAATCCAATTTATTCCTTTCAAAAGAACCAGACTATCATCCTAGTCCTGTTTGGAAAGAAGTATCTGCTTCTGGTAAATACGCTATTCAGCAAAAATAGTTCTTCCCGTTTGACTAAAAGTACTCTCCAAATGCAGGAAACTGGGTTT
This sequence comes from Cottus gobio, assembly GCA_023566465.1. NCBI lineage: Eukaryota > Metazoa > Chordata > Actinopteri > Perciformes > Cottidae > Cottus > Cottus gobio. The sequence goes on along the minus strand of CM042225.1, from coordinate 23,290,353 downwards.
GCAAGCACTGGGTGTCCCACACTAGTTTCAAACGTTTCTGGGAAGTGTGATCACATGAGGGTCAGCGTGTTTGGCTTTAGTGATGTGTGCCATCATGCAACGGGAGCTTTTTAGAGAAGTGCCGGCTCCGAAGTTTCCTCTTTCCTGACGTGGACAGACGTTTCCGGGATCCAGGCCACAGTTGGTTACGACTTGCGGTCGGTAGAATCCAGGGCCCCACTCTCACAGTTTAGGCTAATGAGTGCGCACCCCCCCCCCAACCCCCCGAATCCCCACACACACACACATCTACGGCTATTGTGTTGTGACCTGACCTTCACATACAGCTGTACAATAGCACACTGTTCTGACATTCTTATTCAAACACTAGTCCCCATGGTTTCCTTTCAAACTCAATTCAGTCGCCTTTATTATGAAAACAAGAGAACATTGTATTTTATATATGCAATTCTTTACGGCGATGACACAAACAGACCCTATAACTAGGCAGTAAATACGTCAAAACGAATGTAGAATAAATTCTTTTTTTTCTTCTCTCCCTCTTGACATATCTTACACAAGAATCGCAGACAGGCCCCGCCCATTTCATACAGTCTGGTAGTACAATATTTATTTTTCAGTTCAAGTGTTACATGTTGAGCAACAAACATACAGTTGTCTTGCAGACACAAATGTAATGCAGAGATAAAGAGTTAAGACGAGCCCAATGAAGCATTGAACACTAAAGAACTGGCCACACACACACACACACACACACACACACACACACACACACACACACACACACACACACACACACACACACACACACACACACACACACACACACACACACACACACACACACACACACACACACACACACACACACACACACACACACACACACACACACACACACACACACACACACACACACACACACACACACACACACACACACACACACACACACACACACACACGATGCTAGACAGTGAGACACTGCGGTGCGGAGGTTGGTGAGGAATTAAAACACACACACCTTCCAAAGGGAGCAGTCTGACCGCATGCCAATACGAACCGCAGCGTAAATCACTGAAAGGAAAAGAAACAGAAACAAAAGGTCCAAGCGGACAGAAACCTTAATGAAACGATTAATTTACCTGTTGGAATGCAGAGAAACAGACACATTTTTTTTCTCTCACACACACACGCACTGTTCTCACGAACCTGCATTCAGAGGGCCAGATAAAAGAGTAGTCTCTGAGAGGTCTGATGGCAGGGGGGCGGGGGGCCAGGGTTGAATGATCGCCTATCTGCAGAATTAGCCATCGATATATGGGACAATATGACAAGGATGCTTTATTTGTTTTTGGTAGTGCGGCTATACTATGTACAGTACAAATGTGGGCAACTTCATCTTGTTCTTCGCGGAGATGTGGGAGCCACGTCGTGCCCCTGTCCTGGGTCGAGTTTGAAGGGGGATGGCAGGCCACGCTCGATGGGCCTGCAGAGTGAGAGGGCACGGGGGAGGGGGATTAAGTAGAAGTGGTTTCATCTCTCAGCAGCATCCTCCTGACGAGGGCTTGACACTGGTGCCGGGGGTCAGCTTCACGTTGGGCTTCTCCCCTCCTCCGGCCGTGGCCCCGGGGCCCATCCTCTTCTTGATCTCAGCAGCCATGGTCATGAAGGCCTGCTCCACGTTGGTGGCGTTCTTGGCGCTGGTTTCTAAAAAGGGGATGGCCAGAGAATCTGCGAACTCCTGGAAACAATGGAGGACAGAGCAATGGCAGTTTAGGCATCTTTTTTATATTGTCTTCCCCCAGTTGTGAAGTTCTTTACTTCTTTTTAGAAAATGCCTTATTGTTTTAGTGAAAAGCAAAAATACTATGAAATGGTGGACTTCTTTTTGTCACATGTGCCATTTTGGCTTCGATGAACACGACATGGGGAAAAAGGGACGTTAAATGTGAACCCTGTCACATAACGGCAGAGTAGCGTTTGCCTATTCCAACCAGAACCAACGCATTTCTAGTTGTTTTTTTTAACCCGCCAGATACAGTATAGGGCAGGCAATAGACTACTTAGTGTACATTTTTTCCCCGGTTCAACATCTTTTGTTTTTGTCGAGTTTTAATTAAGTGTTGTTTTTTTTTTTTTACATGTGGCAGGCTGGTTGTGCGGTTGGCAATAGAGAGGGAATGTGTCATATGAGCTCCTCTTTGTTTAGCAGCAGCTGAGGTTATAGCCCTTCAGTTAGCTACAACCTCTCCCTGTGCTTTCTTTTAAAAATATACATCCCACTGACAAAAAGACATCAGAAAGGTGTTACTTATATTTTCATATAAATATTTTTTGGCAATAATAGGGAGGTTTTAGGGGAAACCTCTTTTAGGCTAACTAATAAGTTGTCTTTGAACTATCTACTACGTGTTAATTCAATGACAGCGACTCCGTTACCAGCAGAACAAAAACAGTTGGGAGCATTTAAAGTATCTGTACAGCAGCTAGGAGTGAATACCCAGGTGGCCTTACCTTTGCTGTTGTGTAATCCACCACCTTCTTTGTCGTCAGGTCGCACTTGTTCCCAACCAAAAGCTTGTTGACATTTTCACTGGCATAGCGGTCGATCTCCTGTAGCCACTGTTTGACGTTGTTGAAGGACTCCTGATACAGGGGGAGGAGTACAGTACTGTAATACATCTTCTTACTTAGAATTTTTAAGCTAGTAGCTCCGGGCAATGCTAATCTTATTTTATTTCAGCAACATGGTTCCAGGGGGGAAACTCCTCAAGTTCCACCACCACTTATGAAACCATCTCTTTATTGTTTAAAAAAAAAAAAAAAAATAACTTCTTCCCACTGTGTCAGAGCATCAGCGGAGTTTTGGCACAGAGTGAGCTGCAGGAGCTAACACAAGGCTGCCTTTGTGCACCATGTTCAGCCAACATTGGGAGAAAACCTTGTAGTGAAGTCAGACAGGTTCTAGACCAGGGGTGTCCAAACTGCGGCCCGCGGGTCAGTTTTTATTGGCCCGCAGCAAATCCTAGAGTCTAGACCAAGGGTGGGCAAACTACGGCCCGTTGGGCGTTTTTCCGAAGCACGATGACGGCAAAAGACCAGCATCGATGTTTCTTAACTCAAGTCGGGAACGGAGAAGCGTTACAGCGGTCTTTACGTGCCGTGCTTTCTGCAGCGCTTCAGGCTGCGAGTCCAGCTGCTGCTGTCTGCGCTGCTCACCTCCACCCCTCCCCCACAGGCCAGCGCGCCACGGAGACATGGTCCGTTTTATACGGCATAACGAACGCACATCAGACCCACGGGACTGCGCCGCCCTGCGCGCTCATGTGACATATAAGGCTCTGCCTGCCAGCCTCCTGCCAGCTTCCTGCATGGAGCCCCTCTGCAACAGGTCTCTTGTGTCCAGAGAGCAAAAACAAATTCGAAAAATGTAGTTTATCACGCAGGACAGCGACTCGACGTGTATAACTAATTGACGAAGACTTAGCCAGCAAGTTAAACAAAAAAGCTGAGTCATTTAAGTTATATTCGTTAGTAAGTAATGTAAGTTCTCTTTACTTTTTAGTTATTGGCTTTTATTTATAATGTATATTGGTTCACACAAACACTCTATCCATCTGATACTGGCCCGGCCCGTCTGTCAAATTTTAAAAGTCAATGTGGCCCCTGAGCCAAAAAGTTTGCCCACCCCTGTTCTAGACACTTCCTGCTGCACCAACCAGAAACCTTTCAAGTGCAAGTAAACATTTTCATTGGTTGCACCAGTGTGCCTGACATTTAACAGGTCCATCTCAATCCGTGTGTACATCATTTTTTTTCTCCCCACCTGCACAACGTAAAGCCATTTAGACGAGCACTCAAAAAATGAGTCATACAGTAAGAAATCCATATAGGAAGAAGGACCTATTTCCCCTCATCACAGAGCAGAAAAGCAACCTCTACCTGTGCATACAACAAGCAGACTCATATTTTGGGCAAGTGTTAAAATATCCAGCCATGGGTTCAAGGGAGACCCCAGCAAAATGAGGAATGATCCATCCCTCTGTAGAAAATGGTGTGGTGTTGCACTGACCTGGTCTGTGACATCGTACACTACGATGATACCATGAGCACCTCTGTAGTAGCTGGATGTGATTGTACGAAACCTCTCCTGACCCGCTGTATCCCACTGTCAAAGGAAAAAGATGAATGCTGTTGATGACTGGCTTTGACAGACGGCTGTGACAAAAACACAGACTTTTTTTTTTAACCACTTTTTTCCCTATCACAAACACAAAGTATAAGTATATAATACTTTTATTTAACAAAACAAAAGGATATTGATAGTCTATATCTTCATTTTTGTCAACAAATACACTGTAGTTTATTATTACTCAATACCTCATACACAGTCCTGCTGCCACAAATAATCACTAATGCACCAAATGTGGAATAATCTACAGCAGAAAATAGTCCAACAAACGCATGATTTCCACTTTTAGACACTACAGTGATCAGCTGTTTCAAGAAAATTAGCTCTTATATATCTATATATTTTCTTCAGTAAGGACCATTGACCATGAATGGAATTGTTTACAACAAGAAAAAATTCCCTTTAATGTTGCCAGTTGTACAGATGTCTCCGGAGACAAATAAAACTAAATAACTCCTCCCGTCCTGAAAAACAGACTTTCTGAGTGAGCCAGGATTACTGAAGGACCCCGGTATGAAGTTGAAGCAGTAGGTTACTTACAATTTGTAGTTTAATGGTCTTTCCATCTAGTTCTATAGTTCGTATTTTGAAGTCCACGCCAATAGTGCTAATGTAACTTTCTGTGTATGTGTCATCCTGCGGAGAGAAACAGTCCGTTAGTTGGCTCACACATCCTGTTCACTTCCTTCCTGCTTCACTACTTACACAAACATACACACCATCAGCCACTACGCTGCACATGTCTCAGTGAATGAATGAGTAACAGCAGGTTGACTGCTTGAGTTTGCACATGTGAACATTGCATCATGTTTGGTATAACTTAGTTTATTGTTGAGTTAATTAGAAACCCAGTGAAGATAGCTATGATTTACTTTTGTCCAGCCTCCAAAAGACTGAATGAAATCACTGTGTAGTTAAAGCTTAAAAAAAAAAAAAAGGTGAAAATGAAGTTCATATAAACAGTGTTTGTATTGTTTTATGACACTTACTGCAAATCGGAGAAGAAGGCAAGACTTTCCAACACCAGAATCGCCAATCAGGAGCAGCTTGAATAAATAGTCACTGTCAGGGAAAGGTAAAGAAAAATACATCTAGTTAAGGGATCTCCAGAAATAGTAGTGTGTCGCTTATCAAGGTTTATGTTGTACACATGCTTTGAATATTCTAGATTGCGTAATGTGACTCAATGCAACCTCCATTAGAAATGTTAGCCGCTAGCCCCGGTATTTAACCAAGCAGGACTGTGCTGCCCACCGGCAGAGCCTGCCATTTACAACAAGGATTTAAATAGAAATTGGCAACTAAAAAGCTGATAGCCTATTTATTTTTTACTGTATATTGGCCGATATTGATCGGCAGCTGATTGAACATCTTTAGCGGCAAGCTTAGAAGGATAAAACACAACAGCAACGGGCGAAGTAAAACACGGCACGCGGCAAGTTCACAACGAACAGGTTTGAGTGAACCGCAATGCGGACTGTACTAAGACAGCCGTGGGAGGAATTACAAATTCTTAGAGGAATCTAAGAATTCTGTGGAGGAGTTAAGAATTCATAGAGGAATCCAAGAATTCTGTGGAGGAATTAAGAATCTAAGAATTCTAAGAGTGTGGTTAGTTTTAAAGGAGGTCTGAATTCCTTTGGTGATCACATAGTTTAAAAAAAAAAAAAAAAGAAGCCTACCAATCGCTCTCTGCTCATTTGGGGGGTCCAAGTGTGAAAACACCCTTAGTTTGCCGATTATTTCAAGATTGTTATAAAACCTTCCGACAATGATCATTGTCATCAGCACAAAGGTGACTCTGCCAAGCTCAGACCGAGCGGTTGCTTTGTAATGAGTTACCAGTCTTATAGGCTCAATCTTCACTCATTTTAAGATTGGAGCGAAGGGGGTTTTAGTCCCTAGAGTTATGCAGTCCACTGTGGGATGCTCAGTTTCCATTATCAACGAGCACTGTTGAAGCAGAGAGCAACATGCATTCTAAGGGTAGGGCATTGCCCAGTGACCCACCTTACCACTTTCATGCAGCAAGGCGGGTCTAAACCGCCTGCAGCCAATATACAAGTCTAAACTACATCCTGCATCTCTTGTCATTACACCCAAATAAAATGAGGCAATATAATGATCATCTTTCACTTCCCCAATACACACAAAGCAATATTGGGAGCAGGCAGCTATAAACCTCTTTGTCGACAACCTGCTGTTTTCCAGCCTCTTTGTTTCTTACTTTTTCTTGTTTCTTACTTACGCTCCTATAGCTGAAAACATGCTACCACCGCAGCTCGCCATATGACCCCTTGCACCAATAGAAAGCTCTACAACTCTACGGCTTCCGATTGGCTCAAGCTCTGCAGCACTTTTAACATTGTAATCCAACTACTTTTACAAAATTAAACGGTCCGAGTACTTCTTTCAGCTCTGCATTTGCTTTAAATCAAGCATGGACACAGACTGATACAACTTAATTTCTCAACTAAAGAGCTAATCTCTTGATTGGCCAGGGAACAAGTCGAGCTGCCACGGGAATAGAGAAGAAGAGCTGGTACAGGAGCCATAACGTAATAGCCGGAAGCGAGAAAGATTTTTTTTTTTTTTTTTTTTAAGGGTGGCGAAGCAGAAAATAGGATAATAGGAATGGTGTGAATTGTTGAGGGCTGGTGTGGCTGTTTAGAGCACCGGTGTGCACCCTGCCGTGGTGTATTTTGGTTTTAAGAATCCGAAGCAGGGCTTCAGCGCCTGTTTTTTGTTTAAATACAAATATATATATTGTAACGGACTGAGTCACATGTAATGCTTTACGTGTTATTGTGTTTACAAAGAGAAGTTGTTCAAGACAAGAATGTATAAGTTATTGCAATTCCTGGGTTCAGGAGGTCAGTGAAGGTCTTATGGGCTGGGTGGCTGTGGGGCCTGTCAATCATTGTACCTATGAGGGTGGGTGGGACACATGGGCGTGATTGGAGAGCGAGTGAGGTGGGATGTTGTTGAAGGTGTGTAGCTGCGCTGTGTGAGTTAGTCTATGTCTGGGAGCGGAGTGTGAAGCATGTTCAGAAGTTTCCACAGTTTGACTGTTGTTTTGGTGTAGGCTACGGCAAAAGCACACTATAAAGCAAGACCACGTCTCGTAGCTTTCCTGACCCAGGGCCAATATATATATATATATATATATATATATATATATATATATATATATATATATATATATATATATATATTCTTTTCTTTCATTATTTATTATTCATAATTATTCCCCCACCCTAATATTTCAAGTTTAGTCATGATGACTATATTACGCATTGAAAAGGGTTGAAATTACAAGTTACGATGTTCTACTGGGATTGAATGTTTTTTACAATTCAATAGCTAAATAAAGACACATGTTGCAATTCATCTCATTATAATTGTAACACTTGTAAAGTCAGTTTATACATTTATACTGTATCCAATGTTGTGACAGTGAACAATACAGAATATAAGGAACCTACTCCTAATGCATCCACTTGAATGGACAGATCCAAAATAAAGAAAGAACTAAAGAAACGGTCCACGATTGCCTGTCAGTTGAACTGGAAGTGTTGTATTCGACATACTGATCATTTGCCCAAAACATCCTCCTCTTAATTTTGACAGTGACTCTTGCTGAGTAAAAAGAAGATCATGGACCTCGCCTAGGACTATGTATGCTACGCCAAGCAGGTGAATCATTAATGCAAGATAGGGAATAGGGATTGAATAACACAATTTAGAGTACTACTCATCAATATAAAAACCCTGTAGCCCCTATTATATTGTAATGTCAAAGTAATAGCTTGTCAAACAAAGTCAAACTGTACTCCAAAAAATGTTTCCCATGTCAACATCTGTGAATGCAAAACCAAAGACGGGTGAAATTGCTCAATGCTGCGGTGTTGAAATCGAGTTTTTGTCCGGTAGCATGTGACCTACACATGACTGAGAGGCTGCTCAGCACCAGACCATATGACCGAAAACTGAGTCATGCCCAACACCAGGTCATTTATTAGCGTAGAACCAATGACTGTACTTGGACCGTAAACAGATTAATACTGCTGCGGTATGTTCCCAGCAAAGAAACAAGTGGGCTATCACAAAGACCTACGCAGACTAAATTATAACCATTTAGAGCAGGATAAAAACATGTTTAACGGAACCCTCGTTGTCGAGGCTTTTTTTCCATGAAGATTCAATTAGCTGCGTCTAGCTAGCTAGTGTCGCTAATACATGTGTAACGTAAACATTACAAAGTGACAATGACACAAAACGGCAAACCAATGATATGAAATGAAAACAACTATTAAGGCCAAGATAGAGGCTCACATTACAGGTAAAGTAAGGCGCCTTTGTCCTGTAACGTTACGTTACACCGTGAAACGCAGCGAACAGAAACCAACCACTTAGGCTACGGCCGCTGGCTCAATAGCTGCCTTATAATGAGAATAAGCATGTACGAAAGCATTTGTTGTTTTGTTTGCAATACATGTCAACTGAAAAGTGTTTAACGCCAACTTTCAACCGATATCACAGGGGAAATGTCACGGTCTCAGGCAGGCAGCTAGGCACAGGTGGACGTGAGGGCGAATATCACCTGGTGTTAGTCGCTAACTTAGTTCCACTGCTAATTTCAAGTTATGTGTGCTAACTTACTTGTTAGCGCATAGCTCCCCTTAGCTAGCTGGCCAATACGTAACGCAGCAGCTCTTGAGTACGATACTTACTATTCGGGATTCATCGTTGACTCGTTGTATAGTCTATCCGCTCTCGTCAAACGTCTCCTTTTCCCCTGTCTGTAGATGAGCAGCGGTGTTCAGATGTGTAAACGGAAGCGCTGGCTAGCTCACACTGCTCCTAAAAACCACGACCGGCTACTTGTTTGTTGGTGAAAAAAAAATCCAAAATGGCTGCAACTCCAACCAGGAAACGGCTATCATTAGCCAGCTGGTCAGCCAAGTCAAGAATAACGCAAAACAAATATGTAGCCTGCTTTAACGGGTCTATTCAAGTCAAACTGTTCTACAGCCGCAGACCTAGCTACAACAAATACACAGGTTATATCTGTAGTTATCTAGCTAACCGGCTCCCTTATCTCTCTCTCTCGCTCTCTTTCTGACTGTGTCGTTACCGCAACAGCGAACTGTCAAGCCTTGGGAAGGATTACGTCATTTAGTGAAACGTGGCAAAGAGGAGTCAGTGCCCCGTGTCAAACTGCATATTACGCACAACTTCCGGTGAAATACTTCAACATAAACCTCGACGAGGTGTATTTTGGACAATTCTCTTATGCTGGAAAACCAAAACTCACGTATTATTTCTGGTCACATCCCAGTTGCGTTTAACCACCTTGACACACCAACTTTCTTTAGTTTACCACAGTTCAACTTTACACTTTGGTTACCTAATGACCCATGCCGGGAATTTTTTATTGGTCTTTTAGTCGCCAGCATTATTTATTAGTGACAATAAAAAACATAATGTCATGTAATCGCACACACGCTCCCAGTCATTCCAGAAACGTCGGTTCCAATTCACGTGTGTGTCATGAGTCATGGTTGTGACATCACAGGTTTTGTTGTTTTAGGACTGAGGTGTGAACAGGAATACAGGTAGCTCAGGTCTGCAGGGTGTACAGGTGCTGACATTTTGAGTCAGTAAAAATATGTTTTTGCAGCAATAACACATGTAAGGAGTTCTGTATTACATTGTAGAACTCAGTTAAATTCACAAATTTACAACTTTAACAATCTTTGTTGTTAAAATGAGATTACATCTGACGATGAGCGCAATATGACTTGTTTAGGACTCAAAGCTCAAAGTTTATGTCTTACTTTGGGACTTGAGTGCCCAGACTTGATACTTACTTGACTTGCAAAACAATAACTTGGTTCAACTCTGTGTCCCTAGTCTGCTCCACGTCTTCCTGTCTGTGGGGGCCACAAGCCTCCATCCCTAACATCCCCAAAACCAAAATTCCATCTGGAAACTCAAGCAGCCGCTTTCCCTCATAATTGGAATCAATCCAAAACGGAGTCACCAAAGTCTTTGAAATCGTAAGCTAGTTTGACCTGATTGGCCTGTCAGTTCAGCAACCTTTCCGGTTTCCTCTAAATGTCCACAGATAAAACACAGTACAGCAAATGCACAAATCACGATTTTAAAAACACTGCACACACTTAATTTAATTACATTTTTTTTTTTTTACATTTCATTTCATTTAGCTGACGCTTTTATCCAAAGCAACTTACATGCTATACAGTAGACCGTAGACACAGCAACGGTTAGCAATTAGGGTTAAGTGTCTTGCTCAAGGACACAACGACATGGACCGGCTGAGCCGGGGTTTGAACCTACAACCCTCTGATTGAAAGTCAGACTTGCTAACCACTGAGCCACAGCCGCCCCTAATTACTTTGATAGAAATACAGTATAGAGAAAACTAAGAACGCTTGGGGTTTTCTAAAGGCTTTTATTATTTAGTGGATAAGTTCCCCCAAATGAGCAAAAACCCAACCAGATATATCCAACCATGACAGTGACAGGAAGGAAGAAATCACACGGTGGATCTTTTTTCAATGCTGTGGGAACCACAGACTAACTTCCAATCATCTCCATTGTTTTGTGGTGGAGGCAAAGATGTAAGAGACAGTTCTAGCCCAAGGGTGAGCTGAGCCTTAAACATATTTGTTAACATTATAACACATTACATTGGAATGAGCGAAAACGGATCAAAAGGATGTGTGTTATGTTACACAGGTGGAAGGTCACATGTCCTGTTAAACCAGTTGATAAGAAAACATTAGAAAGTCATTGATACCTGATAGAGATCAGACGGACTGGAGTGTATGCAGGCACAGAGCTGTTCATGTCCTCAAATATTGATTGTCTGGGTTCACAGAAATGGGCCACCAGCTTTTGAAAAAGCTGTTAGAAAGTGTTATGATGAATGATACATTGATAGATGTTGAATCCAATTTGTTAATTATTAATTCCATGTTCTTATTTTAACTTGTAAAGCTACTTCGGGGAACTTTCATTTTGTGTTGATTTTGGCAGTCCCTGTGGACAGAAAAGGTAGTGTTTCCGAGCACCAGATTCCCTTTGTAAAACCTCTCATTTTACTGCAGCAGAGTCCTGGTTATCACGTGCCTCCCTTCTCTCTCGGGCCCAGCAACGCTCTGCTCCTGGCCCGAGAAGCCGTTGCTGCCAGGGCTTCTCACTGCAGTTCGAAGATGGCAGCAAAGCCGGATTTGGGTCAGTTTACGATGGGCTGGTCGCTACCGTAGGACTTGCTGGAGTCTGAGATGAAGGAGTTTCTGGTGAAGCTGCATGATTTTGCATGATCATGTGCTGAAGCATTAAATATTATTGAAAATATGAAAGATAGATTCAGTTTGTGAGTAGTCGCACACTCGTAGCCACAATGCACAGAGGATTTAATGGTTTCCCAACATTGGTAAACCATTAAATCATGAGTTTGCGCCTGGTGGCTTCGAGTGTGCGACTACTCTCCTTTACGACTAATAGATATCACCATGAAACCTCCCCAGTTGATAACTTACATTAAGACAAATAATTTTTCTGGATTACAAGTTATGTGAAAACGTGTTTATTTCCAGAACAGATATCTGAACATTGGATAAAGCTTGGTTAAAAAAAAATTATACTGTTCTACTTTGTAAAAACCTTTGACTACCATGTCATCAGAGTGTTTGGGAGATCTGTTTCTATCACCCTGTAAATCAGAAAATATTGTTAACAGCCATAAAATAAATAAAATCCAAATAAATTCTCACCATGTTTTTAGGAATAGAATATTCTGTAAATTAGGCTACAAAAATGTACAAACAAAAACCTTCAGAATATAGATAGGAATTAAACTTTTTGGTACCAAAACTTATTTTTCTCTTTGATAGTGCTTATTGTTAGGGCTGGCTCAGGTCGGCCCTCTTCTCTCTTGTTGATTCTGTACACATGACATCTATTGCTTCTGTTCATCCGGGGAGAGGGATCCTCCTCTGTTGCTCTCCTGAAGGTTTCTTCCCTTTTTTCCCTGTAAAAGGGTTTTCACTATTTTTTGGAGTGAGAGTTTTTCTTGATTTGATGTGAGGTCCTGGGACAGGGATGTCGTATGTGTACAGATTGTGAAGTTCTCAGAGCTCTTTGTATTTGTGATTTTGGGCTATAAAAAATACTGAATTGAATTGAAGTGGAGACTTGAGGATGTAAAATAACAGACATTTTTGAAGTGGCATTATCAAATGGTATCTTTGGGTTAATTTAGGATAAATATTAAGATCAAATAGATAAAGTAGTAAAATAAACACCCATATTTTCACTAGTCAGAAAGAAGACATGTTAAAAATTTACCAGAGCAAGAAAAAAAAAGTGTTTTTCCTGTGTACATTAGAAGTGACATAATCAGTAATCAGATCAATACAATTGTGACTGTATTCATGAGTAAAAAAAAAGCATGATGGAAGATTTTCTATGCATCATTATTCACTGTGATCGGTTCAGTTTAGACACTAAACGGTTTTCCTCCTGATTTCTCGTTGTAATGGAGAGCAAGAATCAAGCAGACGTTAGGCTCTATGTACCCGACCGGCACACATGTTTAAAATAAAAGACACATACGTGAGAGTCTTGTATTAGAAAACAGAATTGTTTGGATGAACGTACAATATTGAAGTAAGTGAAATAAAACCCATCACAGACGAGTGTGTTCACAAAGTGGCCCCCCAGGGCCCCGCAGGGCCCTGCTCTCTGCTCTGCCGCACCGGGTCGGGCCGGGTGAGGCTGTCCATGGCGGACAGGATGGAGGAGAAGAAGTGTTCGGTGTGGGTCTCCAGAGCTCCACGCCGCCTCTCGATCAACAGCAGGGTATCTCTTAAAACTGGAAACAAAGAGAACGCAAAAAGAGCACAGTGAGGAAAAAAAAAAGATGGCCAACAGGTTTGTTCATAATGACTTGAGCGAGTGAGCAGACTGACGTGGAGACGTGCTGTTGATGCAGCCGAGCAGAAGCCGCCCGGTGTGCAGGACACAGGAGGTCAGGGGCTGGTGGCTGCTCACTTCTCTCTGAAAACTCTGACGAGGAGAAGGGTCACGTTACACCGTCAGCAGAACAGGATGTGCATGACAACGTTGTGAGTGACAACTTTGTTGCGGTTCACTATGTAGGGCTAGGTTTGCTGAGGAAAACAAGTTTCTTCATTATATTTGTTTGTTCCCTTTTCCCACCGAGATTCGCGCTGAGTGCAGATTTATTTAAACATTTCAAAAGACGTCCGTTGTTTTGTCTCGTTCAACTTCACAAACGCGGTGGTTACTTCCTTTTTATATCCGTTACTCCGTAACCAAGATGGTTAGTGGATGGAGTTTGTATTTTGTTGCGGTCAAGCAGGTTTTTTTTAAACAATGAAGTCTGTCAATGGAGTCTTGTAGCTTTGTAAAGTGCATATAAAGGCTGTTTCTTACTTGGTGAATCAAAGGTTTATTTTGGACCAACCCCGGTTATTGATTGAACAGTGAAAAAAAGACATGGTGGCGTTTTTCTATCACTACCGATCGGAGCTGGAGCTGATAAAGATACAACAACTGCAGAGTCATTTGTCCTGGGTTTCAACCAGGTGGCAACCTCCGGTTTAGCCAAATAAAGCCAATGCAGAAGTGTCTCAAACTACACATATTTTCCGACTATACCTTGAATAAAGGATGTAGCACTATAGTAGCACTGGAATGGCTCTTACTGATAGCACTTTGTAGTTGAACTTTTTGACGAAATTGTACCTTCGTGATTCTTGTTGTTCTGATTCTTGTATGTAACTGTAGAATGCACTTATTGTAAGTCGCTTTGGATAAAAGCGTCAGCTAAATGAAATGTAATGTAATGTCTCAAACTTGCATTCTCTCTACTGACCAGCAGGGGTCCCTCCTCCGGTTGCAAAAAGACATCCGAAGAAAATGACCCAACTTCTTAGTTGATTTATTACCTCAGTAAACATTCTCAACATGAGTTTATTAATCTCTAGTTTCAAGTCATGTAATAAATTATGGTCCTTTTAGAGTCAAATAGAACATAAAGCAGGGTATGCTTACTGTGATTGACAGGTCGCTGCCGCTACCAGCACTGTATACGGATGGAGTCTCTACATCACTGCTCCGCATTCCAAATATGGTAACTACAGTTCATTGGTCAAAAATGGCAACCGCAAAATCGTCGAACTTCAAAGCGGCAGTCCGCAAACTAATGGGTGAAGTCACGATGATTACGTCCACTTCTTATGGAATGACACATTTTCCACTCAAAGTTGCTGAATTTCATTCAAAGTAAAAAAACAACACCTTATTTTATTTCAGGAAGGGTGGTGATTGGCTGAGTGCATCAGCGCAATGCAAAACAGACCGAAAAAAACAACCTACAAACCAATATTTAATTTTAGTTCTTTTTTTATAGATGTCTTTATATTTAGCAAAGCCACCGGTGAAATCACGCGGTAGAAACAGAAGCATCCGTTCTGGAGATAACCGGGCCTTGAGGCTCCATCCTCACCTGATACTCCGCCAGAGACGACTTCACGCCTTCTATGTCCACCGTGGGCGCAGCCAGCAGCTCCATCTTCTCCATCTTCTCCGACACCGTGTATAGCTGCTGGATGAGCTGGTCCAGGTGTGAGCAGAAGACCTGCAACACACCCAGACGCACACACACACACATAGTAACACTATCACACAATCACACTATCGTCTGGAAGTTCCTAACGAGCCTCTACCTGGATGTGTTGCATCAGGGAGTCACTTCCCTCCCAGTCGTCCCGGCTGCTCATCCGGCCGCTGGGCAGGGTGAGGCCGCACAGCTGCTCCGCCAAAACCTCCACCTCCCTGAGACTGAATGGACTCAGTCCCCCTCCTACAGGCTCCACACAGGCTCCAGAAGTCCTCGACACTGTCTCGGAGTCCCTGTGATCAGCTGCTGATGGAGGAGAGACATATTCTGGTGTAAAGCACCACACACTTAACCCTATTTGCCTGCATTGTGTTGTTGGTGGAGGCAGAAACCTCAGAGACATATTTTCTCCAAACTTGGACAAATTATATCATAAACAATCCACAAAAGCTTGCTACGTTACTGTAGGAGCTATTTATTGGATATAAAGTTATTTTACTCACAAGTAGTATTGTTTAATTATTCTAGTTGTTTGTATATTTAGGTTAAATTTTGTATTAAATCTTAAAATCTGTATTAGGATATTTTTTTGTTTAGTTTAATTATTTTTAGTTGTTGTCTGGTTTACTTAGTCTTTAGATTGTTTATTGATTGGGTAATGCTGTGGGCACTTGGGGTTTATATATAGGAGTAGGCTGGGTACAGGACCAGCATGCACCTGGGTAGGCCTATAGTTTTTTACCAGCACAGGAGAGGAAGCATATAGAGTTCCTTTGTTCCTTTGTTTGTTTTGCTTAGTTAAAGAAATGTAATCTTGCATGGACAAAGCATGCTTTTGGCTGTGTAATCCACATACCCACGGTGCGTCAGTGGCCCTTTGATTTATGTTTATTTTCTTTGAGTTATTGGACAAATGGCCACTGCAGTTACAGTCAGAGGTCTGAGTAGACGACTTCATATTTTTGAATTTACTTTCATGCGTTTAGCTTGTGGGAAGTCCTCTTTATAAATCGATGGTGTTTTGTTTTGTACATGGAGAACAAAAAGTGGAACAATGGTCCAACCAGACTGACCAGTGAAACAGACAAAGATCCATCAGACAGCTGAATAAGAATAAAAGGAATCACCATTCGTTAGTTAAAGAATAAGGAAGCTCAGCTTCAAAATGTGTGCCAATGTAAATAGGAACTGGTTCCTGTTTCAGTTTTAAGTGCACAATAAAGCCGACAACAAGCTGAATTGGTTTAGGATAGAATCTTACTGCTAATTATGTTCCATATTATATATTTCCAGATTCAAATTACACCTTTCATTACTGAAAATGGAATAAAGTCTCTACCATACCGGTCCTGTCCTCGCTGCCTGCCTCATCTTTTCCTTCATCTGTGTCTTGATTGCCACCCGCCAGCTCACTGACTGTAGCCTCCTCCTCCTCCTCATCTTCAGCCTCCCGTTTCTCAGTCAGGGTGATGGAGGACAGGATGGAGGTGGTGCCTGGATCCAGAGACTCCCAGCTGGTTGTGACAGGCCAGCTCAGCTGGGCAGTCACCTCCCTCACCTGCACACATGGACCAATATAAAGTGTAGGACATTTATCCGAGCTATTAAAACCAAACAAGTAACATGAGAATACAGAACTCTGCCAATGATGTTTCTTTAATCCAAATATCTTCCATATATTGTTAAAATGCTCATTTGTAAAACATAATCTTACGATAATTAATAATACATTTCACTAAACAGTAAGTAACAAGTCCTTTATGTTTTGCTAAAACACATTGAACTAAGCAACCTAAAATGTCTTTCGGAGTCTTTCCTGCTTTTGGAAATTAATGGTTGAATGTTTTATTTTTTGCATGTCTATTTCATTGGTGACAACGCCAGAGAACGGACAACCTTTATTTTTTCTTCTCACTCGGCCAGAAGGACCAAACTGGGGCGGACGTAGCTTGGATTGTGTGAATGTGCATTTAGACTAGAGCCTAATGAGCATATACACGTATATACAAATATATAAACTGTATTACACACACACACACACACATACCCGTGTACACACACACATACCCGTGTACACACACACATACCCGTGTACACACACACATACCCGTGTACACACACACACACACACACACACACACACACACACACACACACACACACACACACACACACACACACACACACACACACACACACACACACACACACACACACACACACACACACACACACACACACACACACACACACACACACACACACACACACACACACACACACACACACACACACACACGGTATTGAACGGTTTGGTACTTCAGTGAAGAGTGTCCTTCAGCACTGACCTGTCTGGGCAGCAGCTGCAGCTCCTCCAGCTGATCCGGAAGGGGCCAGAACTCCTCGTCCACTTCCCTGCATACACACCTGGACCGCGGGAGAACGCTGGTGGATCGGGAGAAAGCAGTGGAGGAGTGGCCGTCAAACCGACTCATTCCACCTCCGTTCCTAATGCAGTCCAAACGGTCCAGGGACAGACCCATGGGGTCCGGACCTTCTAAGGATTTGTTGAACCCCTGCATGTCAGGTGACCCGTGACCCGCGCTGAGAGAAAAGTCCAACCCTGACAGGCTGGTGGAGCTACAAAGGTGGTCCAGTTCAATCCCCGAGTCTTGCAGGTTGGGGCCTGTTTGGAGGAGAGAGTCTTCACGGAGCTTGTAGCTGTCCCCCTCACAGAACACCCGTCCTGGTCTCAGAGGGTAGGTGTAGTCCAGCAGGTCCTGGTACTCCCTGTTTGGGTCCCAGCCTGCAGAGTGTCTGTCTGGAGATGGGGGCAAAGCTTTGGGGATGGCACAGGCCCAGTAGTTTGCCTGATGCGGGGACATCGGAAGTCCCTTTATGTTTCCCCCAGAAGAGTGCAGTTTGGTGTCTCCCTCCCTCCCCTTCAGTCTGAGCTGGGTCTGGTCTGGCCTTGAGTGCCCTGAGCGAGGGGTGTAGGTAGGATACAGGACAGTAGAGGTCAGCTGCGGCCTACGAGGAGGGCTCAGTCTCTGGACCTCCAGGACGGAGCTGGAGAGGCTCCGCTGAGCTGATCTGCTGCCGGGGTATCCAAAAGTGTGCTCATCATGGCGCAGCCTGGCCCCGAGATCCGAGACACCCAGGGGTGAGCCCGGGTCAGTTCTAGAGATGTCACTGTGAGAGAGGCTGAAGCTCTCTGGGGTGAGCCCCGATCTCGGTCCGGTCAAGATGTTTGCGTCAGCGCGTTGCGTGTCGTGTTCTCCTCTGCTAACACCCAAGTGTTTCTCCTACGAGGCGGGAAACAGACAGAATTAAAACACAACACTGAACACTGCTGGCTGAATCTGAATTATTAGGTCAACAGTGTTTTGATGGTGTTGATGGAAAATGGTTCATGATAAAAAAAAATATATATATACGAGAAAAACTGCAACGGCATATTAGGGCCATGGTAGGTAATAAATAAGTAAATTACAGAGATGGGGGAAGGAAAAGATATAGGATATTCTCTTAGATTACCAGGTAATTTATCTGTGAGACAGTTCTCTGAGACTCTATCTGATATCATAAAGCTGCTAGATTTATGGGTGCACTAGTTTAAGCTGGCTTGTAAAGTGAAGAGTTGTGGTTCCTTAATTGTTAATGTATGACTAAACTTGCAAAACATCCACATTTTCTATTAAATTTGTGAGTTCTCTTTCAGAAATGTAGCACCTCAATCTCAGCGAATAAATAACATTTTTTATATAGTTATGATATATATATATATTTTTTTTTTCTCTGAATATTACACCCCTCCCCTGCTGTTTGAAATGACTCCCATACACAAAGTAAAACAAATTGAAATAATAAGACAATGTTTTATTCTCATATGAAAATGGCATATTATTATGTGATGTATATTTCAATACTCCCTTGCGCTAAACTGGTCAGAGCAGTTCGGTTGGTATGAAAGTCACGGTACAGTTCACATATAATATATGTAACATATAATTACTTTG
This sequence comes from Cottus gobio, assembly GCA_023566465.1. Taxonomy (NCBI): domain Eukaryota; kingdom Metazoa; phylum Chordata; class Actinopteri; order Perciformes; family Cottidae; genus Cottus; species Cottus gobio. The sequence goes on along the minus strand of CM042225.1, from coordinate 23,271,461 downwards.
TAGTGTAAAATTATGACTATTATTGTAAGATTATTACTTTCTTAAAATAACAACAGTTTTTCTCTATTTTGTTTATTTGTTTTATACCATACCTTTATAGATTGTTCGTGGGGTATTTCAAGAACTTTTTTTCCACCCTGTTTTGCTAAATAAATGATCAAGAAAGTTGGCGGAACAAGACGGGTACGAAATATCTGTGTGTGTGCGCACGTAATCTCTTTACATTCATTTGATGATATTCAGTTCAGACTTGAGCAGAGTGCTGTGGCTTGGCTAAGTGAATAAAAAAAAACGTATTCAACAAAATGAGTAAATAAATCCTCCTCACCTTCACTGTGTGCTTCTGCGGATGTGTCTTCTTTAAGATAGAGGCGTGATGTTCTGTAGAGAACAGAGGCTTTCTTGTTACGTAATGTCTGCCTGTCAGATACCTGGACGTGGGAGCGATGGTGACACTTTTGTGTTCTCCTCCGTCCAGCCCTCGCTCCCCCTCACCTCTGTCCATGTCTTTGGGAGTAGGACTAGGCCATCCCGTGCCAAGTTTAAACTCTGGGAGATGCATCTTCCACCTCGGGCTGCGTCCCTTTGCTTCCATCGGATGAAGTTAAAAGTAGGAAGGTTCTGTCAACTAAAGGGGAACAGAACATTTCAGTAACTTTCAGAAGAAAAGAAAAAGGTAAATGTGCTGTATTGCAATTGTTGAAACGTTTTGGTTTCTTCCGTGCACCTTGAAGGAACTGCGAGCTCGTGGCGCAGCTTTTCGTCCGGCGTCTCCTCAAGAACAACCGTCATGTTGTGGAGTCGAGGCCCACACAGGAAAACTGTAACGAGACGGGGAAGAAATGTGTCAACATTTTTTTTAAATTAACCAGTTCAGAAATCTTAAGGATTGCCAATTTAAGACAGATAATTAATTGTTTCAGTAACTTATTCGGGAACACATTATTTGGTTTCAGATGCTCAAATTAAACATTCATAATCAACTTCATTTTAAAAAGATCAAACCCCGAGCCACAAACTGCACGCAACAAAACCAGATGAACCCAACCATGTGTTTTGAGCTCTACAACACATCTGGATGTATTCACTCTCTTTTAGCTCCATAGCTGGCTCTAAAGCAGCTAAATGGTAAATGAACCTGTACTTGGAATAGGTCCATGGACACATCAACATGGGCTAGTGGAGCCGAGGATCAAACCGCCGATCCTCTGATTGAAGGAAGACTCTGCTCACCACTGAGCCACAGTCGCCCCATGCTCCTCTATCTGCTGCCAAACCAATACAATGAGTTAAACGTCGAGCCACGAGGAAACCAAAGACGTTAATGTCAGCTTAGAAACGTCGAACAGGTCGTTTAGAAACAGTGTCACCAGAGAACACGGACTGATTTTCAAACTGTAAAAAGTCATGCTTAGTGTGCATCATATCAATAATGCTCTCCTTGTAAACATTGGTTACATATGAACATATATCTGAGTGGAACACACGCACACACCCGGCTGCTTAAAGAGTGGAATGTCTCTACCTGTTGCTGTGGGGTCACTAAGCAGCCGGGTCCAGGCAGTGAAACGATACGCTCGCTCATCACCTGACCGATCTCATTAAGACTGCATGCTCAGACCTGCCCGTGCTCACTGCACCAAGAGAAGAACGACTGTCCATTGGCGGTCCCGTCAAGGACCCAGAAGACTAATGTTCCCGCTAGTGATGCTTTGTAGAAAAAGGTGCTGGATCAGCTGCATTTTGTGCTGATAAATAAAAAGATAAGTAATAACTTAGTAGTTTTCTACACACCAGTAACTGTCCAACTTGGTGCTGATATGATACCGACATTTTTCTATTTTCCATACATTTAATGACATCCATCTGGACATCAGAAACAGGACTTAATAGAAGATGTAGTTAATTATTGAATTAATTCATTAAACCATGAATATATAGACAAAATTACTAACAATTTAAAGTTCGACTCATCAGTGTTCTTTTTCAGATAGGTCAAATGGAAACTGCTTCTCAGGCGTGAGCAAAAAAACGGATCGATAAGGTTATGAATATTGTGAACACCAACGCTAGCTGTGCTGACTTGGTAAAGGAAGGTCCAGTGTTTTCTATGCTAAAGGAGCTAAGAAAGGAAGCCTTGAAGCACCTTTCCTAAGCATTTAGAGAACTTAAATAGCTCTTATCACTGTGGCCACTTCAATATTTCTGGGTCATTTCACTCAGTAAAGAACCTACCTATGGAAAAAAAGGACTTTTATCAAACGCAGTTCAGGGTATAGTGACCGTTTGAGCAAGCAAGAATAAAGGTTTTTCATAAAAGTTACCAAATGCAGGTTTAAGAGTGTATCTTTAATAGTGATGATGCTGAGATCACCTTTTTCAGGGGCATATATACTGTAGCAATTCATAATTAGTACCAGATTACAGATTGTTGGAAAGCTACATTATTACTGACCTCAAAAATGCTAGTGTTTTGTTTTCCCAACATGAAGGTCTAAATAGTGTCGTTTAAATACCAGGTCTAAAAGTACTGGAATCCGCTTGTTTATGTGTTTTGAACTGAACTATAGTTGCCTGAGAAAGATAGAAATTACATGTCCTCATTGTCCTCAATGGTGGCCCCAATTTAGAGCTCTGATATCCTCGATACAGCAAACGTAGCCATCACAAGAAGAGAACAGACAACGTGCTCCACCAGAAGCACATTACCCAGGATGCCCCCAAAACACAGCTGGACTGTCCACTCCACCGCATTGGATACTCGCTGACAGGACTGTCCAGAACAGGTGGTAGAGAGGAGAACATTCATGCTAACTGCAATAAGACTATAATAAATCACCTCTGGCCAGATCCTCCTTCAGTTGAATCATCAATAACCCTAGCAGCGCTTTTGTTGTATAGTTAGTACACTGTATTATATTTCACTGTATATACTTTATATATATTTTATATACACTTTATATAAACTGTATATACTTTGCGTTTTTGTATTATTTCATTTTCTTAAATGTAATATGTTCTGATATTTTATTGTATTGTTTATATTGAGTATTTTCATACTTAATATTTGTATGTTTACTCTGTAACTTGCTTGCTGCTGCTGCAACAAACAAATTTCCTCCGAGGGATGAATAAAGTATCTATCGATCTAGATATCTTTGGTTTGAGCCTCACTATAAAATGTCAAACACTGTGGTCAGAGAATCCCTGGCGACAACGGCAGTGACACCAAACACAAGACTACACAGAGCGAGGAGCCATTGCGGTCCTGTGGCCGCGTCATCCTGTCAAAAGCTCGGCTATTGGGAACACGGGGAGGTCTCTCGGACCAACCCAGTCCTGAATGTAACGGGATTCCCTCTTGACCCCACGCGACACCGAATCCCACCAAAGGTTCCACGCAAGTTTACCCAGTGGTGGTTCCGTAACTCTGCTGCAACACACAAACAACGAGAAAAAAAAGAAGCAGCAACGATATTGTTTTGCTTTGTGTTTTGCAAAAATGGAAAAACGTATTATTCACTTAAAAATCTTGTAATTGGGTGCGTTTTTGGCTGATCGACGAACGCTCATAACCGCTGGAATCAAACTTAAACCCTTTCACTATTCTTCTTCTCGTCCCTTTGATGCGCCGAGCCGAGCTTCCTTTTCATAAAACATCTCATGGAGCTTCAAGTGTTTGCCGCTCGGAATTGTCAGACCAACCACATTAACGTTGGACATTTATCGAAAACCCACGCAGGCTGACTGACAACCCGCAGCTACATCCCTGCCTCTGTCCGAACAATACAAATGGCGGGTTACTTACAACATTTAACACCGTTAGCTTAGCTAGGAGTCCAGTTGTTGAAGCTTCACCGCCGCTTTGTTGCTCGCAGACCCACCAGTCCCTTCCTCGTCCTTCGTGCTGCCTTCACGTGCTTTTCCTCTAACTCCGTCTTGTCTGTTCATGTTACAGTTTATGAATTTACTTTTGTACTTATCCGTGTTTCATAGTTATATATGACAGGGACTGTACAAAAAGACTCGTGCTTTTTCCTTTGCCTCTAATCCCTGACTGCGTAAGCGCCATTCATACAACATGTATAACTTTGAGGTGTTAAAATAAACATAATTACAATATTGCTGAGGGCCCATGAAGGCAACACGAGTTAAATTTGAAACTGAAGCAGGCCGGTGTGGCTCTATGCTGCTCCTTAGCGGACAAAATAACAAGTGCTTTTACATCTGCATACTAAGAATACTGTGTATTGCATTACTTTATTCTGTAAAAAAAAATTAAAAAAAATACGGTCTGGTTTTAAATAATTGTTTTATTTCAGACATTATTTTAGTAACCCAACATGGTCAAACACAATCAATGTACAAAGCATGTCTTGGAGCTTCACATATTTAAAAAATAATTTAAACATTGCCAGCATCTACTTTGTTAAGCTGTCCATTAGTCTACAGACTTGTTCCATGTCAGTATTAATACAGTACCAATCATAAACAGTTTTAACCTCATTCTCACCTGATCTCAAACTTGAGTGAACGACAAAAACAGGCGCCGGTTTAAAATATACATTTCCATAACACAGGTGTGATTTTTTTTTTTTTTTATGTGTGCGGAACTAGAAGTCCACACAGCGGCCTTTCCTCTCCCAGTCTCCGTAGCGGGTGGGCTCTGGTCCCCGAGGACCCCCCTTCTCCTTGGTTTCGGGATTCACGTCATCAGGGAACTCTGGAGGACGACAAGAGAACGGTTTGACTTGAAAAGACAACGCTTTAGTTCGGATAATTGAACTGCTTCCTTCCGAACTGCAGCCTCTAAAAAACATTTCAACTAGATCTGGACTTACTGCAGGACTCTTGTATTACACTGCATTTGTTTTAGTGTATTTACTGTAAAAGAAATGACCAGTTCATGTTATCTATGGGACAATGTGAACATCATGTGTTTATAAAGAGGCACTATGATCAGATTCTTCATAAACATATGCAAACAAATACGCATGTTGTACTACAATTACACTGATATGGAATCGGAGGTCCCCAACAACAACTGGTCTATCTGTCGTGGTCGATGATATTTTATTGAAATGGAATTTGGACAACAAAACTATACTTACTGCACAAAACTACACTTTTATATTGACACTTTTAGTTTCCCATTGTCAACACCACCTTTAATTTGTAAGAAATGACAGTTTTAGTGACATTCTGCAGGATGTTTTTTGTCTATTAAAGTGTCAACAGGCAATCAATATTTAAATTCCAAGATTATACTTGTATCCGTTCACAGTAAAACACTCAAGCTTAATAATATATATGTTGTACATATATTTATTGGAAGACAATATATCACACACAGAAATACTGCACATCTCAAATTATTATTATTTTTGAGTCTATATGAGAATGTGAGCACTGTTTCAATGTTTGTATGTGGTTGTCATGGTGACAATCATATTTCTCCCCCTTCTGCAATTGTTTCTGTTTTTCCCCCTCCTCTGCCAGATCCATGGGTGCAAAATTTGAGGGCAAATTAAAAAGACAGAAAAGTTCCACCTTCGTGGTTCTCACTTTTCAGAGCAGCTTGGCTCGCCTCCTCGGGGCCGTCAAACCGACCCTGAGGGGTTTTGGCCTTCTTCAGCGGCTCCTTGTCCTTCACCGATCCGCTGGCTGGCCGGAAACAACCTGCGCAGGACACATGGGAGACCGTACGGATTTCAGAATAAAAGCCGACTCAATAGTCTGTGTCCTATTTTAGTATTAGGACACAGCGCCCGACATTAACCATTACGTAGTCATTCTGTATCACGCTGTAGGGCGTAAACACTAACACGTTAAAACAGCAGGTGTGTTAATGTCCTTCCCTGTCCTGAAAAGAGGCTTCATTAGCTAATAGCGCGCGCACGCTGACCTGTAAAGACGGACTCCGAGGCCAAACTCTTGGGCAGTACAAGTCTGCTGGCCGGAGAACATAACCGTAGGAGAGACATGTCGGCAGTTGATAAGAGACCTTTTTTCTGCTGTCGTCCTCAGACACTTACACAACCAGCGCTCTGTTGTTGTTTTGTGTGTCGCGCTTCATTTACGTATTACGTCATCATCACCTCGCGACGGAGTGTCGATGGATGTAATGTCTCTTCGGCGTCAACAGGGGGAGACATATCTCTGCAATAGTGCAATAATTTTGGTCCCATGCATTGTTGTGACGTTTATGTATATTTTTAAGCTTTACTGACAGAACTTCAGTCAACATAGCTTCATATTTAGAAACTCTGCATGTAATATTATAGTAAATTATTTTGAGAAATTATTTTTGAGAAATATATTATATAAGGCAGACTGGTCCTAGCTACCCATTACTCATTTGGTGGCAAATGTGTCATTCTGTTCCTAAATTGGAACTGGGATGACTCTTTGCTGTCTACTAGTAGCCTCAGAGAGCACACCAAATAAGCTCTGCGGTTACAATTCAGATGCATTTCATTTTAACGGGTGTGAAATCAATAAGAAATGAGAGGAGCACTTAAGAGTTCAGGCTTACGCAAGAGCTGCAGCTGCAGTTGACTACGGTTGTGCTCACAAATCCAATCTGAGGCTCAACACTAAAATGAGAGTTGCTAGAAGAAACAGCGCACTACACAAATTAACAAACAGGGAAGTTGAAATGGATTATAGAAAACAATTTCTAACAATATGAATAATTCAAAATAGCACCTCTTTCGTGTAAGATCTTATGGCCAGTATAAATGACAAGGATTATCAGAATCAGGATCATAACTGTTTATTGCCAAGTACGTTACACATACAATGATTTTGCCTTGGTGAAAGGTGCATTGCAATAAACAAAAACACAGTGGCGCACATTTTAAAAATAATTTACAAATAGAAAAATATTAAAATGATCAAAGTGGCAAGTGTATTTTAATAGAAAAAAAAAGATAGTCCAAACACCTGATGATGAACAGTTTTTTTAAGTTCATGTAAAGACTCTCTTTGTGTCAAATACTGAGAGGGAAAGAACTATACAACGAAAAATATGTGCCATGTAGAGTGCTATATATTTTTCTCAACTTGCTTCATCTTTAACAGCTCTGGTGGGTGACCATTTTTTCTCAGGTTTCAGCATAGCTCAACTCCAGCAGCTTAGACCAGATATTTCTGAGTGGATGATGAAATTCTCCTTTACATTCTTCTTCAACCTTTTAGAAAGCAGTCCTGGAGAATGTCATGTCACACGCCACACACACACACGCACACGCACACGCACACGCACACGCACACGCACACGCACGCACACACACACACACACACACACACACACACACACACACACACACACACACACACACACACACACACACACACACACACAGCCAAACAGCTGGCTCAGCATGCACTGCCAACTCCAATACTCATCCAAACAATTTTTGATTTCTTTTATTAGAGAATGTTTATAGATCATCAAAGTATACGTTTGTATGACGCCGATGTCTGAGTAAGAATGGAACAAAAGAAACATGAGTATGTTGTTTACTGTATTCCTACCCCCCACCCACCCCACACACACACACACACACACACACACACACACACACACACACACACACACACACACACACACACACACACACACACACACACACACACACAAACCCCAGTACTTATATCTGGGAGCTAGCTATCCTGCAGAATGACCTGTTTCTTGTCATCTCCCCCAGAGTGCTTTTGCACTTCCAAATGCAACTTTTTCAGCCATCCGGAGACAAGTTTGTGAGGAATGAGCTGGTTAATCGTATGGGAATTTTTATAACATGGGAGCAGCATTTGTAAAGGGAGCCTAAAATCTAATCTGGTTCACTTCAACATGACCAAACAAGAGAGATGCATTAGAGGCATGTCAAAGCCCGGTTGCCAGGAGATAATGTGGCATAGTACGTTTCCAAAAACCAAGGATACCTTGAATGTGGACGTTTGTGCATTCAGTCAGAGCAAGTGATGTATTATATGGAGCAGAGGATATTGCAAGTTACGTGGAATAATAATGAGTATAACAAGCGAGAAACTCTAATGAGTAGTGGTGGTGTGTGGGTCAAACAAACACAGGGCTTTCTCCTCGGACTCCATTGTAAAGCCAAAGCAAAATCTTGACTTTAAGTCTGTTATGCAACGATTCATGAGAAAGTCTGCTAAGGCGGTTGCTATTTATTTACATTTGTTACACTACGTTGTTACGCTACGTTGTTGCGCTACGTTGTTGCGCTACGTTGTTGCGCTACGTTGTTGCGCTACGTTGTTACGCTACACCTTGTACGTTACACCTTGTACGTTACCTTGTACGTTACCTTGTACGTTACCTTGTACGTTACCTTGTACGTTACCTTGTACGTTACCTTGTACGTTACATCTTGTACGTTACACCTTGTACGTTACACCTTGTACATTACCTTGTACGTTACCTTGTACGTTACACCTTGTACGTTACCTCGTACGTTACCTCGTACGTTACCTCGTACGTTACCTCGTACGTTACCTCGTTGTTTACCTCGTACGTTACTTGGTACGTTACTTTGTACGTTACTTTGTACGTTACTTTGTACGTTACCTTGTACGTTACTTTGTACGTTACTTTGTACGTTACTTTGTACGTTACTTTGTACGTTACTTTGTACGTTACTTTGTACGTTACCTTGTACGTTACTTTGTACGTTACTTTGTACGTTACTTTGTACGTTACTTTGTACGTTACCTTGTACGTTACCTTGTACGTTACCTTGTACGTTACCTTGTACGTTACCTTGTACGTTACCTTGTACGTTATCTTGTACGTTACCTTGTACGTTACCTTGTACGTTACCTTGTACGTTACCTTGTACGTTACCTTGTATGTTACCTTGTACGTTACCTTGTACGTTAACACTCAATGGCTGAAGGAGGAGGAGAAACGGACTTGGTGGTGGATTTACTAACAACGCAGACATGTTCAGCCCCTGAAACTCATGGAAACTTGGGCTGTCACTGGCGTTCAAAGCCAAGAGAAGGACCTGGTACAATTGCGTTTGTTAACAAAGAGGCAGATGGACTTTTTCTTTATCAAGTGAACAGCATCTGGTGGTTTTTAAATCTGCAGTCGTATTTAATCATAAACAAGCCACGGCTGGTTATAAACCACTGTTTCATCGGCACAGAGAGAAAATGCACGGTCTGCCACTGTTACCTTGTACGCTACCTTGTACGCTACCTTGTACGCTACCTTGTACGTTACCTTATACGTTACCTTATACGTTACCTTGTTACCATTTTAACACAGACCATGATAGTAGTTTTGTTGCCTAAACCTAGTCAATTGTTTCACAACGTTACCCACGTGGCATTGTGTGTTTTTGTAAGCGTGATACAAGGCCTATCCTATGGTTTGCAGAAACATACTAAGCTAACATTATTTAATCTTAAAAGGTGATGATATGATGGTACAATACAGGATCCTTTCGCGGATTGTAATAACAAAACAGAGTTGATAGTGGTGGATTTCCATTATAGAATAAGATAAGATATTCCTTTCCTCAGGATAGTTGTGAATATGCTCAAACTTGAATACAGAATTATGACATAAGAAAGAACAGACTCACACAATGTTGCTATTTCTTTAACCTTTATTAATGCTGGAGGACCTTATGAATTTACGCTAATTCTTTTTGACAGTTTGCTTCTTCTTCACTAAAGAGCCACCTGATCTCATATCAATCATATCTTTCTGCTTGGGCAGAAGCCCTCTTTGCGTCAAACCTTGATGCATATGCTTCGTGGGTAGTTAACGTTGTGCACATTTTGTAAAAACGATAATTGGTTTTAGGCAACAAAACCACTTAGGCTTAGTAAAACAAATTCAAGATATGGCTGATGACGAAGGAGTTTTTACTGGAGTATCATACAGACTCTAAAGGGTCTCTTCTGTGACGGTAGTAAAATGCTGTGGGTATTTGACTCCCTGGGATTGAGACAAGGTTGAAACAAGGGTTTTCACTAAAAAAGATAAGTCTGGGATACAATAGAATTAGTTTTGTTGAGTTTTAAAGCGACCATGTGTGGGATTTGCCGCCAACAGTGAAGTTGTCAAATTGATACGAGAACTACTGTGGCCAAAAAACATAAATGGCCCTATAGAGCCGGTGTTTTCTATCCGTTCTGGGCTGTACCGTAGAAACACGGTGGACTTCGTGAAGAGGACCAGCTTATAGATATAGACGACAAATTCTAAGGTAAAAAAAACACCATTCTTATCTTATTTAAAATCATACCTATTATTTTATTCCATTTCTGCCAAAAAAATCCCGAGATGCTCCACACTTTTCCTTTAAGCATGGTAATGATTGGTTATTACAGGTTTTCCTATCAAGTCAGTCCTTATGGTACTTTACTGCTGCATATTCCCACGTTTCCAATTAAAGTTGTAAAATGTGGGAACATGCAGTCAACCAGCCTTGAAATTGTGTGCTTATCATGTTGGTTTGCCTCCCGGTTGTTCTCACCAATAGCTATTTTATTCTATTGTTCTCTAAATGTGAATACAAAGCTGCAATGAGTTATAACTTCAAGACTGGACAACTTGTTGTTGTCATTATTTTAGGATATGTATAATGTGTCACATTTATAGTTGTGTTTTGTGCCGGATGATGGAAAACATAGCAAAGCATCAGTGATTGAAAAATGTACAGTGGGAACAAGGAACTATTTTTTTGCCTTTAGGTTAACTCAAGAGTGACAAAATCTATGTGGCATGGAAATAAACATTTGATTTAAAAAAAGTTTTTCCCACAATATCAAAGTAACATATGGCTGAAAATGCTGGTTAGACTTTGCATTTAGGGGAGAACTAAATAAACTTCAGTGCCCAAAATATACTATTGTCATTAGTATGAATACAATGTTTGAAGTATGCACACATTGTTTGTGTTTGGTCTCAGCTCCCAGGTCTGAGATCTGCTTCCACACAACATAAGAAAATACAGTTTGTAAAAAAATAAGAGTCCATAGGAATGTGAAATGTATTAAACTGTGGTCAAATGTGCCATTAAATATAATTTGTCTTTTAATCTGACGCTTGTGGCCCATTTCTATCTAAATTCAATAAAAAATATGAAATAGACAGATATCCAGGTCTGTTGCTGTAAATCATCACATGGAGTTTTTTTTTTTACTTTTGTGTTAGATTATGTTTGAATTTATAGAGAAAGGTGCTAAAAACAAGTGCTCTGTTATTTTGCAGTTGAGTAAAAACAAAAAAGGTCAACTATCATGGTGGATAAACACAGACTGATGCTGATGTACACACACACACACACACACACATATGAAAATATGCTGTTTTTGAAACATCAAGTCCCTTATAAGTAAATTATGATACAACAACTCACTGATGCCAGTCTGTTCTGTCCTCTCGTGGACTTTTTTTCTTTTTCTTTTCTGGAGTATATTGTTCATCACGTTGCCTCCGAAATATTTCCAAAAAATGTTAGTCTGCAGGGCTGAAGACCTCTCAAGGGATCCAGATCAGACATTGGACCCCCATTAGATGGGTGGTGCTGATGGACCCCGTCTGAAGCTGTTGTAGCTGCAGCACCAGTGTCCGTGTAATAAGAGCAGAAAGATAACCCGATAACAAAGACCGGGTCTCCCTTGCGCGGCGCGTGTCTCTGCCGAGTACCGGCGCATGCCGCCGGGTCTGCTGGAGGAACCGTGCGCGCTGCTCTACTCGCAGGCCGACACGCTGCTGATCTTGCCGGTGTTCTCGGTCCACGGCTGCAGGTTTTGCAGGGCGAAAAGCGAGCTGTTCTGCAGGCACAGCGGGTCCGGGGTCAGCGGCTGGTTGATGGTCTTCTGGAAGGCCTCCTGCTGCAGCTGCATGAGGATCCGGTTGGCCTGCTGCCGCTCCGCCTCGCGCTCCTCCGCCGTCTGCCGCCTGCGGACAGCGTCAGGGAAACACCGCGACGTTCACACACCGGACCGAAACATATCATACATATAATGAATGATAATCAGAGTATTATAACAATCACATATCCTATATTGTAAACTCACTACCGCAGGTGTTTTCATGTTTTGGTTTTAAACTAACTGATTAGCCGATTAGTATATTTCAGTTCGACGGTGCAGAGCACAGATTAAATGATTTTCATAATCTGTGAATTTAATTATTACAATTCCCAAAGCTTCATCATTAAATAAATAATATTCAAAGTTTTAAACAACAACTAGTGGTTTCGAAATCAAAATCATAACTGTGAAAATTCGACATTTCATTATAATATTTGTTTGTGCATGCCAAGAGACAAAACTACAACAATTTGATCAATATTAATTGCCGCAATTTGCTGTATATTCCCTGAAAAAGTCAAACCTATGTCCATTATTTTTTTGTTAAATAGTCATTAGCAATCTACATCAAAATTATTCTACTATTATTCGGATTATTCTACATACAACTATAATAACTTTAAGTGAAATATGATACAGATATGTAATAATGATTGCTGAGTAACGCATGTTCATGTTGACAATTTCAAGTCTCCATCTGATCATGTGACATGACAATATGATGCTGTGTATGTGTGTGTGTGAGTGTGTGGGGAGGGTGCGTCAAAATAGCGTGCATTGGGGAGGGACCTAATACACCGCTATAAATATCAGATCAAGAAAACGGAGAATAAATACTAAAATATTCTCAAAATCAGTCACTCAATATCTCAGGTTATTTCCTAAAAATCCCTGGGTATTTTGGGTACATGATGTTATTTTTCACTTGATATCTATATCTAAAATATCTATTAAATATGCTGAATCATTCATGATTATAAGGGGAAACACTGCAGTTCAGTCAACATAATTAACTAATAGATATCACCCTGAGACCTCCCTACTACATTGAGACAATTATTTCTTGTTTTACACGTTTGGAATTCTTTTGTAATTAAATGTGTGCAGATTTTCGTTCATTCTCACATAATCTGAACATTGGATATAAGACAGGTTCAACATTCTTGTTTAATTTTGTATATTTCCTTTTATCATTACAAAAATTTCGAAAATACAATACAAACCCCTTTGTGAAAACCTTCATAATATTGATAGGCATGAATGATGAATGTTTAATAGAGTGAACAGCCTTTCAAAAAACAGCCTGTCAAGATATATATTGTCAAATGACAAACATTTTGAAACTTCTTCAGGTGAATAGGGTATAAACAAATAGATATCACCATGAAACTTCCCCAGTTGATTACTCATGTTATCTGAAATCTTATGTTTAAATATGCAAATGAGGTTAGCAATAGTAACGTTTGGCGAATTTAGGAGAAATCTTCAAACGGAAATACACATAAGTGAAAAAAAATGTCTTCCTTTAAAAAAAAAAAAACAGCACGGTTATTTCTGCCTCACAAAAATGTGTATAGTTATTTTAGCTTTTATTCTTCTAACTGACACTTACTCCATTTGTTCCCTGTCCCGTGTCTCCTGGTGTGCGTGAAGACGATCTCTTCATAACAGTCAGCAAATGTCCATTTGAAGAATTCTTTACAGTCAGCATTTATTATGTCGCCTGCAGCTAAAACTCATGCAGTCTACAACTCTCCTGCAACAAAGCAGGTGTTTCTAGTATTCAACCAACCCCATTTATATCAACGAGGGTGGACTAAATAACAGACAGTTTAACATGAGAAGCCTCACCATAAGGATTAACTGCAGGGCTGTTTCATTAGACTGCATTTGCTTTAGCTAGCTATATCTAATAAAGGGACAGCAGTGAATATTTCAGGTTAGGGTTAGTGTGAAAGTGCGTTGAGCTGTCAGAGGGCATATCAGAAAACCAGTGTGGGAAGGGAGTTTACAATGAAAACAGTCTTAACAGGGACTAAAGGGACCTCCTGGAGCCCACCAGAGGGTCCTCTAAAACAAAAGGGTTTAAAAAAAAAAAAACAGGACTTCACCTCCATTTGGTGCGTCTGTTTTGGAACCAGGTTTTGACCTGGGCATCGGTCATCTTCAGGGCTTTGGCGAGGGCGGCCCGCTCCGCCGACGCCAGGTACTTCTGCCGGTGGAAGCGCTTCTCCAGCTCGCAGATCTGCAGCCGCGTGAAGGACGTCCGGGGCTTCTTCTTCTTCGGGGGCGTCCTGTTCTGGTAGGGGTGACCTACGCGACGCGTCACAGTGAGGGGTGAGAGGGACACTGGGCGGGAATGGAGAGGACGGGACATGTCAGGGCAGGGAGGACAGCGCCGGAGAGGAGAGTGCAAGTTGGGTCAAGTCAGGACAGGACAGGAAATGACAGAGGAGAGAGGGGAGAGGAGAGGAGAGGATATGAAAGGAAAGGACAGGAAAGGAAAGGACAGAAAAGGACATGAAGGGAAGGGATAGGAAAGGAAAGGAAAGGTAAGGAAAGGAAAAGAAAGGAAAGGAAAGGAATGGAAAGGAAAGGAAAAGAAAGGAAAGGAAAGGAAAGGAATGGAATGGAAAGGACAAGACAGGGAAGGAAAGGACAAGACAGGGAAGGAAAGGATGGTAAAAGCCAGGTCAGTAGCGCAGGAGGACAGGACAGAGGAGGAAAGGACAGGAGGACAGGTAGACAGTTCAGGATAGGATGATAGGATGACAAGAAGATAGGAGGACAGGAGGACAGGAGGACAGGAGGATAGGAGGATAGGATGACAGGAGGATAGGAGGATAGGAGGACAGGAGGATAGGAGGATAGGATGACAGGAGGACAGGAGGATAGGAGGATAGGAGGATAGGAGGACAGGAGGACAGGAGGACAGGAGGATAGGAGGACAGGAGGATAGGAGGATAGGAGGATAGGAGGACAGGTAGTTCAGGATAGGATGATAGGATGACAAGAAGATAGGAGGACAGGAGGATAGGATGACAGGAGGATAGGAGGATAGGAGGACAGGAGGACAGGAGGATAGGATGACAGGAGGATAGGAGGACAGGAGGACAGGAGGACAGGAGGATAGGAGGATAGGAGGATAGGAGGACAGGAGGATAGGAGGATAGGATAGGAGGACAGGAGGATAGGAGGATAGGAGGATAGGAGGATAGAAGGACAGGATGATAGGAGGACAGGAGGGAAGGGAAGGTCAGAACAGTAAAAGTCAGGACAGGACAGGTCAACTAGACAGAAGATGAGCGGGAGAGCTGACAGACCTTGTGTTAAATATTGTTTACAGCATCTATATGTTCGGTAATTTAGTTTACAAAAATGTATGTTTTCAAATTCAATGTAGTCATAGTCATTTTATATCTATATATTATCATATCACCTTTCTGTGTGTTTTCTTTTTAATTGTATTATTATTCTATTTATTTCTTTGACCATAACATTGGTTACTATACCCATAATCAAAAAATTTAAACAGAACTTGTGTTTGAACATGTAACCCCCAACACAGCCGTTTTTCAGGTTAATTTTTGATGAAATAATTTATCAGAATAATTGATGGCTTTGATTATTACGAAATTAACATTTGACATTGTATCAGTTTCACCTTTGATATAATGGCTTATATGATTTAAGGACACTGTCTCCAGAACATTAATGACATGCACAAGAAATGCCACATGTCAAATATCACCTTAAAGATACTGGCAGTCTAAGTTAACTTAGCAATAACAATAATACTCAAGTTTAGTCTCAAATATCTCAATATAGTGCTGCTTGAAAAGATAAGCTATGGTTTCATTATATGCTACCTCACTCATTAAATCATATTGAACTCTCATTACTATTCATTGAGTTTAATGACTTTAAACATAACCAATTTTAATCAAATCAACAATAGCAATTTGGTTTATGTGGAGTTTCATAAGGGTGGATTTTTGTTTGTACTGAAAAGTTATAAATAAAGCTGCAATAAGCAATACAAGTTAGCCATCAAGAAAAAAAGGAAATAACCTTTTTCTGTTTTTTTCCAACTCATTATTTTTAAGTAAATGAAAAAAAAAGTGCAATGTATCATGGGCTCCCTTCCCATTCTGATGTAGAAATGTGTGTCTTCATCGACCTCTTATAATGACTGACTTATATTGAGTCATTAATCACCGATTCCCTAACGACATGCACGTACACACAAGCAGGCAAATGGAGGAGATACACGCGTATACGTTTATTATGGGTTATAATTTAATTATAATAGGTCATTAGTAATATCGACTTTGCTAAAGATGATTTACATCAAAAAAAGAGGCTGTCTCAGTTGCATTTTCAACAAATATTGTTTGTCTTTTAAGTAATCCAATATATAACATTATATTATAATATATATGTATTTTATATATATATATTATATATTTAGTATTTATAAATGTATTACATTTTGTTTTATTCTATTTTATTTTATGTTTTTATTTATCGGGCTGACTTATATGACATATATCATGTTATATGATATAATATTATACCTGTGAACCGGTCTTTGGTGTAGCGCCGGTTGCTCTCCATCCAGGGGAACGTCAGCGTGGTCAGGTTGTTGACGTTCCCGTTCCCCGGCGGCCCAGAGGAGTTCCCGCAGCTCAGGGGCCGGTGTGCGGGGACGCGGATGACCCCAGCGGAGCTCACGTTAGTTCCGTTCGCATTCACGCCCATGTTCATGTGATAAGCCCCGCCGAGGGATGCCATTCCGCACGAGCCGCCGGTGCCATTGTATCCGGCGTTGCCGTACGTGTAGCCGCCGCTCGCGCCGCAGTTGTAGGCCGCGTGCCCGTAGTCTGGCTCGTGCATCCTCGCGCCCATCATGCAGCTCTGCTCCACGTTGCTAAGGATCTGGTCGATGCCGAAGCTGATGGGCTCCACGTGCGAGTGCTGCTGCAAATGCGCCCCCAGAATCCCTATGTGGTCCATGGCCTTCCGCGAGCCCCCCCCTCCCCCCAGCTACGGCGCGAGGAACAGAGGTCGCTCCACGCGCCGCTCCCCTGGACTCTTTTACGCGTACTGCGCTCCTTCTGCTCGGGCTGCAGCCGTTATCTGTGCTGAGTGCGGGCGCACGTGTGTGCGACTGAATGCAGGAGCGCGAGGCTGGACTGTTTGTCCTCCGCCCCCCCCACCCCCACACACACATACTCCCTCTTCTGCCGCACGAGGACATCAATCAAAGTGCCAAATAGACAGTGCGAGATTAAGACCCAATTTTTAGGCCCTGAAACTCAATTGGCTAAAGAGTGTGTGAGCTCTACGGAGGCTTTATGGCACACTTCATAAAACAGTGATTAACAGCTGGACAAGATCAATAATACAAGTATCATCTGATTCACACCCTGTGGGCGAGCACACACACACGCGCCAATGTCCACAAGACTTTATTTTATTCTCAAGCTTTAGTTTAGCTTGAACCTTGAACAAAACGAGCGCTCCCATCCGTTCCCTGATGTTGGGCTCTCTGATAAAGGTTTATTGAATTTTTCCAACAGAGCTTTTTGTCCCATTGACAATATTATCCTAAATTTTTGTGACCATTTATTTCCTCTTTTATGAACACTTTTGTAAATTAATTCTGTCATCGCAATCAAACGATGTACCGATTGATGTTGATTATAAGTCACAGTTTATAATGCAATAATTAATTTTGCATTATATTGGGTCATACAGCTGCACAGTGTTTCCATTCATGATTCTATATAATAATATACATGTAAATAACAAAATAATATAATAATAATAATAATAATAATAATAATAATAATAATACATTGAAAAATAAAATAATGATTAAATGAAAATCAAAATAAATAAATATTACTCTAAAAAGGCACGGAGCTGAAGGACCCGTCTAGTCCATCAATTCAGCTCTAAACGTCAGACAGATTACATCAATATCATTATTCAGCCAAAGCAAATAAACACTGTCTTCTGTAAAACACTAGTTTATCATTTAAAATCCAAAAGTATTTTTTGTTTTGTTTCGATTCTGCAGAATTTTGCGCACCCTAATAAAGTGACCTCAATGGGTTCAAATTATACGGTATAAATCACTGAAAGATGATTGATGTAATGCGGACGACTCATTTATTGTTATGGAGCCGGCGTCATTATTAATTCATGTTCAGAGTGATGACATGGCTGCAAACGCGGATGTGTTTTAATTTGTTTCTGTGGGAACAGAAAAGAGCTGCTGATATATATATATATATATATATATATATATCTATATATATATATATATATATATATATATATATATAATTTAAAAAATGTTTTATTGTATCCAGGACAAATCATAAATGATAGGTCATTATTTGGCATTAGGTTGCATTTATTACACATATTAATGAATCTGAGAGGACCACATGTATATGCAGCGGGTTTAAATTAGAGGGGTGTTTGTTCCTCCAGAATAAATGGATGCAACTCCGTTTAATCGTATATCATAACTAACGAGCAATGTTTGCGTAACAGCGCTTTATTAACGATTATTCCACCGGTTTTACCAACTCCACAACAATTAAAATAAAAACATGTAACCATGTGGCCCATTGGTTTCTCTCCCCTTCCCTCTAAAAGCCACTGGGACTTCATTACTTACCACGAGGGCATTACAGCATTCATATTTGATACACCCCGAGCTCTCATTGGCCAATTGACCGACATCAAATTTTAATGCACACCGGGAGCCTATCGCACGTCGAGGTGCAAATTTCCTGTTCAGACGTGGACCAATAGGGAACATCAGGGACCGGGAAACGGCGGCTACATTACCTAACTGAACGCATTGGACTAATATTGCAGCGCAGGGCGGTGCATGCGATTATATTTTGAACGTATGCTGTTTTATTTATAATCAGATGGCAATGGAATACAGTCAGATATTACTTTTAAAACAAACAACACATACATATAAATAACATTAGTGGAGAGTGATGCTATAATATATATATATACTTTTGCTATATCTTAATGCTAAATGATTTGCTAGAAGTAATATTTTTGAAAGACTGGCATCTTTTTAAACTCAATTATCAAGCGACCATTTTCATCTCAGGGGCTTCAGTGTCCTTATGGGGTTTGAGGGAGAAAAAGACCAAACAAGTTAAATAAATAAATCTCCTCACTTCAAAAGGAGACACGTATTGATTTATTCGCAGCCCGAGTGATCCCAGTGGCCGAGGCTGCCACGGTCCATCAGAGGCTCAGCCTAAGCCCTCATTGGTATATGTGTCCATGTCATTAACGAGTCTTTATGGGATGGTGTGATATCCTGGTAAAACAGAATCAAGTGACATTTGAGTAACAAACAATTATTTTTATATTGCATCACAAATTTAACATAGCTTAGAAAAAACAACAACTTAAATTAGATCCTCATAATTCATAAGGTCCTCCAGCATAAATAAAGGAGTGTTTACAAAAAAGAGGCTGTTTTTCACTTTTTTTAAGTCTCTCATAAGAAGATATTATATTATATTCATGGTTACCCTCAGAAATGGAAATTGAACAACATCAAATGTATTGTGTTTTTTTTTCTCAAACCTTGATCACCATGATCAAGGTTTTTTTGTCAGATGAGACCGACATAATATGGGGGATATTATGTCGGTCTCATCTGACAAAAAACCTTGATCACCTTTATGTAAAAGTCACCACCTCTTTCAAACATGCTCTCAACCGCAGGCTACTGGCTATCACCATATGCTCACATTTTATACACAGGTTCTTCCAGAGGTTGAACATTTTAAAGAATAATTACAGGGAAAACATTATACAGGGAATAAAAACGATAATGGGGAAACAAATCGTTTAATTTCTATTTACAAACCAGCATTCTCAAAAAACACATGTAGTTCCAGTCTTTTTTTTTTTATCAGCGACAACATCTGATGCTTAGAAATCAAGACAATGCGGAAGTGCCAAGAAAAATGTAGTTCCTCAAATTGGCCACTTGGGGCTCGCTCCAAAAGCGAGTAGATTTCCGTAGATCCCCTCTGTTAATATACCCAACTTTGCAGCAGAATTAAACAGGTTTGGTTTCTCTACATTAAAATCACAGTTCACAGTCTATGTTTTTTCAACATTATGCTTCTCAAATCTTTTACTTTCAAAATGTGCTTCAAAATGTGTCAGACTGGTGGATTTTTTTTCAAATTGCTGTGGACAACAAACATTTTTATTTTATTATACCGACCGAAAGCCGCAAGTCCTGCAATAAATCAATTTATTCAGTGTTTGTGTTTCCCTAGAGGTGTTGACTCAACATTATGGTCATCGGTGGCTGTAGTATGTGCTGCTGTTGAACTTTATTGTGTTTTATTAAGAAATAATATTTCAACTGCCCTTACCTTAAGATGTGTCAGTATTTCAGTTAACCTCCGAAATATAGTTTAAAGATCACCACTTTAAAACACTTTGAACTAAAACAGAATATCAGATCTCTCACAAACAACAACTCCTCTGAACTAAAAGACCAACAAGAGGTTGCTCATGCTAGGGGTTCGGGAATGAAAACTCGTCTCATGTCTCAAAGTCAAAGTATGCTCTGAGTTAGTCTCAGCTCGTTGTTTAATAAACTGCCACCTTAGTGTAGATAACATGGAATCATGCCAACATCTTACAGTGTACTACATTCAAGTTCATACCAGACAGGGTTCCAGCGCCAATCATCCTTGGCGTAGGTAATCATCAAAGTTCTCTTTCGTACACTCTACCTTTTTGATGTCGGCCTAATACTTGACTCGTGCGATACAGTAAGTTGCCAGTTTTTTGTTTGTCTGTTGGCGGACTTCCTATCCAGATGAAGCACTCATTGTAAGCTAACAAAACACAGAGGTTCTTAGTTTTAGATGATTATGCACGGATGAAAACATAGTTTTGATATTATATTAAATTTTTGCCTCTCGATCCTCCAACATTTTTAAACTTCTTGTGTGTCACTTAACGGCGTTCTCATCCCCAACTTATCACATACGAATGGTCGCGGTTTTAAACATGTAGTTGAATAAAAAAATATCATGGTTTGGGTAAAAATCCGCAAGTTAAGTACTCAAAGTGTGGTTTCCCAAGAGACACAAAGAACGGTATCCTGGGTGAACTTCATGTGTTGTTTGCGTTATATGACATTTGAAAAGCAGAAAATTCCTAACGATGACACAAGACATGACTTAACGAGAACCGGCTGGTGATGCAGCTTGCAGCTCCTGTTATGTCTCTTTTTTTCTCCCTGTTATATGTGTGTGCCTGTGGGTGGGTGGGTGGGACAGTGTGGGGTCTACCTGAGTCCTTGACCTTTGACCTGAAACTCACTGCTGCCGGCTCCATCAGCTTTTCTCTCAATGCAAGGTGAGGTTTCCTTAACCTTTGGCCAAATTAGAGTCTGGCAACTTGGTGGAGTAGTCTCATCTATAAAATGTTTTCATCATGGACTGTGCACTTTCCCACTGTTAGTTTAGCTAGTCTCTTAACTGCATGCAACAATTCACAGTTACAGCATCAACTGCTATCATACTTAGATAGAGTGAAGGATAAAACTATAAATATAAAGGCAGGATTACCAAATCTGGAATTACACAGTATGTTGATATGTAAATGAGTTTACTCATCCCAATAAAAACTACAACAGTAAACTGAAATGGTGAAGTATGATGTGTTTGAAAGTCATAACTCTTATCTAATACTTTAGGATATCTCAAAAAGAACGCCACATCAACTCACAGACGGGCCACACTAATGGACTGACTGGTGTACAAGAGTAGAGCAGAAGCTGGTCAGTCAGTGATAAACGCATGTATATGAAGTGGACGTAGGCACCATGATGTCACCCACTGGTCGGCATTTTGGCTGTTGCTATCATGGTATTTTGCTGACACCATCTTGGCCCTTTGCTGGCCACCATCTTGGTTTTTGGCCATTGCCATCTTGGTTTTTGGCCGTTTCCATTATGTTTTTTTGAACGTCGCCATGATCAAGACTAATGCATACCTTTCCAGAGTGTTGGATGTGCTGTATTTAAGACTGACAGAAGTTAATAAAGTATCTCTCCGTCAGTTCTGAAATAACAGTTTGAGGCACTGAGACGCGGAGATAAGAGAAAGATCTTCCTGTTTGTTTAGTAACACAGGAAAACGGCAGCCACCGAAGGGAACCTGCATTGTATAGACTCCACAGAGCCCCGAAGCTCGAGGAAACCGCCCCCCCCCCACCCCCCCACACACACACACATGCAGGGTCATGTTGTAGACTAATATACACAAGCATGCATGTTGTCAGGGGAACAAACTGCTTTGGTTGTCTGCTGCAGGCAATCAGTGGGCAGTTGTTAGACTTCACCATCCTTTGGTGTCATATCAGTGAGAAATGTGAGGAGGTGAATACTCCTTATTTTGTCTCAAGTACTTTCAAATGCTTTGGACAAGTGGAGAAAAAGGCGCTCTTCAGGGCTTTGCCATTGACTTCGGGTGCATCAAAGTGTGAAACAATCCTTGACAGAGCAATTAGTAACCTCAAATAGTTGAAACACCCATTTTCACTACATCCAGTTTACAAATTACTTTATCATTTGCTGTTTGACATATTAGATATTCTCACTCCAAAAACGAAAAGTACTGATGCTTGGTCAGATGCTTTAAACTACAAACGGTCCCCTCTAGCATCAGTTTTGGATGTGTCATTTACAGTTTTTAACAGTGTCTTTTCAAAATAAACCCCTAACATAGGTTTACTTAGTTTTTAGGTTTACTTGTATAGGTTCTTGGTTAGGCTGAATTAAATATTGTGGTTTGGGATAAATTATGTATGTTCGTTATGGAAAGTAATTACACTTTTTACGTCATTGCGTTGACTTTTGGTTTTACACTACGTCACTTGCTCCGTCTAATAGTGTAGACGGGTTTACATTGGAGTCAGCTGAAAGCCGGGTGCGTCTCATACAGCCGCTAAAGGGTGTCTTGGTGCTCGAAAATTGAACACCAAGAATTGTGACAAAAAGGTGGTATTTGACACACTGTGTATTGAGACCAACGGTCCCCAACCCCCGAGCCGGGTCGGTTGGTACCGGCTGCACAGAAAGAATGAATGAAAAGATTTTTGATTTATTATCAAGGTCGGAAAGATGTTTTATTTTGAAAAATTACCGTACGTGACCTCTTGACACAAGCTAGCAAACAAGAGTTAGCGAAAATGAGTAAAAGAAAACCAAGCTTTTTTGGCAAGGGGAAAAGGCCCAATGAAAAAACAGAAGAAGAAAAGTCTACAATGTCCAATAAAAAGAAAGCTGCATTCAAAAGACATTATCAGGAGTCGTACTTAAAGTACGGGTTTATCGCTACAGGCGATTCTCATGGGCCGAACCTGCTTTGCCTAATATGTGGCGACAGGCTAGCAAACGAGGCAATGAAGCCTTCAAAACTTCTTCTAAGCATGGAGACCAAGCACCCTGCATTGAAAGACAAGCCTTTGGAGTTTTTTTAAAAGAAAAAAACGTGAACAAGAAGGACAGACGCAATTACTGATGGCCACCACATCAACAAATGCGAGTGCTCTGAGAGCATCGTACTTAGTGGCTCACCGTATTGCTAAGGCGGAGAAACCTTTTACTATTTGTGAAGAATTAATCCTGCCCGCTGCTAAGGACATTTGACGTGAACTTCTAGTAGAGGCTGCAGATTAAAAGATAGCACAGGTTCCTCTTTCGGCTATGTTTTACACATACTGTCTGGTAGCCTCTAAAGATCTAAGTATGTAAGTACTTCTTCATGTAGCATGTAAATATTTTCTGTGATGTATTTTCTGTGTGTTTACACCCTGTAAAACATTTCAGGCCAGTTCAACTTACAAACGAAAGTTCACCTGCTGCCTTGAAAAAGCTATTTAACTCAACTTAAAAATTTCCTTTGATTCAACTGGGAAATGTAAGTTCATAAGGTTGATGTAACTACAACGATGAGTCAAGTTGTCAGAGTTGAGTGAACCTTTAGTCCCTTGTTGTTTAAACTTGATCCACCAAGTTAAAATAACTTTACCATGTGTGTGTACAACTTGCCATTTTAAGTTAAGATGATTTACATCACAAATTTGTTTCAACTTGCATATAAATGTTATTTTGACTGATAATTGAAAGTGTGCTTGCTTTATAAAAACGAAATGACCAATAATTCTTGATTCTGTTAAAAATATATAACATTTATTGGAAGAAAATATACACAGACTGAAACATTGGCTACAAGTACATCTCAACACACCCAAATATACATGTGTTAAATACATGTTTCCCACATACAAGTGGAGGCACTCTGACAGACACTGACAGTATGTGTGGTTGTACAATGACAAATGAGAGATAATTACAACAAGTTCATACGTTTTCAATATAAACATAAGAACATTGAGGAACTCCTAAACCCGGTCAACATGTCCCCTGAACAGGGGGCAGCGCCTGAAGACTTGGGGTTGGATGAACCCATATCCCTGGCAGAGGCCACTAAGGTAGTCAAAAAGCTCCTTGGTGGCAAGGCGCCGGGGGTGGATGAAATCCGCCCTGAGATGCTGAAGGCGCTGGACTTTGTTGGGCTGTCTTGGCTGACACGCCTCTTCAATGTCGCATGGGGGTCGGGCACAGTGCCCATGGACTGGCAGACCGGGGTGGTGGTTCCCATCTTCAAGAAGGGGGACCGGAGAGTGTGCTCGAATTATCGGGGTATCACACTACTCAGCCTCCCGGGAAAAGCTTATGCCAGGGTGCTGGAACGGAGGCTCCGACCGTTTGTCGAACCTCGGATTCAAGAAGAACAGTGCGGGTTTCGTCCTGGTCGTGAAACAGTGGACCAGCTCTTTACCCTTGCAAGGATACTGGAGGGGTCCTGGGAGTTTGCCCAACCAGTCTACATGTGCTTTGTGGACTTGGAGAAGGCTTTCGACCGGGTCCCTCGGGGCTTTTTGTGGGGGGTGCTGCGGGAGTATGGTGTGCCGGACCCGTTGCAACGGGCCATCCGGTCTCTGTACGCCTGCAGTAGGAGCTGTGTTCGTATCCTCGGCAGTAAGTCAGATACGTTCCCGGTGGGTGTTGGCCTCCGCCAGGGCTGCCCTTTATCACCGGTCCTGTTCGTGACTTTCATGGACAGGATATCTAGGCGCAGCCGTGGGGCGGAGAATGTCAGGTTCGGGGATCTCAGGATAGCCTCTCTGCTGTTTGCAGATGATGTGGTCCTGTTTGCCTCCTCGGACCATGACCTCCAGCATTCACTGGGGCGTTTTGCAGCCGAGTGTGAAGCGGCGGGGATGAGAGTCAGCACCACGAAATCTGAGGCCATGGTGCTCTGCCGGAAACCGGTGGATTGCTCCCTCCGGGTGGGGACAGAGTGCCTACCACAAGCGAAGGAGTTCAAGTATCTCGGGGTCTTGTTCACGAGTGAGGGTAAAATGGAGCGGGAGATCGACAGGCGTATCGGTGCGGCTGCAGCAGTAAAACAGGCGTTGCACCGGGCCGTCTTGGTGAAGAAGGAGCTGAGCCGAAAGGCAAAGCTCTCAATTTACTGGTCGGTCTACGTCCCAACCCTCACCTATGGTCACGAGCTTTGGATCGTGTCCGAAAGAACGAGGTCGCAGATACAAGCGGCCGAAATGAGTTTCCTCCGTAGAGTGGCCGGGCTCAGCCTTAGAGATAGGGTAAGGAGCTCGGACATCAGGAGGAGGCTTGAAGTCGAGCCGCTACTCCTTCGTGTCGAAAGGAGTCAGCTGAGGTGGTTCGGGCATCTAATTAGGATGCCTCCAGGACGCCTCCCTTTAGAGGTTTTCCAGGCACGTCCAACTGGTAGGAGGCCCCGGGGAAGACCCAGGACACGCTGGAGGGATTATATCTCCCAGCTGGCCTGGGAACGCCTCGGGATCCCCCAGAATGAGCTGGTAGATGTTGCGGGTGAGAGAGAAGTCTGGGTCAGCCTGCTTGACCTGCTGCCTCCGCGACCCGACCCCGGATAAGCGGTGGAAAATGGATGGATGGACATAAGAACATTGTAAACACCCCAAAAAAATGGATACACACAACTTAATTGCATACTTTCAAAAAAAGGGAAACATATAATTAGAGACAGCTGGAGATAAGGTAGTGTGGCTGTGAAGAGGCAATATGTGGGATACTGAGAACTTTATAAAATCCATATAATACATTTTTATAAAAATGTATTATATGTTTAATTTCTTAACCCTTCGGACTCGCCGACCGCATTTTTGCGTTTTGACCATGTTTACGTTTTTAAAATATTCATATCTTCGCGATAATTCATCCCAGAAATATGGTTCGACTTCTAGCGGATACAGTAGACTTCCTGCTTCCATTGCCCGCCTCCTGCAACATCCTACTTGATTCAGCCAAGGAGATAGGGGCATTGGCGTGTCATATGACACTGTGCGAAATCCTTCACTGTGATTTGTTGAATCCTGTGTCCATCCACCTGTTGTGAAAAAAAAACTAACCAATGAACACTCAGAAAAACTCAAAGAACTACACACCTGAGGTATATATTTATAAACACGCTACAGTTTTCAGTCTGAGAAAAGCGAGATCATGCCGCCGACTAAGCAGTTCAACACGGAGGAAGCACTTTTGGTGATCTGGGGAAGCAGCGACGAGGATGACGGCGCAGCGTCAGAGCCTGAAGACGGGTAAGTGGTTTACTACTGTGCGATTATAACTATATCACCGTCAACTTTCTGTGTTACTGTCCGTATGACGGTACCGTGAAATCGTAACTATATCACCGTCGACTTTCTTTGTTACTGTCCGTACGACGGTACCGTGCAATCGTAACTATATCACCGTCAACTTTCTTTGTTACTGTCCGTACGACGGTACCGTGCAATCGTAACTATATCACCGTCAACTTTCTTTGTTACTGTCCGTACGACGGTACCGTGCAATCGTAACTATATCACCGTCAACTTTCTTTGTTACTGTCCGTACGACGGTACCGTGCAATCGTAACTATATCACCGTCAACTTTCTTTGTTACTGTCCGTACGACGGTACCGTGCAATCGTAACTATATCACCGTCAACTTTCTTTGTTACTGTCCGTACGACGGTACCGTGCAATCGTAACTATATCACCGTCAACTTTCTTTGTTACTGTCCGTACGACGGTACTGTGCAATCGTAACTATATCACCGTCAACTTTCTTTGTTATTGTCAGTAACTCTGTCTAGTACTGTTTACAAAGGGCACACCGTGCATAGTGCTGCACCAATGTTTTACGACCACCGTCATCTTCAGTGATCTTAGTACTGTTTACAAAGAGCACGTGGTGCACGCTGCTCAATCATTACGACCACCGTCATCTTTCTTTCAACTAACGAGTATTAATTTATTTTACAGAGAGGATTTACAGCTGCAGCAGCCTCCGAGTCTGCCTCTGCTTGCCACTCCACCACAGCCATCCCCACCACCACGGCCAGCAAAGCGGTCGCGTGCTGCCCGAGGAAGGCCAGCAAAGGGGTCGCGTGCTGCCCGAGGACCACCCCTGCCAGCCAGGTCATCAAAGAAGGCAAGACATATTTACATTGTAAATAGTCTGAATGTGTATATAGTTTTTTTCTGTTTATTTTGAACATGCAAATTCTGTACATAATTTTTTGGGTATAATAAAAAATAAATAATAATAATTGTTGTAATGGTCATTTTTCATTTGCACACACCCCATGAAGCTTGATATGCAGTATAAAGTCATTTATCAGTCCCATTTTTATCATTTTGGTGAAAGGTGTGACAGACACATTTCTACTCAAAAAATGACAATAAAAAATGTGGTTTTAGACATTTATTTACATTTATCTATTTTTTTCCCCATATATTTCACTGCTTTTGTGAACCTAATGCCTTTGGTAAACCAATTTCAAGCACCAAAACAGTTTGACCACCTGAGTAAAGTTATGTTTTCACAAGATATATGAAGAATTTCCAAAATCGAGATTACATCTCATTACACTTTTGCCTTATGACAATGGTGCCTCATTATATAGAGAGCTGAGATTGTTCTGCAATTTGTGATGTAAAACATGGGTATGTATCTTATATTCAAGTGCTTTAAAAAGGTGAATTTAAGAAATTATGTAAAATCGAGAAAATGACCTTAGGGTCCAGAGGGTTAAACACAATTCTAACAGCCCAACAAAAGGTGTTACGTGTCAAAACAACCAATCTACAGTTTAGAAGAGTTTAAGTCTAAAGCTTGACTTTGATATGTGCTCTAATTGTTTTACTGGCTATATTTATAATTATTATTATAATCTGGGGCAACTGTGGTTCAGTGGTAGAACAAGGACGTCCTTCAATCAGAGGATCGGTGGTTCGATCCCCGGCTCCGCTAGTCCATGTCGATGTGTCCTTGGGCAAGACTCTTGACCTCTCTTGTGTGAATGTTAGTTAGTGATGGGCAGGTGGTACCTTGCATGGTAGCTCCTCCCATCAGTGTGTGAGTGGGTGTGAATGGGTGAATGATGACATGTAGCATTAAAGCTTTGAGTGGTAGGAAGACTTGAAGAGAGATATAAAATATACAGTCCATTTACCATTTATCTGAGCAGTTTGCTTCTGAGCCCATGGAATCTTGCTGAGCACTGGTCCGGTTTAATGTTCATGAAGGAACTCAAAGGTGTCGTTCATATTACGGGGGCACTCCAGGTTAAGGCAGTAGATTGTGGCCATCAACATGGCAAAGCCTGTGGTACGTCTCTGAGCTCGTGTTGGATGATCTTCTCTGCTACTTCGGCCACATCGAAGACTGTCAAAGGACCTGGAGACATATAAAGACATTCACATCTTAACAGACATCTCCAAAATAGTACTAGTTCAATGTTTGGAGAATCCTTATTAAAAATCTCTAAAACAAAAAAAAGGTGAAGGAGACTATTGAAAAGACAGTTTGTAATTATACAAAATTTCTGTACAAAATAGTGTGGCTAGGGGTAATAAAACTAATGAACACAAAACATGTTACCATTGTCACATTACAACCATTGAGTGTAGTAAATGTGTAAATACAGTGTCTTACATCACACATCCAGATATTGTCAGAGGGATCCTTTGAAAGATAGCATGGAAGACCAAGCAGGGCAGCTGTTCTTCGGTTTTGGTTTGCATCCTAGGAAAAACAGATAAGGGTAGATGAATGCAATACCAAAGGTATAATCCTAACTTGAGTCCTAAACACCACTGATGATGATGTCCATGATGATATTTATAATGCTGGATTCTTCTTCTTTGTCAATTAGAGGGGAATTCACAAAACTTACATTTCCACATCAAGTACTGGACATTCTTGATGACATCTGTAAATTAAAAAAAACAAAGGAATTGCATATTTAGTGAAATGAGTTTCAGACAAATAAAACCCACATATATTTGTATTTATTATAAATATAACGTATAATTTACTCTATGCTTCAATTATCAATCTTTTACATTTCTAAATGCTGTCTGCTGTGTGGGTGCAAACATGCACCACGCGGTGCGCATTAATACAAGTAATTACTGGCATACAAACTAAATATCAACCCATTAATAAATACATTTTGCCCACTGACAAAGAGCAAGCAAAGAGCAAGCAAAGCATGGGCACTGACTCAGCCTTCAATGTGAATCCCTCAGCCATGACTCTATAGCCTGCTTAATGTTCGTGGATGCTTCTGTTAGGTTAGCTAGCACGCGCTAGCTAGCTAGCTAACCTAACAAGCTAGTTAACCTAACAAGCTAGTTGGCGGGTAAGGAAAGAAAATTGCGGTCACTTAAGAAAATGAACCAATAGCTTCTAGTTCTACATTAATTACGTTTTATCAACTGCAGGACAAATAGGGGTGACTGTGGCTCAGTGGTTAGCAAGTCGGTCTTTCAATCAGAAGGTCGGTGGTTCGATCCCAGGCTCCGGCAGTCCGTGTCCTTGAGCAAGACACTTAACCCTCATTGCTCACCGTTGCTGTGTCTACGGTCTACTGTATATCATGTAAGTCGCTTTGGATAAAAGCGTCAGTGAAATGTAATGTAAAATAAAATAGGTCGACCATTTGTCTTAGAAGTTCATGGGAAAAACTATTAAGGGAAATTGTTAAGCTAGCTGAATATTAAAACCACACCATTGAAAAGCACATTACATTTACAGTTACATTTACATTACAGTTACAAAGCACATTACATTTACAGTTACATTACTAACGTTACCCATGCTATTAATTAAGAAAATTAATTAAAGTCATAATTTAAACTCACCTTCATGTGCCGAAGCAAAGCGAGAGGAATCCTCAGCTCTGTTCAGTCCGCTCTACTTGATGCAGGTGGAAAGTAACGGTGAATTGCTCCGCCTCGATTCACTGGAGGTTGTCAGGTTAATAGACTCCCTCCGCCGGTGGAAGTAGTCCTTTCTTGTTTACCACAAAATGCCGATATTTTCATTGGAATTTAAGTATTTGACTTATCTGCAGTGTTTATCCAGTAGATTATGGCTAGGCTTCAACCTGGCCATGGTTTAAAAAAAGACAGTTTCCCTAAAACTCAAACATGACAACATTTGTTCTTTTATCCCCCCACTCCCGCCTTTTTCCAGTCTTTTTTTTTTTACTGACAACTTAAAGAGCCAAGTTGAATTAACTTGAACAAATTTCAAAGAAGTCAACACAACGCATTACTGTAAGTTTAACTACGTTTAACTTGAACAGTTAAGTTCAAAAGCTAAAACTTATCAGAGCTCTTTGAGTTAAAGAGAAGTAGTAAGTGGAAGTAACTAAACAGGGCTGTGATGTTTTAGTTTAACCTTGTGTTGTATAGATGCTAATCGCAATGCTAATCGCAATGCTAATCGCGATTAGCATTTCTGCATTGACATTCATGTTAAAATTTGTTTAAACGCTAACTGGTCAAGGGAGTCTTATGTTAATGATTACTTGCCTTTTCTGGCATAATGGCTGTATGTTGAGTTAGTGCTTACTATTCATGTAAGCTCATTTCGTGTTGTGTTTTCACAGTTTTACATGATCAAGATCCTTTCTAAAAACTCTAAACTCCACTCCGGATTCATGGGTTTTTATGTCATGGATCTGCTGTTAGCTAGCTGCTAAGATAACTTCCAGAAGCAAGAGCAGAATAATAGTGTCATCAAGCATTTGTAGCTATACCTCAGAAAAATTATGTGTAAACATTTTTAGATATCCCACAAAATGATATTGAATGTTATACACATATTAATGAAGTACACAGACCATAAAGCCCAGCCAGACAGGACGGGCGGGAGAGAAGGTGGATGGGTCAAAGAAACAGCCATCTTCTAGCCATGAAACCGCTGTTTGATCCCTGTGCAAAATGAGACGTCAACATTGATTTATTGACGAGATATAAAAATAAAAAGCAATAAAAAACATTTAGTATTTTCCCGCTTAGCTTATGATTAAACCAATATATGTGAACCATCAGGTTGTTCTCATACAGTGTTCAGAGCTGTACCTACACAAATGAATACGTTGTATTTAAGGGAGGGTTGGTCAAACTAAAATCCTGTCCTTCACCCAGACTGCTGTCCGTGCCCAGTGTGAAACCAAAAGTTAATGGGATGTTTTTGTCACTCCCGTAAAAGTAACGTCACTTTCAGAGTTATTTTAACCCAAACAACAATCTGTTCCTAAACCTAACCAAGTCTTTTTGTTTCCAAAACTTAACTAAGTTGTTTCCTGATGAGATCTCAACAGGAAACAACTTAGTTAGGTTTTTGGTATAAGTATACTTTTGAAAAGACTGCATGTATGTAAAGAGGGGAAATTGTGTCCATGTCGATGTGTCCTTGAGCAAGACACTTAACCCTAATTGCTCACCGTTGCTGGTCTTCTGTATAGCATGTAAGTCAGCTAAATGTAATGTAAAATTGACACGTGTTGCTATGAGGAGTACGTTTTTTGTAATTTTAAGAATACGTTAGAATATTAAATCTCTGTACCATCAGCACCATACTTATGGAAACTATATTAATGCTGCTATGTCATGTATATTATTTATAAGTTTAGCCCTGTCATGACAGCTAGAAATAAGTCAAATTTTGGACTTGACCATTCAGGTCTGTTATTTAGAAAAAACCTGGCTTCAGTTAGAAATGTTCCAGTAGGTCTCTGGGTGTGTGGGCACTTCAACAAGCTGCCATGTATAGTCTACTGGGTGCTCTCCTTCTCTCGCTCTGTCTACCTCCCCTTCTCTTTTCCACTTGACATTTTTACCCAACGTGTCCACCGTCTCATGTGGAAAACACTGGCACTGTGACAGTCTTCTTCTCCTCTGAGGCAAAAGACTGCTGTTTTCCTTCCTGCTGCGTGATTGACAGCTCCCTATCAGTGCACTTATCATCCAAATGTCAGGGACTTCCAGAAAATCCCATTTTCGGGTGATTGATGGAAGCCAGTCAGCGAATGAAGAGACAGAGAGAGTGAAAGAGAAAGAGTGGGTCAACGAGAAAGCAAAAGCAGACAACTGTCCCAAATGCATCGGGGACCAGAGAAGCTCTTGGGGAAAGTGATTCTAAACTGGGCAAACATTTTTCTTTTTTATATCTTTTTTGTATATTATTGCAGTATTTAAATGTGAAGCAGGTCTCAGCTATACCTGTATATGAGACGCTCTGTCAGCAGATCAACCAACCTCAGCCCATGTATAAATCTATATAAAGTAGATGTTAAATCAGGAACAAGGAAAATCAAAGATTCACATTTGATAATCCCTTTTGTCAAGTAATATTACTTGCTCACATATTTCTTAAAGGTAACTTACAAGGTGTTTTTTAAGACCCTAACATTACTGTATATAATTATACCATCAAATGTTTAAAAATATGTTTCAAGTATTAAACGTGCAAAAAAAAGGTATGCTGAGAGACACAAGTCTAAATACAACTGGTCAGTTGCAGCAATGTTAAGATGAATGACATGACCTTGAGATATAGGATTTTAGATATGTTTATCAATAAGGTAAATAATTTAACTGATAGACATCACCATGTAATCCCCCTAGTTGATTTCTTACATTAAGACCATACTTTTTTTGTGTAACACGTTTTTTGATATTTTATGTATAAATATGCAAATTAAGTGTTAGCTTAATAAATATATGTTGATTTGCATACATTTCCAGAACAGAAATCTGAATATTGAATGAAGCCAAGTTTTAAATGATTGTTTCTTTTTATTGACACAGTAGAGTCAAATGTTTTTACAGAGGAAAATATCTCTCTCTCTGTATATACTGTATATATATATATGTATGTATATATATATATATATATATATATATATATATATATATACATATATATGTTTCACCCCGCGACCCTAAAGAGGATAAGCGGTTCAGATAATGGATGGATGGATGGATATATGTTTCACAACATGAATCTGAAATTACTGTCAACAGCCTATTCATTTTTATTTTCTACGAGTCACATGTTGTATAAAAGGGGCTATAAATGCTCCAGTGGCGCAATCGGTCAGCGCGCGGTACTTATATGACAGTATTCAGCTGAGGGATGCCGAGGTTGTGAGTTCGAGCCTCACCTGGAGCAATACTTCTGTTTATTCTTGTTTGTAACCGTAGAATGCACTTATTGTAAGTCGCTTTGGATAAAAGCGTCAGCTAAATGAAATATAATGTAATGTAATATGAACAAACCCCTTTCTAAAATTTTCAGAATATAGATTTTTTTTGAGAAAACAGCCTTTAAAGATAGGTTTTGTAAAATTACGCACTACAGATATCCCCATGAAAATTACGCACTACAGATATCCCCATCCCCAACTTGCAAAAAAGTCTAAATACAACTGGTCAGTTGCAGCAATGTTAAGATGAATGACATGACCTTGAGATATAGGATTTTAGATATGTTTATCAATAAGGTAAACAATTTAACTTATAGACATCACCATGTAATCCCCCTAGTTGATTTCTTACATTAAGACAATACTTTTTTTGTGTAACAGGTTTTTTGATATTTTATGTATAAATATGCAAATTAAGTGTTAGCTTATTAAATATATGTTGATTTGCATACATTTCTAGAACAGAAATCTGAATATTGAATGAAGCCAAGTTTTAAATGATTGTTTCTTTTTATTGACACAGTAGAGTCAAATGTTTTTACAGAGGAAAATATCTCTCTCTCTGTATATACTGTATATATATATATGTATGTATATATATATATATATATATATATATACATATATATGTTTCACCCCGCGACCCTAAAGAGGATAAGCGGTTCAGATAATGGATGGATGGATGGATATATGTTTCACAACATGAATCTGAAATTACTGTCAACAGCCTATTCATTTTTATTTTCTACGAGTCACATGTTGTATAAAAGGGGCTATAAATGCTCCAGTGGCGCAATCGGTCAGCGCGCGGTACTTATATGACAGTATTCAGCTGAGGGATGCTGAGGTTGTGAGTTCGAGCCTCACCTGGAGCAATACTTCTGTTTATTCTTGTTTGTAACCGTAGAATGAACTTATTGTAAGTCGCTTTGGATAAAAGCGTCAGCTAAATGAAATATAATGTAATGTAATATGAACAAACCCCTTTCTAAAATTTTCAGAATATAGATTTTTTTTGAGAAAACAGCCTTTAAAGATAAGTTTTGTAAAATTACGCACTACAGATATCCCCATGAAAATTACGCACTACAGATATCCCCATCCCCAACTTGCAAAAAAGTCTAAATACAACTGGTCAGTTGCAGCAATGTTAAGATGAATGACATGACCTTGAGATATAGGATTTTAGATATGTTTATCAATAAGGTAAACAATTTAACTTATAGACATCACCATGTAATCCCCCTAGTTGATTTCTTACATTAAGACAATACTTTTTTGTGTAACAGGTTTTTTGATATTTTATGTATAAATATGCAAATTAAGTGTTAGCTTATTAAATATATGTTGATGTGCATACATTTCTAGAACAGAAATCTGAATATTGAATGAAGCCAAGTTTAAAATGATTGTTTCTTTTTATTGACACAGTAGAGTCAAATGTTTTTACAGAGGAAAATATCTCTCTCTCTGTATATACTGTATATATATATTTATATACAGTATATACATATATATATATATGTTTCACAACATGAATCTGAAATTACTGTCAACAGCCTATTCATTTTTATTTTCTACGAGTCACATGTTGTATAAAAGGGGCTATAAATGCTCCAGTGGAGCAATCGGTCAGCGCGCGGTACTTATATGACAGTATTCAGCTGAGGGATGCCGAGGTTGTGAGTTCGAGCCTCACCTGGAGCAATATTTCTGTTTATTCTTGTTTGTAACCGTAGAATGCACTTATTGTAAGTTGCTTTGGATAAAAGCGTCAGCTAAATGAAATATAATGTAATGTAATATGAACAAACCCCTTTCTAAAATTTTCAGAATATAGATTTTTTTTGAGAAAACAGCCTTTAAAGATAGGTTTTGTAAAATTACGCACTACAGATATCCCCATGAAAATTACGCACTACAGATATCCCCATGAAAATTACGCACTACAGATATCCCCATCCCCAACTTGCAAAAAAGTCTAAATACAACTGGTCAGTTGCAGCAATGTTAAGATGAATGACATGACCTTGAGATATAGGATTTTAGATATGTTTATCAATAAGGTAAATAATTTAACTGATAGACATCACCATGTAATCCCCCTAGTTGATTTCTTACATTAAGACCATACTTTTTTTGTGTAACACGTTTTTTGATATTTTATGTATAAATATGCAAATTAAGTGTTAGCTTATTAAATATATGTTGATTTGCATACATTTCCAGAACAGAAATCTGAATATTGAATGAAGCCAAGTTTTAAATGATTGTTTCTTTTTATTGACACAGTAGAGTCAAATGTTTTTACAGAGGAAAATATCTCTCTCTCTGTATATACTGTATATATATATATGTATGTATATATATATATATATATATATATATACATATATATGTTTCACCCCGCGACCCTAAAGAGGATAAGCGGTTCAGATAATGGATGGATGGATGGATATATGTTTCACAACATGAATCTGAAATTACTGTCAACAGCCTATTCATTTTTATTTTCTACGAGTCACATGTTGTATAAAAGGGGCTATAAATGCTCCAGTGGCGCAATCGGTCAGCGCGCGGTACTTATATGACAGTATTCAGCTGAGGGATGCTGAGGTTGTGAGTTCGAGCCTCACCTGGAGCAATACTTCTGTTTATTCTTGTTTGTAACCGTAGAATGCACTTATTGTAAGTCGCTTTGGATAAAAGCGTCAGCTAAATGAAATATAATGTAATGTAATATGAACAAACCCCTTTCTAAAATTTTCAGAATATAGATTTTTTTTGAGAAAACAGCCTTTAAAGATAGGTTTTGTAAAATTACGCACTACAGATATCCCCATGAAAATTACGCACTACAGATATCCCCATGAAAATTACGCACTACAGATATCCCCATCCCCAACTTGCAAAAAAGTCTAAATACAACTGGTCAGTTGCAGCAATGTTAAGATGAATGACATGACCTTGAGATATAGGATTTTAGATATGTTTATCAATAAGGTAAACAATTTAACTTATAGACATCACCATGTAATCCCCCTAGTTGATTTCTTACATTAAGACAATACTTTTTTGTGTAACAGGTTTTTTGATATTTTATGTATAAATATGCAAATTAAGTGTTAGCTTATTAAATATATGTTGATGTGCATACATTTCTAGAACAGAAATCTGAATATTGAATGAAGCCAAGTTTAAAATGATTGTTTCTTTTTATTGACACAGTAGAGTCAAATGTTTTTACAGAGGAAAATATCTCTCTCTCTGTATATACTGTATATATATATTTATATACAGTATATACATATATATATATATGTTTCACAACATGAATCTGAAATTACTGTCAACAGCCTATTCATTTTTATTTTCTACGAGTCACATGTTGTATAAAAGGGGCTATAAATGCTCCAGTGGCGCAATCGGTCAGCGCGCGGTACTTATATGACAGTATTCAGCTGAGGGATGCCGAGGTTGTGAGTTCGAGCCTCACCTGGAGCAATATTTCTGTTTATTCTTGTTTGTAACAGTAGAATGCACTTATTGTAAGTCGCTTTGGATAAAAGCGTCAGCTAAATGAAATATAATGTAATATAATATGAACAAACCCCTTTCTAAAATTTTCAGAATATAGATTTTTTTTGAGAAAACAGCCTTTAAAGATAGGTTTTGTAAAATTACGCACTACAGATATCCCCATGAAAATTACGCACTACAGATATCCCCATGAAAATTACGCACTACAGATATCCCCATCCCCAACTTGCAAAAAAGTCTAAATACAACTGGTCAGTTGCAGCAATGTTAAGATGAATGACATGACCTTGAGATATAGGATTTTAGATATGTTTATCAATAAGGTAAATAATTTAACTGATAGACATCACCATGTAATCCCCCTAGTTGATTTCTTACATTAAGACCATACTTTTTTTGTGTAACACGTTTTTTGATATTTTATGTATAAATATGCAAATTAAGTGTTAGCTTATTAAATATATGTTGATTTGCATACATTTCCAGAACAGAAATCTGAATATTGAATGAAGCCAAGTTTTAAATGATTGTTTCTTTTTATTGACACAGTAGAGTCAAATGTTTTTACAGAGGAAAATATCTCTCTCTCTGTATATACTGTATATATATATATGTATGTATATATATATATATATATATATATATATATATATATATATATATATATATACATATATATGTTTCACCCCGCGACCCTAAAGAGGATAAGCGGTTCAGATAATGGATGGATGGATGGATATATGTTTCACAACATGAATCTGAAATTACTGTCAACAGCCTATTCATTTTTATTTTCTACGAGTCACATGTTGTATAAAAGGGGCTATAAATGCTCCAGTGGCGCAATCGGTCAGCGCGCGGTACTTATATGACAGTATTCAGCTGAGGGATGCCGAGGTTGTGAGTTCGAGCCTCACCTGGAGCAATACTTCTGTTTATTCTTGTTTGTAACCGTAGAATGCACTTATTGTAAGTCGCTTTGGATAAAAGCGTCAGCTAAATGAAATATAATGTAATGTAATATGAACAAACCCCTTTCTAAAATTTTCAGAATATAGATTTTTTTTGAGAAAACAGCCTTTAAAGATAGGTTTTGTAAAATTACGCACTACAGATATCCCCATGAAAATTACGCACTACAGATATCCCCATCCCCAACTTGCAAAAAAGTCTAAATACAACTGGTCAGTTGCAGCAATGTTAAGATGAATGACATGACCTTGAGATATAGGATTTTAGATATGTTTATCAATAAGGTAAACAATTTAACTTATAGACATCACCATGTAATCCCCCTAGTTGATTTCTTACATTAAGACAATACTTTTTTTGTGTAACAGGTTTTTTGATATTTTATGTATAAATATGCAAATTAAGTGTTAGCTTATTAAATATATGTTGATTTGCATACATTTCTAGAACAGAAATCTGAATATTGAATGAAGCCAAGTTTTAAATGATTGTTTCTTTTTATTGACACAGTAGAGTCAAATGTTTTTACAGAGGAAAATATCTCTCTCTCTGTATATACTGTATATATATATATGTATGTATATATATATATATATATATATATATATACATATATATGTTTCACCCCGCGACCCTAAAGAGGATAAGCGGTTCAGATAATGGATGGATGGATGGATATATGTTTCACAACATGAATCTGAAATTACTGTCAACAGCCTATTCATTTTTATTTTCTACGAGTAACATGTTGTATAAAGGAGGCCATAAATGCTCCAGTGGCGCAATCGGTCAGCGCCTGGTACTTATATGACAGTATTCAGCTGAGGGATGCCAAGGTTGTGAGTTCGAGCCTCACCTGGAGCAATATTTCTGTTTATTCTTGTTTGTAACCGTAGAATGCACTTATTGTAAGTCGCTTTGGATAAAAGCGTCAGCTAAATGAAATATAATGTAATGTAATATGAACAAACCCCTTTCTAAAATTTTCAGAATATAGATTTTTTTTGAGAAAACAGCCTTTAAAGATAGGTTTTGTAAAATTACGCACTACAGATATCCCCATGAAAATTACGCACTACAGATATCCCCATGAAAATTACGCACTACAGATATCCCCATCCCCAACTTGCAAAAAAGTCTAAATACAACTGGTCAGTTGCAGCAATGTTAAGATGAATGACATGACCTTGAGATATAGGATTTTAGATATGTTTATCAATAAGGTAAATAATTTAACTGATAGACATCACCATGTAATCCCCCTAGTTGATTTCTTACATTAAGACCATACTTTTTTTGTGTAACACGTTTTTTGATATTTTATGTATAAATATGCAAATTAAGTGTTAGCTTATTAAATATATGTTGATTTGCATACATTTCCAGAACAGAAATCTGAATATTGAATGAAGCCAAGTTTTAAATGATTGTTTCTTTTTATTGACACAGTAGAGTCAAATGTTTTTACAGAGGAAAATATCTCTCTCTCTGTATATACTGTATATATATATATGTATGTATATATATATATATATATACATATATATGTTTCACCCCGCGACCCTAAAGAGGATAAGCGGTTCAGATAATGGATGGATGGATGGATATATGTTTCACAACATGAATCTGAAATTACTGTCAACAGCCTATTCATTTTTATTTTCTACGAGTCACATGTTGTATAAAAGGGGCTATAAATGCTCCAGTGGCGCAATCGGTCAGCGCGCGGTACTTATATGACAGTATTCAGCTGAGGGATGCCGAGGTTGTGAGTTCGAGCCTCACCTGGAGCAATACTTCTGTTTATTCTTGTTTGTAACCGTAGAATGCACTTATTGTAAGTCGCTTTGGATAAAAGCGTCAGCTAAATGAAATATAATGTAATGTAATATGAACAAACCCCTTTCTAAAATTTTCAGAATATAGATTTTTTTTGAGAAAACAGCCTTTATTAAACTCACTTTTTATTTAGTTTTCAATAACATAACAACATACTGTCAGACAGTCGCATTCTTTGGCAGTTTTTCAGTTGTATGTCTTGGAACACATGATATTCAGGTACAGTGTACAACACACAACGAGAACAACAAGCATCAGGTGGTGCACACCCCAAGAAAAAAGAGAAAAAAAAGAAAAAAAGAAGAAAAAAAGGGGGGAATAAGGAAAATAATAATGAATAGATTGCAGAAATGAATAAATAATACAAATAATAATTTAAATAAAATAAGTAATTTAAATAGGATAAGGGTCCAATAATTGTCCATTCCCGAGTGTAGCATTGCATGTGCTACATGGGCTTTTCTAGAGAGGATTGTGTGTGTGTATACATGTGTAGAGAGTTTAACGGGAGCAGTTCTACCAGAGGGCCCAGCAACATGTCATTACCCTCATTGTGATAATAATGCTGCAACAGGCCTCCATCGTTTGGTAAAGATCGGCTTCTGGAGCCTTAATAAATATGTGATTTGCTCCATCTGATAGATGTCCCATACTTTTTGGATCCACAAGTCGTATGTTGGGGGATCTGGTTTTAGCCATCTGATGGTTATACCCTTCAATGCTGCTGTGAGTAGTATGTTGAGGAGGTATTTTTTGGCCCTCCCGTCTAGGCCTTCAGGTATCGCTCCCAATATTGCTACTGTGGGGTCTTGCTGGATGTCTTCTTGGAATATCTCTTTGATGGCATCAAAGACTTCTCTCCAGTATGTATTTAATTTAGGGCATAGCCAGAATATATGTGTGTGATTGGCAGCACATCCACAATTCCGCCAACACAAGTTGGAATGTGTTGGGCCCATCTTGGCTACTATTTCTGGAGTTCTGAAGAATCTGGTGATTATCTTCCATTTAAATTCCCTCCAGGTGTTTGAGTTTGTGACTCGGTGTGCCTCTGTGCATATTTCCTCCCAGGTATTCTGTGGTATGATCTTGTTCATTTCCGCTTCCCATCTCTGCTTTATCTGTTGGGAGTTATGCAGATTCATAGATAGAAATATGTTATATAGTTTACTTATTGTTTTCTTATTTTCGTTCCCCATCTGTATTTCTATTAAGAATCTTTCCAGAGTTGTATGTTTCACAAGCTTTCCCCACTCTTTGTGTGTTGTTAAAAAAGTTCTCAGTTGTAGGTATCTGAAAAAATCAGTTTTGGGGAGATCAAAATATTTTTTCAGCTGTTCGAATGTCTTGAGGTTGTCCTCGTTAAATAGCTGGTGCAGGTGAACCAGTCCCCTGTCTGACCATTTTCTAAAGCCTGTGTCTAGGTTGTTAGGTGTGAAGGTCTCCATAGATCCAATGCTTGTTAACACTGAAATTAACTTTGAAAGTCCAAAAACTGTCTGTATTCTGTTCCAGATTTTAAGAGTAATCTTAGTCCACTCTGTCACTTCTTTTATGGGCTTACCTAAAAATGGCAAGATTTGTAAGGGCTTTGGGCATGCATTTTTCTCAATATTAAGCCAGCGAGTGTATGTGCCATTTTGAATCCACACTATCAGGGGTTTCATTTGTGCAGCCCAGAAGTAATATTTCAAGTTCGGGAGTTTAAGGCCTCCATTTAGCTTTGATAGCTGTAAGGTTTTAAGTCTAATTCTAGGTCGCTTTTTTTGCCAGATAAATTTGGAAATTATTTTATCCAGGTTATCAAAACTAGATTTTGGAATTTCTATAGGTAGCATCTGAAATAAGTAGAGAAGTCTGGGCAGAACGTTCATGCGAATACTTTCAACACGACCGAGCAGGGACAGAGGGAGCGTAGACCATCGTTCCAGGTCACTATCAATGCACCGAATTATTTTACTATAATTGGCCTCATACAAATTATGTAAGGATGGCGGGATGTATATGCCCAGGTATTTTATGCCATCTTTTGCCCATTTAAATCCACTTTGGAGTTTTACACTTCTTAAGATGTTACCATTGACATCCATGGCCTCTGTTTTTTCCACATTTACCTTGTATCCCGAGTAGTATCCATATCGTGAGATGAGTTCCTTTAGATGTGGTATTGTTGATGCAGGTTGTGTCAGATATAATAATACATCATCAGCGTAAAGGGATATTTTATGCTCTTCTTTATGTATTACAGTTCCTTTTATTTTATTATCATCTCGGATGAGCTGGGCCAAGGGTTCAATACTAATTGCGAACAGCAGGGGA
Organism: Cottus gobio; assembly: GCA_023566465.1. Lineage (NCBI taxonomy): Eukaryota > Metazoa > Chordata > Actinopteri > Perciformes > Cottidae > Cottus > Cottus gobio. Next base: position 23,229,218 of record CM042225.1, on the reverse strand, counting down.
GATAAAGGGCAGCCTTGTCTGCAGCCTCGTTCCAATGTGAATCTTTGTGATCTATATCCGTTAACTTTAGCAGCTGCTTGCGGTGATGAGTATAATGTTTGTATCCAATTTAAAAAGTTGGGGCCGAATTTGAACCGTTTTAGTGTCTGGAATAAGTATTGCCATGATACTCGGTCAAATGCCTTTTGGGCATCTAGGGACATAATCATTGTTTCCGATTTCTCTTTTTTTTGATGGGATATTATGTTTAATAGGCGTCGTAAGTTATCGCCATAGTATCTTCCAGTGATGAATCCTGTCTGGTCAGGATGGATGATTTCAGTGATTCTACGATTAATTCTTCTTGCTAGGATTGCTGTCAAAATACGCAGGTCCCCGTTCAGCAGTGATATTGGTCTATAGGATTGGCACTCTGTGGGGTCTTTACCTTCTTTATGAATTACCACTATGGTTGCCTCAGACCAAGACGGTGCCATTGTTTTAGATTCCAATGCATGGTGGTATGCTTTTAGCAACAGTGGTGCCAACAAATCCTTAAAGGTTTTATAAAATTCATTAATATATCCATCCGGCCCTGGGCTTTTATTATTTTTGAGTGTTGAGATCACCTGCTTGATCTCCCATTCCTCAATAGGCTTATCTAATTCCTTGGCTGTTGATTCTGTCAATTCAGTTAATTTTATAGGATTTAGGAACTCTGTAATTTTCGCATTATCAGAGCAGGTATCCGTATTCTTGTATAAGGATTTGTAGAACTCTGCAAAGGATTCCGCTATTTTATCTGGTTTTGTAACAAAAGTTTCTTTTGATTTTATTTTCTGTACTGTATTAGATGATTGCTGTTTTCTTAATCTAAATGCTAATAATCTGCTTGCCTTGTTGCCGTGCTCATAGTATCTTTGGTTCGCAAATCTTAAACTTCCCTCAATTTTATCTGATAGTAGGCTGTTGAGTTCTCTTCGGGTTGACTTTAGGTCATTTAGGAGATTGGACGATGTCGATTGTTTATGTTTATGTTCTAAGTCTTTTATTTTGTCTTCCAATTCTCTCTGTTTAGCCTCTCTTCCTCTTCTCCTAGCAGAAGCAAATGAAATAATGCGACCTCTGATGTATGCCTTAGCACAATCCCACAATGTAAGAGGTGTCGTTTCGGCCGAGGTATTGATATCTAAGTATTCCTTGAGTTCTGCTGCAATAAAGGAGGTAAATTCTTTATCATTAAGGAGGGATGCATTAAGTCTCCATTGTTTAGATGTTGGTCTTTGGCCTATGTCCCATTTTAATGCCACAGGTGCGTGGTCAGATATAGTTATAGGAAGAATCTCAATGTCCACTATCCTGTGTAGCTCTGCTTTCATGGTAAAGAAATAATCAATCCTTGAATAGGATGTATGTCTGTTTGAATAGAAGGTGAAATTTCTGCTTCTCGGAAATTTGCTCCTCCATACATCTACAAGGCCTACTTCCAGGGATTGGTATTTGAGCATTCTACTCATTCTAGAGAGTGGAGCTTTAGAGGCAGGTTCTCGGTCCATTAGTTGTGACATTACGCAATTCAGGTCCCCTCCCAGGAGTAGCAGTCCGGTACTGTATTGTAGGATCTTATTGAACAGTGTTCTGATAAAGCCAGGCTCGTCTTCATTAGGTGCATATACATTTATGAGGGATACTTCTGTGCCATCAATTAATCCATTAACTAAGATATACCTCCCCTCTGTGTCTTTATGTACTAGTGTTTGTGTGAAATTAATTTGTCTGTGTATGAGTATTGATACTCCCTTTTTTCTCCCTGATTGGTGTGAAGAGTAATATACTTTATCTGCCCACGACCTTGTCAGCTTTTCATGTTCAACATCAGATAAATGGGTTTCCTGGAGGAATGCAATGTGGCAATTGGCTTGTTTCATCTGGTGTAGAATTTTCTTTCTCTTAACAGGGCTATGGAGGCCTTTGACATTATAACTTATCACTTTTAGCGGGTCCATTATGTAAAGTATGGAATTTTCATATTTTGGGATTTTGTGCAGAGAGACGGGAAGCGGAAGCAAACAGCCAGCACATGGGCCATGTATTCTGCTATGTGGAGTGTGGGGATTCGGACTAGATTATGAAACCAATAGGGGTGGGGTAAAAAAGGGTATTTAAGAAAAATGGATGATGACCTTGTTGTTCTTATATACAACAGAGGATCCCATGGGAACAGTGGGATCAGAACAAGGGGAACGCAGCAGTTGTGATTGCTGTTAACAAACATTAACAACAGTCTAGTGGGACCTAGTCCCTAGCCACTAAGGGCAAGCAGCAGCGGTGCACAGTCGAGATTGAATTGACTATGCTAAGGGTGTGCTAAGATAAGGAATAGAGAAAGAAAGAAGAAAAAGAGAAGTCGACACAGAAAAGGACAGTGTCGAGTAATGGCCATTCAGGCCCCTGCAGTTCTTGGCATACATCTGTAAAGTCAAACAGCTCCTCATGGTAAAGTAGTATTTGAGTTGCACACAGAGCTAAAGGCGTACCAGTAGTCTCCTCTTAGGTTAGCTGCCCGTGAGCGAGTAAAGTGGAAAGATACAAACAATATGAGTAGAAGTAATGTGGACATTTTAGGCTATACGGGTTTGTTTCCTTGTAGTGGAGACGGGAATATTTAAAATATTCGCTATGAGACACATTTTCCTTCTCCGGTGTGATTAGAGTAACACTTTGAAAATACATATATCTGAATATAAAATGAGGTAGAAAATAATAATGTGTCAGTATGTGAAATGACATAACTCACTGGTTAGTCCTTAATGTGAACAGTACCGGTAGGGATACATTTAGTCTGCAGCCTCAGTAGATGGGATAACCTTCTTCTGGACATACTCCATGGCTTTGCTGGGATCCAGAAACTCCTCGTCTTCGTTGTTGTGTGAGATCCGGAGTCTGGCAGGGTATAGGAGACCGTAGCGGACTCCTTTCCTTCCTCGTAAGGTCTTCCGTATGTCCGTGAACGCGGCTCTGGCTTTGGCAACACTCGGCGTGTAGTCTGGGAAGATGGCGATCCGGGTCCCGTTGTAGACCAGAGGCGCTCTGTCTCTCGCTCTCCTCAGGATCTCCGCGGCATCTCCGTCGTAGTGTACTTTAGCAATGATCACTCGTGGTTTTTCCCGGTCTCCTGGTTTCCTGGTGGCGAATGTGCGGTGCGATCGGTCGATTTTTATGTCTCGGTCCAGTTGCAGGACTTCTTTAATAACTTTGGCAACTGTCTTAGGGGAGCTGGAGTCCGGTTGTTCTTGAATGCCGGCTATACGGATATTACACCGTCTCATTCTCCCCTCCATATCCTCGCACCGGTCTGTTAACGTTGTCACCTGTCTTTGAAGGCTGGTTATCGTGGTTTCTTGTGCAGTCACCTCGTCGGACCATGTTGATAAGCCGCCCTTCATGTCTTGTATGTCGGCTTTCATGTGGTCAATTTCTGTTTGGATAGCGGTCGTGTTTTTAGCGATTTCGGACCGCACCGCTTGTAATTCGGATTTGAGAGCATTGAAATCTTCAGCTAGCGCACTTTTGAGTTCCTCTCTTATAATTTTGGAAATATCTCCCTTCAGGGAAGATACGATGTCCGCTTTCATCCGTTCAGTGGTCATACCTGGGCTTTCACTGTGGGTGGGAGAGGGTGGGTCTGGGTCACCTGTTGGAGTCTGCCTCGTGGTTCTTGTAGGCCGCGATGAGCTACCGCCGGATTTATATTTGTATTTTTGGAGCTTTTCCGCCATTCAAAAATTATGTAGCTTACATAAGTCACCTTTTGGCCTCCTTGGGTTGTCCTCGGTGAGCTTTGAGGCTGATATTCCTGAGATAGTAGCTGTTTTTATATAAAATATTGTCGGTTCTGCAGGAGCACTGAAATTAGCGTCTTACTCCATATCTTGCTCACTAGCGCCCCCCAGAAAACAGCCTTTAAAGATAGGTTTTGTAAAATTACGCACTACAGATATCCCCATGAAAATTACGCACTACAGATATATCCCCATCCCCAACTTGCAAAAAAGTCTAAATACAACTGGTCAGTTGCAGCAATGTTAAGATGAATGACATGACCTTGAGATATAGGATTTTAGATATGTTTATCAATAAGGTAAACAATTTAACTTATAGACATCACCATGTAATCCCCCTAGTTGATTTCTTACATTAAGACAATACTTTTTTTGTGTAACAGGTTTTTTGATATTTTATGTATAAATATGCAAATTAAGTGTTAGCTTATTAAATATATGTTGATTTGCATACATTTCCAGAACAGAAATCTGAATATTGAATGAAGCCAAGTTTTAAATGATTGTTTCTTTTTATTGACACAGTAGAGTCAAATGTTTTTACAGAGGAAAATATCTCTCTCTCTGTATATACTGTATATATATATATGTATGTATATATATATATACATATATATGTTTCACCCCGCGACCCTAAAGAGGATAAGCGGTTCAGATAATGGATGGATGGATGGATATATGTTTCACAACATGAATCTGAAATTACTGTCAACAGCCTATTCATTTTTATTTTCTACGAGTCACATGTTGTATAAAAGGGGCTATAAATGCTCCAGTGGCGCAATCGGTCAGCGCGCGGTACTTATATGACAGTATTCAGCTGAGGGATGCCGAGGTTGTGAGTTCGAGCCTCACCTGGAGCAATACTTCTGTTTATTCTTGTTTGTAACCGTAGAATGCACTTATTGTAAGTCGCTTTGGATAAAAGCGTCAGCTAAATGAAATATAATGTAATGTAATATGAACAAACCCCTTTCTAAAATTTTCAGAATATAGATTTTTTTTTGAGAAAACAGCCTTTAAAGATAGGTTTTGTAAAATTACGCACTACAGATATCCCCATGAAAATTACGCACTACAGATATCCCCATCCCCAACTTGCAAAAAAGTCTAAATACAACTGGTCAGTTGCAGCAATGTTAAGATGAATGACATGACCTTGAGATATAGGATTTTAGATATGTTTATCAATAAGGTAAACAATTTAACGTATAGACATCACCATGTAATCCCCCTAGTTGATTTCTTACATTAAGACAATACTTTTTTTGTGTAACAGGTTTTTTGATATTTTATGTATAAATATGCAAATTAAGTGTTAGCTTATTAAATATATGTTGATTTGCATACATTTCCAGAACAGAAATCTGAATATTGAATGAAGCCAAGTTTTAAATGATTGTTTCTTTTTATTGACACAGTAGAGTCAAATGTTTTTACAGAGGAAAATATCTCTCTCTCTGTATATACTGTATATATATATATATATGTATGTATATATATATATACATATATATGTTTCACCCCGCGACCCTAAAGAGGATAAGCGGTTCAGATAATGGATGGATGGATGGATATATGTTTCACAACATGAATCTGAAATTACTGTCAACAGCCTATTCATTTTTATTTTCTACGAGTCACATGTTGTATAAAGGAGGCTATAAATGCTCCAGTGGCGCAATCGGTCAGCGCGCGGTACTTATATGACAGTATTCAGCTGAGGGATGCCGAGGTTGTGAGTTCGAGCCTCACCTGGAGCAATACTTCTGTTTATTCTTGTTTGTAACCGTAGAATGCACTTATTGTAAGTCGCTTTGGATAAAAGCGTCAGCTAAATGAAATATAATGTAATGTAATATGAACAAACCCCTTTCTAAAATTTTCAGAATATAGATTTTTTTTGAGAAAACAGCCTTTAAAGATAGGTTTTGTAAAATTACGCACTATAGATATCCCCATGAAAATTACGCACTACAGATATCCCCATCCCCAACTTGCAAAAAAGTCTAAATACAACTGGTCAGTTGCAGCAATGTTAAGATGAATGACATGACCTTGAGATATAGGATTTTAGATATGTTTATCAATAAGGTAAATAATTTAACTGATAGACATCACCATGTAATCCCCCTAGTTGATTTCTTACATTAAGACCATACTTTTTTTGTGTAACAGGTTTTTTGATATTTTATGTATAAATATGCAAATTAAGTGTTAGCTTATTAAATATATGTTGATTTGCATACATTTCCAGAACAGAAATCTGAATATTGAATGAAGCCAAGTTTTAAATGATTGTTTCTTTTTATTGACACAGTAGAGTCAAATGTTTTTACAGAGGAAAATATCTCTCTCTCTGTATATACTGTATATATATATATATATACATATATATGTTTCACCCCGCGACCCTAAAGAGGATAAGCGGTTCAGATAATGGATGGATGGATGGATATATGTTTCACAACATGAATCTGAAATTACTGTCAACAGCCTATTCATTTTTATTTTCTACGAGTCACATGTTGTATAAAAGGGGCTATAAATGCTCCAGTGGCGCAATCGGTCAGCGCGCGGTACTTATATGACAGTATTCAGCTGAGGGATGCCGAGGTTGTGAGTTCGAGCCTCACCTGGAGCAATACTTCTGTTTATTCTTGTTTGTAACCGTAGAATGCACTTATTGTAAGTCGCTTTGGATAAAAGCGTCAGCTAAATGAAATATAATGTAATGTAATATGAACAAACCCCTTTCTAAAATTTTCAGAATATAGATTTTTTTTGAGAAAACAGCCTTTAAAGATAGGTTTTGTAAAATTACGCACTACAGATATCCCCATGAAAATTACGCACTACAGATATCCCCATCCCCAACTTGCAAAAAAGTCTAAATACAACTGGTCAGTTGCAGCAATGTTAAGATGAATGACATGACCTTGAGATATAGGATTTTAGATATGTTTATCAATAAGGTAAACAATTTAACGTATAGACATCACCATGTAATCCCCCTAGTTGATTTCTTACATTAAGACAATACTTTTTTTGTGTAACAGGTTTTTTGATATTTTATGTATAAATATGCAAATTAAGTGTTAGCTTATTAAATATATGTTGATTTGCATACATTTCCAGAACAGAAATCTGAATATTGAATGAAGCCAAGTTTTAAATGATTGTTTCTTTTTATTGACACAGTAGAGTCAAATGTTTTTACAGAGGAAAATATCTCTCTCTCTGTATATACTGTATATATATATATATATGTATGTATATATATATATACATATATATGTTTCACCCCGCGACCCTAAAGAGGATAAGCGGTTCAGATAATGGATGGATGGATGGATATATGTTTCACAACATGAATCTGAAATTACTGTCAACAGCCTATTCATTTTTATTTTCTACGAGTCACATGTTGTATAAAAGGGGCTATAAATGCTCCAGTGGCGCAATCGGTCAGCGCGCGGTACTTATATGACAGTATTCAGCTGAGGGATGCCGAGGTTGTGAGTTCGAGCCTCACCTGGAGCAATACTTCTGTTTATTCTTGTTTGTAACCGTAGAATGCACTTATTGTAAGTCGCTTTGGATAAAAGCGTCAGCTAAATGAAATATAATCTAATGTAATATGAACAAACCCCTTTCTAAAATTTTCAGAATATAGATTTTTTTTGAGAAAACAGCCTTTAAAGATAGGTTTTGTAAAATTACGCACTACAGATATCCCCATGAAAATTACGCACTACAGATATCCCCATCCCCAACTTGCAAAAAAGTCTAAATACAACTGGTCAGTTGCAGCAATGTTAACATGAATGACATGACCTTGAGATATAGGATTTTAGATATGTTTATCAATAAGGTAAATAATTTAACTGATAGACATCACCATGTAATCCCCCTAGTTGATTTCTTACATTAAGACCATACTTTTTTTGTGTAACAGGTTTTTTGATATTTTATGTATAAATATGCAAATTAAGTGTTAGCTTATTAAATATATGTTGATTTGCATACATTTCCAGAACAGAAATCTGAATATTGAATGAAGCCAAGTTTTAAATGATTGTTTCTTTTTATTGACACAGTAGAGTCAAATGTTTTTACAGAGGAAAATATCTCTCTCTCTGTATATACTGTATATATATATATGTTTCACCCCGCGACCCTAAAGAGGATAAGCGGTTCAGATAATGGATGGATGGATGGATATATGTTTCACAACATGAATCTGAAATTACTGTCAACAGCCTATTCATTTTTATTTTCTACGAGTCACATGTTGTATAAAAGGGGCTATAAATGCTCCAGTGGCGCAATCGGTCAGCGCGCGGTACTTATATGACAGTATTCAGCTGAGGGATGCCGAGGTTGTGAGTTCGAGCCTCACCTGGAGCAATACTTCTGTTTATTCTTGTTTGTAACCGTAGAATGCACTTATTGTAAGTCGCTTTGGATAAAAGCGTCAGCTAAATGAAATATAATCTAATGTAATATGAACAAACCCCTTTCTAAAATTTTCAGAATATAGATTTTTTTTGAGAAAACAGCCTTTAAAGATAGGTTTTGTAAAATTACGCACTACAGATATCCCCATGAAAATTACGCACTACAGATATCCCCATCCCCAACTTGCAAAAAAGTCTAAATACAACTGGTCAGTTGCAGCAATGTTAAGATGAATGACATGACCTTGAGATATAGGATTTTAGATATGTTTATCAATAAGGTAAACAATTTAACGTATAGACATCACCATGTAATCCCCCTAGTTGATTTCTTACATTAAGACAATACTTTTTTTGTGTAACAGGTTTTTTGATATTTTATGTATAAATATGCAAATTAAGTGTTAGCTTATTAAATATATGTTGATTTGCATACATTTCCAGAACAGAAATCTGAATATTGAATGAAGCCAAGTTTAAAATGATTGTTTCTTTTTATTGACACAGTAGAGTCAAATGTTTTTACAGAGGAAAATATCTCTCTCTCTGTATATACTGTATATATATATTTATATACAGTATATACATATATATATATATGTTTCACAACATGAATCTGAAATTACTGTCAACAGCCTATTGATTTTTATTTTCTACGAGTCACATGTTGTATAAAGGAGGCCATAAATGCTCCAGTGGCGCAATCGGTCAGCGCGCGGTACTTATATGACAGTATTCAGCTGAGGGATGCCGAGGTTGTGAGTTCGAGCCTCACCTGGAGCAATACTTCTGTTTATTCTTGTTTGTAACCGTATAATGCACTTATTGTAAGTCGCTTTGGATAAAAGCGTCAGCTAAATGAAATATAATGTAATGTAATATGAACAAACCCCTTTCTAAAATTTTCAGAATATAGATTTTTTTTGAGAAAACAGCCTTTAAAGATAGGTTTTGTAAAATTACGCACTACAGATATCCCCATGAAAATTACGCACTACAGATATCCCCATGAAACATCCCCAGCTGTTTGCTTACATTAAGAAACACTCTGTGACAATTGTTTTTAGTATTAGTTTTCTGAAATATTATGTTTAAAATTGAAATATATAAATGAGGATTACCTGATGGTAACCTTTGGTGAATTTAAGGTAAAGTTAAAGACACAAATAGACAATGTAGTAAAACAAACCCCTAAATGTGGGTTGGATGTTGTTTTTCCATAGTCTGAAAGAAGATATGTTAGAAGCAAAACAGTCCAAAATCTCAAAATTGACCAGCATATATATATATATATATATATATATATATATATATATATATATATATATATATATATATATATATATATATATATTTATATACAGTATATACATATATAGATATATATAGATATATATATATAGATATATATATATGTTTCACAACATGAATCTGAAATTACTGTCAACAGCCTATTCATTTTTATTTTCTACAAGTATCATGTTGTATAAAGGAGGCTATAAATGCTCCAGTGGCGCAATCGGTCAGCGCGCGGTACTTATATGACAGTATTCAGCTGAGGGATGCCGAGGTTGTGAGTTCGAGCCTCACCTGGAGCAATACTTCTGTTTATTCTTGTTTGTAACCATAGACTGTACTTATTGTAAGTCGCTTTGGATAAAAGCGTCAGCTAAATGAAATGTAATGTAATGTAATGTAATGTAATGTAATATGAACAAACCCCTTTCTAAAATTTTCAGAATATAGACTTTGTTGTTGTTGAGAAAACAGCATTTAAAGATAGGTTTTGTAAAATTCCGCACTACAGATATCCCCATGAAACATCCCCAGCTGTTTGCTTACATTAAGAAACACTCTGTGACAATTGTTTTTAGTATTAGTTTTCTGAAATATTATGTTTAAAATTGAAATATATAAATGAGGATTACCTGATGGTAACCTTTGGTGAATTTAAGGTAAAGTTAAAGACACAAATAGACAATGTAGTAAAACAAACCCCTAAATGTGGGTTGGATGTTGTTTTTCCATAGTCTGAAAGAAGATATGTTAGAAGCAAAACAGTCCAAAATCTCAAAATTGACCAGCATATATATATATATATATATATATATATTTATATACAGTATATACATATATAGATATATATATCTATATATATATATAGATATATATATATGTTTCACAACATGAATCTGAAATTACTGTCAACAGCCTATTCATTTTTATTTTCTACAAGTATCATGTTGTATAAAGGAGGCTATAAATGCTCCAGTGGCGCAATCGGTCAGCGCGCGGTACTTATATGACAGTATTCAGCTGAGGGATGCCGAGGTTGTGAGTTCGAGCCTCACCTTGAGCAATACTTCTGTTTATTCTTGTTTGTAACCATAGACTGTACTTATTGTAAGTCGCTTTGGATAAAAGCGTCAGCTAAATGAAATGTAATGTAATGTAATGTAATGTAATGTAATGTAATATGAACAAACCCCTTTCTAAAATTTTCAGAATATAGACTTTGTTGTTGTTGAGAAAACAGCCTTTAAAGATAGGTTTTGTAAAATTCCGCACTACAGATATCCCCATGAAACATCCCCAGCTGTTTGCTTACATTAAGAAACACTCTGTGACAATTGTTTTTAGTATTAGTTTTCTGAAATATTATGTTTAAAATTGAAATATATAAATGAGGATTACCTGATGGTAACCTTTGGTGAATTTAAGGTAAAGTTAAAGACACAAATAGACAATGTAGTAAAACAAACCCCTAAATGTGGGTTGGATGTTGTTTTTCCATAGTCTGAAAGAAGATATGTTAGAAGCAAAACAGTCCAAAATCTCAAAATTGACCAGCTCACGAAAAAAACTATGTTTTTGTCTCGAACCAGGATTTACAGTAACAGACCCTCTCACCCACAACTTACTGCACTTTTCCCATATAAGGCCTCCAGTCAGTCAGGTTCAGTGTCGTTGACCTTCTGAGGAGAACAGATTGAGAGGCTGATGGGAGGAATGGGGAGGAAACTGGGAATGCTTGATGCTTGGCCCGAGCTTTGAGAGTGGAAGATGGAACTTTTTAATGAAGAGATGTGTTTTCACTGTGATCTCTCATGTAGGATTATAGATGGTTGCTGTGTGAAGTTCCATGTTGGCTTTCATCAAACTGACTGAATTCTAAATGCAGGCCTAGAATGGGAGCCATGATGCTTCTCTGGCGTGTCATCACATAACATGAACAATCGTTTTGTAGAAATCCAGAAACCTTAAATAGTTTATCTGTTTTATCTGCCTCATGCAGAACGAAGCCTTAATTAAAAAAATGTTTTTTTTAAAACAACATTATTTCTAATTTTACCTACTTTCTAGTTGCAGTTTCAAGCAAACATCCATGTTTAACTGTTGTCTTGATGAAATCAGAAAAACCCACATGGACCGTAAAGCATTTATTTTGTGTCTCTATTATGCAATCAAACATTATAGGTTTGAAAGTAGACTTTCCTCGCTGCAATTGAAACATATTTTAATGAAGTAAAATCAATTTGAGATTCAATATGTATCTAAACGTTTTATTTTCAAAATTAGTTTTGTTTGTGATTCCTGAAATTTTGTTTGTGATTCCAGAAGATTTGTTTCATGTAAGTCACTTTGGATAAAAGCGTCAGCTAAATGAAATGTAATGTAATGTAATGTAATGTAATGTTTGCAATTCTAGAATTTATTTCTGTGATTCCAGAAGTTTTTTTGTATCATATGCTCTATGTGGCCATTTGGTTGCAATGATAGAAATCTGAGCACAAACACAATTATTAGCTTAATCTTTGGTCAAAGGAAAACTTAAACTTCTTAGTCTTTCACTGTCTTGAAATCTAAATCATTTTCTATTGTTTACTTGCATCCAATGTAGAGTACAAATTGAATAATAGTATCTGAGAGTATTTTGTAAGTGTACAAAGGTAATCCTCGGTGTGTAATGCTTGAGCTTCATGTTTCATCTTCTGTAAGTGGCAGCATATCTCAAACAGACTGACCAAAATTGGCAGTTTGAATTATAAAATATCATTATCGGCACTCAGTCTGTCAGTCAGCTCTGTGGTAACAAATTAGAGCAACATGTGTCATCAGAGCTGAAGTCATAGACACAACAACAGAGCCGTGATCCTGCGGTCCATCGCTGGAGCCGATGAGAAACGTCCCCTTTTAGACCAAACACAATTTATCACACGGCCATCAGTCTCATGCATATGTGTGCAAATGCCACCATGATGATGACAACAAACCTTTACGCAGGATGAAATACACAGAAACAATTTGTTGGGGACTACTTTCAGCGGCGGATTAATGCACCGCACAGCAAATCCTATATACAGACAGTTTATGTGGGATTGACTCAAAATATAGATTGTGTGTTCATAGTGTATGAACATGGCAACCAGTGCAATAGTGCAAGCATACTGTTCGTATGGTATCTTAAGAAAAGCAATTTTTCCTGCTTTTTCCTACAAATGTCCAGCCACACTGAACACAGGGGCGACGGTGGCTCAGTGGTGAGCAGGGTCGGCAGTTTGATCCCTGGCTCCGCTAGCCAATGTCGATGTATCCTTGGGCAAGACACTTAACCCCAGAATTGCTCCCATAGCTGTGCCTACGGTGTGTGACTGTTAGTTAGTCCTGAAGGGAAGGTGGCTCCTCCCATCAGTGTATGAATGGGTGTGAATGGGTGAATGATATCAGTGTTAAAGCGCTTTGATTGGTCGGAAGACTAGAAAAGCTCCATTTAACACTAGCAAACCTGCTACCTGCAGTATTAAGGCAACACAAATACTTTACAAATTACTTTACTTAAGTATGGAACTTTCTGGAAAAATAACTCAATGATGACTTTTGGCTTGAGACGGGACACTAATAGTGGTCTCCGGGGTGAAAGTCCGGTGCACCTTGTCCTCCACCCGACGCAGACTTTGTCACTCTTTATACCACATCACCAGTTCTGAGTCACAGTTACAGTGGTTACATACAAATTAATTAAGTGCATGAAATACAAAATGATAGTGCATTACTTTTCATAAGTAAAGTATGAGCCTGATCAGTGTGGCTCATTGATGTGCTTTTAATGGTTTCTGGACTATGAAGCTTCGTTCATACTCGCGCGCAAAGGCTTTTATGCTTGACGCTCTGTTCATAAGCCAGAGGGCTTACAAACCAACTGCACTGTGAAGAAGCAAGACAACCATGAGTGTGATGGGTAAAATGCCATAAACTGACCTCCACAAGGCCGAGGAGGGATGGTAATTAACTGTAAACTCAAATTTCATATTCATGGCCTCCATTATTGCCTTTGTACAAGCCCTGTAAAGAAAGTAGTCAATTATTAAACGCATTGTGAAGAAACAAAGGTTGAATCTCCTGTAAATAATTAGATTTGGCTGTAAAATATTGACTCAAAAATATTTTTAAGACCTCCTGTTTCTAAAGCATTTAAAAGGCATTGGCCTTCTTTTTAATATCATAATTACCGTTTTGAAAATCTCCCTCCTTAAACATATTTTTGTCCAAATGTTTGACTGTTGATTAAAGCCCCAGCCATTTTTCAGCCAAAATTGCGAATGTTGTTTTCTCATGCTAAATCCTGATTATCTCCTCATTCACAAGGTCTATTTGAAAACTTTAAAAAGCTATAATATACAGAAAACCCTCGTGAAGATAGATATTAAGGCCATATATGTGTTAGTGGTATATTCATTTATGATAGTACACAGAAAAGAAAAAAAGAAAATCGATTAAGTAAGTTAAGTATTTTTAATAATTATTTTAGTTCGAACATGTCGAAAAGTGTGGGAATTCAGAAAGTTTTGAAAGCACCACAGCCTACGGTCCTCAAATGCACCTCGCTTCACTGCAGCTGTCTGCAGCCAGGTCAGACCTACAGTTTGCACTCAAACACTAACAGATTATCCATATTTCAGCCAAAAGTAAGTCAATTTTCATAATTTTTGCTGCCACAAATTACTTTCTTGTGCATATCTTTGCAATGCTTTGTGTGAGAGTGGAATGTTTGGTATTGGTGGATTCTGTCGGTTCTCAGGATTCCAAAACCGTTGAGTATAGCATTCTAGCTAACCCTAACTTCTTCTATCAAAATTTTTCAAAAACGAGTAGGTGCATTTTGAGTCAGTTTGTCTTTTTTCTGTCATTTTTCTTGTATTTTCTGATATTCCTAGTCTCAGAGGCTGAACCCTCGACCTCCCCATATGGGGCGCTTTCGTGCTTATGTCATTAAAGTGCAGCTATGTGTGAGTGTCATCGGGCACATGTGACCTTATGCTTATAAGCTAGTTTTTCAGAACACAGCACAAACTGGATTCACTCAGGGTTTATGACTGAAATCACTCTGGAAAACTAGCTTTAGGATTTATATCTTGATGCCCTCCACACTCTACACACACACACACACACACACACACGCACAAAACAGGTGGACTGCGTCCGGGTAGAACGGTAGCCCCTGTCAGCACCCAGAGGCCACAACGACCCCCACCATCCTCCCAGTGCATTGTGGGTGCCTCCATCCTGTCCTCGAGGCCCTGGCGGGTCGAGTGCACACTTCCTGCGGTCCGCGTCAAAATTTGGATGGGATGAGTGGTTAACTGTTCTGGTTTCCAGCTCTCATTCATCCATCCAGGACTGGCAGCTGGGAGACGTAGCCTCCCGCGGGACAGATGGGATCATCCTGCCGGACTCAAAACAGCCTCCACGGCACTGACATACAACTGCTTCAGTCTTGAGCTTGGTTTTCGAGGTTTCTGGAAAGAGCATAGAGTAATAATTATCCTCATTATTATTACTAGTATATAAAAAGTTATCAGACCTCCAGTTCCATACTTAAATCAGTTTGTGAACAGGAAATGTTCCTCCAATTGAAGGTTGCTAAATGTTCTGCTGAGTGTATAAAACACAGAACAGATTAGCATTTGTTTTAGAGAGACTGTGTTTGATTTATTCCAGAATTGTTACCCCGATCCCAGCACACAAGAAAGT
Source organism: Cottus gobio (assembly GCA_023566465.1). NCBI lineage: Eukaryota > Metazoa > Chordata > Actinopteri > Perciformes > Cottidae > Cottus > Cottus gobio. The sequence goes on along the minus strand of CM042225.1, from coordinate 23,213,905 downwards.
ACGTCAGGCTATGCCGAATGAAGATGTATTGGACGTGTTGACTGTGCCTGTGTGCCAGTACACACACGCACACGCACTACAATGATATTAGCTGTGCAGGGTTTGGTACACACACACTCAGATCTGTCGTCAAAGGGGTACGAGCAGACATGATGTACTTGGCCTCGCTCCCAATTACACAGCAACACACACCTAAACAAAGCTGTAGCCTAAACACACACACATACACACACACACTGCCTGTTCAAGGCGGAACCTCTGGCGCCACTATTCCACCTTCTTGTTTAATATTTAAGGTGTAGCGCAACACGGGGACAGAGTTGTTTCTCTGCTGAGCCAGCTATGTTGCCTCATTTATTCATCTCAGGATTTATTACATAACCATATTTATTGACTGATTCAATATTCTAATAACTGGCACCCCAATGTTTGGATTAAGTGTTAAAATAAAAAATACTATATAGAATGTTTTATTTTACAAAATAAAATAGAAAGTCAGAAAAAAAGGTAGGATTCAAATGACAATAATAACATGCACGCACGCACGCACGCACGCACGCACACACACACACACACACACACACACACACACACACACACACACACACACACACACACACACACACACACACACACACACACACACACACACTTCAAAAACAGACTGGCTGGTGCCTGCGTAGCCCCAGGGGTGTGTGTAGCTGCCTTAATGACGTGCTCAGATCCAGATCGAGCTGCGGCGTCTCCTTAGCTTCGCTCAGGGAGGAGGGATGAGCTGCAGCTACTGCCTCCTCCTCTTCCTCCTGTTGCTGCCATTCCTCCTTTTTTGCTTTTCCCATTCTCACCTTCCCCTCTACCACCATTGCTCTCCGTGCAAATCCCTTCTTTCCAACTCCGCCCCTCCTCCCCCTTTCTTCTCCTTGCATCCCGTCTCCTCTCCTCTCTCCTCTAAACCATTTTAACAGATCCGTCTGAGTCCGGCCAAGACCCACTCTGTCACTTCATTAAGTTGCAATCACACTGACAAACTCAAGTGCAGCAGTGACTGCTGTTTTTCCATTGTCTGGTTTTCAGTTAAACAGTTCATGCAATAGAGAGCTACAATGCAAAATGATCAACCCAGTTCTACTTTTTTTTGGCAAACTGGAAAATATTGCATCCAAAGTGTGTGTTTGTGTGTGTGTGTGTGTGTGTGTGTGTGTGTGTGTGTGTGTGTCAGTGAGAATTGAGCATCACAACATGTGAAGTGGCAAGTGCCTAAAAGGTGAAGACAGACTCGAGAAACACACAGATTAGAAGGTGAGAGTTGAAAGAATGCGTGTGTTTGTGTGTGTGTGTGTGTGTGTGTTGAGTGAACGGATGACTATACTCCCTGGTTTTCCAGATGTCAAAGGTCAGGTCTAATTGGCTTAATGGACTGTCCCGACCCAAAACAAAGCAAATCTCAGGTCAGCCCGGATCAGAGGCCGAGGGGAACTGAGAGGAGCAACAAACCAGTAAACAGGTTGGTGTTAGACACAACACTGCCACTCAGCAGCCCGATAGAGTTACTGAGCAGCTCCCTTTGTGGCCTCAGACAGAGGTCTTCATCCAACCTGTAACAGTGGCCCACGGTGTCTGATACCGAGGCCCCCAACACAGGGCTTTCAACTAACTCCAATGTAAACCCACCCAAGTCATTATTAGCAAACAACGTAGTTTAAAGATCAAGAAAGTCTGAGCAGGGCTGGTGGGAGGGCCGGCCTCTTGGGTCAAACAAACACCGGACTTTGACCCAGGAGACCGCTGTTTGTTTCCCTTGTAAAGAACTTATTTTACCGTACTTTTGTTTAATAACTTCCGTACTTCGCTCACGCCTGTAATGTGACATGCGTAGTTATTTTATAAAACAAACAGTTATTTTATAAAAACAGACCTAGCTATTTTGCATAACAAACAGCTATTTTGTGTAATAAACTCAGTTATTTTACATAACAATCAATTTTACTTTACAAAACAGTTATTATACGTAACACACAATGTTATTTTACATAACAATGTTATTTTATGAAATGAACATAGTTATATTACTTAACAGAAATATTTTTTGGGGTATTAATAATTTTAACACAATGTTATTTTACGTAACAAACGTTTGATATGTAGATAGCATGAAATAAGAATGTTAGTTACATAACAAAAAGCAAGGTCAACTAGTAAGGTTTCACACAGGACATGAACCCTTGTCTCCGAAGTGAAAGTCATGCAGAGTTTGTTGCTCTTTATACCACATCACCTGACTTAGCGGCATCCCATCATGTCCAAGCTCACGATTACGTGGGTTGCTCACAAATTCCAGTGCATTACTTTTCATAAGTATGAGTACGGGCAGTGGATGAGGACAGTCTGAGCTTTTCAACGTTAATATAACATTTTTTTCAATAGTATGTGCAAAGTGGAGTGTAAATGCACAGAGTGGTGGTTGAGTGAGAAAAACAGTTCATGCACCATCATGACAATTAATTGCTTTACGGAAACAAGAATAATAAGAATAGGGCAATAAAACAGCTACAATGTTGCAAACAATAAAGAATACAAAAACATCTATTTTTTTTTTTAAGCCAACTTTGGGTTCAGCCTGTTGTGGAGCAGCTGGTATCTGCTATTTTTGGGGTCCAGGGCTTCACCTTTTCTCTTCAGTAAAAGCTAAAGACAAACACATTGAATGACAGCGACCAAAATAGAACATATAGAATGGGATCTTTGAAAGGTTCTGCCACAAACAATACTGTACCAAACCAGATGTAGAGGCTATCAGTGATCTGTTGACCACTGATTTTCCTTTAAGCCTTCTCACACATTTAGCCCAGGTAAATGCTGCAACTTGAGCCCTAAGCAGCAGAGTTAGGGGCTACACCACATTTTGCCCTATTATGTATTTACAGAACAGCATCAGTTTGGCTATTTGAGTGTGTGAACTCTGTGCTTTCCAGCTCATAAATATCTGTGACCGTGACAGGCCTGAGAGGCACGCAGTCAAGAGCTTCCGACCGGCCCCAGGAAGCTGGAGAAACACACTCACCCAGGAGTTATGATAGCTTCTAACCCTCGACCTTGTCCTGAAAAGTATGTTCCAAAACCAAGTATGCCTTTTTTTGTCTCTGTGACAGACATTTCCATAGTGAAGACCAGAAACCGCCAGGGCTACTTGAGAGGACTTCCATTGGGTTCTCAGGGAGCAAAGATCAGTTTAAATCCGTTCTAATTTTGTTCAGTACACAAGCGTAGAGTTCAAATAAATGGCCGGAGCTTAATGGACCAATTTTGGAAAGCCTAACACAAAAACAAGCTGTTGTGCGATTCAGCGTTGAGAACATCGCTTGAATATGTCAAGTCTGCCGTGTTGCATCTCCTTTTATCACTACTTGCATTACCCATATATTTAACACTAGTGAGATACAAGAGGGAAGGGACCTCTCATCATCCCACTGCACACCAGTGGATCCATTGAGGACAAAAACAATAGTAGTCCAATGTCGGAATTTCCTGCAAAGATCCCTGACACTCTGCTTGACTGGCAACTATGTGCTTTTCTAGAATGTAAGGACAAAACTTGTTCTCATGTTAAACTCATCAAATACCAACCTCAATCAGAGGCCCTCGCCATTTGATACCGATTCACCAGGCTTTCAACTGACAGTAAAAGCAAATTGCATATTAAAAAGAGTTTGCACAGGCTGGACCAAAACAGACATACCCAGAGGACTGACTATAATTTATATTTCTAAAAATCAGCACAGATCCCAGGAGTAATTATTGTCACCTCTCAGGTAAAAACCCAGCTGGAAAATACTTCCTTCCCCTACTTGGCTTATTATAATGGTAATGAACTATAGAGGATGTCTGTAATGTCTCATCCCACTGACCGATTTGAAGCTTTTAACTCTTATCTGTGAAGGCCATAGCTTATGATTCACTATTTGCATACTCATTTCACCATTCGGTGAGCTCTTGTGACCTTAATGGAAGACTCTGTCCATTATGCTTTTGCACTCATTTATTGACAATGTGCCTTTAATTTGTCATCAGTCTGTACCACCTAGTCAAATATTATGCCACTGACATGACTTGAAAAAATGTGTGTATCTCACCCAGCAATACCGTCACCCTGTCAAGTGTTCAGACTTCTGGAGAGGAAAAGAGGAGGACATGCAAGCAGACATTGCAATGTGGTGACTTTCCCTCACTGGCAGTGTACACTGGTTCACACAACACAACAGTGTACACTGGTTCACACAACACAACAGTGTACACTGGTTCACACAACACAACAGTGTACACTGGTTCACACAACACAAGATAAAGCTTCTGGTGATGTGGTGGTGCCACCCATGTGCCACCTGTGTACCCCGGTCACAGCTGGCACATTGAAACATTGCCAGAATCACTAAGAAATCAACATACAAAAATCAAACAAAAAACAGTGCTCTTGCAACATTTTAAGGAAACATGGGAAAACAATTCAAGGCAAATTGGTCACAGATAAGGACCAATTCTAGAAAGTCAAATTTGGTTTAAAAATAAAAAATTAGCCCTCTAAAATGTGGCATTTCTATGCAAAAACCTGTGAAGCCAGCATCAGCCAAGTATGTTAGCACATTCTTTAACTAGCATTAGCACTTCTATGCTACGCTCGCTACAGAAAATATACTGAACGCAAATGCTTTTGCTTTTTAATGATTGTATAAGTGAACAAAGTCTTCCCCGGCTTTACAGGAACACTGTTGATCCTTAGTTTCCTTGTCTGCGGTCTCGATCGCCAGGTGATGTGATGAGTCACTTTTACACTTTAGCTGCTTTCACAACCTGACATCATAGCATAAATATCCTTCAAATATATGGTCTACCCTTTTGTCTGCTTTGCTCTGAAATGAGTTTTTTATTTTTTTTCCAAATTGTAATAACTATTCAAGGAGTGCAGTTAGTGACAGTGTGGGCTCCATAACAACGTAGCTTTGAAAACTTTAACAATACTACATAGGAGGTACCTTACAGTATTAGTGTATACTATGTAGTGGCTATTATAAAGGTATGTCACATTTTTTTTATTCCTCTATGATTACTGAGTCACATGACTAATGACCACTTTGGAAAGTAATTACGCAATGCTGAGCTTTCATGATTAATGTGACGTATGAACCTCCAACCGTCCTACTAACCATGTGTGTGTGAATATAGGTGTGTGTGATAGAATTATGATTTGTTTGAGTCAGTAATAAGTAGAGGCAGCACGGCAACACTCAACAACATAAACAGTGTCAGAGTTTAAAATAGTCCAGACCTCCTTCTGCCTCACTGTCCCTTCATTGTCACTCTGGAAAACTAGCTTTAGGATTTATATCTTGATGCCCTCCACACTCTACACACACACACACACACACACACACACACACACAGAGACATACGTCTTCTTCCTTGTCACCACCTTTGGCGTCTTGCTCTTTTTATGTTATTGCCATTCACCAACCCAGGGACAGCAAGTGTGTGTGTGTGTGTTCTGTGTAAGTGCAGCACACACACACACACACCAGTGTGTGTGCTGCAGTTCCTGGTGTGTGTGTGTACAGGAAGGGCTGTAAGTTTAACAACCTTTAATTGACCAAACTTTTGTTCGACATGCGAGGGAAACATGGCCACATCAATCTAGCGGCAATTACACGCGGCTCCATGCCGACCGGGCCCCCAGTCACTGTGACAACCCGGATGATTGATCACCAACAGCAACGATTCTCTAACCTGATCAGGCAAATTACCGCGGTGACCGCCGGGGCCATCTGAGTCCCGCATCGCAAAATTAAATCCACTGAGCTCATCACCCCGACTCAGTGACACTTACAAAGACACACACACACACACACACACACACACACACACACACACACACACACACACACACACACACACACACACACACACACACACACACACTTCATTCTCCTCCCCTTTTCACGCGCAGAGACGGAGAGACTGAGAGTGAATCTCTACCGGGGCCTCAAGAGGCCCCAAGCACCAGGTGATAGTAACGGTAGGGGGACATGAAGACGTATTAATGTACTAAAGACTTAATGAACCTCCATCCAGAGCAGAAGCGGAGGAGGAGGAGGAGGAGAGGGATGGGGATGGGGATGGGGAGGAGGGGGCGGAGGGAATGGTGTTTACTTTATTACTTTACAGCAGATTAATGGGGATAATCATTTAAGTGATGGAGATGGATTACCCTCTCAAAGCTGGCCGCGGCTAGGCACAGCCGCCCACCTACAGCCAGCACACACACACACACACACACACACACACACACACACACACACACACACACACACACACACAGCTGATGAAGCAGGTGGAGGCAGCATAGGGTTGGAGATGAGGTCCGTGTATGTGTGCTTGGTCTGGTCTTCACATATCTGTCAGGTTGTGGGCTGTGTGTCGCAGATATTGTGTTTCTATTGACGGTGTCATCAGGCTCAGTCATTGTTCTGATGTGATGCAGTTTGATTGATTACATATTTATTGTTTCCACGAGAGGACCTGAGCGCGAATAGAGGTAGAATAGAGGTTTTTACAGTATATTATCGTTATTGTTTTCAGAAGTTTCCCTCTTGGGTTAGGGTTAATCGAGCAAGCATCCACAGTGGGGGTAAATTACACATCTGTTTGGAAAAAATTTAATGTGTGTTTTAAGAATACAAATTGTATTGGATGATGGTTCTAGAACAACTTCTCACACAACCAAGGTGTACCTCAAACTGACGCGGCAGATGGTTCGTTACACATCTGAAAGGCCGTCATCGGAAACCGTTTGGAAAAGGACAGGCACTTCCAAAAAATATTTGGCAGGTGATTGGATGAATGATATGTCAATCAAACTTTAGTTGGAGCTAGTTGGGAGAAGAACAAAAAAACATATTTTCCATCGCGGAATGGCCTTCAGCGACTTTCTTTGCTCTTTTTTGAATGGAGAAATACTGTGATGCTATCGCAGCGTCCACAGCCTCCTCTTTAGGAGTCGATTTGATTTGATTTGTGTGTTGTCGCACACACCTAAAGCTGTCCCTCGATTGACTCTTGATCTCGTGAGAATCCAGCTGCAGTGCCAGGTGAAGTATCCCCGGGACAGTAAAACATGCATAAAGAAACCAACAAGTTCATTAAAACATAAAATCATTGCCACAGAAACGTCACTGGCTTGTTCTTCCAAGGATGTAATCTTCTGACAACATTAACTGAGAACTCACACAGATCAGCGTTCTGTTTATCAGAATTTTTTTGAAATTCCTTAAAAATGTTAAATATGACACAAAATAACCTGGTTGATCTTGACTCAAACTTAAACAGATTAATAAAAAACAACGCTGGACCTGTTACACAGAATTATTTTAGGTCTGCACTCTGCATCTGGAGCCCAAAGCGACAACTGGTGTTAATCCTTAATGAAACCTAAACAAATTCCAACACTCAGCACCTTGACGTGGCTTTACAGCAAAACGACGCTCCGCTCCTCGACTTCATTAAAGTCATGCAGGATAAATCGGGATCGGGCCTCAGTAATATAACAAAAAAATAAGGCTGCTCGAGGTTTACGGCTGAGAATAAACATTAGGCTAATAGAGACGGGGAGCAGGGCAGGGGGCCGGGGGGGGGGGGGGGGGCTGTCGCTCAGCCTGCTGGGTGATTGAGTTTAGCGCTGATGTGGAGTTGATGGCTCCCTGAAAGGAAATTAAGACGCCATTTTGTCACCTACGTCTGGCCTTGTAGACGAGATATTGCTTCTATCCGGAGGCAATAAAAGTGTCAAACACACACACGCGCACACACACACACAGGCTGGGACACTTATTCTGACGCTCTAACATACACACACTCTGTTGTGCACGCATGCAGAGACGATTACAAATGCATACGATTGATCACAAAAGAGCATGGATGTAAACACACACATGTTGTACACAGAAACACAACTGCCTGCAGTTTCAAGTCTGCATACAACATATGGTGGAATGAGTTTACATCCACAAAGATGCATACACATTTATAGAGACAAAAATACACTAACACACACACACTCACACACACACACACACACACATACACACACACACACACACATATCCACCAAGAGGTTTAATTACTGTCCTCTCTTTTGGTCTCCCTCTCTCCTGCCCACTGCTGCAAGATAGATCTCATTGTCAGAGCATCTGACAGATTGAGACAGAGCACAGGTACCACTGCATATGCACACACAAACGCACACACACACACACACACACACACACACACGCACACACGCACACACGCACACACACATACAAAGCATATGCACATGTGATCAAAAAAAGCTCCCTCTTTCTGTTCTTCTGTTTTCAGCATCCCCCCCAACAGCCCCCTTCTCTTCCCCAAAACACACTCCTTGCCAGTCCCCTCCCCCCTCGCCATACCTCTGCTATGTCCCCCGTACTTCCATGGTTACGGGGTTCACAGCGTGAGTAAATACTGCTCCTGAGTCATTATGGATGGTTTGGATTAAAGACTGCAAGGTCCACACACACAATTGCTCCACATAAACACCACTTTAAAGTGTAAGAGGACGACATACGTCTAGCTCGCTGTTTGGTGGAGTGGATGGACTGTAAAAAGAACCAAAAAAAGAGTCCGGGTCTCCCCCCCCACCTAGTTCTTCCAACGAAGGGGAAATAACTTTCTTAAAATAATTTTGTTTTGATCAAATGTTTACAGCGCATAGATCATTTGGTGCTTTGGTTATTAATATTGTGGCACTTTTCTGAGAGGAAGTTATTAGGGATGCAACGATACCATTTTTTACAAACCGATACGAGTAAGAGTATTTTTATTTGTTTACTTGCCGATACCGAGTACCGATACCGGTACTTCTTAGATTTGGTCTCCATGAAAGTGCAATTAATTTGGAGGCAGATTTTATTTTATCCTCTGCAGATTATGTCAAACCTATAGTACAAAATTAACAGAAGGCTATCCCAAGCTTTAAACTTCTTGTGGAAGTCCCTCTAATGTCGGACCATAAAACGCCCCCGTGTCCGGGTTCATAATGTAAGAAATAATATTAGGGATCGAGCAATTATATAGGAAGCTGTGTTCCAAGTTATGTTTCCGGTGCTTTTATTGTGGAGGGAGAAACGGAAAGGAAAAGAGGAGTGGAATTGTGGGATATACGTGTGTGAAGGAGATAAAAAAAAAGTGGTTCAAGTTACCCTGGAAATAATAATTACATTACATTATAATAATATAATTACAAATATAGACACACAACAGACACTCGGCTACAATAATATCATCCGTAGCCGCACCACAGCGTCTGAATGAGGCCGCTGCCAGCGCTACTTCTGGCGGACCAGCAACAGTTTGATTCAAACCGGCAGGACGGCAGTAATTTCCGTTGCGTTCGGTGTGAACGCACATTACTCTACACACCTTGCTGCAAGAGCCGCAAGAGAGCGACGAAAGAGCCGTATGCGGCTCTGGATCACGGGTTGCCGACCCCTGCCCTAGACGTTGAAGTCAGGTAGGACAACAAATCTTTTTCTCCACAAAGCGCGACCAGTTTGTTGTAGTGAAATACTGTTGAGTGGTATCAGTTCTTGGTATCGACAATTGAAATCGATACGAGTACGAGTATTTTAACGCAGTATCGGCCCCGATGCATCCCTAGAAGTTATGGTTTAATGAGCTTTCCCTAATGTTAATGGTTGAGTTAAACCTCAGTTGGTGGAACCAAACGAGTTTGTGGAAGTCTGGTCAAAGTATAAGTATGAATGTAAAAGTATGGTACATTTCTTGATGCATTTATTATTGTAGATGGTGACATACAGACTCGAGCATCCGATCCTTCATTTTCAGTTTCAGGCCCCGTTCCTGTGTTGAAGATAATGGTAGTTTATGGCATTCATGTGGACAAACCACGCAATTACATTCTTATTATTGGACAATTCTTAACGTCACCATTGACGTCTTATGCCGATGTTCAGAGCCAATGCAGGAAGTGGTGCACCCTTTATGTAGCAAGGTGGAACATCAAGGCGCGTGGATAAGAGTAGTGCATCAGATTTCATGTCCTGTTGCAACTAATTACATTCAGATTAATAATAATAATAATACATTTAATTTATATAGCGCTTTTCAAAATACTCAGACACTTTACACAACATTTTAAAATCATCCTATAAGCTAAACAATAAAACGAATAAAATACATACAAACAATAAGAACATAGAGCACAGTCACACATTAGGTCATTACTGTTTCCCCTGTGCCATTTGTGAATTTGTTACGTATCTACGAGAAAATGATTCATTGATGAGGCCTCCTTTGTTTTACTGACACACTGACACGAGTTTTTGCACAATTAATTTATTTTTTTACTTCTGAATTTACATATTACAGTTGTACATTTATTTTGTTAATAAAGTAATATATGGTTGTTAAATTGAATATTATAAATATTGAGATAAGAGATCATTTGAGATGGACCTTTTACTTGACAGATTCGTACTTGACTCAAATCACAGATCCACCATAATTATGAAAAAGTTTGAAGAAGTCCCCAGGAAATAGAAGACAAGGCTGGATGTTGTTCAATTTTGTGGAAAACCAGTAATTGATTATGTAACTATGTATGAATGGGGGGAAATGTTTGACGCAAACAAAAGCAGAGGAAGAGAACCCACGTTGAGGGGCTAAGCTATTATTGCCAAAATGTCATGTGGCTCATATCTATCAAGAAAAGATGAGGAAGAAAAAAGAGTCTCACTCTCCACCTCCCCGAATTCATATTTTATAGAAAACCATTGAAAAAAAACACTTAATTATCAACCACCTGCATCCAGAATGCACCTGTGAAAACAGCTGTAAGCAGTTAGATTACTTAGAAATCAGAACTTGAACAGATTCAGGTTTGCACAACAATGGAGGCCAATTCTGTAGAGAGAGTACATTAATTTACAGTACATTAACGCAACTATGTTCATGTCATCTTCAGTTAAAGTAGTTGTGCCTGATATTATTATGAGCAGATGAGTATTGTGAATAAACTCACTGCATTTGTGTTCATTTGTGCATGCTACATCAGTCGGCAGCTGCCATGTGGAAACAGCTATTTATTTGATATACGTGTGTAAAGTTGTGATACAATTTTTAGAATAGTTAATACAGTTTTTAATTAAGTGTTTGTTTGTTTTTTGCCAGATATTCATTCATTATTTATTTTGTAAATAGTAGCAGCAAAGAGGGCACTACTGTCCGAAATTGTGTTTTAGCGATTAGAAAAAACTGTAAAATCAAACATCTTATAGTTATTAAAGAATCCCTCAGTTAATGTTGTACATACTTGATGGAATTTTTGACAAATAAATCATCAGTAGAAATAAGTCTTTATTGAGGAAGGGGAATTCGAGCGAGTTGCGTTACTTTCAGGCTTATTACAGCAATTAATATTGTAATTTGCTAAATGTACTCTGAGCCCAGCTTCTCAGCTTTTTCACCAGAAAACACACTTTTAAATGAATGCAGCAACATGCCTTTAGTTTAAATTACCATAATCATACAAACATACTGCTTGTTGTCAAAGGTTATACATCAACATGCATAATTAACCGAGATGAAAAATGAAATGCAGCACACACATATACATTTCCGTGGCATTACTCTGCAGGTCTTTGCATTTCAATGAGATGTAATGAACCTCCACCTTTTATGAGTGTGTGGTGGAGGATGAAGCAGTTTTTATGAAACCTAAATGTACTTAAATGTAACATGTCCTCCATTTCAAACTATATGGAAACAAACATCCATTCTATATATGACATTGACTGTTCATTGAAAGATATACCTTCATGCTTTTACCAAGATCCAGCAGCTTTTTAGCATTTAATTCTAATTATGTGAGGGATATAATATCATGGGAGTTTCATGGTTAGAATCTTGAACAATTTAACAAAGATATAATACTTTTCAGTGGGGTGACACAATTGGGAAAGTTGCACATGATAAGGTTTCTAGTCCTAAAAACTATTGTTTTTTTAAATCATATTTCTGATGTTTGCTAAGGGTAGTTTCACTGAGAGGATGCCTGCTTTTTGGCAGGAGTGCCCGGATTGAACATAACATTTGCATTTGCACATCTATGAAATGAGTGTTCACGTTTTTTTTCCATTCATTTGAAATTCTTGCCTTCAGGTCTGCTAAAAAGCAACAACATAATAAGATCAAATTTTATTTATTATTATTGCACCTTCCAAATATGGTTGAGATGTAGTAAAAACAACTTTGGGTGTGTGACTTTGGCCTTGTTGAAGGTAATGCCCAAATAACACAAGTGTACACCATTAATTGCACTGATTTGCTGCAGATATTTAATTTTAGTGCTCAACATGAGCGCCCTGACTGGACCTACTTCTGAAGGAAGGAGATCATTTCAGAGCCATGATGTCATCTACTGGCTTCAAGTTCAAGCAGCTTACCTTCAGTGGTGATGGACTGTAGCTTTGTTATACTGCAATGGAACAGGTTTATTCTACTATAAGTTTGGTGTCTCCTCTTCACTACCATAAGAAATTCCCATTTTCTTATGAATAAAAAAATATTCCAGCTGACAACCCATAATTAACAAAGATGTGTAAATTTAAACCGGTGTTCTTGGAAACAAACCTGCAGCAGGGCGGCCACCAGGAGCTGTTGACTGGAGTAAGTGCATGTACATACTTTTCATAGGTCTGGATGGTGATGAAGAAAAATTACCCTGAAAATGTTCTTTCAAACAGCATACGCAGGGAGGACACGCCCCCTTGTGGGTCATGGCGGTACCACGTTTATATTGCAAAATTCCAGCAGAGGTCATGGTGGAATGGAGTGTTAACTAAATGGCCGGTATCAGTTTCAGTGTCAAAGGAACAAAATAGAACGAGAGACAAAAAATAATCACTGGGTATCTTTCAGAAAACTCACAGTAATCTTGAATCTCAATTAGACCTTATAGACAAAACCAAGTGGCAGTGACATGAGCAACACAGACGGACCACGAAGAACACACCACTGTCAGCAAGTAGAGCGGTAGACAGACCGACACAAAAAGTGTAATTTCTTAATTAGAATGAAATTAAACTGACACTGGTATGAAAGAATCAAAATGTGTCTGAGCATGTCAAAGCCAAACGGGATAACCTGCCGGACACATGGAACTGTAGGAGGAAGACACAGAGAGATTTGATTAAAACATAGGATTAAAGATGAAAACAGGAAGGGCTTCCTGTCCTGCTGTAGACAAACATTTTGGCCTGTGTATCCCTATTATACTCAGTACTTCAGTTAACTTTATTTACAATACAAAGGAGAAACAGGACAATACAACCTTTCCTGCTTCTCATTTATTCAGAAAAATTAAGCCAATGCAATGCAAGTGCCTTAAACTTGCATTCTTTCCTATGGCCAGCAGCGGGCGACTCCTCTGGTTGCAAAAATACGTTTTTCACATTTCAGAGATACAAGACCAGTTTAGTTTAACACGTCCATCACCGCTCTCAAGCTGTTGGCCAGCGCATACAGAGGAGAGACACTCAATTCCATTTTTAAATCTCTTCAATTTCCATTTTTTGGTAAGATGGTTTAAGCCAGAGAAGATTCTCCTCAACCAGTTGGTCCCGAGACTAACTGTCTGAACAGCCTCAGGACCACAACACCAACCTAATCGAACCAAACCAAATTATTACCAAAATTATTAATGAATAAAAATGAAAGTATATCACATATTGGAAGGAAATGACTAAAACACAGTACATAAAAATATTGTCTGACACTAAAAAGAGACTTCCTTAATTCTCAATTAATATATACGTAACAGACAAGGAGAAACCCCCAGATTTTTTTTGGTATTTTATCATTTTCAATAATTCCTAGTTCTTACAACAACTGATACAGATACTCACTGTGTGATTAACGATATAATAAAGGGGCTAAACACACTACTCAGACCCTAAACCCTCAAAAAGGCCTTTGAATAAGTGAGGACCTGATAAAATGTCCTCACGTTCCACATATGTCCTTACAAAGATAGATGTACAAGCTCTACACACACATAGAGTCAGGTTTTGGTGACTTTTGGGGACAACATATTGACATTGATTTCCCTTACCATCAGGCACGTGCACAGATAGACCCCTAGTGGTGCTCAAGCACCTGCCCTTTTGCCCTGAATGAGAAAAGTGCCCCTTCTACTGGAGCCCAATTTTTTCTTCATTCATCAGTATTTAAGTTTAAAAATTACTCTCTCTGTCATCAATTCCCCCCAAATGTGTTTTGATATCTGACGGGGCATTTATTTGAGTTCTTGTGAGAATTTCGCCCCGACATGCTCCGCGGCTCTCACAAGCCCCGCCCCCCCCTCCTCCACTTAGTGCTCATGCAGTGAGCGCCAGGCCAAACGGGTGCAGCCTACTTCTCCTCTGACCCGCAGCATCAGACAAACAGGTAATGACGGTGTTTGTGCAATCCCCCGACGTTGTTTGGTGATAAATTAACCACAACATTAGCGCCGCTGAAAACATTACGTCACAACTGGTCCAACGTTTCCTAAAAAAATAAACAAACAAAAAACTCACGAAATCCGTGATTTCAAAGCCTTGTCCAGCTGTTTACTGACGTTAGTCATGTTTAATGAAGAGAGAGAGAGGGAGAGATATACAGGCAGGCATCTTCTTTGTGTTGTTGTATAAATGCCGTTTAGACAATTTCAAAAGTATGTTGATCAGTATGTAGCCAATCATCTTTATTCATAAGGAAAATGTAAGCTAGCTGTCTAATCTAGCTAGCTGTCTAGTCAGAAAACAGTAAAACATGTGTGTGTACTGTGTTGTCAGCTTTATAGAGATTATGTAAGTCACTCTTGATTATTATGCACAACATTGATTTATCTCATTTACAAAATTTGCAGCATAATGCCAAGAAAAGACAGACTCCAAAAGCAGAAGGACAGTGAACTGCAGCAAGCAGCTCAGGGTAGCAGCTCTCTTTTATCTTGGATCAGGCCATCAACTAGTAAAACAAATGAGGGAGAATTTATTTATTTATTATTATTTTTAATTTCATAAATAATTTTGGCGATGGGTGCCCTTTTTTTTGGTTTGAGCACCTGCCCCCCAAAATGTCTGTGCACGTGCCTGCTTACCATATCCTGGGCATAACCGTACACAGTAAAATTGACAGTGCTATTGCAACACTTAAAGAGTCCATTTTAACACTGAGTCAGTGAACATATGGTCCCTATCTACAGAGAGTTAAAGTTACACTCAACATAGTGTTAAAATTTCAGTCAATTCAACCCTGGTAAGAGTTAATATTTTACACTACACTACACTGAGAAGTGTTACTCAGATTTTACACTAATGTATAAATAAGACTCATTTGACACTCATACTACTGTTATTTACTGTGGCTCAGTGGTTAGCAAGTCGGTCTTTCAATCAGAGGGTCGGTGGTTCGATCCCCGGCTCCAGCAGTCTGCGTTGTTGTGTCCTTGAGCAAGACACTTAACCCTAATTGCTCACCGTTGCTGTGTCTACGGTCTACTGTATACTGTATATCATGTAAGTCGCTTTGGATAAAAGCGTCAGCTAAATGTAATGTAATATTTACATTTTACACTCCGTGTAAGTTACTCTTCAAGTGTGTTACATCTATTGGCACTAAGTCATTTACGAAATAATTCCAAATAGTGTTGATTTTTATCTGACCCCTGCCAGTGTTAAAACATATTTACTTATGTATTTACTCCCTATCAGTGTGATTCTTACCTAACACTAGGGCTGGGCAGTATGGCCAAAAATTCATATCACGGTATTTTGTAAGATTATGGCGTTTTCACGGTATACCGCAGTATTTTTTTTCAAGTCAAGACATTCATTTATTGACGCCGAAAAAGACCGCCGGCCACCTGAACAGCTGTTCACCGCTCGTTGTTCACTGCTCGTTGTTCACCGCTAGCTGGCCAACTCGTTCGCAACTGCCCAGCAAGCTGTGAACAGCTGTTTGTGTGGCGTGACTTCCGGTTTAGTCTCTTCCGGGGTTTTTTCACCTGCATTCCCCTGGGTCCTAAGTCCCTCCAAGTTCAGCTTCTTTGCAATACATCGTTTTCTAAACTACGTCGGACTTTTCAAACCCTCCAGCCAGCAGACACAGCTCCTCTCTGGCAACACGTTGTGTTGGTGCATCTCTGGTCTCTCTTGTTCCTCCTGCATTGCTCTTTTACGTTTTTTTAATGTAGCGACGGAGTTTCTTCTTGCTGTGATAGTGGGCGGGCTGTACCCAGCATGCAGTTCGGTGGTGTAAATTGAATAAATGTACAATTATTATGGTTACGAGTTGTTTGTGTCACAAACAATTGTGTTGTGGTGTTGTACCCTGTTAAAGAGCGTTAGTTGCGGGTTATTAATTGTTGTTATAAAATTTAAACCATGACTCTAACGCAATGCACGTAACATAAGTAGCTCCGTATGGAAGCCAATTTCCCCTAGCAAAAAATAAATAAAAAATAAGCCTTTTTTGCATGCGCTTCAGTGGCGATTCCTCACAGGTCCCTTCATCCACTCGCCGGTCTTACAATGACAACCACACGCAATTTATGCGTTTCCATTACTTGCGTGAGTTTACTCGCTACTGGCTTTACTCGCGCCTGAAAGGGGGCGGGGCTTATCTCCGTGGCTTATCTACAAAGACAGTTTACTGTGTAAAAACAGTACCGTTTCCCCTATCCACCATTGAACTAACCACTAGTTCTGCTTTAAACTTCTTGTGGAAGTCCCTATAATGTCTGACCATCAAACGCCCCCGTGTCCGGATTCATAATATTATCCGTAGCTGCACAACAGCGTCTGAATGACGGCCGCTGCCAGTGATACTTCAGACGGACCAGCATCTGTTTGATTCAACACCGGCAGGACAACAATGATGACGCGCGGAGCTTCTCAACGCTGATTGGCTTTTTTTCTGCCGTAAATGGGCTTCCATAGGTCCGACCGCTTCGCTAGTGACAACAAATGTTATGGCCGGACACCGGTGTGCCGGTATGTGAAAAATTCATACCGTATGTAAATTTGACACCGGTATACCGGTTGAAACGGTATACCGCCCAGCCCTACCTTTCAATGTACCTTTTCAAAATAAAATAAACTCTTCAACAGTATTACTTTTTAAGTGTTTTGCATGTTCTACTTTACTATGTCCAGCTAACACAGTTAACAGTGAAACAAAGGGGGGAAAACAAGAAACACCATTATGTCTTAATATCCATTTATTAAAATCAATGAACATTGTAATTGTAAACACTGAAAATGTAGTAGTGTATTTCAATAACTCTGTTATAACATTGACACATTGCAAAACATCACAACACTTTCTTTAAGTGGATAACCAGACAACCAACAACTTAAAAATATTGCAAATGGATCACACATTTTGCTTAAATTAGATTATTTTTCATTTCTATTATCAAATATTGAAGTTGGGTTTTCTAATTAAGTTTCATTCAAACATACAAATTTACTGGTTATCTAGCCCCATCTCATCCTGCTACCTACCTGGATTAGCCTCTAAAACACAGATGCAAATACATACATACAATACATTTCTCCTCTCAGTATGGCCATAGTTAAATGACTCTATTCTACCAGCCAGTACTTTAGCAGTAATTAGAGTTCTCCAGCAAATGCTCCAGTACAAGTTTTACCACAAACTGTGCTACTCCTTCTAAAATTGTGTGCATAATATCAACAGAATAATTATAAATATTGCAGAGAATTCAATAAACATGAACGCTTCACACCATAAACATGAGGTAGCTGTGGATTTGTTTTTTTGTAGTATGGCAATGTTCTGCATGCATTTCTTTTGTTCGTAGTATCACAGTTTCTTCATCTTCACAAAACAGTTTGGATATCACCTTTCTCGATGACACAAAAACGACAAATTCTGAGCACTGAACGATTCAACAAATCCAAAAAGTCCATGTGTGCCAAGATTATCCCCGGTGACTTGCACAATTCTGCCACGAACAGGATTTTTGAACGTGGGAACTTTAATCCCATCAGTTTCAAGCACTTTCAGGTCAATTGGCTGAAGTATGGTGTCAAACCCATAGGTTTTAATGTCCTGGGCATGGAAACGTGCACACAGATGTATGTTGATTAAAGCCGAATTAAACTTTGGTGGAACATTTCTCAATGTAAAATATACAGCCCCTAATTTATGTACACCTTTTTGGAACCTAATGGGTTTGCTGTCTCAAAGTCATCATACAACAATTGAATTTGTAATGCACCATTTTCATTAGAAAAAAGAGGATGTTTTTTCATAGAGGATGTTTTTTCATATACTATCTTTCAAATCGAAATATACACCATCCTTGGGAGTGTAGCTAGATGTAAACATGTCATTGAGGTTTGGATTTCTTAGAATAGACTGCAATGTTTCCGGTACTTCGGTTTCTTCTGTTATCAAATCTGACACCAAGAACGGTTTTGACAGGTTCAATCATTTTCCATTTCTTTTCAAAATACAAGTCTCGCTTTGATTCAGAATTTAGTGCCGTAAAAGGGTTTTCAATCTTCTCAAAATTTGTTCAATTTCAGATTTTGTACTGGTATCTTAAGAAGATAAGCATTTCCAAGCTGCATCTTTAGCTTGACTCTGTACTTCTAATACTACTTCTTCCATGTTTGACACTAAACAATTTAAAGGAGACTGGCCTACACCAGCAACCTGAAGCTGTGCAATAGCAGATGCACACATATCACGAATACTCACATTGGATACTGGCAGGACTTGAGAGCTACATGCTGCTTCTTCAAAATCTTGTGACTGAGCATTATCTGCAACAACCTCCCCTACAATATCATCAGTTTCGACTTCATGCTCAATTTCCTGAGCATGTTTTGTGTTTAAATGCTTCCTGAAGCCCGAAAAGGTAAAAAAAACAACATGGCAACATCCTGCCTGAGCACATTTCAGCCGAAGCGATTTACCAGAGCAGAAACCATGATTCAATCGCATATGCCTCACAAGCATGTTGGCATTCCCAAAATGAGTCTTGCAAACAAAACAAATCACTCATCATATGAAATAAGACAAGTCATTGCCCACCCTGTGTGTCAATGTGTGCATTGACTACTGTAGAATTCTAGCCCGAACCTCTGCAACACGTGGTCTCTCCTGGACCATGGCAATATCAATGTTGAACACTGTCGTCTGTACAAAGGTGTACATGTTGTGGAGCAGTTGACTGTACATGGTACCAAATACAAAGTGGGCCTTAAAGAGTTCATCGAAAGCACCAAGAGAACTAGTTGACTTGCATGGTAGGACCTTCTTGTCCAGAACGATGAAAAATGCATAGATGGTGCTCCTCTTCGTCCCAACGGCAAGTAGATAGGGCTGAGTGATGCTGTTGTTAGTATCAACATGATCCTGGATGTTTGTTCCACTCTGAGAGAAGAAGAATGTGCAAAAGTTAACATTGAAAAGCACAGATTAAAATAGTTTAAATATATCTGGTTCAAGATCTTACATTATTAAGATAAAGAAATTTGTTATGACAATGGGGACGCTGGCGAGTCTAACGCCGCTCTGTCTGTCACCGTTTTTGTTTGTTTTTCCACCATATTCACATTTTAACTTACAATTTTATTTATTTAACAGTGCAGTTAAGTTTATTCAACGAACATAGCTATTTTTCTTTGTTTTCTACTGCAACATTTTTGTCTTGGATTTGTTTGTCTACCTGTTGCACCTGCTCTCCACTGCTACCGTCTACTTCCTGGCTAGCTGACGGTCTCTCGCTAATTGGTGATTACCGACAAGACAGCTGATGGTTACCGACGAGAGAACCGGCTCCCTGCTGATACTCTGGTCCATGCTACTGCTCTGAGGCGCGTTGCCTGGATAGCTTCTCAACTGTCCTGCTCTGATCACCTGCTTGCTGTGGATTATACTGATGTGCCTGTCGCTTTACCTGCTCTTCACTGCTACCGTCTACTCCCTGGACAACTAGCTGGCTGGCCGACGGTCTCTCGTTAGCCGGCGGCTATCAATGAACTAACTGGCTCCCTGCTGGATACTCCTGTCCACGCTCCTTGCTACCGCTCTGAGGTGCGTTGCCTGGATAGCCTCTCAACTGTCCTGCTCCAATCACCTGCCTGCTGTGGATTATCCTGACGTGTCACTTCTCCAACCAGCTGACATGGCACTGCAATACTCCACCTCGGAACTCCTCCAACTCAACAACTTTTCTGCTTCTCCGTTCATCTCAGCCATCAAAGCACTTGGACTCCTCCGTCGACCCCGTTATATCCACAGAGCCTGCCGCAGAAAGTTTGTTTACTCCTGGCCTGATAGCTCATCTCTTTCCATCCCCTCCCTTTGGTCAGCTGAGTGCATCGCCGTGGCTCCTGCGCGTCATCGCCACAACAATCTTTACGAGCGAGTTGCCTGCCTTCGCCCCCTTACCAAAGCACCCCAGCCTACCCAAATTCATCCTCATCTCAAAATTGCTCTATTTAACACCCGATCCCTAAACAACAAGGGCCTCTTACTCAAGGAATTCATAACTGACAATAATCTGGACTTTCTCTGTTTAACTGAAACATGGCAAAACCAACAGGACTACTTTTCCTTAAACCAAACCACACCCCTGGATATTCATACATAGATAAACCACGCCACCATGGGCGTGGTGGTGGAATAGCCACAATTTTTCGAGAAGCCATCACTACTAGTGTAATAACCATCCCGGCTCCCTCCTCATTTGAACAACTTGTTTGTGGTCCCAAACCCCTGGTTACTGCAGTCATTTACCGCCCCCCAAAACCTAACCCTGCTTTCCTTTCTGATCTGTCTGAATTTCTCACACAACTCTACACCATCTCTCCATCCATTCTACTACTTGGTGACTTTAATATACACGTCGACTCATCTGACTCCACAAACACTACAGAACTCCTGGACATCTTCAACTACTTTAACATCACCCAACATGTCGACTTTCCCACCCATAAAAAAGGACACACACTAGACCTGGTCTGTACCTCTGGCATTACCATCAGCAATCAACCAGCATTGACCTCACCATCTCTGGTACACTGACCAACTTCGCCACCTTAAAGTGCAGGGCCGTCAATTGGAACATCTTGCTAAAAAAACTGGACTCACTGTTCACCTTGATGCCTTCAAACTCCACCAACTACAATATAAAGATGCCCTTAACACCGCTCGCTCCTCTCACTACTCCTCCATCATCCAATCTGGCTCCAACAGCCCTAAAATGCTTTTCTCCACCATCAACAAACTCCTCAAGCCCATAGACACCATCTCCACCTCCTTCACCACCAGTAAATGTAACTCATTTCTATCCTTCTTCAATGATAAAATCACCGCAATACACAACCAGCTGGCTGCACCATCCATTACCACCACCCCCAGCCCTCAACATGACCCCAGCCCTCAACATGAAGTAGACCCTCCCCTACTTCCAAGATACTCACTCTCATCCTTCAGTTCAATCACTGAAATGGACCTCTCCTCCATAGTCTCCAGCATGAAGACCTCCACCTGTGCCCATGACCCCCTCCCCTCTTCCTTAGTCAAGGCCTGCCTCCCCTCCCTCTCCCCTCTCATCACAAACATCATCAACTCCTCACTGTCCTCTGGTCTCACCCCCCCCCCAACCCCCACTCAAGCTTGCTGCTGTCACCCCTGTGCTAAAAAAAATGGTCTTGACCCTGACATCCCCAACAACTACAGGCCCATCTCCAACCTCCCCTACCTGTCCAAAATCCTTGAGAGAGCTGTTGCATCACAACTCAAGTCCCACCTTAATCTCCATAATCTCTACGAACCCTAATCTATGGTATAATTTCACCAAAACTACCAGGAATGCCTGCATTCTGTGAAAATGAAAAAAATAAAAACAGAATTATAAACACAATACAAACCTTCATTTACATTACATTACATTTAGCTGATGCTTTTATCCAAAGCGACTTACAATAAGTGCATTCCACCATGAGTACAAACAAGAATCAGAACAACAAGAATCAAGAAGGTACAATTTCGTCAAAAAGTTCAACTACAAAGTGCTATCAGTAAGAGCCATTCCAGTGCTACTAAAGTGCTACTTCCTTTATTCAAGGTATAGTTGGAAAAGATGTGTTTTTAGTTTGCGACGGAAGATGTAGAGACTTTCTGCTGTCCTGATGTCAATGGGGAGCTCATTCCACCATCGAGGAGCCAGGACAGAGAACAGTCGAGACTTTGTTGAGTGTTTAGCTTGCAGCGACGGAGCTACAAGCCGATTGGCAGAAGCCGAGCAGAGCGCACAAACTGGGGTGTAAGGTTTTACCATGTCCTGGATGTAGACTGGACCAGATCTGTTCGTAGCACGATATGCCAGTACCAATGTTTTGAAGCGGATGTGGGCGGCCACCGGTAACCGGTGAAGGTGTAGTGTGGGTGAATTTCGGGAGGTTAAAGACCAGTCGAGCTGCTGCATTCTGGATAAGCTGCAAAGGCGCGAGATGATCAGAGCCTGGACGAGAACCTGTGCCGCCTTCTGGGTGAGAAGAGGACGTATTCTCCTGATGTTGTGCAGCATGTACCTACAGGAACGGGTTGTTGCGGTAATGTTGGAGTCAGGGAGAGTTGACTGTCAAGGGTCACACCGAGGTTCCTGGCAGTCGGGGTCGGGGCCAAGACTGAGTTGTTGAAACTAATTGTCAGGTTGTGAGTGGGGGAGACTTTTCCTGGAAGGAAAAGTAATTCCGTGAACACATCATGAACACAACAAGCGTTGGTTGCGGACACCTTTCCCAGTCTTTTCCGACCTAGGAGGAATCAGGTGGAGGAGGAGGATAATGGAAGAAAGATCACAGTCCCAGAAGAAACAAGAAAGCTACATTTTATATAATGGTACTAAAATCTTACAATATAAAAATACCATTCCTTTAAAGGTACAGCTAAACCAAGACAAATTGACACAGGAAAACGTCAAAGCACTAGATGAAGTAAATACAAATACCACAGGCAAGAATGGCATCATCCATTTCATTTTCATTTGACGAAGCTTCTGCGCAATAGATCAGTTCTTCAAGGTCACTTGTGGTTGGGAGAGCTTTGCTCTGCTGAGGGACCTTTTGTTTAAATGAAGCAAGCCACCTAGATGGAAAAATACTTGATTAATCTAATATTACATTCCACACCTGGGTTTTTAGAGCTGGAACCAACCTCTCCAAAAACGTGGAAGCTACATCTTCTCCAAACTGCAGGAGGAAGTCTTGCTCAATCTGCAAAAGATAAATTACATACCAAGAGAAAGTTTTAAGAAACTTAAAGGGATAATTATTATCATTTTATGAGGTACCTATTTAAAATTGGTGTATTAGCTAAAAAGGTCCACCTAAAAACATCAATGTCAGTTCAAGTGTACACTATGTAGATATTAAAATAATTTGATGATTTTGCTCAATTACCAGGCCTTTCACATCTTTGAAGCGTGGAAATTCAGTTAAGACATTTGAGGATTTATCTTCATTGAGGACCATATTACACCAATATTCAAATGTCATCTTCATCCTCTGGATGATGGTGGTCTCATCAGACAAATACTTCTTGAGCTTCTTCACTAAGGGCCACCATCCAAGGACTAAATGAGGCATCTCTTCTAGCTGTTGGCCCTCCACTAGTCTGACGTGGTGTCCTTCTGACATCTGATGACGCACACCTCCTTTGGATGGTTTTTAGCCTCCAGGCTAAATAACAAGTCCCACGTTCACCATCGTAGAAATGTTCCATTACAATTTAAATAAAACAGGATAATTAGTTAACTAGAAAACAGTTAATTAAATAATTAGAAAACAGCAGAAGTTGGTTAAAATTATGAAATTGGATAAATGTAATACAGGCTTATTTGTATTATAGATATATGTATTGTAGTTTCTGTATATTTGTGTTAAGGGATCCCCTGGAGAAGGCAATTATTCATCTCAAGGGGTTACCCTAATAAAGTTGTTGAAATAACAAGAACACACTAAAATACTTACATATCCATTTTTGGAATATGGATCCATCAGGTATGGGAACAAGGCAACTATGCCTTTAGCATACATCTCTCTCACATGTCGTGGCAGTGCCATCCTGATAAGGGCAGAGTGAACAAGTCTATTAACGGCAACTCTTATAATACATTTTGGAGCAATGACAATTGAAGAATAAAATGTATTAAATGAGTAGTTGGGAAAACAAGTCTCATTTTAGTTGTGTCACTGGACACAAAGCCATGCAACAGAATGACAGGCTGTAAACGTAACAAACCACAAAACTAACAGTGATGGAGGCAGAGAAGATGATGGACAGGCAACCCGCTGCAGTTGCTAACAGTGCTGTCAGCATCCCAGCAAGACACATTTTGGGTACAGTCCTATAATAAATATTTATATTTTTCCACAAGCATAAAAGAAAGATGTTCTTAAAGATAGGACATCAAAATTACCCATGAGTTTCAGTCATTTCCGCAGTAAGGATGTTCACCATCTGTCACCGTGACGAGTCAGTCAGGCCTTTTGTCCGATTGTACTCCTTGACAATACGGTCTCCACCAGGTTTCTTTGTCAATGCAGATTGAACCAACTGTGAAATTAGAGTAAACAACAAGACAATACTCAATATAATGTAAAGGATCTTGAACAATTGACCATATACACAGGGTTACTTATTGTATTACATTTTTTAAGGAGGGCAATCCCCAAATGAAGCTCACAACAAACATTGTACACATCAACTGACCTGATTGACATCTTGATCTTGCTTCTGCCTTTTTGTTGAAGGGCTGTAATCCTCCCTTAGGATAATAGTATCATCAGAGCCGCAGGATACCAGTTCTAAGAGGATCGTTTCATCTGTACTGCAGCCTGAAAGGTCCAGCGATGCATTTGCATCAAGCAGTGGACTGGCAGATGAAGATGTTCCCTGGAGATCTATGTGTAGTTCAGGAGGAAGAGGGAAGAGAGAAAAACAACATCTACAATTTGTTATGTTTTCACAACTTAAAGTGTAACCGAGTCTTACTCAACATTCCATGAACTATGCAGAAAGAAATGGTAATCAAGATAGAAAATGTTTACAAAAGTCAAATCTGATAGTGAAGACACAAGCGTTGGGTTGCTGTGCTACTTCGGCAAATACTTCTGCATCCACCTCTGTACATATTGCTATTGCTATTGTTGCTATAACTCTGGAAGAGTTTATATACTTTGCCAATGAATATTTTACACTGGGGAATTTACTGTGTACCCTGACGTTAAACCAGTCTTCATGTAAGTGACATTTCATTGTCCCCATTTTGTCCCCTACATGTGACAGGTAAAACACACCAAACACAAACACACATTTACATTAGATAGATAGATATTGATATTTTCGTGTCATGCACATAACGTGCCCAACCCTCATGGGTTTATAAAACACAAAAAGATACAGCGAATTAAGCTTTATTCAATTTAAAAATTACAGGTTACTTCAATGTTCTGTCTTTTACAAAATATTCAGCTTTCTCTCTCGGGCCTGGAAAATAAAATCTGCTAAAAAAAAAGGATCCTTTCCTGAGGCCCAACTCAAGTTTTTTTTATAGTCATTCAGCCAAAATAAATCAACATAAATGGAAGTCATTGTACTAAAGAGTACATCACTTATGTCCTCGTAGATACAGTAAAACAAAAAGTGCGCCTCATTCTCAATTTCCCTGAGCTCTCACAGCAAACAGATTCTGTCCTCTGGAGTGGAACTATACCTACTGGTCTTGAAGGCCAGGTTCCTGAGCATAACTGTGCACAAGTTGTTCTACACAGAAGGTTCTGTGCTATAGTTATTCTTTATGGGACACCATATATCAACAGACCAATTTTCTCTTAGCATGAGAAACTGTTTGGTCCTAATCTCCTGAGTATCACAAAGTAATCTGTTCTGGAAAATTAATGACAAATCGATCATATTAATTAACGATTTAAGAGATTTTACCACTAGCCTTTCCAGCACCATTTCGCTACAATGTTCAGCATAGTCTTCCGATCTTTTTAATTCAATTCAATTCAATAGAGAGAAGAGGAGAGAGAGAAGAGGAGAGACGATCTCATTGTATCCTAAGATGTCCTCCAGCAGCAGTCTAGGCCTATAGCAGCATATCTAGGGGCTGGACCAGGGCCGACCTGAGCCAGCCCAAGCACTATCAAAGAGAAAAGTCTTAAGTCTACTCTTAAATGATTTTTACTATTCAGAAAGTAAAACTACATCATTTGCATAGAATAATATGCCCACCGTTTGATCATTAACTAACCCCAGATTAGAAGATTTAATTTGAAGAGCTAAATAATTAATATAAATTGAAAACAATGTTGGAGACAATAAAACCAATTGGTTGAAACCAATAAAACAAACACACGTAGACCTATTCTCCTCCGTCAATTCCAGTAACTTTTTTTCAGTTTGCATTTATCAATTATTAAATAATTGTTTTACCTCTTCAACAGAAATGTTGGCATTCATAAACACATTATGATGACTTACATCTTTTCATTTCAGATTCCATTACCTCTTTTACACTTTTCCCTTTAAAACAACATCATCAAAGGAATTTTTGCAGCCAGAAAACAAATCACCAAAGTAGTAACATTGATAATCCACAAGGTGTCAGTAGAAGAAAAGCAGGCGGGTCACTACAGCATTAAAGAACGAAGGCGAGAGGACCACCATCACCAGACAGCAGCTGAGCTCTCTGAGAAACATGAGCATTATAGGATAATGTTTCCCCTGAAGTACACATTCTCAGTGCAGCCTCAGAGTCAAACCAACAGTTTAGAGTTGTTTTTATTTTACCGGCAGTTCAGTTTCAAATTAGCTATTTAATTTTTCCTTATGTCCTACTCGTAAAAGAACAGAAGATCAAGCTCTAAAAGGATTCCCATGTAGGACCGGAGGCACAAAAACAATCATGCGGTACCAAACATAAGTCAAAATTGTAAATATACATATAAATACACGCAACTTACTTGTAATGAAATGTCAAAAACTGTTGTTTTCTTTCAATATTATTTATGAATTGTGATGTTAAACATATTAGGAGTAGTCTGTGGTAATAGATACAGTTATTAAGTATTATTAATTTGCGTTAAGCGTGGTGAAATGTATAACCACAGGACGTTTACTCTGATTGAAAGGAATATCACATTACAAATGTTGGAGGAGTTCCAGTTGTATGTGGGAAAGCCTCTTGTGTTTTTTCAGTTGCTCAGGACTAAGTGGTTTGTCACTGCACGCCTGCAGCGACCGCCTGATACAGAGAGGCGGTTTTGAGAAGAAATATAAAATAAAAAAAGTCAATAGCGTAAACTGCTGCCAGGAGATTGCAAAGTGCATGGGCTGTGTGCAATATATCCACTCAGCTATATTTACTTTTTTAAGACTGGCCTGCAGACATTTATGAAGCTACAGCTGCACATTGCTTACAACAATGCTCATTTCATTATAGGCATGAAAGTGAGCAGAATCAATGCACATTACTAACTATGCTCTGAATAATATGCATGCATAGTCATATTCATTGAATGTGTTGTAATTCTGTTATGTTGTTCATTCTTTACACATGACATCTATTGTACTTCTGTCCATCCTGATAGAGGATCCTCCTCCTCTGTTCTTGTTGTTTTTTTCTTCTTTCTGATCCGATTTGAGGTCCAGGGACAGGATGTCGTATGTGACTCTCTGAGGCAAATTTGTAATTTGTGATTTTGGGCTATACAAAATTAATTGAATGTAATTTAAATTGAATTACAGCAGGTGTGGGGTCCACACTAATTGTAAAGCACTTGACTATTTTGTTGAGGGCTATATGGGATTTATTTTTCCTTGCCCACCATTGTATGGTGCAATGGAGGAATTCTGCACCAATGGGCCCAGTGGCATAGCAAATATGGTTCAAAGTCCAGTGCTCCTCCTCGGCGGTGGCACTATGTTTTCAAGGCTTGGCTGTAATAAGGACGTATGCTGGAAAGCCGTGTCAGGTCGAGAGTTACCAACCTTATTGGTCCTTCCCTGCTCCCAGAGTTCTGCCCATCTCCACACATGCACTGAATTAGCTTTGTTAGATTGTACCCCAGCCAATCAGCTCCTTGCCTGTTCTCCAGCCTTATCACCTCATTCCCCCCACCTGAGCCTTGTCCACCTGCACTCCATCCTCTCATCACTCAGTTTGAATTTTCGGGTTCAGTCTTTGTGTCAAATCCTTGTTTTTTGTTGTTGTTCTGCGATTATCAGTCTGTCTTCTCTGCAGGAAACATGAATTAAGACGATTTTCTTTGGGTTCTGGTTGCCTAAAGTTTGTTTGGATCCTCCTGCTCTATCAGGAGAAGGTCAAGGAAATAATTTCTTTTCATGTGTAACATCTTTTGGAGGATGCAGACCAATTATATTTTGTCTCCGATATTGTCCGATAGTTGATCCATGAAAAGTTAAAAAATGTATCACTGCCACTTACATTCCATGCACATTCCATGCACTTTATCTTATTTTTATTTGTATATTCTACTGTTCAATTGTAAATATTCATTCATCCATTCATTCATTCCCATTTATTGCACTCTGTTTATTGTTAAATGTTTACTGTTAAATGTGTATTGTTAAATGTTAAATGTATGCACCTTCCGCCAGAACAAATTCCTTGAATGTGAAAACAAACATGGCAATGATTCTGAAAGCATACATAGACCCAATCAATGTAGAAGTATGACGTTGTTTTGTCACCACTGAACCTCGGAAGTCATTTATTGGTGACTTTGAGCCTGATGGATTCTTCCCAGTCCCCTGATGTCTTTAAACCTCTACCATGGCCATTCCCTAACCCTTAACCAAGTATTCTTATTGTTTTACACCTTTAGTGGAAATGTATTTGTACAGTGCTGTTTCCAAGATGAAGAATAAACTGTCAGCTGCTCATCTTTTCAGCCCACATGGACCAGAAGTCATCTGCTGATGAAGACTACCCGTCGTTTAGTCAGAAGAACTTGTGATCTAAAGACCATCTATAGTTACGGTCTTCTCCACGAGAGTAGAGTAAAACTGAGTCCACAATCTTTTACCTTGTGATTTTCCTTGTGAAAATGGTAAATTCCATAAATGTTATATGCAATAAATATAAAACAGCAACACAATTAATCATGTTCTGTTATTGTTGTGAGCCTATAGAGAAGTCAAGAAAGGTAAACTAGTTTAATGTGAAAGTAAGTACAAAATATTAAAACAATTAGTTTAATGTTGGTATATTACAATCAACCAGAAGTTAGAGTTGACACTAATGTAGAGTGGGCTCTTTGAACTAAATGTATGTCATCTAAGGGTTATCTCCACTTCAGTGTCATGTGTAAAGAATAACAAGCCACTCTGTGAGTTCAAAACACAAGTTTATAAAGCCCTTTAAAACAGGACGACTCTAAAAGATCCAGCAAAAAGGCGGCTTTTACAAGTTCCTGAAAAAAGACAACAGACATCATGTTTGCTTTGCTGGATGTTTAAAATTTCTGAATTTAGTCCCACTGAGTCTCTGTTGATGGTCGCCTCGAGACCATCAACAGATCAGATCGCTTCCTTTATCCTTCAGGTCACAGGAGAACTGTCCGTCCTTTTGAATGGCTCACGGAAGATAAGCTGTCCAATGTGTGTGTGTGTGTGTGTGTGTGTGTGTGTGTGTGTGTGTGTGTGTGTGTGTGTGTGTGTGCATAGTCGGCGTGGGGACACACTACAGACACATGCCTGTCATTCTCTGCCTGCAGAACTAGCACAGCAGCTGTTCCCCAGCTTACAGAGGGGACCCGAGGAGCCGGGACTCTCCGTCCAGCTCGTCTGTCATCGTCGCACTACTAATGGGACGGCATAGTTAGACAGAAAAGTTTCGTCTCATGTGTTACCGGGATGGCAGAACGATCAGATCCAGGCCATAACTGTCGTTACAAGAATGGTGGGTCTGAATAAAGAAAGAAGTGTAATGTGATGGAGAGGGGGGCAGATGCAGGAGGACCTGATTGGCTGGAGAGAACTAACCAGGCTGATCCAGAGCAGGTGTGGAGAAGGGCAAAGGAGGGAGAGGCAGTACAGGAGCACGGAAGGGAAAAAAAACCCTGAAGACTATTCAGTCGCACACTTGATTTGACATATACCATATACTGCAACTTACCTCTTTATTTTGATGCGTTATGATCCCACGTCCACTTCACTTGTATAAGAAGTGGACCTAGTCATCGTGACATCCCCCATTGGTTTGCGGAGTGCTGTTATGAAGCCTCAAGTTTGATGATTTCGCTGTCGTCATCTTGAATACGGTCGTCGCCATCTTGTTTTTTTTGTATGCGATGAACGGAAGTGACCATATTTGGACTGCAGAGGAGTGATTTAGAGACGCCGTATATATGGTTCTGGTAGCAGCAGCGACCTGTCAATCACTATTTGACTCTAAATGGATCATAATTTACTAAATGAATATTATGCTGTATTTAAGAAGACTTGAAACTATAGATTGAGACATAAACCCATGTTCACAATGTTAACAATGCAGTAATAAATCAAGACAGAAGTAAGGTCCTTTGCTCATAGACTACTCTATAATCAGACTTACTTTGGAGGAGTCGCCACCTGCTGGTCAGTAGAGAGAATGCAAGTTTTAAGACACTTCTGCATTGCATCAGAACTGGAGGTTGCCGCTAGGTTCAAATGTTACACACCGGCCCTTTAATTCGATATTTTAAAGTATTTAAACTACTACTATTGCAGCCCCAAAAAAGTTAACGCTGGGCTTCACCTGCCACTGCCTGCTTATGTCTGTTTGCATATACAGCACGGTGGATGTTACTGAGTGTACACGTGATGTTTTCTGCTTGCATCAACACATTCATATAATATTCTTCCAACTGTGTTAAGGTGCAATAGGTTTTTACTTCCTCACATTTATTTCCATTCATCAATACACTTAGATTTACACACAGGTGACCCTCGCAAGCCCGCACTGTGCAGAGGCCTTAGCCACACACATACACACACACACACACACACACACACACACACACGCACACACGCACACATGCACACTGTAAATCCCAGGCGGCTCTGACAGGCCACATTCAGAAGAGCCTGCTCAGCATGAACACATCATAAAAGTGGACATGCAATTTCTGTTTTCACCAAATAGCCAGCCGAGCTCGTTCTGCATCCCTGACTTTAATACACTCGACAAGCAGCTTAGCAGCCGGGGAGAGGGAGAGAAAGAGAGCTCAAGCCCTTAGGGAGGTAGGGCGAGAGGCTGAGTGTTTGTGAACGGAGAGAGAGCAAGAGAGAGTTATGCCTGGGAGCACTGCTAAATCCATTTCTCCATCTGAATTATCAACTAGAATTTGATTAATATGCTAATTCAGAGGGGGGAGGGAGAACTTTTGGGACAATTCTCTTTGTGGATAGTAATTAATCACTGGTTAAAGTAAATTAATACATATATCAATTTTGTCAGGGACACGCTTAGTTCAATAGCCCGTAAAATTGAAGTTTGAAGTGTTAAGGGGCTCTACAGGAGCGTTATAACTAAAACTTTCAAATCTGCCCTATTTAGTGATCAATCAAGCCGTGCCCTGCGGCAAAAGCAGCTCATTTCTTCAGCTCCATCCGGACACTCAAACACAGAGCTGGAGCTTGCTCAGCACACACACACACACACACACACACACTGCTGCTCAGTCAGACTCCGACACTCACTGCACTGCACAGCACAACACAGCACAGCACAGGACATCATATAATATAATAGACAGCACAGTACAACATAGGAAAGCACAGTACAGCATAAGGCAGCAAAGGACAGCATGATAGCACAGCATAGCATACAACAGAATAAAACAGTAGAGCATAGGATAGAATAAAAGAGTACAACATAGAATAGAGTAGAATAAAACAGTATAGCATAGAAAGGAAAAGAAAGGGACAGGACAGCCTTGAAGCAGAAAGCACAGCACAGGAACCACTGCACGGTAAACCACTGCGCTCACTAGATATAGCCTGATGCTAAAAGGGTTAACTATAACCAGAATAATCATGACTGCATGTTCTAATTATAATTTTAACAATAGTAATCATTATTATTTAATAATAAGAGCAATAACAACAACAATAATAAACCGAAGTATCATAAAACAATATTAAATTGCAATGAAGATCAAACATGATTTATTTATCATTCATAATATATATCCTGATTGTAGTGAAATATGTCTTTCTACTACTACTACTACTACTACTACTACTACTCTACCACATGTTATTCATCAAATCCATGGCTGCACCAGATATTAGTCACAAAAACATCTTCTAAACAGTTTTCTGATTTATGCACATAAAACAAGATGTATTTGTTTGTATGAAAATAACTAAATGTTATTGTTATTATTAATAATGTAATATTAATAGTATTATTAATAATACAAATTATAATAATAATTAATAAAAATAACTCAAACGATGCTGTCATCCATGTGGAAAATGGATTATAATTCAAATAACAATATTGAGATAAAATGTACAACATTTAAACATAATGATTATTATTATACTAATAATAATAATGGCATATTTCTATTGTGTATATATTAGTAATAATAACATGTTAAGGCTGCACTTGATCATGTGCCCCAGATGGCAGCAGCCGGTTGTTTAGAGGTCCAGCAGGGGGGGGGGGGGGGGGGGGGGGGGGGGGGGGGTCAGGACCAGTTGTTTAAGCAGGGAGGCATGCATCAAACTTCAATTTTCCGGCCGATTGAATAAATGATTTTTCTCACTCTTTATGTGCGTGTTTGTCCCCCTCCCCCTTTAAAGAAACACGTTTTCGAGCAGTGTGCTGCTTACTGATGAAAAACTAAAACGCTCACAGAATATCCATGTGCTTGACACATATTCTATATGTGCACATTGTAGAAGATTACATAAGCAACATTAAATATATATTGTTCTGCATACTAATGGAGGACTCTTTACTATGGGAGACAGATATTCTTCCTTTCTTTCTTTATGAACTATGAATGTGTGACTCATGCATGAATGTGTGTCCTTTTTTATCATTTATATTATCATCTCGTTCATGGGAATAATATGTTGGAGGAAAAGGGCATCATCTAAAAATAACATTATCTGTTTGTTGGTAAGAACAAGCTCCATCTGAGCAATGATGGAGACCAAGAGAGGCAGTTTAAAGCTCCAAAAGAGAGAGAGAAGATTGTATTTTCTTGATTAAATATGTATAATTATTTTAATTTACAATATTGAATTTATACTTAATTAAATATTCTAATGGTAATTACAGAAACAATTTAGTAAATTCTACAAAAACAAATAAAATGATTTTATGGCAGTCCTCGAGCTACAGCATCGCTTCAAAAAGTCACAGATAAAAATGTGTTTTGTGCTATTGTTTTTTCCGTATATGTATTTATGTATTTGTTCAAGCTATAACGCAGCAGACAGCTGATGAGGAGCAGATGAAGTAAATATGTTTCCAGCCCTCTTGGCCCACGGGGACCGGCCCACTGAGCCCGCATCACATTCATAGTCCGTTGTAACGGACCCGGAGAGACAGGCGAGCGTGGCCGCTTTTATGTGCGACACAAAAGGGAAAGGCCACGTCGTAGAAGAAGAACGGGTTAAGTCAATCCATCACGGTGACTCGTAATTGAGAGGAACCCTTAAAACCATATGGTCTCTGAAAACACTCCTCATGGCCCTTTGTGTGCCGAGACCCGCCAGGGCGGTGCGCGCGGAGAACCGCTTGTCTCCGTATTGCGCGCTGCTGGAGAGCGGCCCTCAGGGGGAACACACACACACACACACACACACACACACACACACACACACACACACACACACACACACACACACACACACACACACACACACACACACACACACACACACACACACACACACATACACACACGGAATTTTCGCTCCAGATTTTGATTCTCACAGATACAACAATGAAAATACAAGCAGGAGGTCAGAAGGCAAGTTGCCAGTCTTCCTGAACTGACTTTTAAATGGAAATATGATTCGTTCTTTTTATATATGATATAAATTAATTCCATGGAATATAATAAATATAAAAGTGGGCGAAAAGGCTGAATATTGGAAACGTTTTTATTATTATTATTAATATTTTACATCGTTAGTATAGTTTAAATTACACTTTGTACAGTTGTATGCGTTCTGTTTATGCTAAAGGCACTTAATGGGTTGTACAAAGCATTATAAATATATTAAAATTGGGTTTTATTACAAGAAATGTTCTGCGTGTGATTATCATTCCAGAACAATTAATATATGGGGGAAAAGAGTGTCTCAAAAAGTGATTTTCAGAAGAAACCTTTTCATTCTTTTTTCCAAAGAAAACATGCCGTGACATCCCGCAGTGACTTCTCGCTGACCTGCGCGTCGCCTCCTCGCCTCGTTCCTTTCTGAATGTCTCTGTCGCGCCCCGTCGTGAGCGCGCGCGCCCGGTCCTCCCGCAGAGAGCAGCGGGCTGCATGGATCCTCTCAGGTCAACAGCACCGACATGTTGTGGGTTCGCTGCGTAGAGGATGACATCCTCGTGAAGAAAAGAGTGTTCTGTCCAAAAACATCGCGTTATTTGACGCGCTTCTTCTTCTTGTTTAGTCATCCACGTCAATCTCCTCATCTTCATCCTCCGAACAACACTTGCTGCTCAGCCGGTCTGTGCACCACGACGATGCGGGTGAGGGAGGCGACGCACGCGCTCTGCTGTAGTCGAGGCCCTCGGCGGTGTCGCACCGGGACCGCGACGAAACCGGGCCGGGCTCTGCGCGGCCGGGCCCGGCCAAAACGCCGGCCGCGCACTTCTCCAGCTCGGCCAGCTTGGAGAGCTTCTCGAGGGCCACGTCGCCCACGACCTTGGCGGACTCCACGTCCGCCTTCATCTCCTCCAGGTCTCGCTTGAGCTTGGCCCGCCGGTTCTGAAACCAGGTGATGACCTGCGCGTTGGTCAAGCCGAGCTGCTGGGCGATCTGGTCCCGGTCCGCCGGGCTCAGGTACTTCTGGTACAGGAAGCGCTTCTCCAGTTCGTAGATCTGGTGGTTGGTGAACGCCGTGCGGGACTTCCGTCTTTTCTTCGGGTTGTTCCTCTGGCCGAAGACCGTCAGGCCGTCCCGGCCTGAGAAAGACACAACAATGTAAGCCTTCAGCAATGCACCTGCGTCCCAAGAAATACGACAGTTCACCAAATAGTTCAGAGCTCCTCGAAGCTAAAGCAGAATAACTGAATTACTTTTCATTCTTTCTTTTTTTTAACCGAGTCAGGTGATAATTTGTCAGATCAAATTTCTCACATTTTCCTGCATGACAGTTTTCGTTTGTTTGATAAAATCAATATCACGTTTTTGGGCTGTATTTCATTTGAACATGTTCTTTTACAGGCATTCAATAATATTATACATTACATATACCTTATACTCTAGTGCTACACTAAATTAATAATGAACCGAATATTAACGCAAATATCCACTTTTGCAGCATTTGTTTACACACATTACGCAATTAATAACTAATAATAATACAGTAAACTAATAATAATAATAAACAACTATCACAAAATTGCGCGCCCGGGTTTCTTTCCTTTAAGCGGTCTACAACTTTATTTATTTTCTTCTTTATTATTTTCTAACCAGATTTCAGCTGCAATACGAGAGCGAATAATGAGCCTTCATATAATTCCCATAGAATAAAAACACGTGCTTTACCCTCAGCGGCCTGCAGCACGCTGACCTCGAGGCCCTTGAAGGTTTTGCTGGCCAGCTCCTCCAGCGCGCACAGCGGGGAGGTCTGGCTGAGCAGCGCCCGGCCGGACAGGCCGTGGCCCGCCGAGGGCAGCTTCTCTCCGGGGGAGACGTGGTGCACCGCGCCGCTAAGGGAGTAGCTCCTCCTCACCGACGGCTTGTTGAGGATGTCCTCGATGCCGAAAGGCGTCAGCGGCTTGTTGGAGTTGGCCGGCGGCGGCAGCTGGTCCAGCGGACTGCGCCTCCGCTCCTCAAGCACCGCTGGACACCTGGAGTCGTCCCTGGAGGTCATGGCGGGCTCACGGTGTTGTTCGGAGGAAAGCTATATAAATAAAAAAAAGGCAATAAATGCTGTGCTGGAAGCGGGGAACGAGAGGTAACGGGGGCCGGTGAGGACGATCCGCAGCTCGGATCACAGGTGCGTCTCCGGCCGCATGTCGGCCGCCGAGCTGCAGGCTGCGGGCACACTTCTGACTTGCAGTCCCTCCGCGTCTCCGATACTCTGTTCCCGGATGACGCACGGTGAGGCGCGAGCCGAACACATCCAGTGGATGGCGATGCACCAAGAGCAGCAGCGATTGACCAACAGTAACAAGTTATTGCTGACTGGAAGGCAATCAATTACTCCCCCCCTCTCTCTCTCTATCTCTCTCCCTTTATCCCCCCCCCTCCCCCTCCCCCCCCCCCCCCCCACACACCCACCCACCCCTCTCTCTCAGCCAGATAACGGGGAGCGGTAATTAGAAGGGCACCGCGGTGGGGAGGGAGGAGTCCAATTAGAAAGTAGAGCAGGCCCACTTAACACTTTCTCTCTCTTAAATTAGATAATTTGTCACAAAGAAACAAACGAGCAAATGTTCTCCCGCCGCGTGCTGTTATTCTTATTTGCAAATACGCGGCCTATTTAATTGGCACCGCGTTCGATCAGCGCGCCAAAATCTAGACCAACCACCCCGCTCCGCTACGCGTCAATCTTCGGACCAATTACGCTCAGAAACGCGAATGATGAATCCCGTAGCTCCGCTCGCGTGGAGAGAGACAGAGAGAGAGACAGAGAGAGAGAGAGAGAGAGAGAGAGAGAAAGAGAGAGAGAGAGAGAGAGAGAGAGAGACTTATACATATATAACACTTGAGAGCGGCAGAGTGACAGAGGAGGGTATCACCCCCGGCCTCAGCACCACCCCACGCCCCTCCGCCCTCCTCAAAGCACCGTGATATAACTCAGCAGCAGATAGTGCGGCTCCCTGCGGGCCGGAGGAAGAAAGAACAAAAAAAATAAAAACTCTAATTGCTGATCACAGGACACAATTATTAGGATACTTTTGATCTGAGATATCAGGAAAAATACCTGCAGCACATACGCCGTAAATATAGAGACAG
The DNA here is from genome assembly GCA_023566465.1 of Cottus gobio. NCBI lineage: Eukaryota > Metazoa > Chordata > Actinopteri > Perciformes > Cottidae > Cottus > Cottus gobio. The sequence goes on along the minus strand of CM042225.1, from coordinate 23,176,559 downwards.
TACACATTAATAGAAACATGAATCTGTTTTGGTGCATTATCTTAAAAAATAAAATCCTGAAATCCCGATTGAGCAAAATGAACCAAAACTTTCTTCATCAAGCCTCTCATCTCTGCTCAATGGATGGATCATTGTCCTTCATTGTTTGTTTCACAATGTTTCAACGGAAGAAACATTCAGTCTCTCTTTCAGCATGTAAACTGCTGTGTGGAATGACAGCAGCACTGCCTCTCCCAATCTGATACAGCTATATACTGCTACAGTGTACTATTATATTTGTTAGTCATCTATACTAATATAGTAATAACAGTAGGTCATAGTGCCAGACCATAATTGCTTTATTTAGAATGTATTCCATAAATGTCAGATACATTTGATTTATTCATCATGTAAACAAAAAAATAACAACTCAAATTCCAATTGGTAACATTTTCTATGTTACAATAAATTATTAACAATGCTTATAATGTGTTAAATAATCTTTGATCACTATACCATTATAATTATAAGCACTTACTCATTCAGATCATGATGAATAGAAGTAATCATAAGTAATTATCAAAGCATGTTATAATTATTTATATGGTCATAATAGCTGGTCACTCACTTATATTTTGTTTTGCATGAATCAGTGTTTTAGAATTTACATGGTTTATTATGTTATCTTTTTTTCATAATGCTTTATAATGTGATTATTCTAAGTGCTCATTGTTTGCTTTGAGTGAAGTAAAAAGTAATGAATTAATCTTACAAAAAACTCAAAATACACAGTGATCAATTAGAATAATTTATTATCACATTAAAACACATTACAATGTTGATTGTTATCTTATTATAAAATATGACAATGTATTATAACAAAATGTGAGTGAGCAGTTCTAAATTATTATTGGCCTTGTAAGTCATTATTCAATTATTAATGTGATTAATTATGATTATTGTTATAACTCATTAAGAATATTCCCATGTGCTTGTAACTATAATTGTACGGTGCTATAAGAAGATTATACCACATTATAAGTATATTTCTAATGAGTTATAGACAATACAATACCTCAAGTAATCTTATCTTATTATCTTTATCTTATTAAGTATGAACATTCATTCTTGTAATAATATCGACAATTAAACCAATGCTTTTGCTACAAAATTTGAAAACAAATACAGTCAACATGAAACGGTTATATACATTTTGCCCTTGCGGTTGTTCATTTATTCCAATTTAAATTTTAATTAAAAAACTGTTGCATTTTGGACAATTCAAGTGATTCTCACCCCATGGGCTTAATGCATTTATAGCAGTAATCCAATAAATATGTATGTATGTATGTATGTATGTATGTATGTATGTATGTATGTATGTATGTATGTATGTATGTATGTATGTATGTATGTATGTATGTATGTATGTATGTATGTATGTATGTATGTATGTATACAAGTAGGTATATATATATACCTACTTGTATATATAGACAGATATAGTTTGTCCATTATTCGCCCCACAGCTAAACATTTAGTAGCAGGCCATACAAAGGCTGGATGAGTGATTAGGGGAGTTTAGGGAGGCCATCTGCAGTCACAGCCTTTTGGATTTCTGACAAAGTCCTCGGACAGTTTTATTTCGTAATTTACTCCTGCATTGGTCATGCTGTGACATTTGATTACACGCCTAGTCTTGGATCTTTTCACAGCGGGCCTCCCGCCTGCACACCTCGCCCGTTTCATTCTCCATTGGCGAGCTCAACATCCGCACTGATGGATGCGATGTCTTCACCCGATACCCGCTCCCAAATGGAGAAACATTCACTTTTCCACGTAGGTTTTAATTTCATCTTTGGGAAGTGCAAAGTCGTCGCCCCCCCCTCTCCCCTCGCCGCTCTGGTGTAAATACGGACCCCTGTGGCTGCACGGGCCGACACTGATGCTGCTAACTTTAAAGAGCTGCTCCCATCTATAAAAGGAAACAGGCTTAGTTCTCCTATGTTTGTGACGGAAACTGAACTACAATTAGCACAAGGGCTAAATGATGTTTACACAGGAAGATATTTAGTGAAGTCCATCACTGTTTCATACATTTTCAGTTGTCTGGTGACTATTTGGGGATTTCAGCTGTATTAAATCACAGTTCAGGCACGTTGGTGTTTCACGCTGATTCCCGGCAGAGTAACTGACTGTGTGCCGTCTATAGTCACAGATGACTGGTGGCAGCAGCTTCATTGTCCTCTCCTACTTTCTCCTTTTTAATCCTCTGTACACTCGATCATACAGCTGTTGTCATTAAAGGGAACATATCATGCTCATTTTCAGGTTCATACATGTGTTTGGGGTTTCTGCTCGAACACGTTTACATGCTTTCGTGTTAAAAAAAACCTTCATTTCTTCTCAGAAACTTGTTTTCGACCTCTAGTCTGCAACGCTCGTTTTTAGCGCCTGTCTCTTTAAGACCTCAAGGTTTCCAGGTCTTCAGCTGTCTCCATCTTCACAGCGTCACGGCAGCCTGGTACTCATGTGTGTGTCAACCACACAGAGTACTTCTACCGCTGGCTGTAAAGTTGGGACCTAACAGAAGTCATAATAACGGCTCATTTAAAGGCCAGTGTCTGAATACGGGCTGTGTATTCCGCAATGGATTGAGTTTTTTGATACTTTCACAGTATTTATTTTTCTTGCACCTTGATCTGATTTATGAATTACAAAAAGGAAAATCTCACTTTCCACAACATGGGACTTTTAACCTTGATTCATATTGATTTTGTCATAAAATAATGATTTGGTCAGCTGGGCTGTTTGTCCGCTCCTCACCAGATGTTGGCTGTGAGGCAGTTTTGTTGTTTTCCTACTAAATAAAGAAGATATTCAGCTCTTTTAAGTTGTGACCAGTGTGAAGTTGGGAAGGGCAGGTTTGTCGTTGTTGATACTGCCTCTAACATACAATACACGTTATTAAAAACATCAGTTCCCTAACTTTAACCAAGTAGTGCCGAAACATGAACATGAAAATAAAAATAATTTTGTTATCGTAGTTATTATTGTAGTTGTTATTGTACAGAGTTGTTTCTTTTTAGGAAGTGTGCTAAATAAGTATCAGATTCCAGCTGCAGGGTAACTCTACCTGCAAACATAAAGCTCCATAACAACCATCCCCTGGCTTCATTTCCCCAAAACAGGCCACGCACACAAGCAAAATCTCCAGATGCAAACACAAACGGACGTTAACAGCTTATTATTGCACACGCACTGGACAACCAGGATCCAGCTGGCACAGCGTCGAGGGGAGACAACATTATTATAGGAGGAAGTGATAAAGCCTAATTCACACAAACTCATATATGTCTTTTAAGTCTGAACATAACCGATTCTATTTGCTGATTTAAAAAAAACGGAAATAAGTATCCCTTATATCTTAAAGAAAACAAAAGCCAAACTGAGTCTGGACATTTGCCAGTTAGTGTCTAGTTAGTTGATTCTCTGAAACCAGAGGGTTCTGATCAAAAGGAAAGACAAGTGAACATAATCCAGTGAAAACCACGAGGGTGTTTCTACACTATCAGTGGCTTTCATTTATTTCCCCTGCTTCCCAGCAGCAGCTCTGAGCATATTTAATTATGGGTCAGGCCAGGTCAGGTCTTTGACTGAGAAATAATAGCAGGTGAGAAACCTTACTCGAGTAGACTTGGTTTATTGGGTGATTTGATGGTGTTACCGATTATGCAGATATGCACTCTGCACCATGTGGCTTTACTGATACACTTTTCAGTCCGCTCTGTAGAGGAACACAGAACATGAGTGACCTGTAGCTGAGCTCATGTTCTGTATCCACATGAGGAGAAAACCGATCTTTCTTTCCGCTGTTCCTTCCACGTGAGAAGCCAACGTTGACATATTTGTCACAGAACCTCCGTACTTAAGTAATGTAAAGTAAACCGCAATCTTTTTCTAAACTTAAGTTTATTTTGAAAAGACTTTCTTGCAAGGAACAGAAATTGACACTTGTTGCTGGACTTTCATTTATGGAAAACCCTAGACTTTATATAAGAGGTGGACGTAGGTGGACTGCAGTTATAAACTTATTGACTTCACTGTCGCCATCTAGGGTCACAGTCCTCGCCATTGTTCTTTTTGCAATTAATACATGGAAGTTACCAAATCTGGAATGCGGAGAAGTGACGTATCGATGCCAAATACGTCTCTGGATTTGGCAGCAACCAAATCACAGTAAGCCAGTAAGCGTTCCCTCTTTATGGTCTATTTGACTCTAAATGTTAAATAATGTACGAAATGAACATCATGCTGTATTGAAGACCCGGAGCCTCCATTTCTTTTCCAGCATTGGTAACAGTTGTCGACACTTGGAAGAATATTTGATATGTGAATTCCAGTGCTTTTTAATTTTTGTAAAATAAATGATCACATTTGAGCCCTATACTTCTCGCAATGATTGTCCTGTTTCCATAGAGGTGCAGGACTTTTATATTGCAGAGAAAATCAAGGCCACAGAGAGTAAAATGTGACAAGAGCAAAAATAAATTGTATATTTTGATGGATGACGCGTCGCTAAATAATACATAATAAGGAGAAACAAGATGGTAAATGGCTCAGATTGTGGGCTCAGACCTTTCGACGTGAAGTTGTGGAGGTAGAAGCTGAAGTAGCTCTCTAACGAGCGGCTGTTTGCCTCTGACCTGAAGAAAGGCCACTCAGATGTAGACCACAGATCACACTGTCAGAGGGAGAGAGATCTGAATCTGAATTCCAAGAGAGTAAAACATTCTGCTCAGACAAGCAGGAAGCATTACGCACTCACGCGTACCTCCAGCCACACAGCAGAGGTGTGGGAGGAAGGATTTGACCTGTGATGAATGTCTTGTTGTGCGGAGGCCGCCGCTTGGGGCCTCGTGTGATCGATGACACTACTTCCAACTGACGCCGTGGAGAAGGATCCAACATGGACAGAAAGGAAGGCAGAGGGACACAATGTGCCCCCAGTCCTCTGAAGAGATGCAGATATATATCATGTTTCATAAAATTATGTATTTAAATCTGACCGTGGGGTCTACTAGAGCTCTGCAAGTGTGACTGATTTTTCCATTGGATTTTGCATTATTGCACACAATATGTTTTGTGGAAATAAAATGTTTATCATACAAGAAAATATTCATGATTTTTTAAGTGTAAATACAACTGGTAGAGATAACGTTAGGCTAAAATGAAACTACACAACCGTCTTATTACATTACATACCATTTAATTTAGCTGATGCTTTTATCCAAAGCGACTTACAATAAGTTAATTCAACCAAGAGTACAACCTCAGAACAACAAGCATCAAGAAGTACAATTACTTCAAGAAAACCTAACTACAAAGTGCTATAAGTAAGTGCCATTTAAGTGCTAATAAAGTGCAATTTCAGAGTCAGAAAAGATGTGTTTTTAGTTTGAAGACATAGAGGCTTTCTGCTGTCCTGATGTCAATGGGGAGCTCATTCCGGTCACCAGGACAGAAACTTATGACTTCACGTCACCAGCACTAAGTTAAAGGAGGACTAGTGTTCTCATTTAGCTGCTTATTAGCAATCAACTTTTTTAAGACAAGTAATAGCTTCAGAATATTTGCTGACGGGATTTATGTCTCTAAACAAAAAAGTTAAAATCTCTTAACCTTGCTTTAACAAAATACCATACTTCAGCATCCAACTTTAAACATATATGAAAAAAACAAAAAAACATTGACTTTGAGAGAAAGGAAAGAAACAGGAAGTGCAGAACGGGTTTTAAGACTGCTACAGCACTACAGCGCTCTACCTGGTCAACCTGGTCCATTCATTTCTTGGCCTGTCCAGCTCACACACTAATCATTATCATTATCCCCAGACGATGAATCCCTCATGTGTTGGTGATGCCCACATCTTTCCACTGGCACAACCATCAGGCCCACTGTTCACACCTGCACAAATCAGTGCAAATCCAATGGGTAGCTCACTGTGAAATATCATATCACTGTCATGCTCTCAAGAGGACAACTCATTTTGCAATTTGGATACTTCAAGGGTTAAATATCACCTTTGCCCCCAGGTTATCCCCAGATCAAAGGAACCTACGTTATGGACGACTCAAGAGGGGCATGCCAAATTTCCACGACTGCAGACCAGTTCATCTGGACCTCCTCCCACTGTATACACATCCTCTACTTAAAACCAAAATGCAAAAGAATTCTGACTTGCAATTTCTTTCTGTGAAAAGCTCCCATTCTATCTCTAATTTTCAGTTTCCTCCTGGACCACACAGATGTAATTCAGTTTACACTTGTTTTTCTTCATTCATAAGAGGGGTTCATACACAATGAATGCTTTATAATCAGTAAAACCTTTGCATGCGGTTTAAATTTGAAGTTTTTTTCATACTTTATGAGCAGCTGGACTTATACATAAAAATATAAGGAATGGCAATACAAAAGAATGGACATCAGAAAATGAAGCGTAGAAGATTGTCAACAATTTATTGTGTAAATTTGAAGACATATATTTTGTGAGATAAACGGATACAAACGGATACATAAAACCAATGCCATCAGAAGAAATTCAATGATTCTATTTAATCACAGAAAGATCTGTTTGAAAGTCCTCCTCCAGTTAATGACCGTGCCCTGGGGGTAAGGATGGAGTCATGTGATCAGCCTCGCTCTACCAGACCGCTGTCTTCACTGACTGTGTGCCGTGACTAAAGTGATTTATTCATTACTGATGACTGATGACAATAGCGTGATGTGTTCATTAATAGTGAGCGGTGCCACACCGACCATCCACGTCCCTCCCCCTGTCCAGCTGCCCACGGTAACAAATCGCCTCTTTGATGAGAACAAACTAGTTTCTCCAATTTCAGTGTTCAGTTTCTTCACTTCTTGACTTGTACGGCTTGATGTGGAAGGCGAGGAGACCGTTCTTTATGTACTGAAGAAGACTTACGGAACGTAGGATTTCAAAATGAAAAAAAGGAGAGAATTCTTTTAAATTGTAATTCCTGAAAATCCGTTCTTTCTTTATACTTTTAATTGAAAATGCATTAAGATACTATTTATGTAGAAATTGTATCAGGTTGGTGTGCAACACAGAAATAAAAGTTTTGGCCTATGCTTTTATGGCAAAAATATTTTCTTATTGAAACCCCAATAGTCACTATTTGATAATCTATTCTAAGTTTTATAAAGTACTTACATAATGTCTTAAATTGTCTTAATGTTGAAACTAGAAAAATACAACCAGATATTTGTGTTTATTGCTGGTGGGTCCCACAATGTGTTATACCTCACATTCAGAGTATGCAAGGTGATTGGCCCATTATATAAATCCCTATGCAGTTAGTAATGACGGCCAGGAGGCTTACGCATACGTTGTTTCACGTGAGTCCTCGTTTACCCAAATCTCTATAATGGAGGTGAAGGGTCCAGAGTAAGCACAAGCTATAGAACCACACCGCCTGATGTTATACAAATACATGAAAGGACCACAACTGCATGGGGGCATATAATAATTCAAAAATTCAACAATACAGTGTTAAAATTATGTAAAATTATATATATTTTTTAAACCAATTAGTTTTGTGGCCTAAACCATCCAATGTCAACTTTTTTTACCCACTGATGTTTTGTTGTCTAAACCTAATATTAAATAGTTTAGCCTAACAATGCATTTTTGTTACCTCAACCAAATGTTAAATTGCTTACCCTAGATATGTAGTTTTGTTGCCTCAATCGAACGTTAAAATGTTTGGCCTAAAAAGTAGTTTTATTGACTGAACCAAACGTTAAATTCTTCCAAAGTAAGATTGTGTTGGAACCACACTAGCCACAGTCATGGGAAATAAACCAGGCTGAAATCAACATGAGTTATCCTTTAATGACATTGAAGAGATAATCTCAAAAGGATGCTTTTCCCCCTCTGAAAAGTAGTCGGCGGTCATCAATAACAACAAATATTGTTATTGCTTGAGCAGCATGCCATTTGTCAGCGAGAAGTGTGCTACAGGAAAATCAATGTTTAATTAAAGGCATGGTGTTTAGCAGCATCAGACAAAAAAAAAAAGAACCTCTTTAATGCAGACGGTCTCAGCTGATTGCTGTTTTTTGACAGGAGGCTCAGAGCACCGATTAGCTGCTCCTATCACCTCTGGACTTATGGGAAATGGAATAGTACGATCAGGAGAATAAATACAACAGATAACAGTGAACCTGCAGTGTATTGACAACATGCCTCTGTAATTAGTCTGGTAGGTGTGAGTGTGTGAGGACCAATTTGAGTTTTTAACCTTCAGGGTGAGGACATTTTGGCTTGCTCTCACTTCTTCAAAGGCCTGTCGGAAGGTTAAGGCCTTTTTTTTTTAAGGGTTGGGATGAGAAATAAGATAAAAGACTACAAATATGATGGCCATCTAATGAGGAAGTAGATACACCTTAACCCTAGGGTTAAGGTTAGGGTTAAGGTTAGGCATTTAACTGTGATGGTGAAGGTTATGGTAGGAGGCTAGGAAATGCATTCTGTCAGTAAGTGTCCTCACAGAGAGATGTGTGTGTGTGTGTGTGTGTGTGTGTGTGTGTGTGTGATTAGGCTGGTTGTTGTTATAGTTAGGGTAAGTCTACAAATTATTGTCTTGAAAATATGACTGTGTGTGTGTGTGTGTGTGTGTGTGTGTGTGTGTGTGTGTGTGTGTGTGTGTGTGATTTAAACAGTTGCACTGGAATGAGACTGCAGTCAGCTCAGATCTGGAGGGTTTAACTTAACTAAATGATATGCGTTTGTGGGCGTTGCATTGCCGGTGAATTATTGCTGGCTGACTGACTGTCAATGAGAGGTTAAAACTGGGAGGAGAACACCGTCTGTCACTCAATTATGACTTCATTAAAATGGCCCTATGAATAAAAGAGTATATTAAAATAATGCTGCAGCCAGAGAGAGATCTGTATCAGATCAATCTCTGATATTAGTTTTCTAAATCATAATAATATAATTGTTTTGCAAGGCATTTTGGAATTACAAATGTTTTTCTATTCAGTTTTCAAAACAACACTGGTAGGTACAAAACTATCGGCATGGCTAGATACTATAATTCCAATGAATGAATTGTATTCTTTCTAGATTTGGGTGAACTGGCACTTTGAAAATGATCATTATTACTTCTAACACTTAAGAAAGATTGTTCTTGTTTTTCACATACTTGCTTTTTCTATTCTCCATTTATAACAAGGGTTTATCCGGCTAGCATGAGTAGAAAGGGCTCTTTGATGAAGCTTTGAAGGAATTAAAGCACAATGAGCATTCTTCTGTGAGAACTAATCCCGTTGACATAAATACCTACATTAACATTAGATCTTAACAATACTAAAACATATAACAGATAATGGAGGATGCTGCAGCTGTAACAGTCCTGGCATGACAATGATCGTGAGAAGTCGTTATCTTATCAACACTCAGCTGTGGATAGTTATTATTGCACCACTAAATTAAATGAGAGATTTGGTGTTAAGTCATCACAGAGTTATTGTCGTAAAGAAGTGCAGTATAATTAAGGTAGGGGGTGACTGTGGCTCAGTGGTTAGCAGGTCCGTCCTTCAATCAGAGGATCGGTGGTTCGATCCCCTGAATGGCTCACTGTTGCTGTGTATAGTCAGCTTAATTTAGCTAAATGAAATGTAATGTAAAGTATGTAGTGGTAGTGCAGTCGTTAGTGTACAGAGGGCAAAGAAAAAGGGGCTGAGGACATAGCCTTGTGGCGCTCCGGTGTTGCTAGCGGTGATGGTTGGTTGGTGTGTTTCCAGGTGAGTAGACAAGCTACAGCATCCTTAGTTCCTCTCTTTGCCTCATAGGCAAACAGGTGGAGGGCCAGTTTTAGACTCACTCAAGTTTTTCAGGCATTGAAATGATGATTAAGGTTAGTGGAACCAGCCATAGGAATTGGGTTCTGAGGGTCAGGTGTTTTTTTCCACCAGTATGATAGTGAATTCTTTCCAGTGGGTGGGAGCTGTTGAAGTTCTGTACGATTCATAAAAAGGGTGAGCGAAGAACAGAAGGGATCAATGGCAGATGCCTTCAGCTTGCCAGGATGCCGTCATGGTTCACCCTTCATAATCCTGCATGAAGGGTGAAAGGTGAGGCGAGTGGTAGAGCTCTCAGCAGCTCTTCACATTCGAGGAGAGAAGAGAACATCGTGATGTCACGAGTACAGCAAGATTAAGTTTGCAACTTTTGTATTAATACAGTCTATGGTTTATACTTGTAATGCATTTTTTACAGGAATACTTCCTCCACCACTGCAAACCACAGAACTAATCTTATCACTACACATATGTCCTGGTACTGTAGTACACCAGCACATGTTTGAAATGCCACCTCGCTCCTGCATCGATCCAACACTGGCCTCTCCAGATCAATGGGAATCCAAGTATTCCTGAGGCGAGAGGAGAATGCAGGGGTCATGACCTCCTAGACTCACACTGATTGGATGAAAAGGTCACCGTTCGTTCGTGAGGCCACAGAGTGGTTGCTGTAGAGGCAGGCGCACACACACACACACACACACACACACACACACACACACACACACACACACACACACACACACACACACACACACACACACACACACACACACACACACACACACTCTAAAAGCATCTTTAAATAAATAACAAATTGTGTTCAAGTGTTCAAGCTCAACCTTTAATCTAACGTGAACGGCAAACAAATGACGAAGAAGAAAACGGAAGTTGACGGGCCTAACTGCATATTGTGAGAACCATAATTTAATGTACATTATGTGTGCGAGAGAGAGAGAGAGAGAGAGAGAGAGAGAGAGAGAGAGAGAGAGAGAGAGAGAGAGAGAGATGTCCTTTTGTGGCTGACATTTTCAGCTGGCTTCCCAGGCTACACCACAATTAAACTCTGAGTAATGAATCACTTACCCTGCACAATATCTACTCCTGAGGTGTGTGTGTGTGTGTGTGTGTGTGTGGAAAATGGCCCTTTTGGCTTTCCATTCAGGACACATATCTCAGTCAGTATCACACACACACACACAGACACGTACGTCGGGCCACCTCTTAAATGCCATTGTTATGTGCAGCTACGCTGTACTTCTGAGCAGACGTGTGTGCGTGCACTCTGTATGCATACACACATGAATGTGTGGGCATATGTATGTTCGTGTGTGTGTGAATGCACACATAAATAAATATCTGTGGTCCGAGATTTATTCCCCTGCCAAGGCAGCAGAAAATTGTTTCATGGAGGCAGGCTATTGATACACTCCTGGCCACTAATGTTGAGTGTGTGTATAACACACTAACTACTAACTAGCATGCACTGAGAGGCCCGTTACATCTACTTTACACCACTGCTTGATTACAGCACTTGATTAATTTGTATTATATATACAAAATAATTAAAACTTCTGTTTCTGTCATGAGTACTTCTTTACAGAAAGCGTGTATTACCCTGCAGAAAAGTATTTTTTAACAAGGCTGATTTTTTTTTTAGCTTTTACACTGCGATTAAGTGCACCAACCAACCACCTTGAGAGGAACAAACATATATGTGTAACAACCATAGACTGTGCGTAAGAAGTGGACGTAGTCATGGTGACGTCACCCGTTGGTTTGTGGACTCATGTGATGTAGGACATTTATTTGCAGTATTTTGCATTTAGATTTTGTTTAATTCATCATGCCACCCCGGAGGGTAAAGGCCTTAAGGCTCCATTAAAAACTGAGCTCTCTACCTAAAACTTGGCCATAGTCTGCCTCCCCTGCAGGTAACATAGCCCTTAAAGCTGTAAGGCGAGAGAGAGAGAGAGAGAGAGAGAGAGAGAGAGAGAGAGAGAGAGAGAGAGAGAGAGAGAGAGAGAGAGAGAGAGAGAGAGAGAGAGAGAGAGAGGAAACAGATTAAAAAAGGCACTGAGTCAGAGCAGAAAAGGATTAATGGAGTGCAGGTAAAGAGGATGAAGTAAGAGTGAGAGAGTTAGGTGATGGACAGGGGGAGAGAGGCTGAGAGACTAATGTAATCAGCGGTGTGGGAAATAGCTGTGAGTAAAAATGGCCCGGCTGACATTTATATAAGAGGATATTGATGACATGACGCCACCTCTCTGATAAAGCTGCTCATTTAACCAGTAGATCATTTACAGCCTGCAGAAATCCAGTGTGTGTGTACTCTTTTACATACCTCTGTGAGACAACAACAACTTGGAGCGCCGTGCAGTCTGTAAATGAACATTTGAGAGCGCAACCTGTTTTGTGCTCAAGTGAAGAGACTTGAGTGAATGGAACAGATGTTTTGAGGGCCATGAAAGAGGGGCGGACGAGGTTTCTCTCGCTCGGTATCAAAACTGCTCATCTTTGTGTTTTGGTAATGAACTCAAACTCCAAAGTGAAGCGTCAACCTGTCTGATGAAATCAGATTGATTTACAAGATGTGTTTTTTCGTGGTACTTCCCTGATTTCAATACTTTTCATTGGGTACGTTTCCACAGCCTGATGATTTGTTCTTAAAGAACTCTGACTACCTTGTGTGTTTCGTACTGATTCGTACTCGTTGAGTATCAATATGTACTGTCTCCAGGAAATAGTCATATGTTGCACTGAAAAAAGGCTCTCGCCTCCTACTCTGCGTCTATGTGTCACCAAACTGACTGCCCGTGTTCAAAATGGAAGCATTACACCTTTAACATGTTGTAATAAACAGCCTAGATCCAATATATAATTAACAAATTATATAAATAAACGGCATCTACTAACAGCAGGGCAAGAATACGTGAAAGTTGTGCGTGCCACTAACCGGAGTCTGTATGATCGGTGTAACATTCAGTTTTGACTCTGACGCTGATGGGGAAGTCTCTTAAACTTGCATTCTCTCTGCTGACCATCAGGAGGCGACTCCTCCGGCTTTCAAAAAGACTCATTACATTTAGCTGACGCTTTTATCCAAAGCGACTTACATGATATACAGTAGACACAGCAACGGTGAGCAATGAGGGTTAAGTGTCTTGCTCAAGGACACAACGACGCAGACTGCCGGAGCCGGGGATCGAACCACCGACCTTCTGATTGAAAGACCGACTTGCTAACCACTGAGCCACAGTCGCCCCTATATATTACATTACATTATATTTCATTTAGCTGACGCTTTTATCCAAAGCGACTTACAATAAGTGCATTCTACGGTTACAAACAAGAATAAACTGAAGTATTGCTCCAGGTGAGGCTCGAACTCACAACCTCGGCATCCCTCAGCTGAATACTGTCATATAAGTACCGCGCGCTGACCGATTGCGCCACTGGAGCATTCTTGTTTTAATTTGTGGCAGTCCATCGGGTGACATCACGATGACCACGTCCACTTCTTATTTACAGTCTATGAGCAGCTCTAGAGGGACGAGCTTCAGTTAGCGGCTGTGGCGAAGAAAAGCGGTGGCAGACAAAGACGGTCATGAAGATAAGTGAATGGATGAGCTGGATGAAAACGCATAGTACACACAAACATACATATTTACACACACACCTGAGGAGGGTCAGATCTTAAATTAGGAGGACAATTCAGTTTTTATGGCTACTCACTTTCTAAACTAGTCAACACACACACACACACACACACACACACACACACACACACACACACACACACACACACACACACACACACACACACACACACACACACACACACACACACACACACACACACACACACACACACACACACTTGGGGAAGTAAAGCTGGTGAGCTGGGCAGTTTTTCTGCTGTTCTCAGCTCAGGGATTCCTAGCTTCATTTTTTAGCCCACGCTCCTGAGTTCTATACACCTCTGAATACACACATTATATTGCTACCTGTGCACACTGTCCATATTTAATACTTATATGCATGACATCGACTCTAATAATATCTGCTGTATTTTAGATTCCATTACAGTTTTTGCCTATTGTTTACACACGTTTTGCTAAATTTGGCTCATTGTGTCAAAACTCTACACACAAGCAAATAAGACACAACACTGGGAAATAAACCATTCGCATCCATGTCAAATTGAAACTGCTATCAAAACCTAACAATCCTTTGTCAAAATGTCACTCTGATGACAAAATGATACCCACTTGCATCATATGAATACACTTTCAGATCAGCAGTAACACACTAGTTTACTTTATATAAAAAACTGCAGTCTTTTGTTTTCAATGTTTTTATTCAGTTCCATAGAGGGCATGTTTTCACAACAACCAAAAAAATGAAATACTGAATTCAAAATCTTTACATTAGTATATTTTACAGTACAGTAAATTCAGTTAAATCAAAAATAAAACAAACAATACACTACTGTAAACACAGAAAAACACAATTGTGCGCAAGTGGGCTTATGGATCCTGCCGTCTGTTGGGGTCTGGCCACAGGATCTCATCAACGTCACAAGCAATGTCTTCTCTCGCTAAGCATCGGGGAAAATATCCCTTATGTCCTTATTATGGATGAAACTGTGAAGCGGCTTAGATTAGGATGGACTCTCTGCCCAGCTTCCCTCATAGTCAGGCCATGGTTTATGACATGGTCCACCAAAGTTGCTCTTATGTCATCTGAAATAATGGTCCTTGCGTGGCCTCTTTAACCACGTCCTCCTCTCTCTCTCTGTCCTCCTCTTCCTCTTCCTCTGCCTCTAGCTCTCCCTGCCTCCATGCTTGCAAAGTTGTCAAAATGGCTTACAGTTTTTCTTGATTGCTTTGATGCAGCAGTCAACTCAAACTCCACATTTTCAAAACAGTTAACACACAGGCCGAAACAGGGGCACTCATGGTCGAAATGACACATTTTGTTTGCAAAAGGCTCTAACCGCGCCAAAACATTTAAAATATGCAACAAAAGCAAATTTTGCCTTCAAACAACACAACTTGCAAACAAGTGTATGAGCTCTTCCAATCAACCATTACACAGTGGACAACAAAATACAAAATACAGCACTCAGTGAGAATCAGTGCACCATTGCTTGTCATTGTAGCCAATTACTGTACGTAGCTTTCATGCCAGTCAAATTTGTTGTCAAATTTGCCTTCTTGCAAAGAATTGGATCCAGAATCAGAAATGCTTTGATGCAAATTTTATTGATTCCATTGATTGAAAAAAATCTATTACAGTAAAGTATAAGAAATAGCCACTATTGATACTCAGTCTCTTCTGTCTTGACGATGGGGCCACATGGCCTCATCCACATCACATTCAATATCCTCTCTTGCAACCCAGACGCTGCACCTTTTAAGGCCTGCAGACTGATTGCTAATTGAAGATTTGTGTGAAGGAGTGTCAAACAGGTGCTTCAGTGGTTTCATACTGATGTGGGTAGTTTCTAATAGTTAGGAACAGATGGTTTCTTTTTGGTTACCATAGCTAAAACAATGCAGTTTGGACTGCTTGAATGACATCCGTGTTACAGTTTTTGTCCGTTGCTTGAACACTATAGACACATGCTTAAACCAAAGTAACATAACTTGAAGTTGTTGTTACTATACCTTAAACAAAGTGTAACCATACCTTAAACAAAAGCGCTGCTTTGCACTTTAGTTGCAATTCTGTAACACACTTGCTCCTTTCTGCAACACACTTGCGCCTAGACACTACACACTATTTCATACATAAGACACTTAGTTCAAAAATGAAATCTCAGGGTACCATTGGGACAACACATCTATTCAAAATACAACACACATTGGTTAATTGAAAAGACATAGACACACACCTGAAAACACTTACTTACAAAATTGAACACCAATCAGCCAGCTACAAAAAGGCCTCAGTTAAGCCATTTTGACAACTTTGCAAGCATGGAGGCAGGGAGAGCTAGAGGCAGAGGAAGAGGAAGAGGAGGAC
The DNA here is from genome assembly GCA_023566465.1 of Cottus gobio. Taxonomy (NCBI): domain Eukaryota; kingdom Metazoa; phylum Chordata; class Actinopteri; order Perciformes; family Cottidae; genus Cottus; species Cottus gobio. Next base: position 23,160,662 of record CM042225.1, on the reverse strand, counting down.
AGAGAGAGAGAGGAGGATGTGGTCAAAGAGGCCACGCAAGGACCATTATTTTGGATGACATAAGAGCAACTTTGGTGGACCATGTCATAAACCATGGCCTGACTACGAGGGAAGCTGGGCAGAGACCATCCTAATCTAAGCCGCTTCACAGTTTCATCCATAATAAGGACATAAGGGATATTTTCCCCGATGCTTAGCGAGAGAAGACATTGCTTGTGACGTTGATGAGATCCTGTGGCCAGACCCCAACAGACGGCAGGATCCATAAGCCCACTTGCGCACAATTGTGTTTTTCTGTGTTTACAGTAGTGTATTGTTTGTTTTATTTTTGATTTAACTGAATTTACTGTACTGTAAAATATACTAATGTAAAGATTTTGAATTCAGTATTTCATTTTTTTGGTTGTTGTGAAAACATGCCCTCTATGGAACTGAATAAAAACATTGAAAACAAAAGACTGCAGTTTTTTATATAAAGTAAACTAGTGTGTTACTGCTGATCTGAAAGTGTATTCATATGATGCAAGTGGGTATCATTTTGTCATCAGAGTGACATTTTGACAAAGGATTGTTAGGTTTTGATAGCAGAGTTTCAATTTGACATGGATGCGAATGGTTTATTTCCCAGTGTTGTGTCTTATTTGCTTGTGTGTAGAGTTTTGACACAATGAGCCAAATTTAGCAAAACGTGTGTAAGCAATAGGCAAAAACTGTAACTGTTCTGCAAAAGGGTGGGGAAAATGTGTCAATCCAATGAGAAAGGGTTAACACATTTGCAAGAGGTGTCTTGTGCTCTGCTGAGACAGTGACGATGAAAACCGAGTGGATCCCAGTTTCCTCAAGCAGGTCAAAGCAATCAAGAAAAACTGTAACTGAGGCCTTTTTGTAGCTGGCTGATTGGTGTTCAGTTTTGTAAGTAAGTGTTTTCAGGTGTGTGTCTATGTCTTTTCAATTAACCAATGTGTGTTGTATTTTGAATAGATGTGTTTTCCCAATGGTACCCTGAGATTTCATTTTTGAACTAAGTGTCTTATGTATGAAATAGTGTGTAGTGTCTAGGCGCAAGTGTGTTGCAGAAAGGAGCAAGTGTGTTACAGAATTGCAACTAAAGTGCAAAGCAGCGCTTTTGTTTAAGGTATGGTTACACTTTGTTTAAGGTATAGTAACAACAACTTCAAGTTATGTTACTTTGGTTTAAGCATGTGTCTATAGTGTTCAAGCAACGGACAAAAACTGTAATAACATATCAAGGTCAGTGATTGCCTTGACTGATTATATAGAATTGATTGATACAACAGTCAGATTCTATATTTACTGATATAGATATTTTGAATATTCTACGACCAGCGTGGTGACCAGCTGGAGAGTCCATTGGGTCCACAATCTTTAACCTAAGGCATTATGTCCTCTGGGCAGGACACTAAAGGTAGAACGAGGACACTGTCAGGTATAGCCAGTATTGTCCAGTTAACAGCTCCTGCAATAAAAAAGATTTAGCACTTCCCATGTCAATCATTGAAGTTTTCTTTACCCACAATGCCATTGCCACAGTAGGCCCACCAGAGAGGAGGGATGCAGTAGTGGTCATCTGGGGTTATTAATTTATCCTGAAGCCTTTCCTCTGATCAAGACACGGCCGATTGTCAACTGCTTCGCCCAGCTGTTCTCCATTGTGAACCCCAAAAAGATCATCACAGACCAAGGCACCAACCTTGACATTTTAACCATTCATATTCAAAACCACAATCAAGAACTGCAACGGAACTGCCTGCCACCTGCTTAGCCATCGAATGACTTACATTCTGGATTTTTTTCTCCTCTCTATACTTCTAGATAAATTAATGAATGTCTCTTTAATGCTCATTACTAACTCTACTTCCTCTCGGGAGCCTCTGTGCTTCCTCTCCTCAAGCGTCCATGGATCGTGGCTGTCTGAAGCCGGTCCTGTTCCCTTCCATGGCGGCCCTGCTGATGCCCTTCATCTTTACCTCCGTCTGCTGCCATGGATCATAGTCATCTGGGCCGTGGCCATGCCTACTACTCATGAATAATTTCTGTGACATCCATTGAATGTGCTGTAACTCTGTTATGCTGATTCTGTACACATGACATCTATTGCTTCTGTCCATCCGGGGGGAGGGATCCTCCTCTGTTGCTCTCCCTCAGGTTTCTTCCCCTTGTTTTCTAGAGGGAGTTTTTCCTGATCCGATGTGAGGTTCCGGGACAGGGATGTCGTATGTGTACAGATTGTGAAGCCCTTAGAGGCAAATTTGTATTTGTGATTTTGGGCTATACAAAATAAACTGAATTGAATTGAATTGAATTGAATTGAATTGAATTGAATTGAATTGAATTGAATTGAATTGAATTGAATTGGAGTGAAACCAGCCTGTATTGCCTTGTGGTGGGGGGCGTGGTCTAAAGAGCAGTAGCAACAGACTGGCTGGAGAGAGCAAGTTGTGAACTTGGCTTTATGCATTACGCTAGTTAGCATTCTGCTATATTCTTAAGTCTAATGTTATCATCACTATTGTTACTAGAATATGACCTCAATAGGTTGGCTTGAGTTAAAAGTGCTGTCAAAGCAATAATTCTAAGTGTTCATTTTACATTTTAACAAAAATAGTCTGCTGAAATCACAAATTGGTTGAAGGTCTTGTTTGAAGATAAAGACAATAATTTCGAAAAGGAACTGTTCTTAGAATTATTCTCAGAATGGCTTGAACAGAGTAATATGGTCAGTGCCAACACTATAACAGAGCCTCAAATGTACGACATTATCCTGCAATGAGTTTGTGTATATAAACCATGACAAAATAGTTTGCATTAGGACTGTAACAAACCATTTGCCCCCCACCAATGTTTTTAGACAAAATTGCGGATGCTTTTTTTCTCATATTAAATCCTGATTATCTCCTCATTCACAAGGTCTATTTGAAAAATTAAAAAAGCTATAAAATACAGAAGACCCTTGTGAAAATAGATAATAAGGACATATATGTGTTAGTGGTATATTGGTTTATGATAATACACATACAAAAATAAATGTAAAAAGATGTATCTTTTGAAAAAAAAGATGTTTAATTTTGTATTACCTTACACATCGATATGAAGTTTGGCTTTGATTGAGTGAAGTTAAGTATTTTAAATAATTATTTTAGTTAAATAGATGTCGAGAACTCATGTTAACTCCGCTCAAGCATGAAAGTTCCCACAGTCCTCGGTGGTCCATGAACGGGGCTCGTTTCACTGCAGCATGGTTCTCCTTGGCCTTTACTGTCAGTAGGGAGCAGGAAGGCCTGGAATATTCATATTTCAGCCATAAGTAAGTCAATTTTCATATTTTTTGCTGGACACAAATGACATTCTTGTGCATATCTTTGCGATGCTTTGTGTGAGAGTGGAATGGTTGGTATTGGCAGACTGTGTAGGCTCCTAGGATTCTAAAACCGTTGCGTTTAGCCTTCTAGCTAGTTCCTGATTAACTTTTTTAATCAGCATATTTCAAAACTCGGGGTCCATACTTAGTCGTTTTTGAGTCACTTTAAGTCATGCTTATGGTTTACGTTTATAATTATTGTGTAATAGTGTTATAAACATGACACAATTAACTTATATTGACTTGTGAGGCAGGGATTTGACTTTTTTTTTTTTGTATATGCTCAGTCCCAGAGGCTGAACCCAATTCTCAAAGATCGGGTCTGATGGGGGGTATATAACTTTTACATTGTTGCACTGTTTCAGATAAATATCAGGCTACACTGTTATTAGTATTAGTACACACTTTACCTTTGACATTTACTATTTAAGAAAGAAAGTTGATTTCATAAATAAAATACTGACTCATTTCATCCAATAAATCACTTTGTTCAAATTTAGGATTTTGTATGAGGATTTCACAACTTCATTAGAAAAAGCATAACATTTAATAGAAGCTTCAGTCAGTACAATTCTAGTTAGTAGTGCTTCATGTGTATTTAGAGTCCTGAGATGTTGATCTCAGGTCTCTAAAGCGTGGAGGTTTCCCTTATCTATTTCTTTAAACAACGCTTCACTTTACTCTCTGCTGCAAGTACATAGGCCTACCTAACAGAGGTAGTGACAGAGATAAAGGAACAATACTTCTTCTCCTATTTGTACTTTTAATCTTGCTATTTCCTCACAGGCACGACCTGGTAGCAAAAAAACCTGCAGAACATTCCCAAACTTGCTGCTTAAATCAGATTAACATCAGTATCTAGCTTAAATAAAAGTAATTTTTATCAAGATTTCTTTTCTCTTGGTTTTGTTTACATACTTGGTGTTAATAACGCAAGTAACGAAAGAAAAATAATTAAGTTACGGTACTTAAATATTGTGATACTTGGTAATTAATGACATGGGGATGAAGAATCGAGCTTGTGATTTTAGCCATCGCCATCTTAGTTTTTGTCTGTCACCATCTTCTACTTGTGACATAAGAGGGGTGGGGCTAAGTACTACGCTAAATAAGAAATATTTTAGGCAACCAGTTAATTTGAACCAGTTAATGAACTGAAAATAAACAACTTCCAGTCAGGACAGCGACCTGTCAATCACAAGGAAGCCATGCTCTAAAGCAGCATACCCACCTATATTGTCTGTTTTACTCTAAAAGGGACCACAATTTACTAAATAAACATCATGATTTAATTATGTAATTAAAGAATACATTTTTAAACTAACCCTCCTTTAAAAGCCAAATCTTTTGGACAACACGTCCACTTTAAAGGGTATTTACGTCTCTTTGGCAGGTTCCCCGGGTAAAAATTTATTTGGTGAGTATGTTTATAATATTACAATTTGGGAACAGACAAAATTCCCATCATACAACAGCTGGATTTGATGGCTAGTTTTATATGGGCAGTACACACTTGGCCACTATTTTAAAGATTGAGGCGTACAGTTTAGATATCTGGAAGAAGCTTTAAACCAGTTTAAGCCAGTTAGTCTGTGAATTCTTTGATTTACGGAGCATACAGGACATGATGACCAATCAAACACTCCCTTTGCTACTCAGCCCCCAGATATCAGCTCCACTGGACTGTATGTTGAATGCTGAAATAATACATGGATAAATGTAATACCATGACCTCGTAAACATTTACACACACTGCTTCCTCCCTCGCTCCCCGTCTGCCTAGCTTCCTGTGTACGGCCCTGCAGATCCACTGATAAAGGAGCTCCTATGTAACTATAGTCCATGATTTAACAGTCAGGCAGCCAAGCCTGGTGGCTGATGGTAATCTGACCTCGACAGACCGGGGGAGGCCTGTTCAACTTTTAAATTTAAGAAACTTGATGGAAAGTGTGTAGTTTACATCCGTGTCTGTCCAAAATGTCATCACATCATCTTATACTATTAGACATTTTGAGAAATTGTTATAATTATCATATTAATAGTTATCTTATGGCCGAAAACGCAACTTTTGACCATCAAAATCAAATTAGTTAATCCTCGAGTCCAAGTCCAGGTGGACGTTTGTGCCAAATTTGAAGAAATTCCCTCAAGGCAGTCCTTCGCGAGAATGGACCAAATGAAGGGACGGACAACCAGAAAACCCGATATGGCTGGCACAGTCATAAAAAAAAATCCCCAAATCCAAATTTAATTAATAATAATATTTTTACACAAACTGTGTATCTCTGATCTGCTGGCAGACCATTTGCATAGTTGGTTATGTAGGCGCCAGGTTGCTACAAGGAAAAAGATGTGGTAAAAAAAGGTACATATAAATTCGGATTTCTTTATGACAAACGTCCACCTGGACTCAAGGATGAACTAATTTGATATTGATAGTCAAAAGTTGTGTTTTTGGCCATAATATAACTATTCATATGCTAATTATAACAATTTCTCAAAATTTCTAATAGTTGTAGCTAATGTGTGCGACGTCACTTGAGGACATGTATTGGACTTCACACAGCTCCCTCTGAAGACACCAAAGGCTTTGTCCAACTTTTTTCACACATGCAGCAGATCTACTGCATTAACAATTGTCCTTTGTGTCTGTCTACAGCTAGTTAGCTAATGATAACATGCTAACCTCAGATGGTGGACATTGTAAACACCACTATGTTCTAGTGTCTGTAAACTCCTAAGGGAATTTATGGCCCTATTCTTGGCACTAAACAGGCATCTAAATTATCACCACAGACCACTGAGGAAGAGGAAACGGTGTCGGAAACTAACATCTGGGGAAAAGCAGGTGTAAAATCTGCTGTACTGTTTCTTTACAAACTCACAGGAGAGAGACTAGAGTCTGGTGCAAAGAGCGAGTGGGGCGAGAAATACAAATTTCAACAAGCCTTACAGAGTGATTAAAGGTCCCGGTGGAAAGGATGTTAGTGCTTCTTCAACGTCTGTACAGTGAGTATATAAGGGGGATTTATTACAAATCCTTTGCATTTGATTGGACCTCTAGAAAGTGGGTGGCCGAAGAATTTAGCGCCATACAGAGGGCTGACCCTTGTTGCTAAAAGTTGCTGATTGATTGATGGATGGGTGTCATGATATTACTCGTCGAAATTGGGTCGTACTAGCTTACATAAGCCTACGTCATAATTGTGTTTCACAGGAAGAAAAGATCATTGGATTTTGATATAAAAATCCGAGGAAAAAGATTTGCAGATAGGTGCACAATACATCCGCAATCTTACTATAAGCGGAACTCTCTGCTCAATGCACATCATCTTATTTTCACACCACGAGAGCATAGGGGCCGGTTTTTACAACACTGACTCATATTTCTGGTCATTAAATCATCTCAGAATGAGTTTTGGTTTGGGTGGGATTTTTTTGGGTCAGCAATTTGATGTTTCAGGGGATGACATTTGGACCTAAACACGATCTGACACCTGTGGCCTGGTGTTAACCTTGTGTGCACCAGCATGCGGATACTGTCACGTTACAATGGCCACAGTTATCCGTGCCTCCAGCGTACTCAAGCCGCTGCAAGTTTATCCCATCTTGTGTCCGTAGAACAGGTGCAGGATTTTGGCTCTGGTGGTTCGGCTTAGCGCTCAACAGCCGAGAGAGATTGGAAAACAACATTTTTACTGCACACGCAAGGGTAAAAGGAAGCTCTGGGTTTCTGAGAAAGTCGGCCGAATGGAGACATGCCTTTGAGGTGTTTGCATAGATGTCAACCAGTGGTGTTGTAAACTGATCAGATGTCTCACTTTAGGAGCTTTACATGAATAAATAAGTGCTTTTTGAAAACAGAACGTCTTCTTTATGGGAATGGAGGTGTCATAATGACCAAACTACGGTCGTAGATCACTCACTGGTCTACTGGTCTACTTCTTACCATTTACTGCTGTCACCTAAAACACAACATCGTTACAGTCAATGAAATCCAGCAGCGCTTTGACATCAAGCGTCTTTCAACACATAACACAAAAGGATGCCTCTCTCGTTTGCCCGCGTTGCTGAAGGCTCGCTGTTAAAAATGAGCCAACTGCTTTGTCGACACATTAGCCTCAGGACATTCGGCCCGGGGGAACATTTGTCTGGCCTTGTTCGCGTCCAAACATATCTCTGCTGTCACTCCCTTTTTACGAGTTGGGATTAAAAGTCGTTGGCTAGGGATTCCAATGCCTTTTGCGGTGACCCCCCACACCCCACACACACACACACACACACACACACACACACACACACACACACACACACACACACACACACACACACACACACACACACAAGCCATAGCTCTCGCCTCTCAACGGGCAACACAGGAATGTGAGGACACCGGGAGAAGGCCACACACGGAGGACATGTTCACAAGTCCGTCATTAACACATGAGGGATGTGGGGACGCTATCGAAAATGAGTTGATTAATTGAAATGAATTGTGTCTGTGTCTGTTGTGTCTTTTTGTGCACAAATCGACTTGGTCAGTAATGTACAGGGATCTGATGTTACTGAAACACCGTAAGCCAATTCACACCTTAAGTCCTGACACACATGTAACCACATTGAAACAGGGCTTTGCAACTTGGCTATGAGATCAAGATGCAGTTAAAAGATCCAGATGCAGATAAAATATGGATCCGGGGCGTGCCGTTACACTAAAACAGATGCAAATAGTGACAAGTGAACTTGGAATCTGAACCTTTTATAAGGAGGCTTGGATGGGATTAGGGACCATATGGAAACAGAGTCCTAAAAACATGTATATCGTAAATGTAATTCTATTTTGGTGAACAAATCATGGATCTATAATGACGAGTTCAGGCTGCACAATATCAGCCAGATATGACTCGACAGACGTAGGGAGTAGGAGGTTTCGAATGTTAAAGTGGAAAACAACCGATGTTGCATCTGGAGTTGATATTTTTGGCAACACAAAAGCGAATAATGCTGTTGGTGCTGCTAAGAGAAACTGGTGATTTTTTTTCAGCATTTCCAAACACAAGACTCCCGGTTTTGAACACATTGCTTCACACGCCATTTGTGTGTTGACATTCTTGTTTCTGGATGCCCATGCGCCTTGCCAGGTTGTAAAAGAGCGCAAGCTTCGATTCGCCAGGGGACCAAACATGTCTGTCATGTCATTCTGCCGAGTCAGGGCAAGACTTTATGACTCGACAATCGCCTCAGCTGAAACAGTGACCATCTTGTCAAATTCTATATTCGTATCCTGCCTTCGTCCAATGACAGACCCTCACCCCCCCGCCCCATCCCGCCCGCCATGGATGGATATAAAACTTGAGATGTTATTTTGGAATGAATCTGTCCTCAGTCTGGCAAGAGCTCATTTCCCACTGTGTCTCGTCATTGGACCAATGTGATAAAATGATAGCTATACATCCCATAGATGCCATGCAAGTGCCCAGGATTTCTGAGTAAGCACTACCAATAAACTACAATGCCAAATGCACATCAGACCTAATTAATAGTGTTAAGGGTTAAGCAGAGGACTGTGGCTCCACACGCACTTCCATTGTCGCATAAGTAGTTTGATGGATGGGTGTCCTGATATTATTGGTTGATACGACTGTACACTTATTTAAGAATATATATTTATATTATTAAATAGGTGTACAGTATGACTGTGATGAGATCTAAGAAGGTTGAAGAGACATTTTCATTTTCATCTCCACTTAAGAAGGTGGTCATGGTGGACTGTGGGTGTAGTGCAGTGTCCAGGTAGTGCAGTGTAGTGCAGGACTTGCACACTGAAGAGAACAGTTTTATTCCAGAGTCCCATGTGTGGATAGATGTAAGAAAGGAAATTACTTTGGTTGACGCTCATGAAAGAGGGACAAGGAGATTCTTTTTTTGGGAAGGGAGCGTCCAATCAAACAAAAAATTATTCATATTACAGTATTCGTCTTAAAACATGTGTCGAGGGGATCATCTCCGAAGAAACACTTTGCGTCATTGCAGATTATTTTCTTTCCCTCATCTTTATCGTAAGTGCAGTAAGTATCTAAACAGAACCATCACAAAATGTGGTAGTCAATATTAGCAGGTATCACAGGAAAACAAATGAAATACGTTGTCATTGAACATGTTCCTACTTGGCAGATACATTGATTCATGTTTTCCCCAAAAATGGATTTGCTTTTGCGAAACCGTAGAAGGATTTTTTTAGACACAACGGTGCAGATTGATGAATACATACCTTAACCCAAACCACTAAACTTAACAACTTAGTTTTGCTGCGGAAGTCCACCTAAAAACTAAGTAAGCCTACCTTGTCAGTTTATTTTGAAAAGAGACTGTCTGCATATCAACCCACTGGCTATCGGTCAAACAACAACTCTGGGGACAAGGTGGCTATATTACTGGTTGATCCAGCGTAGCTAGATATCTGAGCTGAGACCTCCTTTTCTGAATGCTGCTCTTATTTTTTACAGTCCAATTGGTTCAACAGAGTTGGAGTTGAGAGATGATGTGCACAACCGGATTGTTTCACAAGTACCGAGTTTAGAAGATACGAGGGCTTCCTTTGGCACCAGTATGATAGTGAATAGTTTCTAGTATTGGTACTGGAATTACTAAAGGTAAAATAAAGTACAAATAAATAGAAGTCAAGGCTTCAAAACGGCAATCCACAAACCAATGGGTGACTTCCGGACTATGTCCACTTCTGATACAGTCTGTGAGTTTGAAGTGTCGGGCCATGGACCAAACGTTGTCAGAAACACGTTTGGGGTTACGTATTGAAAGAAAGCCCACAGACTAACCCAGCAGTCAGGTCTTTTATGGATACAAGCCGGTACTAATGTCCCAGCAGGCCAGATGACCAGAACCATGTTGAGCATGTACTCATGACTCCCTACAAGCCTACAGATGAAAGCTGCCCATTGAGGGGTGTCTGATGTCGGCCCATGTATATGGATTACGGGGGGGATTGGGGCAGCCTTAAATCACTGGCCGAGCTCCACAGGTGACGTTTGGCGTTTTCCACTGTAAGTACCAAGAATATGAAGCAGACCACTCACTTACACACACACACACACACACACACACACACACACACACACACACACACACACACACACACACACACATGCATATTACAATGAACTGGAAGTGAACTCTCAGCTGCTGTCTTACTAGAGGTTCTTGTGTGTTTGTGTGGCTGCAGGGCACTATTTTCTCCCCCATTAGGAGAATAGAATCCCTCTCTGCCTCATCATCTGCTCACAAAATCCAGTGTGTACGTGTGTTTGTGAGTTATAGTTAGCGAATGATGACAGATTGATACGGGTCTTGTTTGAAGCATCACAGCTAGCGTCAAAAGGATAGATAGTAGAACAAATATATCTGTCTCACGTCAGCTCTCAGCTCACGCTCTGTACACTCTGTGCTTCTCTGCGGCTGCTGTGCGCCTGAACGTCATGTCACAAATTGCATTACTTCTTTTTGTTTGTTTGTTTTGTTTTGTTTCAGGTCCTGCCACTCAGACCCGTGCCATCAAATCATTGCCCTCTCCCTGGTCTCACTCCCATCTCCTCACCTGCTGCTCCTTCTCTCATTAGACCCTCTCACAGTCCACTCTCACTTGGTCCCTGGTTCTTGTGTGTTTGTGCCATGCTCTCACATTTTTTCCTAGCTCTAGAAAGCTGATCTGCCACATTCTGACCCTGCCTGCCTCTTTTTGGGATATGTTATCCCGAGTGTCTGATCTCCCATGGCTTTGACCCTGCCTGATTGTCTCATTGTCAAGCTTTTTAAAGTCTGCTTCTAGTGAACTTGACACTTAAGTGTGATGTCTGGCCATGAACAACTGGGGGGCAGCATTTCACCTCTCCTACTCGGTCTATACGATCTAAATTTACTGTCATCATAATGTGGATCAGTAGAAGAGCAGTTTGTTCTTTAGTCAGATGATCAGCCATTCAATCCCTGGCTCCACCAGAGTGGTCTACTCTAGTCCTCCACATAGATTCTGAAAAGCAACTTTTTTAGAATCTCAAAAAATCTCACGTTTTTTTTCCAATGACCAATTTTGCAACACCTTCAGAAATCATATCAATTCACATTCAACCTTTGTCATGAATGTCTTCAGGCTTATCTCTACCTTCTCTTCTGCTGTCGAGTGAATGAATGACTGAAAGAACGCTCTTCGTGAGTCAGTGAAGGACTAAAGCGAGCTCAGATTGAGACACAAAAGGTTATTAATTGCAGTAAGGAGGAATTGGCAGGGAGGCCATTAAAAACAAAAGAGCAGGAGGGCGAGCCGCGCAGTGCCCAGCGCTGACAGCCTTAAATGGAAAAAGGCCTGACTCTACTGTACACCACACCACAAGTGTCATGGGCTGCGCCGCATGATGCTTGTCTAGTTGCAGGGAAAACAATCACAGTACTCAGTCAAGCCATTAATAACTGTTTGTGAGTCGCCGCTCGTGTGTGTACGCATCACGCGAGACCATTTGCGAGCGTGCGTGTGTGCTCCAGGGTGTTAATTTCCAGCGATGGGATGAGTCCTTGGCATCTCAGCGTGATTCATATTAAAAGTCAATTGGCCTTAAAATTTGGCCAGACCCCCAAAGTCTGCGGCGGCGGTTAGATGTGGCTGTCGGCTAATGGCAGGAGAAGGCCGCAGTCGTACTGGCTGAAATTGAAACTGACCATGGAAGCCAATGGGCCAGAGAAAGAGAGTCACAAGTACTGACCATTACGCTGATGACATCCTCTCTGTTAACTGGCCCACGCTTTCGCTCCACTTCTCCCCATTTGAGCTCCGAGTGCTGGGACCAGTTGGTAATTTTCGTATTCTACGTGCGACGCATTGAGATTGACGGAGCTCCTGATAGAGCACTTAACTCCATAGGTGCTGCATTGACGCAAGAACATACTAACACTAGCAGAGTGTGCGTTGTGTGTATTGTCCGCAACCTCTTGGCCTGTAACATTAGCGAGAGCTATCAGAGTCTCCATGCTCTTAATTTCTCGCCTGCGTGCCCGCCTGTTGAGGTATGTCAGCGCTGGCTGGGAAATAGAAAGAGATGAAGGCAGAGGGACCATCACCCTCCTGCTGCTCCTGTGATTTCACCAGAACCTTACCTATAATTACTGCGCACGCCATTTGCAGCAACGGCAAACTTTTTACCATTTAATGACCAAAGCAACACTTCTCCCGAACTCCTCCGTAGACTCGACATGTCTACGGAGGAGTTCGGGACATGTACAGTTGACATAGCTGCAACGAAAGATCAAATGTTTCACTCTAAATGCGAACAGTGTCTTCAGGTTTTCTGTTCCCACTTCCAAAAGACAACAATCCCTTTCATCTCCATCGGTTTTTACATCCGTGAATCCGCGTTGCCACCCCTCCTGCTCCTTGTTTTCACTGGATCCATCTTGGTGGCAGATGCACGAAGCCCGAGGCAGCTCTTCTCGCCACGTGAGGCAGAGAGCCTTTGTTAACGTTTCATTCTTCTCTCCCCCCACATGACAGCAATGAACCGCCATGGCAGTGAAACCCTCTGGACTGTGAAATCTAGCTTTGTCCCCACTTTTACCCTCCATTTTCTCCATTAACAGCAGCAGTGCTAAAGGTAGAGAAGCAGCATAAATGCTGATTTACAGCTCTTATTGTGTTAGGATTGTTCCAGAACTCAAGAACATTTCCCTACTCTGAAACCACCAGAGTGAAGATACTGGCATCATAAAACTAGACCACCTAATGCATCCATTGATATCAATCATGTCATGCTAGCTTCTAGGGAAGGGAAACCGAATAACTGTCCAAAGGGAAGTCCCCTGACCTCTCACCTCAAGATATGCGAATAAATACAAAGATTTGCAAATAAACTTCTATGGCTACCTACAAGCCTCCACTTAAGTCATGCACCCTTTGTGATAATCCAGGCTTTAGCTAAAAAAAAAACCTTCAGCATAAATGTGGAATTTTTGGCTATTCTAAAAGCAGAGTTTATATCTGCACTTAATTCATTCTCAAGTGGTAAGACGTTTTTAAGTTTTGTGCCAAATCTGTGGAACAAATAGTATCAACCCAGAAATTGCTGCAACAATAAATACAAGTGAACATGCCAATGGTCATTGTATGCTTCCAGCATAATGTTCTGATGCATCTACTGCTGACCTGCTATCTCCCCCGAAAGATCCCATGCCCCCCCTAAAAATGTACAAATCAGGCCGCTGAGGGTCTCAAAAATGTCTCATTCAAGCTCCATTGTCATGGAAAAAAAGAAGACAGGTGTCTTCACTTTGTGAAGATACACTTTTTTGTCAATGTGGCCAACACAACGCAGATATCTGTCCATCGATCATTGTAGCAATGTTACATGCTAGCATGTGGCTAATGCCAACACCATCAATCACCCTGGCACCGTGCTAGCACATTGCTAATGTATTTATCATTAATCTCATCAGTGCTGTCTTTCCACATCATTTCAAGGCTTCACTGTGATTCCTAGCACTAATTTGATGGTAATGAACCCATCGACGGCACAGTGCTTGATGAATACATTGATAAATCACCTTTGGGTGGATTTTGGACAGGCCACATCTGATCCTGTTGGATGATCTCTAGTTCTCATTCTGTTAGATAGGCGTGTAGCTGTGGAAGAACTGGCTGATGATTTGGATGGGATGATCAAAATAGTTAGGACTGACATTTGTCTGCGCTCCTTGTGTCTTTAGCCTTATGAGTAAATGATGAGTTTGCACATGCAATTTTCTTGGCAAATTCTCGTTTCCCGATTTTTCAAAAGTCTGACCTGCCAATTCCAAATCTCTTGACAGCAAGGTCTGGAGTTAACTTTTTTCAACACTATACGCCCAAAAATATTAAAATCATCCCAAAGTAATTGTAAAAGTTAGACCAGTTCAGCAACTTCCTCCGGCTTCTGTCGAAACACTTGTCACAAATGGACAGTGTCATAAAAGTCAACAAAACAAAGAAACCATACTGAAAGCACACGTGACAATCCGATTATCTCTGTCAGAGGCACCGATCAAAGACTCTCAACACCTTCCGGACTCAGTAAATCTGTTCACCAAATATGGCCTGAATGACTAATTCCCACACAAAATAAACTAAAGGCACAAAGTTCTTTAACCCATCATCACACAACACAGACAAAACAACATACTTTGTGGATTGTGGATAAATTATACACCGAAGGTCAGTACTCCTTGGCTTGTCTGTTCTACATTACATCCTATGATGGAATACACATTCTACTGGCTTTCAAGATATTAGATTAGATTAGATTCAACTTTATTGTCATTACACATGTACAAGTACAGAGCAACGAAATGCAGTTTAGCATCCAACCAGAAGTGCAATAGCAGTAAATACCAATATACAGATAATAATAAGTATTTTACAGATACTAAGTTAGTGATATAGGTACGGGATATACAGATTGATTGCGGTAATATGTACATGTTATACAGGTTGATTTGTGCATTAAATGTAGGTAGACTATAAGCAGGAACTATAAACATAATTTACAAAAGGCAAATGGGCATATGATAAGTTAAGTAATACAGATTGAGTGAACGTTAAATAGTGCATAATAATAATAAACAGTAGCTGCCTAACGTTACTAGACCTTTAGTGCAGACAGTTCAAAAGTGTTTGAGTGCAGGTGTAAAGTCTTTGGTCAGTGGGGGGAGATGACGAGGAGATGGGTTTGTGGGTGGAGGTGGTTGGGGAGTAGGGGGGGTGTCAGCATGGGGCAGAGTTCAATAAGGAAACAGCTCTGGGGAAGAAACTGTTCCTCAGTCTGCTGGTCCTTGTCCTGAGGGCAGGAGGGAAAACAGTCTGTGTGCAGGGTGGGAGGCGTCCTTGAGAATGCTGCGAGCTCGACGCAGACAGCGTTTCCTCTGGATTTCCTCAATGGCCGGAAGTGGAGTTCCTGTGATGCGTTGGGCAGTTTTCACCACCCGCTGCAGTCCCTTGCGCTCCGCAACAGAGCAGCTCCCATACCAGACTGTGACACAGTTGGTTAGGTTGCTCTCGATCACACAGCGGTAAAAGTTCACCAGGATGGCTGAAGACAGATGGTTTTTCTTCAGTGTCCTCAAGAAGAAGAGGCGCTGGTGAGCTTTCTTGACAAGGCTGGAGGTGTTGGTGGTCCAAGACAGGTCTTCCGAGATGTGGGTCCCCAGGAACTTGAAGCTGGAGACACGCTCAACATCCATCCCATTGATGTGGATGGGCGCATGCTTGCTTCTTTTCTCCTTCCTGAAGTCCACGATGAGCTCCTTGGTTTTGCTGGTGTTCAGGAGCAGGTTATTTTCAGCGCACCATGTGGCCAGGTGCTGTACCTCTTCCCTGTAGGCTGTCTCATCGTTGTTGCTGATGAGACCAATCACCGTGGTGTCGTCTGCGAACTTGATGATGGAGTTGGATCCATGCATAGGTCTGCAGTCGTAGGTGAAGAGGGAGTAGAGGAATGGGCTGAGTACACAGCCCTGTGGCACACCGGTGCTGAGTGAGATGGTGGTGGAGCAGGTATGGCCTGACCTAACATGTTGAGGTCTGTTAGTCAGAAAGTCCAAAATCCAGTTGCAGAGGGAGGTGTTGGTGCCCAGGTCTCCAAGTTTAGTGATTAACTTGGAGGGGATGACAGTGTTGAAAGCCGAGCTGAAGTCAGCAAACAGCAATCGCGCGTAGGTGTCGGTGTTGTCCAGGTGTGTGAGCACAGAGTGCAGTGCTGAGGAGACTGCATTGTCTATGCTCCTATTGCTGCGGTAGGCAAACTGGAGTGGGTCCAGTGTGGGTGGGAGGGAGTCCTTCAGGTGTGCCAGGACCAGCCGCTCAAAGCACTTCATGATGATGGGTGTGAGTGCTACAGGGCGGTAGTCGTTGAGGCACGTCGGCTTGGAGTGTTTCGGCACTGGCACGATGGATGTGGTTTTAAAGCATGTTGGTACAGCTGCTTGGGCAAGGGACAGGTTGAAGATGTCCGTGAAAACCCCAGTGAGCTGTTCCGCACATGCCCTGAGCACACGTCCAGGAATGCCGTCAGGTCCAGCCGCCTTGCGTGCGTTGATCCGGCTCAGTGCTGTGTGGACAGCAGTGGAGGAGAGTGTGGTATAATGAATACAATATGCGATAATTCTAATAACTTAGAACAAGATGTATTCCTGCTTAAATAAACCCACATGTATTATATTTTAAGACAGTTGTATCCTTGAAAACCACCATTAATGGAAATATCCACCATCATTGACCCATAGGGCAGAATCTTAAATACATCAATCAACCACCTAGTCCCCAATTTGTTCATAGATGCATGGAGGAGTTTGGACTTAGACGGTCGAGCTGTTCATCCAGCATCTGCAGCCGCACAGAATAAAAACATTGAGTTTTAATTAGTACTTATCTCACAAAATCAAATTGTATGCAATCCACATACTCATGAACCACACTGCAAAAGCCCACACAGCACGGCGTTTAGATTGATGCGTCAAACAAAAAAAGATTGTTTCCAGTGTGAAACAAGAAGTCATCATGCATTTATTTGTAATGCAACCAAATACTAATATATTAATACTATTATTAATGGATCCACCATGTGAAATATATACTAACAAAATCACGCAAATAAACAATATCCCATTATGACTTTATCATTTATCTATTTTTATTTTTTCTTTGTTCATGTATCAATTTCCATTTCCCGAAATAAATAACAATAAGAAAACTTCCAAGCGGTTTGTTTTGTTTACAGTTAATGCCCATGTGAGTGTATTACTCCCACAAAGCCCAGCATATCAAAGGTGATTAGTATGCTATTCAGCCAATCCCAACAGGTGGTCAATATCTGAGGATGAGTGGTTGGAGATATAATGCTGGTCATAAATACTGCTACCTGGGATCATATGTAAAATGGAGAACAGGCTCTTCAGGTTCACATTTTCCATCACACCGTAGTTTAACTTCTCGTCAGCTTCTTTTGGTATGGTACAGCTAAAAAACATTTCTCTCAGCAACACCATGTATCTGATAAAGGTTTGAATGGATCACATCTACTTTGTGAGGGAGTAATTGTAATTCATCCGTAAGTAAACATTAGCAGTGGTTTCTAAAGCCTCTGAACATCCACACAGGTGTTATTAGTTATTCTGGCTAATCAGGTTGAAGGTGGGCCAGAACTTTGATGGATGAATTAATTAGGTCACAAATCTTCATTCACTAATAAGAATGATAAAAGTGTAATTTGTACCGCTCTAACAGGTGCAACAAAGCTAACTGGAAACTTAGGATAACGACACTCAATCAGTCTGTACACGCCCACACAGTCCTAAGAAGAGGTCTAATCGGCCAGATTAAAGTTACTGTTAGGAATTTTTAACAGTCTTACTGGTTCCTCAATAAGAAAACAAGAGCATCAGCAAGAACATTGTCTAATTGCATATAGTTATTCTCAATATTAGTTAGATTGTTGGTTAGATTCTGCGCAAAATCATATGAAATCATGCGGATACTCCTTCAGCTCACACTCCAGTGGGGTCTTTGGCTCAGATTGCTGCCGCCCTTGAAGTTAAAAAGCGTCGCTAGTTGTCCATGTCTGCGTTGCAGCCTGTGGCTCTGGGTCAACCATCAGATGCAGAAGGCCTCCAAACGCAGTAGAGTACTTTTAGTCACACCAGGACATAACGCTGTGTGTATAGACTCCTGTGTATCCTTGTGAATGTGTGTCTATGCAGCGTAGCCCAACCTCCCACCAACCATCTAGTCATTAACCCCATCCTGCTTTCCTCCACCCTTGACCGCTGCTCCCATATGGACGGCAGTGCTGGGAGCTGCTCCCTGTTCATTATAGAGAACACCCTCCAGCCTGAGGCAGCTCATTGGCCTTCTGATTGCAGCACACATGCTTTCCATACATGGTTTCTAACAGATCAGATGAAGATGAGATTTTGTTTGATTCTAACACTTTAGCATTAATGTTGCCAGTGTTCCCCTCTGAAACAAGAATTACTGCACTACCATGAGATAAACTAAATTGTTAAGTAGTACCAGCTCAGCTCAGTCTGGCTCTCTTTAAGTCCCTTTAATAAGAGATGGATGATCTTGGATAACCAGTGTCACAATCTGGTTTTCAACTGGCTCATTTAACTCTTGGTTTCCAGCCCAGCAACGAACTCCATCCATGTGACGGAGGCCCAAACCAATCACATCCAACATAGTCAGATTCAGGGCAGAGATGATATCCTCGGGGGGGAAAGGTTACGGTGGCTGCAAAGAGTGCTCTGCGAGGTGAAACATATTTAATACAACCACACATCTAGGGTAGAATAAGAAAACCATGGGGAAAGTGTCCATATATTAAGCATAAGGCTAAGGCTATAAATAACTCCATGAATTAATACCTGGGTATTTTATAAGGTTGGAATCTTCAACATAGTTTGTAGCGAGTATTAAACGCTATTTGCCACTTGATTTTATGACCAAGCCCCCAGACTGTCAGGTTAGGAAAGCATACATCCTCCACTCTTACCCGAAGCACTGGTGTTCCACAGGGATGTGTGCTGAGCCCTCTCCTGTTTGCCCTCTTCACCCATGATTGTCTACCTGTCCACACAGCAAATACCATTATCGGGTTTGCAAAAGATTCAACTGTCATGGGCCTCATTGAGAACCACTTAAGACTGAGTAGATTGTGGTGGACTTTAGGAAGACAAGGGGAATGCATCTAGGTCCAGAGTTAATATAAATGTCTCCAGTTTTAAATTCCTGGGGGCAGCCATCGCTGTTGACTCTTGTCTTATGAACCTTTACTGGTGCACAGTGGAGAGTATCCTGACAAACTGCATCACACAGCTATGGAAGGGCCAGAAAGCTCAGCAGAGGTTCAACAGGACAGCCCTTAAACATCTTTGGGATGTAGCTACCGGACATCTTTGACATCTAACAAACCCAATGTCAGGGACAGAGTCTCCAACATTGTCCATGACCCGGCACACACTGCCCACTACCTTCTCCAACAACTCCCCTCTGGTCAGTAAAGTCACAATAGCCTATATCTTGTAAATGTAATGGCATTTAAATTATAGTGTATGGAAATATAATACTGATGAACTAGTATAGTGACATGGATGTTATCAGAAAAATGTCTGTGTTTGAGAAAATGACTGTCAGAGGCAACATATTGTAAAATGCAGTAACACACACACACACACGCACACACGCACACACACGTACACACACGTATTCCCCAAAACCATTAAAGCCCCAGCTCACTGCTGTTATTACAGGCACAGTTTATTGGGAAAATGCTACATTATGAGAAGTGTCTAACAAATTGCTTATGCTCCTGTAATTGGATTACAGCATCAGCTAGCTCCCATCACTGAGACCTGGCAGGCTGCTTGCACACGTGCATACACACCAAAGTAGATTTCAGGCTGTGTGTGTGTGGATGAAGACCTGCAGTGTGTCTCCCTGTGAACACAAAGGGGGAAACAAGCCTTATTAGATTTAATTAACCTTCAGGCAATAGTACGATATTTCAGAATCAGCAAATCTCTGCATGATGATGTCATCGCATGACTAACACAAACAACCACTATGCTATTCCAAACTTTTATGTTATTGGATGTTTTTTGGGTGAGCTTGGACCCTATATTTTCGGTTTCATTGATAACATATATAGTGGAACTGTAATCAGAAGTGACGGTTCGGGTACAGCAGAAAAAATCTAAAAAAAATCATTAAATCCTCAGACCAAACCCTCCTACTGGGGACTGAGGGAACATTTTGGCCCACTGGCAACTTTGTTAAATTAAGGAACATTTCAAACATTTCTGGATTACTATGTTCAAAGACTGAACAAAGACTTTCCCAAGAGACAAAACAGGACAAACAATGGGTTGCTTTTTATCTGGCACATCAAAGTAATGTTGTTGATTATATTAACATGTTTGATATGCCACACTATTCGTATACGCCCTGATCTCACAGAAATACATGAAATGACCACGACCTTGTGATGATAAAGTCTATTTGTCATTTGTTTGTGTCCCGTCAGTGACATTATGTAGTTTTAGATCAACCCAAACATGCTATTTCCTTTTTTCTATGCCTAAACCTGGCTTGTTTAGTGGTGGCATGTATATGTGACACATTCCATGCCACCACCTCTCCCATAATGTGTACGTAAGAGTTTGTGGTCATTTCACATATTTCTGCGAGATCAAGTCGAACCTCTTCTCTCTTCTTGAGAGTGGTAACAGAGGTAAACAACTCTGTAAAAAGATACATAAAATACATGATGATGGTATCACAGGGCTGGACGGTGGTGTAGTGCTAGCACTGTCACCACACAGCAAGATGGGCCCGGGTTCGATTTATGGTTTGGGCGGTCCTTCTATGTGGAGTTCCCTCCCGGTTCTTCGGCTTCCTCCCATAGTTCAAAGACATGCATCTTGGGTCAATTGGAGACTCTAAATTGCCCGTGAATGTGAGTTGTCTATAACTATAGTCTCTATATCTTTGCTCCTTTTCAGGAGTCTTGGTGCTTTCTCCCCTCAAAGGTTTACATGGATCGTGGTTTTCTCGGGACCCTGGTCCTGCCTGTGTGAGGATTTTGGTCTAACCTTGTGTCTCCCTTTTGAGTTCCGCCCACGGCCACACCTCTCACCGTAGATCAACAACCAGAGTCTGTGGTTCTAAGGCGGCTCACTTTAGCCCTCCTCCCAAACTCCCGTCTGCCTGAGAGACCACGGACCTATTGTTCCAACAAGTTTTTAGGGTCCACGGCATTCCTGTGGACATTGTGTCCGATCGGGGTCCCCAGTTCACCTCCCAGGTCTGGAAGTCGTTCTGCCGCAGCCTCGGCGCCACTGCTAGCCTCTCCTCCGGCTTTCATCCTCAAACTAATGGACAGCTCGAGAGGCTAAACCAGGAGCTAGAAGCCATGTTCCGGTGTCTAACAGCGACCAATCCATCCTCCTGGAGTTGTCACCTGGTCTGGATAGAGTACGCACATAACCATAAGCCATACCTCCACGGCAACGGGTCTCTCACCCTTGGAGGCCATTTGCTCCATTTGCTACCAACCTCCCCTTCTACCTAGCCAAGAGGTTGAGATTGCAGTCCCGTTGGTCCAGAGCCACCGTAGGCGATGCAGGAGAGTCTGGAGAGAGACTCGCGCCGCTCTTCTTCGGTCTTCCGAACAGAACAAGCGTCTGGCTGACCGCACACACCGGCCCCCATCTATCTCCCTGGCCAACAGGTCTAGCTTCCCACCAGGGACATACCTTTACGGACAGAATCTAAGAAGCTCTCCCTCAGATACATTGGCCCGTTCCCCATTGTCCATCCATCCATCCATTTTCCACCGCTTATCCGGGGTCGGGTCGCGGAGGCAGCAGGTCAAGCAGGCTGACCCAGACTTCTCTCTCACCCGCAACATCTACCAGCTCATTCTGGGGGATCCCGAGGCGTTCCCAGGCCAGCTGGGAGATATAATCCCTCCAGCGTGTCCTGGGTCTTCCCCGGGGCCTCCTACCAGTTGGACATGCCTGGAAAACCTCTAAAGGGAGGCGTCCTGGAGGCATCCTAATTAGATGCCCGAACCACCTCAGCTGACTCCTTTCGACACGAAGGAGTAGCGGCTCGACTTCAAGCTCCCTCCTGATGTCCGAGCTTCTTACCCTATCTCTAAGGCTGAGCCCGGCCACTCTACGGAGGAAACTCATTTCGGCCGCTTGTATCCGCGACCTCGTTCTTTCGGACACGATCCAAAGCTCGTGGCCATAGGTGAGGGTTGGGACGTAGACCGACCAGTAAATTGAGAGAATCAGAATCAGAACCATTTATTGCCATGTATGTTTACACATACAAGGAATTTGTCCTGGCGGGAAGGTGCATTTAACATTTAACAATACACATTTAACAGTTAACGCAGTGCAATAAATGAGGATGAATGGATGAATGAATATTTACATTGAAACAGTAGCATATCAAAATATCAAAATACCAAAAATAAGATAAAGTGCATGGAATGTGCATGAGTGTAAGTGTTGTGTGAAAAAGGCAAGAGTAGTCAAGAGCTGAGCCGGAAGGCTCAGCTCTTGACTACTCTTGCCCGGTGCAACGCCTGCTTTACTGCTGCAGCCGCACCGATGCGCCTGTCGATCTCCCGCTCCATTTTACCCTCACTCGTGAACAAGACCCCGAGATACTTGAACTCCTTCGCTTGTGGTAGTGTTAAGTTCAAAAATCTTTGGGCGGTTGTGTGAAGAGAAGTCCCAGATGCAGAAAGTTATCATAAAAATGTGTTTAATAAAAAGATGATGAACAGCATTTCAAAATGAATCACACTAATAACTACACAATATATATATACAAATATATCCCATGGGAGAGAGAAATCCCATGAGACAGAGATCCAGTGCCCCCCCCCCACCGGGCAGCAGATCGATACATACCTGCCCGGCAGAAGGCACCCAGAGATCTGCTGATGTTCTCAAAATGTCTCAGCTTTGCCAGGTTTGGGGTCAGCCCCCCTTCCTCTGGCTAGTCTCTCTTCCAGTCCATTGATTGGACAAGACCTCGTCCTTTTGGTGTTGGTCAACCCAAACCCCCTCTCGCTTAAACAACAGTGCTCAGGACTTCAATCAACCCCCTCACATTCCTGAGCACGTCCTCCTTATCTATCTGCTCCAATCTTCAGGCTGCGTAACTGTTTGTGGGCTCCTGATGTTTTCAGGATTCCTTCCACAATCACTCAATACATTTCATAATTCTAATTAATACATTTGTGTAGTACATACAGTGTCATCCATTCAATATTTGATAATCCATACAGAGTTATTTATTTGTCTTGACCCTCCAATGTAAACTCTCTAGCTCTCACTAGGAGCACTAAAAATCATTATTTTCCAACAGTAGGCACTCTGTCCCCACCCGGAGGGAGCAATCCACCGGTTTCCGGCAGAGCACCATGGCCTCAGATTTCGTGGTGCTGACTCTCATCCCCGCCGCTTCACACTCGGCTGCAAAACGCCCCAGTGAATGCTGGAGGTCATGGTCCGAGGAGGCAAACAGGACCACATCATCTGCAAACAGCAGAGAGGCTATCCTGAGATCCCCGAACCTGATATTCTCCGCCCCACGGCTGCGCCTAGATATCCTGTCCATGAAAGTCACGAACAGGACCGGTGATATAGGGCAGCCCTGGCGGAGGCCAACACCCACCGGGAATGTATCTGACTTACTGCCGAGGATACGAACACAGCTCCTACTGCAGGCGTACAGAGACCGGATGGCCCGTTGCAACGGGTCCGGCACACCATACTCCCGCAGCACCCCCCACAAAAAGCCCAGAGGGACCCGGTCAAAGGCCTTCTCCAAGTCCACAAAGCACATGTAGACTGGTTGGGCAAACTCCCAGGACCCCTCCAGTATCCTTGCGAGGGTAAAGAGCTGGTCCACTGTTCCACGACCAGGACGAAACCCGCACTGTTCTTCTTGAATCCGAGGTTCGACAAACGGTCGGAGCCTCCGTTCCAGCACCCTGGCCTAACCTTTTCCCGGGAGGCTGAGTAGTGTGATACCCGATAGTTCGAGCACACTCTCCGGTCCCCCTTCTTGAAGATGGGAACCACCACCCCGGTCTGCCAGTCCATGGGCACTGTGCCCGACCCCCATGCGACATTGAAGAGGCGTGTCAACCAAGACAGCCCAACAAAGTCCAGTGCCTTCAGCATCTCAGGGCGGATCTCATCCACCCCCGGCGCCTTGCCACCAAGGAGCTTTTTGACTACCTTAGTGGCCTCTGCCAGGGATATGGGTTCATCCAACCCCAAGTCTTCAGGCGCTGCCCCCTGTTCAGGGGACATGTTGACCGGGTTTAGGAGTTCCTCAAAGTGCTCTTTCCACCGGCCGACTATATCCTCTGTCTGGGTCAGCAGCCCCCCTCCCCCGCTGATAACAGCCTGGGGAAGGCCCTGCTTTCCCTTCCTGAGTCGTCGGATGGTTTGCCAGAACCTCCTTGAGGCCAACCGAAAGTCCTTCTCCATGGCCTCCCCAAACTCCTCCCATGCCCAAGTTTTAGCATCCGTGACCACCGCAGCTGCAGTCCTTCTGGCCTGCCTGTACCTGTCAGCTGCTTCAGGAGACCCCTGGGCCAACCAAGCCCGAAAGGCCTCCTTCTTCAGCTTGACAGCTTCCCTTACCCCCGGTGTCCACCACCGGGTTCTCGGGTTGCCGCCACGACAGGCACCGATGACCTTCTGACCACAGCTCCTAGCGGCCGCGTCTACAATAGAGGCTTTGAACATGATCCACTCAGATTCCATGTCCCCAACCTCCCTCGGGATGTGTGAGAAGTCCTTCCGGAGGTGGGAGTTGAAGACCTCCCGGACAGGATCCTCCGCCAGACGTTCCCAGTTCACCCTCACTACACGTTTGGGCTTGCCAGGTCTCTCTGGGCGACTCCCCCGCCATCTGATCCAACTCACCACCAGGTGGTGATCAGTTGACAGCTCTGCTCCTCTCTTCACCCGAGTGTCCAAAACATACGGCCGCAGATCAGATGATATGATTACGAAGTCGATCATTGATCTCCGGCCTAAGGTGTTCTGGTACCAGGTACACTTATGAACCACCTTATGTTATGGACAAACTGTGGCTAGCACAGAAGTCCAACAACGAAACACCGCTCGGGTTCAGATCAGGCAAGCCGTTCTTCCCAATCACTCCCCGCCAGGTTTCTCTGTCGTTGCCCACGTGGGCATTGAAGTCTCCCAGGAGAACTATGTAGTCGGCAGGTGGCGCCCTTTCCAGGACCCCTCCCACCGACTCCAAGAAGGCCGGATACTCCGAAATGCTGTTCGGTGCATAAGCACAAACAACAGTCAGAGCCTTACTCCCTGCAACCCGTAGGCGCAGGGAGGCGACCCTCTCGTTCTCCGGGGAAAACTCCAACACGGTGGCGCTCAGCCGGGGACTCGCGAGTATCCCCACTCCCGCCCAGCGCCTCTCACCCTGGGCGACTCCAGAAAAGAACAAAGTCCAACCCTTGTCCAGGAGTTTGGTTCCAGAGCCAGCGCTGTGCGTGGAGGTGAGCCCAACTATATCTAGCTGGTATCGCTCCACCTCCCTCACCAGCTCCGGCTCCTTCCCCGCTAGCGAGGTGACGTTCCACGTCCCTAGAGCTAGTCCATGTCGCCGGCGATCGGCTCGCCCAGGCCCCCTGCCCGGCCCGCCGCCCGGTCTACATAGCACCCGACCCCGATGTCTGCCCCTGCGGGTGGTGGGTCCACAGGGTGGCTGCACCATGATGTTTCTTCGGGCTGAGCCCGACCGGGCCCCATGGGCGAAAGCCCGGCCACCAGACGCTCGCCGACGAGCTCGCCTCCCGGGTCTGGCTCTGGTTCCCCATTGTTTCCATTATTAACCCAGTCTCGGTCAAGCTCAAGCTCCCGCAATCCATGAGAATCCACTCTGTTTTACACTCTAGTCCTCTGAACCCTCCGGCCGAACCCCCTCCACCCCCCGACTCATTGAGGGCGGTCCGGTATACACGGTCAACCCCCTTCTGGAGATCCGCCGTCGAGGGAGGGGCTACCAATACCTCGCCGATTGGGAGGAGTATGATCCAGAAGAACGGTGCTGGGTCCCGCGATCCTGGATTATGGATTTGTAGCTTCTGTCGTGGCTGCATTCGGGTCCGTAATCACAACACATCATTACAGCCATTGTTATTGCTAGTTGCATTGCAATTAGTATTGCCAATACCATTACTGCTTCTATTATCATTATTATTCTATTACATCCACAGTTGCTGTTATTTTTGGTAGTTGTAATGTTTTCATCATGACTACTATTCTCATTATATGAATAATTTCTGTCATATGCATTGAATGTGCAACTCTGTTATGTTGTTAATTCTGTACACATGACATCTCTTGCACTTCTGTCAGGGATCCTCCTCTGTTGCTCTATTCGGAGCATTCAATACAGTGTGTGTGTGTGTGTGTGTGTGTGTGTGTGTGCACCAGGGAGTAGAATCCGTGTCCAAAGCCATCCATAGATCAGTCCCAGGCAGCCGTCCTCTGTCAGCCTCCAACTCAGTTTCTATGCAAATGCAGCAATTTATTGTCCAGAACGTGTGATGCTTTTGTCTGGACCAGCTTGAGCTGATCACTGCTTGACAGCTCAAAAGTGTGTGCGTGTGTGTGTGTGTGTGCAGATACTATCATTAATGGAGGGAGGACCCGGCAATAAGCCAACCCTTGTCCCTGATGAGCAGCTCAGTATGTCAACACACACACACACACACACACAGTTTGCGCCACTTCATTCATCATCCTGATGTTAATTGGTACAGGCTTAAATAAAACTCTCTTACGCCCCTCTTAACACACATGACCTTGTAAACGCTCATGTAATGTTTTTGAGTGCGTATTCTTCATCAGATGTTTTATATCTGATTGGACTGAATGGAGTGTGTATTGGTTCACAGAATTAGTTGGGTGAATGGGCTGGCACAGAACACACACACACACGCGTCATGATCACCATAACACCGTTGTATTTTATGAGTGTACAGACGTGTGCCGCTACTAATAATACACTTCTCTGCTTGTAGTCTGGCTTGTTTTATGTCGGCACAAAGGAGGTCTGTTTATTTTAGGACTGCAATAATAATTATGTCAACTTTATTCCCCCATGAACTTTGATTTGCATCATGATTCTGACATAAAAGTGAACCTCTGTCTATAATGTCAGTGATATTGTTTGCGGCTGATTTTGCTGCAAAGAGTTATTCATATTCTTAAAAAAGGATCAAATGTTAAAAGGATAGCTGGACCATTGGACCATTGCCAGAAGTTTTATGCTGTAAAAAGTTATTTTACATAATAGCAAATTCCAATATCTTAACGGGCAAACTCCTACTACATAAGCAGCAATGAAAACAACAGAATATGATTAATGAAAGTAAATACACTGAAAAAACAATTATAAAATGGGTTTTTATTCAGTAAATATCCTAAATGTAACTCTAGGCAATAATATTATGCAAAAAAGGTAGGAGACTGGAGTTTGTACAAACGCTGATTTTTTTTTGCAGGGAATAGGGATTGATTTTTAGCCACAAATGAATTGATCAGAAGTATTTTTTTCTATTATCTTCTGTATTGTTTTTATTGTGTATTTTACTGCGCCTTCTTTTTTTCTGTATTTTATCATGCTTTCTTAACTCTTGTAATGTTTTGGCCCCTTGTATGGTCACATTATGTTCATTTTTGTTTTTGTTTTTTCTACTCCTCCTTTGTGAACTTCGTCTGTGAAAAGTGAGATATGAATTAACTTTACTCCCTTACGTCCTTACTAAATAGACACCTTGTTTACAACGTATCACAAATACGCTTGTAACATTTTGTAAAGTCTGGTGCACGAGTCAAACTGACACCGGACTTTCACCCAAGAGACTGCTGTTTATGTCCTGTGTGAAACCAAGTCCTCATCCACTTATTTAATACATGTCTGTAAATGCAATAACAAAACATATTTTGTTATTTGAAGCAAATAAAAATATGCGGAAAACACCTGCAATTTTCCCTTTGCTTCATTTTCAGGCTGGTTTAGTAATTGTTTAACATTGGGTAAAAGTCATACTTGTTACCAGGAGAGGTTGGAGGGAGATATACGTTTCTAAAAAACTAGGCTTCAAAGTTGAACGCTGTAGAGCTAACATTAGGCGAGTAGGTTAGCACATCATAAACTAGCTTAGCATTTCTATGCTTCGCTTTAACCCATTTTTGCTTCTGAATCAGTTTGATGTTCTGGATATATCCTTCAAATGCATATTGTAGACCCTTCTGTAATGCTTCTCTCTGAAATTGCTTTTTCATTTTTCCAAAAATAATATATATATTTTTTATTTCAGTGAGTGCAGTTAGTGACTGTGTTGGCTCCATGGTCACTCTGACAGCTTGACAAACTAGCAGCAGGGGGCGGGATTTAGTGAAACATCCATTAGAATAATTGTCTAATATCCTTCGATCGGCGATTTAATCCCGAAAAAAACATTTAGTCACAATATAATATTGAAGCTAATGGTACTTTATATGTTTTTTTGTAAATAGTAGGAACATTTATATTATTTAATTGCAGGCCACGCTCAGTCCACTGCTGCTATTTAAGTAATTAAGTTTGCTTTTATTTAATAAAGGAAAATGCATGAAGATAACTTATGCAAACTGCATAAAAGTAACAAGAAAAGCCTGGTTTCAACGTATTTATTTCATATAGCTTTGGGTTAATTGATCAAAAGAATAAGAAATTACTTTTGCGGCAGTTTTTATTTGTGCATAAAATATTATTGTGGAGCAATAAAAGGGCAGGTCAGAGTTTGTTTGAATCTATCACATACAATTTAACTATGAGTGAGAAGTATCAGCTCTCTAAAGGTCATTTGTTATTGGTAATATTGATGGGTTTTACTTTCTGGGTTCTAGTGTGTGCGTGCGTGTGTGTGTGTGTGAACTGTGTACTAGAATTTGAACTCCTAATCTTGTCTAATCATTGTTTCCATTTTAGAGAGCAGCCTTCACATGTTTGTCTTCTTATACTTGTGAGGACCTCATTCCCACAATGCATTACCAGGACCGTGACCTGAACATTAACCACCACAATCAGAAATCTAATCCCAACTCTAACCCTAACCCTTACCTAAACGTGTCCTCACTATGAAGGTTAAACCTGAGCCTGGTCCTCACAAAGATAGCAATACCACCTCCTCCCACTCACACACACACACACACACACACACACACACACACACACACACACATCATGCAACCTAGAGTTTATTAAGGCCTGCAGGGCTTCCCCTTCTGCCTGTGTGACATTTACAGCATGGCTAGGAACAGAGAGTGGACTGACCCTTCTGAGCTGTCAAGCAAACCTCAAAGGAAAAAAAAATAGGAAAACAGCCCAAGGAATAAATTATTTATTTTGAAATAGACTCAGTTCTACGTCCTCAGACACGGATAAGCCAAGCACCAGACCAGAGCGCATGTCTCAGTTAGGGCTGTTAGTCAACCACTGAAGTCGGATCCGAGACAAGTCCACGTACAAAAGGTACTACGTCAAAATGAAATAAATCACTAGTCTCTCATTTGAAAAAAATACGGAAATGAGAAAAGATTTGACTTAAGTGGAGTAAATTCAGTGAGAAACGGTCTGATTTAAGACAGCTCTGAACGTATATAAAAGCGTGTGGACTTTGTCATGTAGCTTGGTTGCTACATGACAAATATACACAGAGAAATAAGAACTAAACTACAGTGCAGAACAGTGCTGCGATGTTAAAAGCAGCTGAACAGCAGCTGAAAGAAAAACTGTGTACTGCCAGCATCCATAAGTTATCCTCCGAACAAAAACGGGCAACTCGCACTGATCAGACTCCCATCTTCTTTTCTTGGCAACTTTTGTGTATGTTACATTTTACATCTGTTACTTTGTTCTGCATAACACGGTTTTAACATGGCATCCGTGAAGACGACCTGCTCCCCATGCAGATGTGAAGGGCTCATTCCGGGGTGTCGAAAACAAATGAAAATGTTCTGAAAATCCTTTTGCATTTCTGCTGAACCTCCTCTGTGTGCCTCTTCTCTCCTGACCGAGGCTTCTCGGTGCTGGACCGTCAGCCGCCCGGGACCGCTCTCATTCCAGATGTTTGGACCTTAGTCCTCTCCTCTCCTGTCGTCTGCTCCTGTGTGCACGTTGTCCTTGTGTCTCTGTCGCTCCCTCTGTGCGTTTGTCTGTGTGAATGATGTGCTGCAGGTGTGAGTCCGTGTGGTCGGTCCTCCTCCAGGTCTGAAGCTCGCATCCTGTTTAATCAATCCTGTCCGCCATGAACTTAACACTAACATTGATCACACAGCGGCAGTATCTCTCACACATCAACATATCCACTGATGCCGGAATAGATTATCATTTTACAGTTTTGAATGCATCATTTTTATGATATTACATTCACATCATCAGTCCTTAAAAAGATATATCCTGCACACTGTATATACAGTACAGGGACATTTTACATGTACACACTGTATTTATTTATTGTTGGACGTTGGTAATTGTATTTTTTATACAGTATTTACATATTTTCATCACTACTTGTTGCTTCATTGAGCCTGGTTTCTTTTAGTTCTATCAAAGTACATTGCAAGAAATTAAAGAATTCCTTGTGTGCACGCATATGTATAAATATTCTGTACGCACAACATACATATTTTGGTTTATCTGTCCAGGAAGTATTGGATCCCTCTATTTTTCCTGGTTAATGGATTTCTGGGAGAGTTTATTTGTGATATTGAGATGTATATTAAAATGTACTTGCCCTGATCTAGTCCTTGTTTTCTACTTTTTAGGTTCTTTATCACAATCAAAATTCCACATCTGAGCCTCTTCACTGCTTAATAAGAAAATCTGATCTGGTATTACATCTCAAAACTAGCAATGAGATCATTACGAGGAACTTAAACTCTTCACTGACACTCGAGGTCCCTGCCACCACCAGCGTGACATCAATACAGTAAATATGCACTCAATCAAACCGGTCTTGTATTAAAGTAGATTTTACTTCCATACAAGACCGGTTCCATATGTCCCACTCAGCATGCGTCTTGTGATGAAACTATTTCAGAATGTTAACCTCGGCTGACTGAGTGCACAAGTCCACTTTCCTCCCGATCTGTGTGCGTCTTCCTAATTTTATGAAAACTTGGAAAAACTCTCGCGAAACTCGCTGCCCGACAACTGATCCTAACCCTAACCCTTCGAGGTGAACGCCTAACCTTAACCTTAGTTGAGCAAATGTACCATCCTGACACGACGGCCTCTCTGTGAAGCTTCTACACAGACGGGAGCTCTTTCGCTCTTTCTTTCTACTCTCCGTACTGCAGGAATAATGAGATGCTATATCACTGCACTGAGAGGCCTGGGAGCCTCCTGATTAAACACACACACACACACACACACACACACACACACACACACACACACACACACACACCCACACTCTTGCAGGCTGTCTCCCAGCATAACTAATGGGAGCATTTCACGGTGGTGACAGCGAGCGGTGCGCGCTTGTCTGTCTGAGCATTATAGCTGTTACGATAATAATGAGAACAAATGAGAGCCATCCATTTCCTGCCTGGCAGCTGATTGGTCCTGATGGCCAATATGGCGCCGTGTAATCCATCTTCGAGCCCCTCCCCCTGGCGACTCGCTGGCGACCCGCTGGGAGAGCTTCAGCCAATGGAACGGCAAGTGTGTGTGTGTGTGTGTGTGTTAGGCTCATCACATTATCACTACTACTTCTACTACTGCTGGTTCTGGGTTCTCTAAAGGACTGCAAGGCGAATCGGACATTTGAGGTGATTAACGGGGAAGCGACGGAGAAAAGAAAATAACTTCTGCTACACAAATTTGTATTTATTTTGTTTTGTGAAATATAAGATAATTTGACCTCTTTGGATCTCAAACTGTTTTTTAAATAAAACATTTAGAGAGGAGATGTTGATGGAGATGTTCATAGAAAACAAGGGGCCACAACTATGCACCGCTTTTATTTGAAGAGGTCACGAGCCAAAGAGGCTAAAAAACTGGAAAACCATCCGAAACCATTTAAGTTTATCATATTTATTAGTTGCAAAAAGTAATGTTAGCGCTTAAATAAATGTACTGGAGAGAAAAGTAGAATATTTTCCTCTGAACTGTAGAGAAGTATAAAGAAGCATAAACTGGAAATCTCAAAATTGTGCTTAAGCATAAGATACTTTCCACCACTGACTACTGCGAATAGTATTACTCGATAGAACAAAGAAATTACACCAAACACTATTACCAATTACTATCCCAAACATTTGAAGATTCTGTTCTTTGATCTGTTAAAAAAAGTAAGAAACCTGAGTGTAATTTTAGTTTCTGATCTCAGCTTAAAAGCTCATTTAAATACATTGTCCACTTACTTTATAATTCACACAATGCGCAAAAAAACAGGACGCATAAAAGATTGTTCCTACTTGTGTTTCTTATACTGTAACGCTTGCTTACCAAGAGCAGCCATTGCAAGCAGACTGTTGCTGAGCTCATTTAACTTGTGCAAAAACCTTCACAGCTCCCCGTTATCTATTAGAATTGATTTTAAAGTCCTCCTCTTCCCTCTCTCTTCCCTTCTCGTTTATATCACAGATATCATTTTATGATCCTCAACGAGCACTCAGATCCTCCACAGCTGCTCCTTTAACTGTTCCCAAGGTCACCGCAAACACCTTTTGGTGATGCTACTTTAAGCTGCCGAGCCCCCAAAATACAAGACTGCCTTTAAATATTACACTTTCTGACTCAGGGGACAGTTTTACACTTCAACTCAACATGCATCTTTTTTA
This sequence comes from Cottus gobio, assembly GCA_023566465.1. NCBI lineage: Eukaryota > Metazoa > Chordata > Actinopteri > Perciformes > Cottidae > Cottus > Cottus gobio. The sequence continues at coordinate 23,127,787 of CM042225.1, read as the reverse complement.
TATTGCCTCTAACTGGCAGCTGTCGGTGTCTTTTACGATTTCTTGTTATTTTTGGATAATTGAAACAATTCTCCCTGTGCACGTGTCTGGTTTTTAAATTAAAGCAAACACGTTTGTTTTTTTGCTTTTGCTGCATTCTCTGAAAGATTCGATAGAACTAAAGATTATTTATTCATTCATAGTACTCCAAGTATGACTACTAATGTTACTACTATTACCACAACAACTACTACTACTACCCTTTCCTCTTGCACAGCTCTTATTTAGCAGTGTGATGGATGTGAGGCTGCTATCCACAGCCCACCAGCTGTCTTCATTACAGTGAGCTCCTTCCTGTCATACAGGTCAACAACATGGCCACCAGGGGGCCACCATGATTCAACCTTAACACACTTACAGTTGTCCATGTTGTGTGTGAATGTGTGTGTGTGTGTGTGTGTGTGTGTGTGAGAGAGAGAGAAAAAGAGAGAGAGAGAGGACAACTTAGTTAGGAAATCCCTCAAGTGGACTATGAAAAAGATTAAGGGAAAAGGAATGAACTAATGATGAATAAAGAACAGAATGGCTGAAGGTTTGGCATCTATAATAAAACAATCTAATTATTAAACAGATCAATGCAACATAAAACACCTATAAAATCCATTAAAGCAGATAATGATGAAATCATGCGAGTTTGTGGGAGCCATTGGCATCACTTCTCATGGTATTTTGTGAGAATGATTTACTTACTATATTAAAAATATGAGATCTACACAATTTCAGGTTAACATAACATTGTTTTATTTTAAAGTGACAGTGTGTGGGATTTGGCATCATCTAGTGGGGAGGTTGCAGATTGCAACCAACCAAAAGTGTAGAAAAATGACACACACACACACAAAAATGCAAATGTTCCTATGTGGGAGCAGTGCTTGGTTTGTTCATTTTGGGCTACTAGAACCATGACGAGCAGCTCAGTGAAGTGGACCTGCTCCAAATGTAGCATCGACTTATATATGATAGTTATAAGAAGTGGTCGAAGTCCGCGTAACGTCACACATTGGTCTGTGGACTGCAAAAACTGGCTTTTAGGTCAGGAGACCGCTGTTCGATCCCCATGCAAAACAAGAAGTCAAGTTGTCAACCGCTTCCTGTTAAGACAGAAGTTTATTTTAAAAAGACAACTTTTTTGTTGTAATATGACTCCCATTTCTCCCAATGGATCCCTGAAAATGCAACACACTGTTCCTTTAATTACTAGTTTGGCCTGGTCTATATTTTTACAGTCAGCTGCGTCATAGTTTTTTTTTTTTTACTCAATTCTTTTAACAACAAGATAATGATTCCCCTCCTGCCTAGTACCATTGACTTTAAATTAATGCAGTAATAATGCATTAGCCACCCATGCATCAAGTGCCATATATTCACATTACTAAGGCAACAAAGATCTTGCATGAAGGGGAAATTATGACACTGCATTAAGAAGCTTACACTTTGAGAGGCTCACAGCTGTATGAGGCGTTTGTGTAGTTTGGGTTGACGTATTATGTTGTATTACTGTAAGTGTTCTTTAATGACCAGGAAGTGTCGGATCATGTGCACTGTGTAGAAACTGTCATAGTGTATACGCTGAATGTATCCAATCCTGCACAGGAACAAAGGATAAGTATAGAAACATGTCAGGATAAAAACCTTATGTGTTTGTAAAAATGTCATGATCTAAGTGTTAAACTTCAAAAGTAAATTGTTAATGTGGCATTTCTGCAGCCTTCTTTGCTTCTTCATCGGTTTTGTGGTTTCCTGTTGAAACAGGATCAGTACCTGTTGTGTGTGCTGTGCACTTACAAACTGCTACTTTTTAGGTAATTGTTCTAATTGTTCTAGTAGTTGCAATATTAATTATTTATGCGTAAACAGTCTTGTTTGCTGAATTAGTTCTCGGTAATTCACGACTCTCAGTTTCATCCAAACTCTGTTAAAATATCACTAAAGCTTTATCAGCTTCAGAAGTTCAGCATATTTCACTTTTTCTCTTCACAGCTGCAGTTGCAATATATTATTTTAGCTTACTTTATGTCCTTGTTCACAAAGAAATGTCAATAGCGCCAGAGTATCTTCTCTGCACTTATCTTGTGTTTTGGAACATACCAGAATGTCATCAACATAAAGTAAAATCTGTCTCCACTGTGGAGGTTCAACTTCAGCTAGATTAGCAGCCATTCTCTGAGAAAAGCTGGTAGGACTTTTACAATACCTATTCAGTTACTAGTGTTATTCTATCAGCAGCCTCTGGTTTTATTGGATATTATCTCTGAAAAGGCCTAAACCTATTTTTATTTTATTGTCACAGAAATGTACGCTCAGATACAGATTAGAAGAGTTAGTCATGTTTCATTAATACTGTTCTCTCCTTGCTTTCTCCCTCTCTATGCCTAAATTACGTATCTGTGCTTCCTTTGCCCACAGCCGGGCTTCATTTAAACCTTCCTCTTTTTCTTTCCTGCTGTTCTTCTGGCATTTATGCTCTATTTGAGCAACCAAAAACTGATATCCTGTGACTGCCAATTTCCCGTTTCCTTCGTCCATTTCCTTAGGTATTTAACGCTTCTCTCATTTTTGTTCTTACTATATTTTATTTCGCCTCCCAGAGTCGCTTCTCTGCTGAGGTTGGCTCCCATCTTTCCCTTTATCTTATTTATTGTATTACTAGCGCTTTTATCTTATATTATTTGAGCTCTATTATATACAAAACCTGGTTATCCAATGTTTATGCACTGTGGCTTACTTACGCTCTATGAATGGAAGACTTTTTTTACTACATTACTATTCCTACTACAGTCCACTGAAGAGAAGGGAAGAATTTAAAATCCCTTAAATTCCTTGTACATTCCCCTTGTGCTGAAGCGCTTACTGGTCTTTGGACTCCTTTTAATTCCCCAACTCTGAAGCTTTTTAAAGTCCGAGACTCCTTCTTCGGTGAATAAAAGCTCTTTAAAAAAAGAGATCCCCCCTGCAATGACTCTTCCTCACCGGTTCGGTATAAAATTGGATCTCGTCACTCCTCTCTCCACCAGCCGTTCCTGGCCTCTCAAAACACCAAGCTACTCTCTTGCGAGTGTGGGGCGGAGGGCTTTCTACGAGAGTACTGGACTCCCCCGTGCATGGTTTCAGGAAATAACTCTGGAGCAATGAGGAGGTCTTGAGATCCGGCTCGAAGGACCAAGTATGTTAGAAAAAGTATTTGCACTCGGTCTTGGTGGTCATATCAACAGGTCATTTATTCTGTTGCAAGAGAGGAGCAGATACAGAGATACGACGTGTTACTTTACTAATTGCATATCCACAACTGCTCAACGAACAAAGGAGAGAGTCCTCCTTATAAACATGGAACACAGTCACAGGAGCCCTCATGACATCTTTGAAACCTTTAGGGCTGCAACAACGAATCGATAAAAACAATAAAATTTGATTATTAAAAGCGTTTGGCAACGAATTTCATTATCGATTTGTTGTGTCGCGCGATTATTACGCCACTCAATAAGTCACGGAGATGTTTGAGTATGACAAAAAAAGTTGAGTTGAGCACGGAACAGAGCGGAGGTCGAGGAGAGACCAGCTGAGACCGTAACGTTATTCTGAAACACATAGCGGAGGCAAGGCCGTTCAACAGGCAGCTAGTAGAGGCACTTCCGGTTGAGGCTCCGGTGCTGCGGCTAGTCGGCAGCTTTTGTTCCGTTTTGAAGTGAAGACGTAACGTCCCTCCAGCAGCTCTTCTGCTGTTTACTCGTTAGCTTGACAAGTTAGCGTTAGCTCGTAAGAACAGAGCAATGTGTCAGAACAAAGGGAGTGAGAGAGAGAGAGAGCGTGTGTGTGTGTGTGCGCGCGTCTGTGAGTGTGTGTGCATCTGTGAGTGTTTGAGTGAGTGTGTGTGTGTGCGTCTGTGAGTGTTTGAGTGTGTGTGCGTCTGTTAGTGTGTGTGTGTGCGTTTGAGTGTGCGTCTGTGAGTGTGTGTGTGTGTCTGTGAGTGTTTGAGTGTGTGTGTGTGTGTGCGCGCGGGTCTGTGAGTGTGTGCATCTGTGTGTGTGTGTGTGTGTTTGTATGTGTGTGCGTCTGAGTGTTTGTGAGTGAGTGTGTGTGTTTGAGTGTGTGCGTCTGAGTGTAGTGTAGAGAACAAGTTCTGACGTTCAAACAAATCCTTTTAAGTTTTCTGATTAGTATTTTTTCTTTATTTTTTATAAGTTATTTATTTACAGCTCAGGTCCCATTAAACAAAATTTTGTGCAAAATGGTTTGTGCACTTTATTTAATAAAAGCCTATATATTTGGCAGTTATAAAGCATACATGTGTATGTTTGTGTTAGTCCATTATTTTATTTTTTTATTATTACTACAGCTTAGGGATGTTCAAGAAGCAACCTTTTTATGCACTTTCTGAAGATTTTTGCACCGTCAGTTCTGTTTTTGAAAAAAGGGTTGGAAAGTATGCTTTCTATCCGATTCATCGATTAATCGAAAAAATAATCGACAGATTAATCGATTATTAAAATAATCGTTAGTTGCAGCCCTAGAAACCTTCCTCCCGCCATATGATAAACAATGATGTGCTTTGTCTTCAGTCAGGAACATACAGATATCAGAGATCCCTGGACTCCTAAATGGCTTACTTTATATAACGGAAAGTTCACATAATTAGGGGAAAGTTCATACACAAGTCATAATCAGTCACAGGCCATATAATATATATTTATGTAGAGGAAGACAATTCTTTCCCAACAGCTCTCCATAGTTTTTAAAAGGTGGTGTACATGCTTTCTCTGAACCAGTGACAGAAAGACATATTGTAAGCATAACAACTTTAGCTAGCCCCACTTGCCACACACACACACCTGCATCTCCAACTCCGACACGGTCCAAATCGTAATGCTGCGGTCTCCCACCTCCAGTCAATCCTATGGTGTGGTGGCTAAGCTAACGTGACATTAGCTAGCCGTGAGAGCGCAGCATTACGTATTGCTTGCTAGCTTAACGTGATTAACCAATGATTAAACTTCAAGCGAGGACCACTGATTCGCCAAACCTGCTTGCGTGGAGTCTGTGTTCCACCATGATGTTGGTCTCAAGATTTTTTTTTCTTTTCTAAAGATAGATTAATGAAGGTTTCAGGGGAAATGTATCGGAGTAAAAGTATCAGTTTTCTTTGTAAAATGTCGTGAAGTAAAAGTAAACAGAAATATAAATAGTAAAGTAAAGTACAGATACTCAAAAAATGACTTAAGTACAGTAACAAAGTATTTCTACTTACACCACTGATAAAAAGCTATGATCATGCAAAGACATTCTATGTAACTCTCTGTCTTTTTATCCTCTTTTGTGACCTTTCCCACAACGCATCCGGCTCAAGCTGATTGAGAAGAAGTTGCGCTCAATGAAAGTTGGTACGATGGATGATCGTGTTCTTGTGTTAACTTAATATAAGTCAGGCCGCTTTCAATTCAATCTGTCTACTACTAATGATTAACATGGAGCCAAACTCATGGCACAGTAGGGGATGTGGAAAAAAGGACAAGTGAGGTTGACACACACTCACCCGTGAACCCTATAGCCATGCTCAGGCCAAGTTGTGATATTTACAAATTCATAGTTCCGTAATAACTGAATTGTAGGTTAATAGCGGGGATGTCAGTGCCAACGGGTGTGATTTTACAAACAAAACCAGCCTTTCATGCTGCAGCAGTGAGGGTAACGTAATAGGATTAATACATGTGTAATGCTCAGCAGCTGATTATTACTCAATGATTAAACCCTGACTTGCTTCTCTCAACTGCAACCAAAACAATCAACAGTATCCTGATGATTTACCTATCTAAAAATAGCAATAGCACTGCAACAAATGTCAAAGTGTGATCAAACTATTATGGTGTGTTCTAGATATTGAATGTATTTAAAAAAAAATCTATAGTTTCTATTATTTGTGAATTACATAAACATCTCACCTCCCCTTCTTCTCACGTAAACCCTGCTCTAATCTGCTTCTACTTTTCTTTCCTTTTTATCCACCCCTTTCTTTACTTCTTGCTCATTGGCCTCTCTTCAAGCGAAGGCTTGTTGTTTTCACCTCACATCACCTCCTTTCTTGTTTGTTTCCCTTTTCACATCGTACTTGGCTTTTCTCCTCCTCCCCTTTCTTCCATCATCTCTACTTTCCCTCTTTCTAAGTTACTTTTCACCTCTGTCCACTTTTCCCTCTTCTCTTCTCTCTCCCTCCTTTCCTTCGAGTTTTCTGTCCTGTCCTCTTGTTTCTGTCCACTTGCTTCCTCTTCCTTTCTTCCCCTTTCATCTTCTTTCACCCTCTATTCTTCTTCTCCTCTTGTTTCCTCTCCTCTCCTCTCTTACTCTCATTTCCTCCCCTTGTATCTTCTCTTCTCTTTCCCTCTCGTTTCATATTTTTCTCTTGTATCCTCCTCTCCTCACTTCCCTTCTTCTCTCATTGTTTCCTCCTCTTAGTTTGTTTCCTCCTCTCCTCTCCTCTCCTCTCTCTTTCTTTGTAAATTCACTTAGTTAATTGCTTCCAGCAGGCTTTTCTCTCGCTCTGTCACGCTGCCCTCTGTCATGTGATGACACTGTGTGGTCTTGTTATCGGTGCTCGTGGATTGCTGCCGGCGGAGGAGAGGCCTGGAGCACTGCACGTGAACTGGCACGACCACTTTGACGTGCACGTTACGGAGGACCCTGTGTGACCAGGCTCGCTACTGCAGCCATGAGATCCTCTGCAGTGTAGACAGAAGCCCTTCTGCTGTTTACCGCCTGGGACTGGAGGACAGATTTCCTAAATGGCTGAGGAGGTTTTAATTCCATCGTCTGGGAAAAGCTCATCGGTAAGTTCAGACCGCCTCATGACTCGGGTCAGATCCAGAGCCGGGGCCGTCAGCTGACTGATCCCCTATTGTTTTAGACACACAGACCCAGCAGCTAATAGCATTTACTACCTACTTCAAACTTTCATTGCTACTTGGGATGTAGAAGATATGTGGCTGCACTCAATAAGACCGTATGAGATATTCAATGAAGACCACCAGGCAGTAAAATCTAAAACTATTGTTGTAAAAACTGTTTCAAAGTATGAGGCAAAACTCTGTGAACACTTTTTTTATTCACATGCTCTTCCCAAATGCAGGCTGTTTCCTCATAGTTTCTACCTTGATATTTTGAAGTTTAGCTGGACATTTCTTTTTGTGACCAGATGCAGGTCCCACTGTGAGGGAAAAGGTTCTGACTTTGCCTTTCAGACTTGGCGGCCGGCCATGCCCTTTGGTTTGGCTGCAGTGAGGAATGTGAATCAAACAAGGACTTTTTAGAGGAGCTTCATTCCAAATTAAAAGCTTCACTGTTTAAGAACAACTGACATTTTTTCCTAAAACATTTCTACAACATGGTCGCTGAGAAGTTTCTCATCAGAGTTTCTGATACTTGCAGCTGTGAATGAGCCAATCATTGTGAAGTTCGTTGCCAACAGTTAACGCTATGCTCAGGGATGCGCCGACATCGGTCCCCATATTTGGGTTTTTGTTATCGACAGATACTTTGTGAGCATGTCTTGTCACTGTTGCTCCGCCATTAGTAATTGTAAACAAATAAACAAATGAACAACTGACTGTAGCATGTTTAAGCAAAGGGCAATAGTCATCGTGACATCACCCGTTGGTTTGTGGACTGCCGTTTAACACTGCCGTTTTAAAGCCTTGAGTTCGAAGATTTCACGATTGCCGTCTTGAATTACGGCCATCGACATGTTGGTTTTTTTCTGCAACCAATGAACAAAAGTTACCATATTTGGAATGTTGAGGAGTGACAAAGCATACCCTGATTGATTGTCCACCATAATATACTAAATTAATATCATGCTGTCTTGAAAAGGACTTGAAACTAGAGATGGAGACTATAAATTCAAGTTCACAATCAGGGTGCTCAATGAAAATCTTATGAGCGTCTCCATCTCCTAGCAAGTCCTGACTGGTTAAGACACATCTAGAGCTCTTGATAGGTGTCATTTCCTTATTTAGTAAAGTTGAATAAATGCCATTACTCACTTCCCCGCCACTCTCTGGATAAAACGTACCTAACACATCTCTGTGTCCTGCTGTACAGCAACTGACCGGCTCCTTGTTGGCGGTGGCGTTCATTACCTCCTTCGGGAGCTCCATGCTTTATGGCTACAACCTGGCTGTGGTCAACTCCCCTGCTGTGGTAAGACGGATGTGCACACACACACACAGAAAATAATTATCTTATCGGTGATTATTATCATTTACTGGAAACAAAGAAATAGTTATGAATGCTGCCGTCCATTTCAGAATGTTGGCATTCAACAGTGTTCTGCCACACCGGTGATTTGTTTTTCATCTTTTCTGCACTGGTTGGAAGTGGGCAGAGCTCAGTTGGTAAAAGGTGGTCTGATTAAGATTACCGTTATTTTCCTTATGATGAATGACGACTGTATCGCTGTATTAGGAGCAAATACATTACATATAACATGTTGTGTAGTGTTGCTTATTTAGTCATACATATTCAATGTCAAGATTTGCACGCTTTAGTTAGTGTGTGTGAGTTGTACTACTCATAGTAAAACAGGCTTTTTGTTATGACTTTACATTTTTGGGCCGAGAGAGTATTTTCAATAACAGGAAGTTCAGGATTGAGCCCCCAACTCCCACGGTACGTTAACAGGAAGTTCGGGACATGAGACAACACTGTTTTTCCTTTTTCAAAATAAATGCCAGATAGAGTAACTCTACCCTAACAGGATGCACAGGACACCACCAATGTTGTCTGTGTGTGTGTGGGTGTGTGTGTTTACTGATACTGAGATTTTATTCAAGCTGAAAAAGACAGGAGAATAGAATTATCAGTAGTGCACATTTTCACTTATACTTAGTGAAAGGCCTTCTAGAGGTTTAACTATCCTAATAAAATTATATCTACTACACCACTTGCTTATAGAATGAAGTTAAACAATGATTAATTATTTTCAATCACAGAAGACAGGTGAGTGAATTAAAGATTATTGTTATAATAACAGATAAGATGTGATAATAACCGGGAGTCCAAGACACTGGTGGCTGATGTTCTGCTGAGACTGGGAGGCTGATGAAGCTGATAAAGACTGGGAGGCTGATGAAGCTGATGAAGACTAGTAGGCTGATGAAGCTGATAAAGACTGGGAGGCTGATGAAGCTGATGAAAACAGAGTGGGGATGGGGAGCAGGAGGGGCGGCATAACAGCAGCACAAATTAATTAAAAAGAGACAGTAGCAAGATGATTGACACGTTTGAAGGATTTAAGTGAGCATGCGCGAGACCAGTGAATGGCTGGATGCATGAGGAATACACAACAAGCTTAAGCGTATATAAGTATAGTATTCTGACGTCTTTGACATCAGAAACAGGCTTTGAACAGAGAGCAAGTCACATGCATGAAAGCGTCTAGTTGACAGTTGGGGGAACTCGTGCCTTCACATGGTAAAGTGATTAGGAGGCTGAGGGCCAAAAAAGACGTTGGGATTTGATTAGAGCTGAAAATGTGCGAGTGGAAAAAAGAGAAAGAGATAAAGAGAGTGTGTTAGTACTGGCCTTGTGAAACAAGGATAACTTGGCCGCATGATGAAACATGATTTGCTGTCTTATCAGGAAGGAATGTTGTTTGGCTCGACAAGGTGTAATTGACTGTATCCTCACTAATAGAGCATGAGGATTAAGTCCTTAGTTCACTTTACCGGTAGTAGGTGGGGGAATGAGCTAACCAGTGATACACACATTTTCCTATTGCATATGCAACCATTAATCTATTATACTGTTTTCAACTATGTACCTGGTCAACGGTTCGTATGAAAAGTTACTCTTCATTTTACGTACGTTCTGATCTGGCGCTCTGATCCGGGGTGACTGGTTCAGTGGGAGAGCAGGGTCGTCTTTCAATCAGACGATCGCCGGTTTGATCCCTGGCTCCGCTAGCCCATGTCTATGTGTCTCTTGGGGAAGACACTTTAGACCCCAAATTGTTGTCTGATGGTTAGATAGTCCTGGTGGTTATGTGGCACCTTGTGTGGTAACCGGTGCCATCAGTGTATGAATGGGTGTGAATGATTGAATGATGACATGTAGTGTTAAAGCGCTTTGATTGAAGAAAAGTGCAGCCCATTTATCATTTATGTAGACTGTATCTCTTCCATGTTAATGTTACGAGGGCATGATTGTTAACAAGGATGGGCTGGATCATAGAGTCGATAATATTAGATATAATATAATTGCTGGTGAGGAATAAGTCAATGTGTGAATATGAGTGCCTTCCTGAGATTGGGCGTTGCAATTGTCAACTATCGGCAAGAATGAAATCTCTCATGAACAGTTTTATTGTTTATGCCAGCTACGCATTTTGCTTGATATGTTAGATGTGTCAACTGATGGCTTGAGAACTGTGTTAATGTCGCCTCATATTATGACTGGGCAATTGGAAATGTCTGAGATGGGGGGATGGGGGTGGGGGGTGGATGAGTCATCAGTGTTTGGGCCATACTTATTACAGATTGTTAGTGTGTTGTTGTTGATTAATGTGTTTCAGATTAAATCAGAGGTATTTTAAATACATTGCCCTACCTCTCTTTGTTTTGTGTTGTCCTTCGTCATCTGGTGTCTTATTGGAAATAGTTGTTTGTCTTTGCATGAATCCTCTTGGATACCGGTCGTTGAATCCTTATTCTATTTCCATTAGCTGCCTACCTTGAACGTTGAACTAGTTTTTGATTGTAATGTTTGAATTTTGCGATGATTGGCCAGTAGTCAGCGTGGGTTCTCTCCGGGTTCTCCGGCTTCCTCCCACAGTCCAAAGACATGCATGTTAGGTTAATTGGACTCTAAATTGCCCATAGGTGTGAGTGTGAGCGTGAATGGTTGTCTGTCTATATGTGAGCCCTGCGATAGACTGGCGACTTATCCAGGCTGTACCCTGCCTTCGCCCAATGACAGCTGGGATCGGCTCCAGTGCCCCGCGACCCTAAAACCGGATAAGCAGTTCAGATAATGGATGGATGGATGGATGGCCAGTAGTGTTCTTTGATATAAAACAACAATGTAGAGTTGTAGCAAGACGGTATTATACAGGCACTAAGAAGGGCGTTCATGTCATGCCTTCTTTCAATCACAATCATTCACCAACCTTGACTGAGTGGTTATTATTTTAATCATGAATGATGAATGATTGTAGTTTTTCATTATTTCTGCCACCTTTCACACCACGTCCCTCTCCTGACCTCCCCTTCCTCCTACACCCTACCTTCTAACTCCTACCCCCTACCTCCTGTCTCTACCCTCCCTTCACCTCTCAGTACATAAAGAACTTCTACAACAAAACGGTGGTGAGTCGTAATGGAACAGGACTCAGCGGGGAGACCCTGACCCTCATGTACTCTCTCACCGTGTCTGTCTTCGCTATTGGCGGTCTGCTCGGCTCCGTCATCGTGGGCATGCTGGTCTCTCGCTTCGGCAGGTAAGGAGAAGATTGCAGATTCTAGACCAGTTCTACAACAATCAGGGTTGGTTTCCTTTATTATTACATTATAAACTAATTTAAAAAAATTAATAATGTACACGTTGATGAGGAATTGAACACATACGGCATTGATCATTTGAAAAAGACTGGCCTTCTAGTTTTACATGACACAAGGTTTCCTTAATTCAAAACCACTGAACTTCGTCTGTTTGGCCAAGAGCAGCGTTCTCAAGCTGTGGGGTTCTGAAGACAGTTCTGAGGGTTGGTTAATGTTTGTCGAGACAAAAATATAAAATAACATATTTTAGACTGGGGAGTATATTTTACATTACATCGGCTGAGGCAGTGCTACATTGCCTCAGAGCAAATTTTATTGAGCGTGTCTGTAAGAGTCATCATGTGTGTGCTCATGAGTTTCTGACGGCGGATTACCGACAGGTCAGGGGGAGAGAAAAAGTTAAGTAAACTAAACTGTCATAACATACAAAGCATTATTTATTTACATTTATTTATCAGAACATTTGCAATTATCACTCCAAATCAGCAGGGGGATGCGCATGGAAACAGCTGTGTACGCAGGTTTGCAGATTTCTTTCTCCATTCTTTCCCTGTTGTTTCCATTCTGTCTGTGGATTGATGCAATGTGGGAGAAAATGTAGTTGGAGCCAAAAGTTCTATTTACAACCATGAAAAAGCATCACGCTGAGAAACTGTTCATGGTTCCGTCTTTCGATCTCCTCCGCTCAGTTACTATGGGCAGTGCCTCACCTATACAAGTGCCTCCGAAAATTAGCCATACTCATTTTACCATTTATTAGCACTAATGTCCACCTGCTTAGTTGTTGGGCTTACAGTGATCATATACTGTATGTGCCCTTCGACACTATAAAGCAATAAACCACTTGAAAGTTATATTGGGATTTCCATTGGACGCCCTGATACCTTTGGGGCAATTGCGACTCGAAAAGGTTGAGGGCCACTGGTATAGAGGCTATTTTCATCAGTCAAATCCTTGAATGTCATTTGCATGCACATTTTGAACAGATTAACTTCACTGTGAGCAACCAGATTGAGATAAAGGTGGTGTGACCAGACGTCTTGGTGTACCGGACACAGACATTCCTAATGGTGTGTTCACACCGAACGCGAATTATTCGCGCGACCAGATTACATGTAAAGTCAATGCACAGACACGTATGGTTGCGACAGACGCAAATTTACGCCGGGCATGACGCGAGTATGATGCGAGTAATGCGGCGCATATGACGCGTTGAAATTTACAACTCGGGCGAAAATTCACGTCGCGAAAGCCAATCAGCGTTGAGAAGCTCTGCGCGTCATCACTACCGTCCTGCCGGTGCTGAAAAAAAAAAAAAAAGTAGAGGGACTTAGAGGGACTTCCACAAGAAGTTTAAAGCAGAACTAGTGGTTAGTTTAATGGTGGATGGGGTAAACGGTACTGTTTTTACGGAGATAAGCCACGGAGATAAGCCCCGCCCCTTTCAGGCGCGAGTAAAGCCAGTAGCGAATGACGCGAATTAACCACATAAAGTCGAGCAACTAAACTCACGCGAGTAACGCAACGCGAAAAATTTGCGCCGCGTTCGGTGTGAACACACCATAAGAGTTATGCACCTATTCTCGGAGAACAACAAAGCAGTAACATTTATCTGCTCAAATTGAATATGTAGTTTTGTGTTTTTTAACTCTCACCAGTCAGGGTAGATTTTAGCTTTATCTGTCAGTGTGAGTCGCAGACCTCCTCAGTGATAGGTCACGAGCAAACATAGTCCACTTTAAAATACGATTCCCTTGAAAACTAGTTTTTATACAGGGCTGAACAAGTAGTCTGGCATCGAAGCAGGGGACATTTGTCGTCAGAAGCCCAAAAGAGCTGTATTTTAATCTTGGCTCTGCTTTTGTCCTGACACCTTACTCAATAACCCCCTGTAGACCACCCAACCAATGGGGTGGATAGTGGCCAATTGGCAATGCCAGCCTGAGAGACACTCAGCAGCATCTGGTGCTGCCACGAACACCCGAACACTCACCGTCAGCGCATGGTCACAGTGAGGAACATACAAAACTATTTTTCAAAGTTCTGAAAATGGCTCTGATAAGCATAATCCCGTGGTCTTTCATATACAGACTGAAAATAAAGAAGATGACACAAGTTTAGGAAGTAAGGACGCCCAAACACTAAAGGCACTAGACCAGGGCTTTATATCAATCCTGCTCATCCTCTATATTCAAAGCTGTTAGTTAACCCACGCCCCCCTCACCCCACCCCCTGTGTCCCGTTGTCCTTCAGAGCAAAGGGCCTCCTCGTCCCCATCTGTCCTTCCAGAGTGTGCTGGTCCTGCAGAGGAAAGTTCTCTTATATTTCAATGTGAATCACCTGAAAGCTCCATCCGTCTCCACTGTTTCATGGAACTTCAGTGAACATTTACATGCAAATGAAAGCAGGCAATTTATAATCCCATTTACAGGCCGATCACACAGCAGTGTTTTATGGTTAATCACGGTTTATCGCCAACCTTGTGGGCTGTGTTAGCTTTTTACGGCTAATCGGGATTTATACAAGCATACATGTCTATCATTATGACTGTGTGTGTATATCAGGCGAGGGGGGTAGCGGGGGGGTGGGGGGGGGTGGGGGGGGGGGTTACTGCTGTCAACCATATACTGCTGCTGTCCTCACTGTTTCATAAACAACTGGGTCATATGCTTTTATGTATATTCATAATGTCTGCTTACTGCTTGTGTGTGTGTGTGTGTGTGTGTGTGTGTGTGTGTGTGTGTGTGTGTGTGTGTGTGTGTGTGTGTGTGTGTGTGTGTGTACTTTCAGGAAAGGCACGGTGGTAAATACAACAGTGCTGGTATTTATTGCCGGCTCACTCATGGGCTTCAGCAGGATTTGTGGTTCACCAGAGATGGTCATTGTCGGCCGCTTCATCACAGGGATTCACTCAGGTACACACACACACACACACCTCTGCATCCACTGGTGCATGTACACTACACACACAAATGTGCGTGGACACCCCAGGCGACGACTTTCGGTTTGTTCCAATGTCGAAGTGTGAGCAACTCCTCTGGTTGCAAAAAGAAGTCTGATTGTAACGAAATTGATGAGAAATGACTCTACTTCACACTTGATTTACCTCAGTAAACATTGCAAGTTTTTGTCTCAATATCTAGTTTCAAGGCTTCTTCAATACAGCATGATGTTCATTTAGGACATTATGGTTAATTTAGTCAAATCGACCATAAAGCAGAATATGCTTTAGGGTGTGGCTATCTTGTGATTGACAGGTTGCTGCTGCTAGGAGAGCCATATAAGGTGTCTCTACATCACAGTCCAAATATCTGTTTAAAACAAACCAAGATGTGGATGGACAAAACTAGAGGCTTCAAAACGGCAGCTCGCAAACCAATGGGTGACGTCACAACGACTACGTCGACTTCTTATATACAGTCTGTGGGACATCCCAGTTCCAGTTTAGGGAAGTCACTTTCCTATTTCAACATGATACACCTGTGCACAAAGCCAGCCACATAGTAACAATGTGCTCTCATCCTCTCTCAACATATTTTGCTGCTCGGGCCAAAGCTCCCAGTGTCATTATACTGTCGCGTGTGGTTGACGTTGTGAAACTTTATGAGTGAGGTTTAAGCAACAAAACCACTCATCAGGGTTTTTGTAAGTAATTCAATTCAGTTTATTTTGTATAGCCCAAAATCACAAATACAGATTTGCCTCTGAGGGCTTTACAATCTGTACACATACAACATCCCTGTCCCGGGACCTCACATTGGATCAGGAAAAACTCCCCCAATAAATAGTAAAAACCCTTTCACAGCGAAAAAAGGTTAGAAACCTTCGGGAGAGCAACAGAGGAGGATCCCTCTCCCCGCATGGACAGAAGCAATAGATGTCATGTTTACAGAATCAACATAACAGAGTTACAGCACATTCAATGAATATGACTTAAATGAATGAATAGAAATTATTCATGTAATGAGTAGTAGGCATGGACCACGATCCAGACAACCACGATCCATGTCAGCAGAAGGAGGTAGAGATGAGGGGCATCAGCAGGGCCGCCATGGCAGCCACGATCCAGACAGCCACGATCCATGGAAGCTTGAGAGGAAGCACAGAGGCTCCCGGGAACAAGTAGAGTTAGTAATGTGCATTGAAGAGACATTAATTCATCCAGAAGAATAGAGAGGAGAACACGAGAGAGAGAAGAGGAGAGAGAAGCTCAGTGTATCCTAAGATGTTCCCCAGCAGTCTAAAGGTACGTTCACACCGAATGCGCCGCAAATTATTCGTGCGAGTAGATTACATGTAAATTAAATGCACAGAAGCGAATGGTATCGCGCAAGTGGAAACTTTCCAGAAAATTCACGGGGCGAAAGCCAATCAGCGTTGAGAAGCTCCGCGCGTCATCACTGCCGTCCTGCTGTTGCTGAATCAAACTGCTGCTGGTCCGCCTGAAGCAGCGCTGGAAGAGGCCAGCATTCAGACGCAGTTGTGCGGCTACGGATAATATTATGAACCCAGACACGTTTGATGGTTCGACGTTTGAGGGACTTCCACAACAAGGTTAAAGCAGAACTAGTGGTTAGTTTAATGGTGTATGGCGGAAACGGTGTAACGGTCCCGTGTTCTGGACCCAAAAGCAGACGACGGACAAGGAATGTTAGGTGAGATAAACACAAAATGTTTTTATTTTAGCTCTCACGGAACACGAAGGAAAAAGTGAGGTGGAGGCGGTGACTGGCTGCGGCGGAGCTCGATGCGGGCTTGCGAGGATCTTGGTCCGGACTCGTGACGATCCAGCACATGGATCGAGGTTTCGCGGTCGGCAGAGTTTGTGGCACGCGCTTGCAGGCAGGCATAACAATCTCTCGACACTGGGCATACGGGAGGAGGCTGCCTTTAACTGCTCCTTGACGATGTGATTGTCTGCAGCTGCGTGTGGCGGGGACCTACCCCCCCGGCTGCCCAGCATCCGCCTGATTAGAAAACAGAGAGAAGAGGTTCTGGCCGAAACCAGGGTTACTACAGCCTCACCTAGTGGTGGCGCCCTCGTACCACCACAGTACCCCCCCCTTAACGGACGCCTCTCGGCGGCTTACCGGGCTTGTCCGGGTTCTCCCGATAAAAATCCCGGAGTAGATCCGGGGTTATCTGCCGGCTAGGAAGCCAGGAACGCTCTTCAGGTCCATACCCCACCCAGTCCACGAGATACTGGAATCCCCGACCCCGGCGCCGGACGTTCAGGATCTTGGAGACCGAGTGAGCGGGCTGACCGTCGATGACCAGGGGGGGTGGAGGGGGAACGGCCGGAGGGCTGAGCTCGCTCTCGGCGACCGGTTTCAGGAGGGAGACGTGAAATGTGGGATGGATCTTCATTGCCGCCGGGAGGGTCAGACGGACGGCGGAGGGGTTGATGATCCGCTCGATGGGGTACGGTCCCACGTACCGGGGGGTGAGCTTGTGGGACTCCGTCGGCAACGGCAGGTCCCGGGATGACAGCCACACCTGCTGTCCCACCTTGTACTCCGGGGCCGGAGCGCGATGTCGGTCGGCCAGACGCTTGTTCTGAGCGGAGGACCGTGTGAGAGCCGTCCTTGCCGCGGCCCAGACTGCCCGGATCCTCCGGAGATGCTCCCCCACGGACGGCACTGCGACCTCCCCCTCCTGGGCCGGGAACAACGGGGGCTGGAAACCAAAACACGCCATGAAAGGAGACATTCCAGTGGCTGAGCAAGACAGGGAGTTGTGTGCATACTCAACCCACGGCAGGAACGTGCTCCAGGACACTGGGTGCTGCGCGGCGACGCACTGGAGCGCTGCTCCCAGGTTCTGGTTGGCCCTCTCGGTCTGGCCGTTGGTCTGGGGGTGGTATCCGGAGGAGAGGCTGGCGGTCGCCCCCAGTGCCTTACAGAAAGCGCGCCAGACCCCGGACGCGAACTGTGGGCCCCGGTCCGACACGACGTCTACCGGGAGACCGTGTAGCCGGAAGACGTGGAGGATCAGCAGGTCGGCGGTCTCCAACGCAGAGGGCAACTTGGGGAGGGGGACATAGTGGACCACCGCCTCAATCTCCCATGTAGCCGCCCCCACCACACAGGTGGGAGGAAGGATAGGGTCGCTGTCCGAGGGCGCCGAAGGGGGATAAATCCTGGAGAGGGCGTCCGGCTTCCCGTTCCGGCTCCCGGGGCGGTAGGACAAGGTGTAGGAGAACCTGCTCAGGAACAAGGCCCATCGGGCCTGGCGGGAGTTCAGCCTCCGAGCCGCCCGGAGGTAGACCAGGTTTTTATGGTCCGTCCAAATGAGGAACGGCTGCTGGCTGCCCTCCAGCCAGTGCCTCCACTCCTGAAGAGCCAGGACGACCGCCAACAGTTCCCGATTCCCCACGTCGTAGTTTCGTTCGGCTGGGCCTGGAGAAAAAAGGCCTGGAGAAAAAAGCACAGGGGTGGAGCTTCTGGGTAACGGGGTCCCGCTGGGACAGGACTGCCCCCGCGCCGGTCTCTGATGCATCCACCTCCACCACGAACTGGCGGGACGGGTCCGGGTGCTTCAGGATGGGGGCACTGGTGAATCGAGCCTTCAGCTGGAGGAACGCGGCGTCTGCTTCAGTCGTCCAGCCGAAAAGAGTCTTTGGGGAGGTCAGCTGAGTGAGGGGTGTGGCCACCCTACTGTAGTCCCGTATGAACCGGCGGTAAAAGTTAGCGAAACCGAGAAAACGCTGCAGTTCTTTTCGGGTACTAGGCACCGGCCAATCGGTCACCGCCTTGATTTTAGCCGGATCAGGCTCTAATCGACCCCGGGCTATCCCGAAACCCAAAAAACTGACGGAGGGGACATGAAACTCACACTTCTCGGGTTTAACATATAATTTGTTCTCCAGCAGCCGCTGGAGAACCAATCTCACGTGTCGACGGTGATCTGCGAGGGAACGGGAAAAAATGAGGATATCGTCGAGGTAGATGAAGACGAAGCTACTGGTCATATCCCGGAATAAGTCGTTCATCAACGACTGGAAAACGGCGGGGGCGTTCGTGAGCCCAAACGGCATCACGCAGTATTCGAACTGCCCCAGCGGGGTGTTAAACGCTGTTTTCCACTCGTCTCCCTCGCGGATTCGGACCAAGTGATATGCATTGCGGAGGTCGAGTTTAGAAAACACCTGGGCGTGGCAGAGGGGCTCGAACGAGGGGTCGATCAAAGGCAACGGGGTCTTGTTCTTAGTAGTGATCTGATTTAGGCCGCGGTAGTCGATACAGGGGCGCAACGACCGGTCCTTATTCTCGACAAAAAAGAACCCCGCCCCCAGTGGCGCGGAGGACGGGCGGATCAGACCGGCCCCCAGACACTCCTGGATGTAAGTTTCCATCGCCAGCCGCTCGGGGCGTGAAATGTTATAAAGACGGCTCGTGGGTAACGGAGCGCCAGGGAGCAGATCTATTGCACAGTCATATGGGCGATGGGGAGGCAGCGTGCGCGCCCGGTCTTTACAGAACACCGGAGAGAGGTCATGATATTCGGGCGGCACGGCGGACAAAACCGGTGGAGGTGGCGGCTCGGCGGGTCGCAGGGGAACGGGATTTGCGGCCCGGAGACAGCGGGCATGGCAGGCCACACTCCAGCTGGCGATGGACAACGTTGTCCAGTCCAACTGGGGGTTGTGGAGCTGTAACCAGGGGAGACCTAAAACAACCGGGGACGTGGGCGAAGGAAGGATGTGTAAGTGAATGATTTCAGAGTGATTCCCGGATATTCTGAGGGTGAGGGGACTCGTGCGGTGAGTTACCTGCGCGATCAGGCGGCCGTCCAACGCGTTGACCGCCCTCGGACGTTCGAGCAACTCCAAAGACAGCCCCAGCTTGGTCGCCAACCCGGAATCTAGGAAATTATCGTCTGACCCGGAATCGACGAGGACCGTCGTTGGATAAGTCTGGGACGGGGTTGACAGGGTAGCAGGGAACGAAATACGGGTCGGAGAGCGCGAGGACGCGGAGGTGCTCACCAGCAGGCTCTCGATTACTGGCGAGCCACCTCTTTTGGGGCCTCCCGGCAAGTGGCGGCATAATGCCCGGGATTACCGCAATAAAGGCACAACTGGAGCCTCATGCGTCGCTGGCGTTCGGCCGGAGCCAGGCGAGTCCGCCCCAATTGCATAGGCTCGTCCGACTCCGGGCGTCCGACTGGAGGCGTTACCGATGTCTCGGCGGGACCGAGACCCGGACCCGCGGACGGGTTCGGGTACGGGGCCCGCCGGGCGCGTTCGCGTCGGCGTTCCCGAAGGCGATTATCAAGGAGGATGGCCAGGGAAAAAAGCTGCTCTAACGTGGTGGTGGTGTCGCGGGAAACTAGCTCATCTTTTACTCCCTCGGACAGGTTACGCGCAAAAATGGTCATGAGCGTCCGCTCATTTGCGCCGCTCTCTGCGGCAAGGATCCGGAACTCAATAGCGAAATCCGCCACCGACCCGGACCCCTGCCGCAGGGAGAGCAGCCGGTTTAGCGCGTCCTGGCCCCGCACCGGATGATCAAACACGTTGCGGAGCTCCGCAGAGAACCCCGCAAACAAATTCAAAATGGTGGACTGACTGTCCCACAACGCCGTGGCCCACTGGGCCGCTCTACCACGAAGTAAATTCACGCAGAACGCGATACGGGCTCTATCTGAGACGTAACTCAGGGGCTGTAGGTCAAAAACTAAGGAGCAATTCAGCAAAAAGCGGCCACACCCCCCAGACTCACCCCCGTATGGTTCCGGAAGAGGAACCCGCGGTTCCCTGCAGGCGGCCGCGACCGGCGGGGCAGGAGGTTCTTCCACTGCGGGGGGAGCACGGGCGTTCGGCGGTCCAGCTGCCTGTGTGGTGAGTCGGTCCACGCTGATCTGCAGTCCCTGTAATGTCTCCATGATCCTATCCAGCGCGTCACCGTGTTTCCCGACGAGGGCTCCCTGGTTGCTGAGAGCTGTGCGGAGCGCATCCGCGTCCGCTGGGTCCATGTTTGGTGGTCGAGAGATTCTGTAACGGTCCCGTGTTCTGGACCCAAAAGCAGACGACGGACAAGGGATGTTAGGTGAGATAAACACAAAATGTTTTTATTTTAGCTCTCACGGAACACGAAGGAAAAAGTTAGGTGGAGGCGGTGACTGGCTGCGGCGGAGCTCGATGCGGGCTTGCGAGGATCTTGGTCCGGACTCGTGACGATCCAGCACATGGATCGCGGTTTCGCGGTCGGCAGAGTTTGTGGCACGCGCTTGCAGGCAGGCATAACAATCTCTCGACACTGGGCCTCCGGGAGGAGGCTGCCTTTAACTGCTCCTTGACGATGTGATTGTCTGCAGCTGCGTGTGGCGGGGACCTCCCCCCCCCGGCTGCCCAGCATCCGCCTGATTAGAAAACAGAGAGAAGAGGTTCTGGCCGAAACCAGGGTTACTACAGCCTCACCTAGTGGTGGCGCCCTCGTACCACCACAAATGGTACTGTTTTTATAGAGATAAGCCACGGAGATAAGCCCTGCCCCCTTTCAGGCGCGAGTTAAAAGCAAGCGAATGACGCAAATTACCCATATAAAGTCAAGCGGGTAACGTTTGGTGTGAATGCAGCATAAGCCGATAAAAGCATTTCAGGAACATTGGAAAAGTTCAAGGAGGGGGGGATCCTTCTGGCGGAATCACGGGATGAGTTGCCCTTGTTACATTACACTGACGCTTTTATCCAAAGCGACTTACATGATACACAGTAGACCGTAGACACAGCAACGGTGAGCAATTAGGGTTAAGTGTCTTGCTCAAGGACACAACGACATGGACTGGCTGAGCCGGGGTTTGAACCACAAACCCTCTGATTGAAAGACTGACTTGCTAACCACTGAGCCACAGTCGCCCCTTGTGAATCGTGAGGGGAGTTGTCTGACTCTCCCTTTGCTGACGGAGCCAACCCCAACCACAAACCAGAGAGAGAAGAGGAGAGAGGAGCTCAGTGTATCCTAAGATGTCCTCCAGCAGTCTAGGCCTATGGCAGCATATCTAGGGGCTGGACCAGGGCCAATCTGAGCCAGCCCTAACTATAAGCACTATCAAAAAGAAAAGTCTTAAGTCTACTCTTAAATGAGGTGACTGTGTCTGCCCCCCGGACTGAAAGTGGAAGCTGGTTCCACAGAAAAGGATCTTGATAACTGAAGGCTCTGGCCCCCATCCTACTTTTTAAGACTCTAAGAACCACAAGTAGCCCTGCATTCATTGAGCGCCGCTCTCTGGTGGGACAATATGGTGCTATAAGCTCCCTAAGATATCATGGCTTTGTAGGTAAGAAGAAGGACCTTAAATAAGATTCTTGATCTTACAGGAAGCCAGTGGAGAGCAGCTAATACAGGAGTAATGTGATCTCTCTTCCTAGTCCTCGTTAGTACACGAGCTGCAGCATTCTGGATCAACTGGAGAGACTTAGCAGAGCAGCCTGATAATATAGAGTTACAGTAATCCAGTCTTGAAGTAACAAATGCGTGGATCAACGTTTCTGCATCCCTTCGAGTCAAGATGTGCCTGATCCTTTGAAATGTTGCGTAGGTGAAAGAAGGCAGTCCTTGAGATCTGCTTCATGTGGGAGACTTTATCAAAGACAACTCCTAGATTCTTTTTACGGTGGTGCTGGATGCCAGAGCAATGCCATCTAGAGAAATAATATCATTTGATAATTGATTTCTGAGGTGTTCTGGGCCAAGCAAAATAAATTCAGTCTTTATTTTATGGGGTCAGATCGGTCCCATAATTCACAAATGCACACAGAACAAGTCACAAATATATTTGATTTACAAATGCACACATAAGGATTTACAAATAAATTTGACATATGCATTTAACTCACAAATGCACACAGAACGAATTACTAATACATTCCAATGCACAAATGTGGATTTGTATGTTTTTATTTGTGGATCGCACTAGATTCGTGTGTGAATCGCTACACATTTGTGTGTGGGTTTTTTGAGACTCCCCTGACGTCGCCAGATCCACAAATGCGTTTTTTCAACATGGACCTATCTGTAGCCAATCAGATGTCGCCCTCATTTTCAACCAATCACATCACTGCCGTCCTGCTGCTGCTGAAGCAGCTCTGGAAGCGTTTGTCATTCAGAAGCAGTTGTGCGACTACGGATAATATTATGAACCCAGACACGGGGTTGTTTGATGGTCCGACGTTTGAAGGACTTCCACAACAAGTACAAAGCAGAACTATGACATGTAAGCAGACATGTAAGTCGCTTTGGATAAAAGCGTCAGCTAAATGAAATGTAATGTAATGTAATGTAACTAGTGGTTACTTCAATATATATTTAAACTATATGTGGTTAAATTGTGCATTCACTTCATTTGGGCTGGAAAGTGGGCGTGGCTTATCTCCGTGACTTGTCTCTGTAAAAACAGTTACCATTTCCGCCAGCCAGAAAGAAAGATGACATAAATTATCCTTTATTAATTCCCTTAGGGATATTATTCTCTGCATTTAACCCATCCTATGTAGTTAAGGAGCAGTGTGCTGCTGTGAGGCGCCCCGGGGAGCAACTGGGGGTTCAGTGCTCAACACACTTCAGCCTCCACCACTGAACTAACCACTAGTTCTGCTTTGTACTTGTTGTCGAAGTCCCTCAAACGGCGGATAATCAAGCACCCCTGTGTCTGTGTTCATATAAGGATAATGTATGTATTCTTCCTTTCTGGATCGCGGAAATGGTAATTGTTTATACAGAGACAAGTCACTGAGATAAGCCACGCCCCCTTTTCTGCGCAAATGAAGTGAATGCCGCGATTTAACCACATATAGTTTAAATATATATTGAAGTAACCACTAGTTTTGCTTTATACTTGTTGTGGAAGTCCCTCAAATGTCGGACCATCAAACTCCCCCGTGTCTGGGTTCATAATATTATCCGTAGTTGCACAACTGCGTCTGAATAACAAACGCTTCCAGAGCTGCTTCCGCAACGGCGGGAAGGCAGTGATGTGATTGGTTGAAAATGAGGGCGACATCTGATTGGCTACAGATAGGTCCATGTTGAAAAAACGCATTTGTGGATCTGGCGACGTCAGGGGAGTCTCAAAAAACCCACACACGAATGTGTAGCGATTCACACACGAATGCAGTGCGATCCACAAATAAAAACATACAAATCCACATTTGTGCATTGGAATGTATTTGTAAATCCTTCTGTGTGCATTTGTAAATCAAATATATTTGTGAATTGTTCTGTGTGTATTTGTGAATTGTTCTGTGTGCATTTGTGAATTATGAGACCGATCTGACCCCATATTATTTAGCCACTTGGTTGGTTTTATCTGGCTTGATCGATATATATATAGCTGGGTATCATCGGCATAACAATGGAAGCTTATCAAGTGTTTCCTGATAACATTGCCTAAGGAAGCATATATAAGGTGAATAAAATTGGTCCAAGCACAGAACCTTGTGGAACTCCATGACGAATGCCAGTGTTTATCGAGGCTCCATAGTTTACATATACAAACTGAGATCGATCTCATGAATACAACTTAAATCAGCTTAGTGCGGTACCTTTAATACCAATCACCTGTTCTAGTCTCTGTAATAAGATGGGATGGTCAATGGTGTCGAACGCAGCACTAAGGTCTAACAGGACCAGAACAGTTACAAGTCCCCTATCTGATGCAACTAGAAGGTCATTCGTAATTGTCACCAGTGCTGTCTCCGTGCTATGATGCTTTCTGAATCCGGACTGAAAGTCCTCAAATAAACTATTTCTATGTAAGAAATCACAGAACTGATTTGCAACTACTTTCTCCGGAATCTTAGACAGGAAGGGAAGGTTAGAGATAGGTCTGTAGTTAGTCAACACCTCTGGATCGAGAGTTGGCTTCTTGAGTAGAGGTTTAATTACAGACACTTTGAAAGACTGTGGCACATAACCTGTTAGTAAAGAACCGTTGATAATATCCAGCAGAGAGGTGCCAATCAAAGGCAAAACCTCTTTAAGCAGCCTCATTGGAATGGGGTCCAGGAGACAGATAGAAAATTTAGAAATATAAACAGTTGAAGACAATTGGTCAAGGCTAATGGGGAAAAAGCCATTTAAACACACATCAGTGCCCACAGCCGCCTCCAAGGCCACTCCACCTGATGATAGATCGTCAGTGGCCAAGGGCAGGAGATCGCCAATCCTGCCTCTGATATCCAGAATCGTATCATTGCAGAAGTTAATGAAGTCATTACTGATGAGGTCCGTAGGAATACACGACTTCACTTCAACTGTGACTCTTCGTTAGCCTGGCCACAGTGCTGAAGAGAAACCTGGGGTTATCCTTGTTTTCTCTATTACTGATGAGTAGTAGACTCCTCTGGCATTACGAAGGGCCTTCTTGTTGGCCTTCATGTTCACAGACTATCTCGTGGAGCTGAGACAAGTACGTTATCGGCTAACACACACGGTGGCAACCCGGGAGTGAGGCAATACGCTTACTGTCGATGGTGCGTTCAGGGGCGCAAGACCATAACATCATAGAACAGCATCAACATTTTTTATCCTCTTGCCCTGCTTCTGCCTTCTTTCCCTCCGCCACCTGCGGCGCCTCCTGGGTGGGGTAAAGGTCGCGTCCCTGGGCCCTCCAAGTCGCAGGATCTCCGGTGAGATAGAGTCCAATCTTTCAGGGATGTAAACCTTATACTGTCCTCCAATATCAAGGAGTTCAGCTCGCAGGATGAAAAAGCTGCTATCAAACCAAGAGTTCAGAGCCGCTGAGTACATGACCGTCACCATCTCATTAATTATTACATTACATTTCATTTAGCGGACGCTTTTATCCAAAGCGACTTACATGCTATACAGTAGACCGTAGACACAGCAACGGTGAGCAATTAGGGTTAAGTGTCTTGCTCAAGGACACATCGGCATGGGCTAGCGGAGCCGGGGTTTGAACCACCGACCCTTTGATCGAAAGGCAGAGTTGCTAACCACTAAGCCACAGTCGCCACAGTAATTGGTAGCGGTCAGGCTTTTACATGCTTTCTTCGAGTGTCCATGTAGTATCTGCCCCATTTCTTGCCTCTGTTTGGACAGATAATCCATGTTTTTTACACTATTGTTTTATTACAAATATACGATGAAGTCTTTATTGAACATTTATTTTAAATCTGTGCATTTTTACATGGATCTTCTTCTCTGATTTTTATTTCCCTGCAGGCATCTCTCTAAGCGTTGTCCCAATGTACTTGGGTGAGATAGCACCTAAAAACCTGCGAGGCTTCCTGGGTCTGGTGCCGAGCATCTTTATTGGCACCGGAGTCTTCGCCGCCCAAATCCTCGGCCTACATGAGCTTCTGGGAAAGGTAGTCAAACACTGCTAACATTATTGTCCCTGACAAAGCGCATATTGGACAGATTAAAGGTGACCTGAGATGTCCTGAAATGCCAACCTTTCATTAGAAATGTGTCACGTTTTTCTCATAAAAAATTGATGTGGTGTTTACATATTCAATAAATAAAATAAACATGATATCCAAGCATCACTGACTGGAAGACATTGTTTAATAAAATGTATTAAAATGTTGTCATAGCATCATCAGTGCTGATCTTTTACGGCTGAGACCAGATTAAAGCTCCCGCATGTGTGTGAGTATGACTGTATAACTGTTACAGGAGGAACACTGGCCCCTCTTTCTTTCAATCGTGGTGGTGCCGACCTTCATCCAGTTGATGCTGTTACCATGGTTCCCGGAGAGCCCCAGGTACCTTCTGATTGAGAAGCACAACGTCCATGCCACCATCACAGGTCAGTGTTGTGGGGCCGCTAAACATCACCAAGAAAAAAGAGAACTCTGCATTTTGCCAACATTTTGAGTAGTGCCATTAGAATAATTGTGCATACAATGTTCAGTGGTAGTACATTTTGAGATGTCCATTCACATGCATGCACTATGGAAGTTATTAATTGTGTCTTCCTTTACATATGTATTATACAAAAAGATATACAACTGTGTTCATCACTACTAACAACTAAAAAGGTGCACTAAGTAGAGAACAGATCTCCCCAAGCTGTATTAGCAACCAACACTGCTTTATTGTGTGATTGAATGAATATAACCCACAACTGGCTCACCAACTGTCTGGGCACCAATAGGCTGTTAGGCGTCGTAAAAAAACACACATCATTCAGACTCTAAACCAAGCAGCAATTGGCTGGAAGTTGACATTTAAGACGCGTCACACAATCTTGCCAAAAACAAAATCAAACTCACGAGCTGTCTGTCTGCTTAGCAGCAGCTGGGAAGTGGCAATGAACTCAGCAGGGTGTGTCCAAAACAATAAAGGTAAACAAGCTGATATCCACTACTGTATGTGGGGCAGTTAAGAGTAGTTAGTGAGGAGTCAGCAGGCAGTCAATGGACGTTTATAACAAGTCATGTTTGTTTTGAGAAAGTTGTTGCATCCCAGAGAGGTCCTGGATCATGCAGCGCTAACTGGCCACCCAACATTTTGCTGCAGCAGAATTGGAGATTAGCTGTGTAAAGACATGTGGTGCACACTCACTCAAGGACACACAGACACATGCAAACAAGTGATAATAATAATAATCACAGTGTGTCCCCTACCGTTATAATAGGGGGGCGAGGCGCCCCCCTGAAGAAACCCTGCGCCCCCCTGTAATTTTCTCTATAGCGTCAGATCACAACAGAAGTAATTTAAGGTTCCCTTTCCTATAAACAAGTCAACACCTTGTTCTTTTATTAAACAAAATAAATGTTCTTATGTTATTGATCGTATCTACCCGACAGCATGTCATTTCTGTCTCTACGTGGTCGCGCGTTTACAACTCTACTTTTCTCTCGGGAACGCGCACGCCGGAGTTCCGCCCCGATGCGATGCACACAGACACGTGCGCGCACACAGTCGCTCTCCTGCGAGTAGCTCTCCTGCTCCGAGTGCAAGTGCAGAAACGAGCCAAAGTGCTGCTGCCCCGCCCCCCTCTCCATATCGAGAGGCGCTGGAAATGTTCTTTGAAAAGCCAAGAAAAATCCACTGCAGTGACAGAAACTGCACACTTTGTGGTGTTAATTAAAATAAATTAACACCATGTTTCCTTTTAAGCTTTTGTGTTTGGGTCGGTCGGTCGGTCGGTTCCCCCCCCCCCAAAGCTGTAAACCTAGGGGAAACACTGAATCAGAACTATAAATTATGTGGCAGAGGAGCAGCATACACACACAGAACAAGATGGGGTCGGGTGCTGATGACTGGTGGACTAACACCAGCATGCTTAGCCAGGGTAATGTTCCATACCAACAATACTGTTATCTTGGCTAGCTAGTTAGCTAGTCTGACTTTCCATGTGAAATACATCAGCTGCCTGCTAAGTCATGTAGCTGCAATTACTTATGTCTCAGATGTGTTGTTGTTTCTGTCCATAATGTGCCGTGGCCATGCTGCTTCATGTCCTTTGTCTCGTAGCCCTAAAGTGGTACAGAACCAAGTGCAACATCCAGGCCGAGATCGAGGAGATGCAGGAGGAGCAGCGCTCCCTGTCGTCCGTGGAGATGCTGTCGGTATGGAAACTGCTCCAGGATGACTCAGTCCGCTGGCAGGTGCTCAGTGTGATGGTCATTAACATCGGCATGCAGTTGTCTGGCATCGATGCTGTAAGGACTCTTTGAAAACTGAGTAATGTATTCACAGAAGAAGTGGTGTTGGCATGTTCTGCTGTCCGCCACAATGTCATTTGTGTAATATTTTCATTGAACGTCTTTTTTGATATTACTTAAAAGCCTACTATCTTTACTCAGTCCACATTTTCAACATAATGCTGCTTGACCTCAAAGCAAATACACTTTAGATGTCACACACACGCTCTAGCCTTCTTTGGGTATAAGGAAGGTCAAGACATGTATGACTAAAGGCCGTTGGGCACCAAGTCTGTATATTTTAATCAAAATTGTTCCAGAAGAAATATGACCTCACGTTGGTGTCAATTGCGGTTACACAGCGACTATGAAACTTTTGTGCGTTATTAAAGTTTCCGGAACAATTTAGACTTTCTGTGTTTTTCTGCATCTGTCAGATACCTTTAGAGTCAATGCCAATGTCATTAATTTATTAGCCCCATTTGGGACTGTGAAATTAATCCAGTTTTGTCTCGTTTTGCAAATCTTTGCATCAAATAAACAAACTTTTTTGGGATGATATAAAAAAAACTGTATGAAAAAATATGGGTTAAGGCAAAGGCTAAGTCATGTGACTTAGACCACTCTGCCAACACAACTATTAATATTACATGTACATACATTGTGACCTGTAATTATGGCATTTGCCTAAAAAATGAGGCCCAAAGTATGTTGATCGTATAAGTTACGTTACTGTCCAGAGGGTGTTCCAAGGTTTAGCAGCTGTTTGCTGCAAAACAGTATCAACAAACATGTTCTGTTTCTGTCTCCCCTCTTTGAGCTCGTTTACCATCAACTGTTGGTTGCCAAATGGTGTCTGTTAAATGGAGTCTTTAGGCTACAGTGATGAGAAGCACAAACTCCTGATGAAACGGCATCAGATGGTTTTAGACCGTTCTGGCTCTTTTTCACTTTGCACTTTATCTCCCTCACTTTCCAATGGTTCAGTTTGCTCTTTCCCTCCCTTTGTCCACCCAGACCACTCCTCCATGTTTCCACCGCTCCCTCATCTGATTGATCTAGCTTATTAGACAAAGACACTGTGATGAAAGTAGGCCTAAATGATCCCTCATTGTTTTATAAGCCTCGCGAGGTCTCTTGAATGAAGCCAAAAGCTTGTGTCATCATTTTTCTGCCCGTACGATTAGCCAAATTCCTCCTCTGAATTATGCCCCAGAGATTAATTAATTATTCAAATGATTACCGGGGCGCCCGGGCCAGAAAGTGCACACTCCAAGCACTGGAGCTGAACTCATTAGCACGCCCTTCTCCAGGCTGTATTTTTAGCTGCTAATTAGCTCTGCCGAAACAAAGTGGAGCAGTGCTGAAGCACGCACATACTGACAGCAGCGCTGAGGATGAGGAGGGTAATGTTGGTGGTGGTGGTGGTGACGAAAACAACAATAGGAAATGAATCAAGCAATATAACCAAAGAGGATGACAGTGATGTGGGTAAAGGTGACTCTGGTGACCATGACAGTTATAACAGAGATGGTGATCATGGTGATGAAGATATCATCATCACACAAATCGTCTTCATCCAGTGTTTGCAGCTATACTTGCTAAATTAATGCACTGTACTTCGTAGGTAGCCCACGGAAATCAATGTGTTGCTTCCTGTAAAGATTTAAATTTATTTTGAGTGTGTGTGTAACGAAATCAACACGTGACTGGAATTTTGCCCAAAAGTGGGCAAAAAATGAAGAGTAACTTTTCGTAAACTATAAGAACCGTTGTATGAGGATACGTCGCAGTGATTGAGGTGATTGTGGTTATATTTGGTGATGATGCTTACAAACATTAAAATGACAACGATTATTGTGAAGATGATATTATTGGTAACAGTGGTGACAATGACGAAGGTGAAGATGACAAACAATGATTGTGACTATGATGATGATGATGATAGCAATGGTGACTGACAGATGCTCGAGGTGATCTTCAGTCCTAAGTGCTTGTGACAGTTGGCAAGCCTTGGCACAGTTCCTGGCACACCACAGGATGTGTGTGTGTGTGTGTGTGTGTGTGTAACTGTTAATGCCAGCCGTGTGTTTTAGTGTACTTACCTACCTGGTCCTCTAACCATCGCCGTCTGCTGCCTGCAGTTTACACCCATCCCGTCCTGTCCTGCTCCCCCTAGAGCCTCAAATTGAGTGGAATTGAATGTGAACAAATGTCTGCCGTCTCTTTGTGGCAACGCCGTGCCACCTGTGCAGAAGGTCCTAAATGCCTGCCTCCTCGTTTGGATATTTACACTGTTGTATTTTTTTCTTCTCAAAGCATATGGCACGTTATGGGGAGAAAAATTTTTTTTTACATTTGCTTCTCACATGACTTGTAACTATTTAGCTACTCTGGGAAACTGTTTGCTCAAATCCAACTTGTCCAAAACGGTTTGTAAAAAAAGTAGTGTTTTGTACAAAACGCTGTAAGATAGTGAGACCAGACTAACAACTGAAAGGGCAGAAAGAGAAAAAGATCACTCTGCAACAGTTGAATAAGAATAGAAAGAATCACCAGTGATGGTCAAATGAATTGGAAGCGTTACATCAAAAAGTGCAGATTTAAAAAAGAATAAGTTCCTGTTTCTGTGTGCACACAACTTCCAGTAAAAAGATGGAATATTAACAGGTGTGGTAATAATCTTAAAACATCACAATATAAATAGAAGGTTAGCAGTATTGTAATTGGATCCATGAATATCATATGGACAAAATATAGACAAACAAATCACAGTGCAAAACTATTCAATCCCACCACTGAGTCGACTGCAGAGGGCCCAAATGCACCGTTGTGTTTCAAGAATGAGCTTGGGTTATTTATGCAAATATTAAACAAATGGTATTTGGAGGCCAAAGCTACTACAAATGTAAATAATACATTTAGTGTCTACATTATAATCTTTTTGCCTCTAAAATAATCATAATTGAAGGAAAGAAAAAACATCAACATACCAGGTGTGTCCAAACTTGTAGGTTCACTTATTTTTTAAAGGTTTACTTACGTAACAAAACGACTTGGTTAGGTTTGGGAAAAGGGTTCAAATAAGTTATTATTTGTTGGGTTCAAATAGATTTGTTTATTAATCAGACTGAAATTCCATGTTTAAGTATTTCTCATTCATAATTTTATTTTTACCTCATTGACGTATAGTTACAGTCAGATGAGACAAGTCTGTTATTTGAACTCGCAGCGTAACATTACTGAATAGTCAACACACATGCCACCAGACACAGAGCTTTTGTTATGACTGATAGGTCAAAAAACATACAACTTTTCATCCAGGAGAGCGGTGTTTTTGTCCCGAGTGAAAGGAAAAGTTTCACGTTGTGTGTGACGTGACGTAGTCTACTTATTTTACGCGCTTATTTTTATCCAAATCACAATGGACCTTACAGACATATTTACCGGGTTGAGAGCGAGAATGTGCTAGCTATTCATGTTAAACACACCTATGCTGGTGAACACAGTAGTTTAGAAAAGTAAATAATTACAAGTGTTCATTAACCCGAGTGATTGTGGTTATTTTCATTGTGTTGCTTCTGTCTGAGTTGTGTGGGTCTTTGTGTAGCTTCATGCTGCTCACTGATCTAATCGAAGGTGGGCGTGTCTTTATTGGAGGTGGGCGTGTCTCTCTGCTCCAATCCCTGGTTGTTTCAACCTTCATGTGTTACGTTAGTGATAGAGGGTGAAAACATTCCGGATGGTTTTCCCATTGAAGGAGACTTTTCCTTCCCAGGACAAGGCTCACATGTCCCAGGAACATGTGGACCAAAGAACAAGTTCATAGCTCCATTATTTATATTTGAATCATGTTTTATTGATGATTCCCTAATTTTTCACCCGATTTTGAGCCTTTTTTCAGGGCCCCCCATGATACCTGTTTTTAGTTTTATAAAAAGTGTAGTTCTATAGGGTAAAATAAAAGAAGAGTACTTCAATTTGCCTTGTATTGTTGTAATTTAATATATTTTGATGAGAAGTATATTTTATCAGGTACTTTATATGGGGTGAAATATACCCGACGTTAGTGATAGTGTTACTATTTTTAACGTTAGTGTTCTGAGGTTAAATTGAACTTCCGCAGATGGGCAGTAATTAAAGCCGCTTTAGAATTTCAGTCTGACGTTTTCAAAAAAGACGAGGTTAGGCAGACAGCAATGTGGAGCACTCCGAGCAGTGGGATGTGCTAGACAAATATTTGTGTGAAAGCAGAACACTTTTATTTTATTAATTAAACTCCCCCTATTATTCCTGTTCCATCTGGTTTAATCAGACTGAAACAGAAAGATTGTAGATGTTTAGTGCGGGTCACGCTCATATAACCCTCTCTAGAAATCACGAGGTCATACGGAACACTGATGTTTAGTTGTTTTTTCTGATTACAGCATTCAATGGACCTCATTTATCTTAAAGTGCTTATTTTTCCACCACAGATCTGGTTCTATACCAATGACATCTTTGAGAATGCGGGTATCCCGGCACCAGAGATCCCGTACACCACAGCAGGAACAGGAATTATAGAGATCGTCGCTGGACTCATTGGGGTAATCTTACAAATTAGAGAGGTTTTGATGTTGTACAGTATTTTTTAAACATGTTTTATTGATTTAAGATAAGATAATTTAAGAAGATGGATATCAATTTCATGATGTTTGGAGTTGAGGGCTACTTTAGCCAGTTAAAAGAACATAGGAGGACATTTTGCTTTCGAGAACTAAATGTTTTGGTTCATTTTGTGGTTATGGCTCATGCCAATGGAAAGTCAATTATGCATCCACGGGACTAAGCAACAGTCAGAGCAAGTGACGTACTTTATAATACAGAAAAAGACGACTTTTGGTAAGCGGATCCAACAAACAGGACTTTGAAATGTCAAGACCGGTGTTTTACACCGCCTTGTGGTTTTATGGCAGTGGTTTTGTTGCGTAAACCAAACTTTTCCTAGTTTTCCAAAAAATTGTCTTTCGGGACTATTTCACAAACTGCCCTCAGACTGTGTTGTTCCTGCCAATACATTAAAGGACACTGATGTTTCCTGTATCTTCTTGCATCTGTTTACACAATGTCTCCTCCTGCAGTGTTTCTCCATCGAGAGGCTGGGCAGGAGGCCTCTGATGATCGGGGGTTTCACCATGATGGGCATCTGCAGTGCTGGAATCACAGTGGCCCTCATTTTACAGGTGTGTGTGTGTGTGTTTGTGTTTCCCTAAAAGACCCAAACCTCTCGACAACAGGAAGATGTGTGTGTGCAAGGCCGAAGAGACAGCGAGCAAACCCTCGTCTCAGCAGCAGCTAACGTGCCCTTTGAGCATCAGCTGATCTGCTCAGTCAGCCACAGTGGGAGTGTAGTTTTTCTCACGGTGTGTTTAAAACTCTGAATCTGATGAAAATGACACATGGGTGCTTCCAGCGATTACAATCGCACTCTACCTGAGAGAAGATAAAGTAGAGCAGACCATGTTAAACCTACATCTCCTTCTCCATGCAATTTATCTTCCATTGTGCTTGGTATGTTTAAAGGAATACATCGTTCCCAAAATTACCATTTTTATATAATTACTCTTTTTGAGGAAAGATTTTTCTCGCGTGTCTCCACGGTGAAGGGAGGATCACAAAACATAGAAACTGCCATAGCAAAACTATAGCAAAACACACATTACAGACTCACACATTCCTGCAGCACAATCCAAGTCCCATTAATTCAGTAGAATGCTCACCACTTTTCAAGCACATGGACTTTTCACTAAAATCGTACTATTTAAAACACTTTTTCTGTTTAAACATAGGGCTTCAAGGCAATTCAGAGTACCCCACGCTGACATGAGAGCACTCTCTTTTTTTCTGCCACCGTCGTTTCCTTCAAGTTCCATCCTGATAGGAGACAAGTGGAAGAGAGGGAGGAGAGGAAACGAGCAGAAGGAGAAGACAAACACGTCCCAGGTGTTTGAGAGGGGGAATGAGTGTGTGGAGGAACAGCTGTGTCTGCTTCACTTTCACTCATCCGCATGCACCTTTTCCCCCCGCATGGAACAGCAGACATTACATCGCAGGGCGGAGGAGGCGTTGGGGAAAGGGTGGAGTCGAGTTTGCCCATCAGAGAAAATAACTGAAATGTCCTGCTGCTCTTCTCCCCCGCAGGCTCACATATCGTTCATGCGCTACGTGAGTGTCGGCTGCGTGGTCGGCATCATCGCCGGCTTCTGTATCGGTCCAGGCAAGTTGTTCTACAATGCATGTTGATTATAGGATCGAGCTCACGCTGCGCACACATACATGTGATAGAGCCTCTTGTGTGGTTATGCACTGCTAATATCCTTCAATGCTGTACACATGACACCATTAAACTGACCGGGTTGCATTAAGCTGTTCAGGGTATAGTTTTTATTATATCACACAGGTGTCAGAGGAGCTATGAACATATTCCAGACAAATACAGTTATGCACAATGTGGGGGGGAATGTTTAAAATTAGGAAAAGCTTAACAGACAAGAAGCACATAACTCAGTCAACAATTCTATATCATGACTGAAAATATTTTCTTCATTCATTAATCTGAATTATGCGGTCCATAAAATTGTTTTGTCTGACCAACAGTTCAGTTGTTTCGCATCTGTGTTCAACTGAATCTCGTCGTCTTTGTAAATTGAAGGAGAGTCGCCAGTTGATCCTAATTAGTGTGTAAAAACACCTGGCCAATCCACATTAAAAAGGCAGGAGACCGCAGGGCCGTGTACATACACAGAAACCTGAAACGCCCAAACGAAAATCTGGAACGAAAAGGCTAGAGCACAGGACGCCAAACGTTATAAAAAACAACCTTCAGTGGAGGTTCTTCTGCAGGGAGTTAACGCCCAACGAGCGTTTTTATATGGCAGCATCAGGAGTGGATATAAAATAACACAAAAACAATGCAAGGGATGCTTTTACTTGTTAACTGATAAACGGATAATCTGTTTATTTAATTTCATAAGACCTTAATGACTTTTAAAATAATGGAAATAAAAAAAACATTAAAAAACGATAGAAATATTGTTGTAAATTAAATCCCATAATATAATACTTTAGGAATAAAGAAAGTGTAATAACAATTATTTTTCACAAACAGATCAGCGCTCAAATGTGTAAGTGTGCTCTTGAATGTAGATGCTGTTCTTACCTAAGAACAAATCCAAAAATAATAAATTTGTGATGTATCATTTATAGTAGGTCAGCTATAATCTGGTCGTGTGGTCGTTACAGAGTACTCTGTTGATTCCCAAATCTAAAGAGTTAAACTCACCTTTCATACACAGTTCAACCATGTATTGATGTGTATGTATAGCTGCATACTAAACATCATACGTGTGACCCCTCCCCCAAACAACGAAACACGTAAAAGTAAAATGAAATGAAACATAATTGAAATCTGTTAAAGCTATTACAACCTTGGATGCCACACAGTTGTGAATGAGCCAATCACTGTTTAATATATTGCCAACAGCTGATTCCAATTAGCAATTACAAGCGCAACTTTGGTGCTCTGCCACGCTCCATTTCCTGGAGCTGGAAACTGTGACCTTTTGGCCTTTTTTCTTTTTGCTTAAAAATATTACTTAAATGATCAGTTGTCAAAAATGGCCAATGTCAATTAATGGACGTTATCATTTTAGCTCCAATGTGCTGTCCTCATAGTGCTCACTATGGACTTTTTAGATGTTTTTCTGATTATTCCCACCATGTTACTGGTGTGGAGACAGACATAATGCATGGAGAGATACCATGAGAGGGAAATGCAGAAACATCTATATATTTATACATTTCAGAGCTGATTGGGCTGAGAAGGGATGATTTAATTTATTTAAGCACAACAGAACTTTAAGTGGCAAAACAGCACCCCTGCCATGGTTTGCCTGCAGAGGTTCAGGTCGCTTTGTGTTATTAAACGGCTCCCTCTGGAGGTCGTACCCTAAGAATTCTCAAGGGGTTTCTATACATACATACAAACATACTGTTTGTCAAATCTGTAATGAGAACATTCATGAAAAGTGTTACTTGTTGTTCTACAGTGTCCTTCACTGAGTGATAAATATGCCTATTTATTCCCCTAAGCAGTTATTTATGATGACTAATCCATGGCCTCCTCGAAGAGAGACAACTAATGCAGATTTAATGGTAGAATATGATAATAATATTTTGTTCATATATGACTCTCCTGTCCACACACCGGTCCTGGTCTTATCAGCTGGTTTAGTTCTCTTAATGAAGAAAGAGATGATGAATGAACATGAATTATATTTTCCATACACAGCCACTCCTCAGTAGAACTGTTCACTAATATATTTTATTAAGAAATGAATCTGCACTTCTTGGAAAGAAAACATCCAAAATGCACATTTAGCATTTTTTTGTGACTATCTTGTCTTTTTTGCACCTTTAGATGTCTACAAGATTCTTCAGAAGTTAACATTAGATGATGTCTAATTTGCATATTTAATCATTACATTTCATAAAAAAACAAAAGATATTGCCTTATTGTAACTAATCAACTGGTTTCATGGTGAAATCTAATTGTTTTCCGTATTTACCTGTAGTCAATGTACTGTATGTACTTTTACAATAAGTATCTTTTCAGTTTTTTTTCTTCTGTTGACATAATTTTCTGATGTGTGGTGATTAAAAAATAGATATCAAAAATTGTCTCTATAAAATTCTTTGACCCTAATTCGTCAACAAAATGAATATCATCCTGAACCTGGCTTTTTTTAATTTATTTATAATTCAATTCAGTTTATTTTGTATAGCCCAGAATCACAAATTTCAAATTTGCCTCTGAGGGCTTTACAATCTGTACACATACAACATCCCTGTCCCGGGACCTCACATCGGATCAGGAAAAACTTCCCCAAAAAACTGAAAAAAAACCTTTCACAGGGCAAAAAAAAGGGAAGAAACCTTCAGGAGAGCAACATAGAAATAAATTAAAACAAATTCTGGGATTGGAGATTAATCATTTATTAAAGGACGCCTGCATAATGTGTGCATAATGAAAAACACAATCATGTTTCATTGTGGGACATGCAGGATCAAGAGTCCCTCTGCTGAACATATTGTGACAGTTTTTTTAAATTGTATTACAATGAGCAGTCCAACCTAATCAAGGTTGAATTCTAAATCGTTAGCATGAAGCGTTCAGTGAACTCATTCAACAGAAGTGTTTGATTTGTAGTGAAGTTGTGTGTTTTGCTTTGTTGCTGTTCCAGCGGGAGTTCCTTTCCTGATCACAGCTGAGCTGTTTAAACAGTCCCACCGGCCGGCGGCCTACATCGTAGGAGGATCACTGAACTGGCTGTCAAACTTCACCGTGGGCTTCGTCTTCCCCTTTTTACAGGTGAAAGCTATATGATGTGTTAATGTCAATGCTCTGGCTTTTTAATAACCAGGAAATCTGATCTGAAAGCTTGCTACTCTTTCTTTCTTGCCCTATAAAAAGATCATAAGTGAGGCGTAATAGTATTGTGCTTGTCTTGTGAGTCCCACATGGTTCCACCATAACAAACAGCGCTTTGTAGAGACCAGATGGCGGTAGCCTGGAAATGGTGGAAGATCACATACATTCTCACTTGTCAAAGACCGACGCTTGGGCATTGGCCCTATATAGAGCATCTAGGCATCATGCCAGTCCGGCCTCTATTGACCTGAGAAAAGCATGTGTTCTTGACCCTTTACTTCAGCTTTGCTCTCTCTTTTGCTCTCTCTTCCCCTCTCCTTTTATCTGAAATAACCATTTTCTCTGTAGATAATCACTTGTTTCATCTAATTTATCTGTCCTCATCTCTCAATCTTTCCAACAATCCTCCATCCATCTGCCACATCTAACCATCAGATGGCAACAGGGTCTTACTGCTACTTGGTGTTTGGCAGCATTTGTTTTTCCGTGGCCGTCTACGTCTATGTCGTGATCCCAGAGACCAAGAACAAGACCTTCATGGAGATCAGCCAGATGTTCTCTAAGAAGGAGGCAGTAGTAGAAACCCAGGGCCTGATCCACGTGGACCAGCTGAAACTGAAGAAGATGAACGGCTACGGCGGGTTGGAACATGCGTCACTGGAGTTCGACAGCTCTTCATCGGTCCCTTAGCCAAGCTTCAGGTTCTCAATGTGATTATAAAACCATTACAGCTTCTTCACCATTGTTCTGTTTTGATACGTATATATGAACTAAACAACACCTCACCTGGACCCAGGGGGATCTGATTGGGTGTGCTATATATACAACAAATAATAGTATGCAGTTGTGGACTTGCTGTACTTACTGTAGGTTCGCACAGTTTTTCCCTGGTCAATAAGGGAGGATGGCTTTCAAATAAAGGGGCTAAGATAATAAGAATAATATGTTTGTTTGTGGAACTTCAATGTATCAATGTTCAACATTTTCAATCTAAATGACTTATATTTGCCAAATTACAGTCACAGTTTTAAATACCTGGTTAAAGTTGTAAATTTAAACAAAATACATCAGAACAACTTGGTTAGGTTCAGCAAAAAGCCCGATGGGTTGGATTAAATTTAAACTACATTAAAATGAAGTGAATGTTGATCTTATTTCATACGGGACATGAACAGAGCTCTCCTTGGTGAAATTCTCATGTGGACGTCCTTCCTAGACAGACTTCCACAGACATTTGTTGATGAAAAGTCGAATCCAAATGTTCACAATGCAGTTTTGTTGTATGGGAACATAATTTCTTTGTAGACTGGGCTGCAATGTTTCCATGTTCAAGATCTCAGTAATTACTTTGCTGTTGAATCACAAGTGTTGGGAATGATGGACAAACATAAGATCCAAAAATAAGAACCAAGTCTAAAAAACAGAATTGTGCTTTCTAAACAATCAACTACTTTCTCAGCGGAGCTTAATTTGTACAAAAACCAACAAACAATAAATAAATGTCAGGATATAAACTAAGGGTACACTTAACACAGTGGTGAATCATTAAAAAAAAAAAAATCTTTTGAATATTGCAGTAAAGAATGTATTTTTTATTTTAAGGTCATATCACTTGGTACTATTTTTTCCCTTGTCATTTTTACGGAAAGCATTAGAGTACTCTGTACTGTAAAATGTGCTGAAATACTTATTGTACAAACAGAAAACTTGTTTGAATATATGGAAATATATGCAAGTTTTTAATTGTTTAAATATAAAAAAATAATAATATTGAAATATTGTGTCTTTTTGTGTTAAAACCTGGTGGTCTACCATCTTTCCAGTAGCAATCTCCATCAGTGTCATGTCCAGCTCTGGGTAATATATACAGTTATGAGAAAACTATTAACAAAAAAATGGCCTCACTCTGAAGGTCCTAAACGTGGTCCTCACATAGATAGATCTACAGGTACACATGTGCATACACAATCACACAAACCAGTTGACCCTTATTGCCCAACACCAAACATAACTCACTCCTGACCCTTAGTGGTCAGAAAGGGAATTGCCCTACTAGTCCAGTCTTAACAAAGAGGCACTTGCACAGCTTGTAGTTGAATGCTGTTAGAGAGACAGTGGGGGATTGTGGGAAACATTTGCAGGTTTTTGATGTGGGACACGCCTGCCACCTGCTCGCACATGAACGCAGTAAGCTTTTGATGTTTTTCCTGGTATGATTTGCCTAATGAAGTTGAAATCTGTGTGCAATTCAGAACCAGGTGTTTAATCAACCAACCATGTTGCCTCCTCCCCCTCTTTCTCACTCACTCACACGCCACCCTATACATCCCAACATTGTAATTTTTTTCTAATTTTTCAGTGCTCCATCACTGACCAATTACATGCGTTGTAATTCATCTTACTGGATGCCACTCAGTCAATCAAATATGTGTGTTTCTTATGAGTATCGCTCTCAACTGGAGACGGAAAGAGAGAACGTGAGTCAGAAGTTATTTCAAATGGCATTCTCCAAAAAGAGAAAAGTGGACACCCGAGACCAAAGCCATCCTTATGAGCCTGAATTCTTTATCAGGAGCTTGTACTCCCATGAATCGATACCAGAGCCGCTGATGTGACATAGCAAGAACTGCACAGCCTGGCCTTACAAGAGCATATAAATCCATTTTACTTGTTTATAACACAATTCAACCATGAATATTAACATAAACCATAAATATGAGTGGAGAGGACTCAAAAGTGACTCAAGAAGGCTACTCAAGTTATAAAATTATACATTTTCATATCCCTAGCTTGATGCCACACATGATTAGCGCACCTTTCTGGAAAGCTTACGGAGAAGAAAATCCACTGCCAAACTCGGCAAGATATCATTTTGCTTTTTTTTTTTCAGCCAAAAAACTGCAATATGACTTACTTATAGATGAAACGATATTCCACACGGCCTCGCTTGGTATGTATTGGTGCATCTGCTTGAGAAGAGCCCCTCTGTTGTTGAACCAGAGGGCATTTTTGCTTTCAGCGGACCTAAACTTACGGTACACGAAATGTGCACTAAATGAATTACTAAAAATATTTAACTTTGCTTAATCAGTCGAATCAAAGTCAAACTTTGCAGAGATACTGTTAACATATAGTGCTATTTTATAGTAGAAAATGATTGATATGCATAATTTAAAAAGAGGAAATACATCCTGGAAGTATTTTTTTTCCAGAAATTATTATTATTATTATATGTTCTTACCTGCGTCATCAACCAATAAACCAGTAACACATATACTGCTCTATGAACCTCTTAACTAGTCTCACACGTGTTTTCAGTATTCAAATAATCCTTGTGGTTGAGGAGATATTCTGTATTTAGCAGTGGTGGGCCGTCAGGGCCAGCTAAGCCTTCTCTGCTGGCCTAAACAGAATCACAAAGTTATAGCTATTTTATAATTTAATTGTTTTTCATAAATACACTACATGTATTATAATTCTTTTTCCATATTAACTTATTTTATCATTGCACAGGTCCTGTTTTTGTCTGTTGCTCTGCTTGCAGTCGCGCTGCAGCTTCTGTTGAGGAGAGCTCTCATCCAATCAGATTGCACCTCTATGTCGCTATGGAAGAAGACGTATCGTTGATTGTCATAGACTTCAATAAATCAGATCTTTAGTTCGACATGCTGGGTGTATTCTTTGACGTCCAGGCCGTCTCCGAGGTGGCCCATGGACGGAGAAAGCGGGTGCGATCACTGGCAGCGCCAACTCCGTGGCGAGCGTGTGGCAGGCGTCAGCCAGAGTGTGGCAGGCGTCAGCCAGAGTGTGGCAGGCGTCAGCTAATGTGTGGCAGTCGTCAGCCAGGTGTGGACCCAGCGGCGAGTCAGCGAAGGGTTGGCAACGAGTCAGTGGCAGCCGTAGTTAGATGTTGGTAAGAGCCAGTAGTTGTCAGATGATTGCCACTAGTCAGAGGAGTGTGCCATTCATTTTTTATTCACCTTTTTTCAGTAATTGAAAACACAACTTCCACTGACATTTTTTCCACTTTTTTTTATTTATGTGACTGCGGTGTCATTTTTCTAAATATCTTTTTCATTTATTGTGTTTCGTTTTGTCAGCTGAGCATGTTGTCTTGTTCAAACCATGGATCCCCAGTGAGCTGAAGGCTCTTCTTAATATGAAGAAAGTAGCTTTCAGGTGGGACAGGGACAAGCTCAGGATAGTCCAGTGCGACCTGAAGGTGAAGGTCAGGGAGGGCGAGGAATCCTACAAGAGGAAGCTGGAGGCCAAACTCCAGCAGAACAACATGAGGGAGGTGTGGACTGGGATGTAAGGAGCACTTATTTGAATCTGATTATTCAATTCAAATTAGTTTCTATTAGCCCAAATTCAGAAATTACAAATATGCTTCAGAGGGCTTTACAATCTGTACACATACGACATCCTTTGACCTTTGACCCTCACATCGGTTCAGGAAAAGCTCCACCAAAGAAAACTGGAGAAAAAAGGAAAAAACCCACGGAAGAGCAACAGAGGATCCCTTCATCAGGATGAACAGAAGTACAATAGATGTCATGTGTACAGAATGAACAACATAACAGTTACAGCACATTCAATGAATGCGATAGAAATGATTCATATAATGAGTAGTAGACATGATGAAAAAGTTACAACTACCAAAAATACCAGCAGCAGTGGATATAGTAGAATAATAGAAGCAGTAAGGGTATTGCCAATGCTAATAGTAAAAACTAACAACTAATAATAATAATGTTAATAGCAGTAGGTGTTGGGCCGGACCAGGATCCAGATATAACCAGGATCCATGTAAACCATGATTGCAGTTGTCTGACAACTGCTTGCCCTTCTCTGAGCACTGTAACACTAAGAGAGGTTGTTAAGGTTTATCTGGTGGAAAATATAATCCAGTGTTTAGCTAAGACTAACAGTGCCATCTCCTCAAACTAGAGTTTCATAATGGTGGTATAAAAGTATGACATGACATGGTAAAATATATATATATTTTTTGTTTTATTATAAAAAGGCGGGTACATGATACATATTATGGTATAAAGTGTAATATATGATGATGTATAATGTAGTAGTAGCAAAACAATATTCAATATAGTACAGCAGTATTATACACCAATATCTTATCTTATTGCATATTGTAAGTAAGTCTATAAAAAGACACCTATCTATCTATCTATCTATCTATCTATCTATCTATCTATCTATCTATCTATCTATCTATCTATCTATCTATCTATCTATCTATCTATCTATCTATCTATCTATCTGTCTGTCTGTCTGTCTGTCTGTCTGTCTGTCTGTCTGTCTGTCTGTCTGTCTGTCTGT
Organism: Cottus gobio; assembly: GCA_023566465.1. Taxonomy (NCBI): domain Eukaryota; kingdom Metazoa; phylum Chordata; class Actinopteri; order Perciformes; family Cottidae; genus Cottus; species Cottus gobio. The sequence goes on along the minus strand of CM042225.1, from coordinate 23,084,781 downwards.
CTGTCTGTCTGTCTGTCTGTCTGTCTGTCTGTCTGTCTGTCTGTACACTTAGGCAATGACACAAGACAAAACCCCACAGCTCCTCCATTCTATGATCATAAAACGGATTTACGGCAGCTGACCTGTAACAACAATGGGTGTTCCCAGGAAATGTGGCTCCACCCACAGCTTCTCGACGAGTGTCGTTATCGCCACTGACCCCTCGCAGGCGCAGACACGCCGCAGCCGTGCCTGGCCGACCTCTGGCTGACGACGACTGGCTGACGGCTGGCTGACTACTAGCTGACGACTGCCACACACTGGCTGACGACTGCCACACACTTGCCACTGGGTGCCAGTGCCACAAGGGGGAGCTCGCCCTTACTGCATGGACAGGTGATTGGTCACAGGGCCAGCGTGACCATTAACATGAGCTGTGATTGGTCAGTGGACCAGCGTGACTTAAGTAGCTGCTAGCTAGCAGAACTCAGGACGAGTAATAACAGTTCAGGCTGAAACATAAGAGAAGACATTTTTTACATTTCACTTGGTGTAGTTTTTTTTTTAACACTCAATGGCTGAAGGAGGAGGAGAAACAGACTTGGTGGTGGATTTACTAACAACGCAGACATGTTCAGCCCCTAAAACGCATGGAAACTTGGGCTGTCACTGGCGTTCATGGCCATGGAGAAGGACCTGGTACTGGCGTGTTTGTTAACAAGAGGTGGATGGACTTTTTCTTTATTAAGTGAACAGCATCTGGTGAGTGAACTGCTGTTTGTGTTTTTTTTTGCAGTGCATTTAATCATACACAAGCCACATTGGGTTCTAAGCCACTGCTGCTGTTGCTGCTGCTGCTGCCCGCGTCGAGCCGGGGACTGGTCCGCTAACTTCAGTGGTTGTCGGGGAGCTAACCAGCTAGCGCTGATCAGCTAGCTGGAGACATACACATGCTGTATGTCTACAGCATGTGTACAGTATGTATATGTGTACAGTATGTGTACAACATGAGTATGTGTACAGTATATGTATAGTATGTGTACAGTATGTGTCCAACATGGGTATGTGTACAGTATATGTATGTCTACATCATGTATATGTGTACAGTATGTGTACAGTATGTGTATAGTATGTGTACAGTATGTGTACAGCATGTGTATGTCTACAGCATGTGTACAGTATGTGTACAACATATGTACAGTATGTGTACAGTATGTGTATGTGTACAGTATGTGTATAGTATGTGTACAACATGCGCATGTATACAGTATGTGTACATTATATGTATGTTTACAGCATGTGTATGTGTACAGTACGTGTATGTGTACAGTATGTGTATAGTATGTGTACAGTATGTGTACATCATATGTATGTGTACAGTATGTGTATAGTATGTGTACAGTATGTGTACAACATATGTATGTGTACAATATGTGTATGTGTACAGTATGTGTACAACATATGTATGTGTACAGTATGTGTATAGTATGTGTACAGTATGTGTACAACATATGTATGTGTACAATATGTGTATAGTATGTGAATGTGTACAGTATGTGTATAGTATGTGTACAGTATGTGTATGTGTACAGTATGTGTATGTGTACAGTATATGTATATTATACGTATGTGTACAGTATGTCTATGTGTACAGTATATGTATAGTATGTGTATAGTATATGTATAGTATACATATGTGTACAGTATATGTATAGTATACGTATGTGTACAGTATGTGTATAGTATATGAATGTGTACAGTATGTGTATGTATACAGTATGTGTATAGTATACGTATGTGTACAGTATGTGTATATTATATGTACAGTATTTGTATGTGTACAGTAAGTGTATAGTATGTGTACAGTATGTGTACAGTATGTGTATGTGTACACTATGTGTACAGTGTGTGTACAGCATGTGTATTCAATTCAATTCAGTTTATTCTGAGCCTCTGAGGGCTTTACAATCTGTACACATACGACATCCCTGTCCCGGGACCTCACATCGGATCAGGAAAAACTCCCCCAAAAAATAGTGAAAACCCTTTTACAGGGAAAAAATAAAAAGGGAAGAAACCTTCAGGAGAGCAACAGAGGAGGATCCCTCTCCCCGGATGAACAGAAGCAATATATGTCATGTGTACAGAATCAACGTAACAGAGTTACAGCACATTCAATGAATATGACATTGTATGTGTACATTATGTGTACAGTATGTGTACAGAGTAAAATGACGCTCCATCCCGTGGCTGTAGAGTGATGCAGCTGGCTTCACGTGTACGAAAGCACAGATTGACTTTAACCCCCTCCCTTTTTCTCATAATTCACTCCTCAAGCTACAAAAAAAGTTTGTTTGCGTTTCCCGTTACCTTCCTCTTCTTCTCTGTCGGCCGTCTTCCTCTCTCCTCCCCGCTGACCTCCGTCTCTCAGATCTGTCGGTGGCGGCCGTGTAAATGTTCTGGCAGATAGCTGATGAATGTGGCACTTCTCTGCTACAGGCTGCAAGTGTTTTGTCACAGAGCGCGTTACGACCGGGCCGGCCCATCCTTTATGCTTTAGCACCGCGCTGCCACTCAGACAGACATATGTGAATCATTTGAATGCTGCTGCCCCACTTCAGCACTTCCTTCTGCATGTTTACCTTAAGACTGGACCTGCTCACCACAGCGGCGGAGCAATGAAGGAAACTTTTAGAGCTAATGTTATCAGAGTGGACCCACCAAGGGGCCCCAGAAGAGGATCGTGAGCTGAGAGGTGGCAAGATGATAAAACAGATTGGAGAGGCTTTTTTCAGATTTAAAAAAAAATTATACAACCTTTGACTGAATGAGGAAAGCAACTACATCGTTTTGTCCGATCAGTGTTGGTCTGCGTCTTGAGGAATGAATGTTTGACCCACAGTGTGTTTTGTAATCTAATGATGATGGGAAAATGCTGCAGGAATGGTTTTAAATACAGTTTTTTACGCAATGTAAGCAGTAGAAATAGGGCGTTCACGCTACAATTTGATTGGCCAACGCAGATGAAGGTAAAAGCCAGTTGTTTTTTTTGCTGGCTCCGTTCAAATGAACAGAAGGGCTTTGGCTTCCGACGGTCTGAACGTTGCCATAAGGACCCACAACTCCACTAGGTGGTTTAGCAGCTGCATCAATAGGGGACGTCTAAGACTTCCAATTTTTAACACAAATATTAAAAACCGAATTACTAAAGCTGTGCCCTTTCGATTTGATTAACTAATCGACAAATGAATAAACAGTGACAGGATCACTGTAATAGTTTTTTCAAAAGACATCTGAAACCCTTGACAAGATGTTTTACAATATAGTTGCATTTCCATAAAGATTACAGCCCTGTTTGAAGTATGAAGAAGATATTCAGATGTTGATCTCTGTCAAGACGCCAGTGAGTATTGGAGAGATGATATGTACTAAATCACAAAGAAACTAATAAATGTCTACCATAATGTCACTGGTGGGGTAAGTGGGGGGCGGGGGGGGGGGGGGGGGTCCTGGGCCTGTTTTAAATGTAAATCACTATTGCCTTGCCCCAGGGGCCACAGACACGGCCACAGATGCCGGTATGCTAACGGGGCCCGGCCAATAAGCATCCGAGGCCGCTCCCAGAGCTGAGGCTGGTTTCTGCCGACCGCTCCGCTACTCACATGTTTATTCTCCCACATCATTAAAGCCAGTCACATGTTGATTCGGCCTTTCAGTCCTCAATGTGTGTTAGGGCGTTCTTTCCACCTGTTAGCTTTGATGTGGAGAAGCAGTGTGTGTGTGGTGTTAGGTGGAAATGAAAGGCCATTGGCCCATGGGTCAAAGGTTAATGATTAACCATTTGATAGTATCCTAACTAAACTGATATGCACCCATCAACATTCTTTTTTATAAATCATTTTGCAGTGACCGTTTGGATTTGTTACAGCAGCGAATGTTATGAACATGCCCAAACTGAAATGAACAATATAATTATAAATAATCACTTTGACTAGTTTTGTTCCCTAAAATGTTGTTTTTAAGTGACTGACGAGAGGATCAATACGACATAAGTGCACATCAGCATATGCATTTAGTGCCTTACATAAAAGAGGAAATTATTTGAAGACACATCCCTGATGTCTGCTGATATTTTAAGTTTTAATCACCAGATCTCATGTGAGGATCCAAACCAACCGGGCATGTATATACTAACATGTGTAGTGTGTGTGGCACAGTCTGGTGTATCTACTTCTTCTGTGGAAAAAAAGCTCCATTACAAACTGTTAAGTTCAAAAAACCTTGAGCGATAACGTGAAGAGAAGTCCAGGATTCAATTAGTTATATTTAAAAAGTATTTAATAAAAGATGATGATGAACAGAATATAGTTCCCGGCCGAGGACGTCTCGCTTCAGGCCGTCCACAGTCCAGTCGAGCTGTAAGCAGTTAGCTGTCTGTGCGATTCACGAGAAGGAACGTTGCGCCCCGTACAAATGTTACAGCGTTAAATACTCACAGTTGCTGAGCTTAAGGCCTCTCCATTGGTTAGTTTCCCAGCATGCAAAATAACTACCAATAACATAGCATGCTAATGGCTAAAACTCAGGTAAACAGTCCTACACGGTAATAGCTTTCTTACTTCCGGTGTTTGAAATCCGTCTTCCGCCCTCCTGTGCTACAACAAAATAGTCCCTTTTCAAAGCATGCTTGTTACAACCCCCCACCACGTGCAACCTCCATTTGTCTATGCTCTCCATCTTTGATGTATTCATTCACACCTATACCATCTCACAGTAACAAAAAACCCACAGTGTTTTTCTACTATGCTACAATACACATCTTCATAATCATAATTAATATTCCATATTAATTATTATTATTATCCTTCATAAATATTGTAATTTAAACATAGACATTCTGTATATACATGTGCAAGTTAAAATAAACTATTACAACTCTACAAAACATATAAATGAGCCACACTGTAGTTTATGTGGACTTCATCCCATGTGCACCCTTGTGCTGCCCCTCTTGTTTGAGTAACAGTAGCTAAAAACTACACTGACACACTACATCGTTACTGAGCTCTTTTAAAAAAAGAAACTATACATTTGTGAGCTGTTTTCATTTTTTTAAAGATTTGTACTGCCAGTAGAAACCCATGGACTTAGAGTTGAGAGCCATAGGAATAGGGAGAAAAAAAAAGTCAGGAAGTATTGAAAGTAAGATCGCCACATTTTGCTTTGGATCTTCTCACTGGAATTGTTGACAATAAACTTCTTCGCTTTATTGATCTATTCATAAAACGCCTGTATTATATATGGAAACAAACAGCAAAAACAAACAGTACTCAGGTTGCAGTATTGTTAAAAGCCAGGAAGTAGGCCGACCTAAAGTTGTCAGCTCTCCAGTGGTGATGTAACATAATCTATTAATATTACTATTATTCATTATTGTGCTTGTTTCTGACATCTGTGCTTGTTGCTGCATGGCCAAACAATGTATTGGCAATTAAAAGTTATTGTAGGTAGAATAGATTACATTACATTTAGTTAGTCCACTGGACTGCACTTGACAGAACGCGCCACTAGAGGACACTACTGATGTATTGAAACCTGCCTCATGACACAGAAGACAACAGCAGGTGGAAGGAGTACATAATGTGGTAACACCAGTTCACTCGACTGTGGGCCCTATCCAGACCCTCAGACTGGCCCTGGGGCTCCCGTGCAGCTTCCCTCTATTTGATTTGAAAACACTGCTCTGCAGGGTCACAAAAACATCACCCCGGCCCTCCTCCAATTCACTGCCCTTTCACTGGCAAACGTGGCACGGACATGTCATTACTCCGTTCATTTACGACTCTACCAAAACCCCGGAAAACAACAAATCACCAATACGCGGCTCAATACGCATGGTGGCCCTCAGTGTCTGTGACCTGATGGGCCCGAGCCCTTCCATTGTACGAAAGGGAGTTTACCTTGAAACTCTTATTTGAAGTCATTGTAACTTGCAGCGGTCATTGTGTTATAGGCCCTCATCTCGACAAGTAGCGACAGTTCGCAACTACCTGTAATGGCGGATCCCCCCAACAGCGCTGAAAAGGGAGACCAGAGTGTCTGCCTCTACGAATAACAATACAACTGTTTACCAGTTGCTTGGTCCCTGGGATCCCACCGCGGGTCTATTGGGCCCTGTGAAGCCTCTTTACGGTCGCTAATACACAAAACACAACAATAGCAGCCCATTCCAGATGACACCATGATTGGCTGAGCTGTGACTTGAGCCCGGCTGTAAAAATACCATCAGCTCTTTGGGGTTTTGGAGAGCTGAATGGCAGTTTGATTGGGTGTTAATAGTGGTTAGGTTACTTGAAGTGCATGTTTGAGCTAATTGTTCAGAATGGACTAAGCTGTGCTTTGTTGATTAGATGGCTGGGACTTTCCGAGCGGTCGGGATTAACATGTGTGTTTATTGTCGCACCACTACACGCCTCTAAAGTCAGCTACTAGCTCACAGCTCTCACAGTTGTTGCTGCATGATGACGACATGATAACATTGACGGTGCAGCAAAGTCAGTGTTGGACAACCCAAGCTTTCAAGTCCAGCTCCCACGGTCAAAGAGATTCTTCCTATAGTGAGCCACCACTTCTGTTAGAGTGGGATCCTCCTCATACATGGCATCCAGATACAACCCTGCCTCTTAAACAATCTGACTGTAAATAAAGCATTCTCTTAAGATGGCCTTTAGTGTCTCCCATAGTAATGTGAATGCTGTTTCAGGCCATTTCATATTATTATTAGTTTTTGTATTATTATTAGTTTTTTCATTAACAAAAATATAAGTCATGCCAGTAGACAATTATCAATTTCTAATTATATAGTCCCGGGTAGCAGCTAACCACCCACCACCGATCATGGAGAGGTATGATCATTTTGCAAATGTAATCCATCCCCTACCTACAGAAGCAGGTCCTCTTCACAGAGTCCAGAATGGACAAACCACAATACTGGCTCTAGAGTGGCCATTTGCACTTTTCTGTTACCTGAAGGCCCATCGTAGTTCTCCGATACACTCCCTTTCCGAGTGTATCGGAGGGGTTATTTAGTCGGTTGCATTCTGCAACCTCACCTCTAGATGTCATTAAATCTTACACACAGCTCCTTTAAAGCTAGAAAGTTGGTATGGGAACATGGTGAGGTTTTTCGGATACCAATGAATCATTTGTGGGTTCAAATTCTACGAAGCTTTATTGCTGACACTCAAGAATCCGACTCTATGCTCCTGAAGATGCAGAAAAGATGTATTCATTTTCTCCACTGACAGGTGACTCCGTAAACAACAGTGTATCACAGACGCAAAGACGTGTTGTGTTTTAACCCAGGATGCAGGTCTTACTGGGAACTTGGAAACCTCCTGTGGTGAAAGAAGTATTAAGATCCCTTACTGCAGAAAAATTAATAATAGCACACTGAAAATACTCAACTACTAGTAAAATGTCTAATTAAAAGTATGAACGTATTACTGAAATGGAATTATTCAGGCAACATTACCACAATATGTTTCCAAAGAAGATTTCAGCAGTCAAATATGAACTCTGCATAAATGAGGTTTCACAGAAGCCTTTGCTCTGTACAGGAGCTCAGCCGAGGGGATAATGCTGAGGTGGGACAGTGCTTGGCCACGGGGAGCTGTGGTCTGAAGGTGTTCCAACCTTGCTGCCTGGAACTGTCCATTCGATTGTGAATGTGATTTCAGCACATTCTGGACCTGGCCCAGAAGAGTTGACGAAGGTCAACTTTTTACTTTTTAACACTTGTGTTGCACTCCCATCCAACTTACATTACGTAGCCTGCCTGACCAAGCAGAGTATTTCCAGTCGGTGAGAACGCATCTGACGGAGATCTCCTGATGTGTGCTACATGTGTGAAAGGGAACCTGATGCTCTGGATATTGTCCCGACTTCATCTGAAAAATGGGCTTTAGTTTATGTCAAGCAAATGAGCATAGCGAAGTTCTCAACGATGATGTCGAAGAAAGTCCATTAAATTAAAGACAAAGAGCATAGCCAAATGACAAAACACACAAAGAGAGGCTCCCCCCCCCCCCAAACTGATTCATCAACACAGTGCAGCACTGTCAGCCGGATCATCCAGCAGACTGACTGAGTTAGCAAGCACCTGCAGACATCTTGTGTATTCACAAGTCTCTGTCAAAGACTTGCAAGTCTTGGCAGCAATTAACAAAACCATAGAGGTGTTGAGAGCAGACAGGCAGGTCTTTCATCAATACTTTTTTTTCATGGTAATGGAGGAAGAAACTACGCTCCTAATCAATCTTCATCAATCTTTGGTTTCATTGTAAGATACTGGAGCAGGTTGGATAGCAGTCCTACATATTTATTTTTCAACAACTGAGCTTCTGTGGAGGGCTAAATAATCAAAGATAATATGATTGTCTGAGATTAGAAGGAGCACATTGAAAATGGTGAGTGGGAAAAAAAAGCTATGAAAACACAACACTCGTCTTAAACGATATCAGCCAGTTTGTTAATAAGTGAAAGCAGATGCAAACAGTATAACACATTTTTTTACTACATGAACGGTTCTAGTGTTAATGTGGGATTTGATTTAGCTGTAACTGCCAGCAATGATGGCTCTGCAGCCATTTTTACAACGTTTTGAAGAGCAGGTGAAGCTGGGCTCACTCAGTGGCTACAAACGATGGTCTGTATGGGAGAAACTTAGAATACATGTAATTAGCACATTAGCCTAGCTGACCTTTACAAATACACCAGTTGTTCAGGGAAGCTAACTAGTCAATAAACAATAATTATAGGCCGAAATAATTTCTGAACAAACTACAATTTACACTTCAGGTTACAGCTACATACATTGTTTGTTGAAATTGTGATTGTTTGGCAGAGGACCATGGAATGCATCTGGCACGTGGAGTGGGTGGGGGGCAAATGCATTGCCACAGACAAAGGCCAACACCACAGAACAGAGCACCAGGCTCACCGTTGCTGTGTCTACTGTATAGCATGTAAGTCAAAAGCGTCAGCTAAATGAAATGCAATTGACCCCTTTCCAAGTCACAAAAGACCAAAACTGACCAATCATGGCACAGCCATGGTCTGACAACTACAAGGCTCTGCTGCGTTCAGATCTTCTTCATTTTCAGTGCAGTTAGTGACAGTGTGGGCTCCATGGTAGCTCTGACAGCAGGGTGCAGGGCTTTGAGAAGGGTCCATTCAGGCTATTATTCATCAAAATATTATATCAGAATCCTCCCTCCCCTCCCGCTTGTGGTCTGTGGACAGCACGCACAGATGCATTTAAAAACATGTTTTACCTCACATTAAAGGGTGAATGTATTCAATAGTCACCACATTTGCATGACGTACATCAACCACTGGAACTTACGCTTTAAAGACATCTCATTCTCCATCATTCACTGACATAAGAGACATTTTCTCTTCCCTTTTCTTGTCCATGTTCTTTTTCCCTGTTCCAGCTCCATGTGTTCCAACCAGTGCAAAGACAACTCATTGCAATTTGTCCAAATCACAGCACAGCCCTGATGTAATGAGCGGTCCACCACAGCTATGATGATTACAGCGTGGACAGCGGCTAGCAGACCACAATCATGATGGTAGGAAGAGAATGAGAGCAGGAGAGAGAGAGAGTATGAATGAAAGAGAGAGAAAAGTTGCGGAAGGAGGAGATCTGCTTGTTACTGTTTTTCATATTTCTTCATATATATATATATATATATATATATTTGTATTGTTATAATAGTTTCCAAGTCAAGCGTAATTTGTTTCTTTTTACCCCAGAATTATAATGCATATTATTGCTGAAAAGCAACTGGTGGGAATACATGCTGTACATATCTGTGGTCCTACAAATTCAGGGATTCCTTTTATGTTGACGATTGTATTGTATTCATAATGTAATAAAGTGTCCCTTTACTGATTTTATGAAGTCAGTTTACTTTACATTACATTTAGCTGACACTTTTATCCAAAGCGACTTACATGATATACCGTAGACACAGCAACAGTGAGCAATTAGGGTTAAGTGTCTTGCTCAAGGACACATCGACATGGATTGGCAAAATGTTGGTATTATACTATTCTGCTCAGTTTTTGACGTTCAGTTGCAGTACGATGAGCGTGACCTTGGTATCTTTTCTATCCCAAACCAAGTTGTGTAATTTTCTAAACCTAACCAATCGTTCCACAACGTTAATCATGTGTCGTTGTGAGTTTCTGCAAGAGAGATCAGGCTGATGTGAAACACCCTTTTTGGTTCAGAAATGTCGACATTAAGATATTCCTTTGTTTGCAGAAAAATACAATGACAAACAAAACAAAAATTCTCTTTGCTTTTCTTTTTTTTCTTTCTTTATTGTAAGACAAAAGACAATACATAGACATAACACCAAGAGGACGACAAAACTTTTTTCTGACAACTGTGTTGCAGAGAACCCAACTCCTTTAACCCCAACTCTGACTCCCTCGTTCTCTGGCTCATTCACATGAATGGAAGCATGAAAATTCAGCTATTAGCGCAAAGTATTATTTAGATCCAATAATTTAGCACCTAAATATTTTTTAATTAATTAAGTTGAAAATGTATTTAAGCGTTCATACTGGGAAGTCGATTAAAATAAAAAAACTAATCATCTGCAGAGTTACAGACATCTCTTTCTCAATGTAAGTCAATAGAAAAAGTATAATGGCTCCAATGGCATCCTGTAACAGAGGTTGTATGGTTGAGCCACTATTCTGTTTTTTTAAACATCTCCTATGATATCTCCTTTGATTATTTGAATGATTTTTTTCTTTGTAAAAACCAGCAGCAGCTAATGCGGGGACAATGTAGTCATGCACAATGTTCATACAGAGAAGTGTATGTGTAAGTGTGTGTAATGTCAATGTGTGTTACTCTAAACGGTACCCTGTATAGTCCCATACTCGTCGACAGCGCTGGTGCTTTTATTCCTCAATATTGATACATGATGATACAATGAGGCAAAATATGAATAAGACAGCATTACATTTTTACTAAAAAATTCAAATACATAGAACCAATAAAAAACAAAGAAAGTTTGCTTTAAGTTGCTTAAGAGACGCCGGAGAGATGAGGAGGAAGAGCGAGTGCCAGAAGGACAGAGGAGGAGGAGACTGATGGAGGGACACCACCCGGAGACAGAAGGGGGGGAAGAAGACGGTTGGAGCTCTACAAACACACACACAAACACACACATACGCGCTACGAGTGTGTTTCTGACTACACAAACAAGTCAACATCAGCTGTTTCAGCTATGTATGCAATGCTCTGTGTCTCACCCTCCCTCTCATTCAGACACACACACACACCCACACACACTCACTGCTTTTTCATGATTTTCATGATTTTTTGGAATGCAACATTTGAAAATCTTTACTCAAGGTCCAGTCGCTAGGTTTCACATTGAGCTTTCAAGCATATCTCCTGGCCTTCCCTCAGCAGATGTTTTCCCATTTCTCACAGAGATGGTTGAGAAACCAACTCGTTCTCACTCAGAGAACGAGCGTCCGCTTTAGACGTGTCCGGGACGGCCTGTCATCAATTGTGTCTTTTCAAAATAAAGATATGTGTTCGCAGTAACTGTCCAGTTTCTGTTAATCCATGCATGCAATCTCACTTCAAAATAAACATCCAATGCAGGTTTACTCAGTGTTTAGGTTTACTTTGTTAGGCTTTGGAAATTATCTGACAAACTATGTTTTTACAGAAATAAGTACCTAAGTAATGTGACAAATCTTAGGATGACTTGGTTTTACACGGGACACAAACAGCCGTCTCCTCGATAAAGCTCCATTCAGATTAATGCGTTATGATTCCACCTGTCAAAAATTCAAAGTATGAAGAAATTGGAGAATTCCACAACATTTAAATCAGACACTTGAGAAGTAAATGTGTTTTGTGCAGCGAATAGCGGATAACCGCATAAAGATATAATCATTTTTCAGAAATCACTGAAATTTCATTGGCTTGTTCGCCGATCGATTCGAAAACCCCGCTGTCCTCCCAGCAGCGGCTGAAGTGTGTGCGTTAGCGGTGATGCAGTGACTCCTCCTCATTAGCATACAGCTCCAGCGATGGATGGATTGTTCCCTCTGTTGGTCTCATCCTACAGGTGATTGATCTGTTAACAACTATTTCCCTTACAGACCTTTGATTGAGTGCTGCTTGTCTTTTGCCTGAAAGGACCGATGCGTGTGTGTGTGTGTGTGTGTGTGTGTGAGTGTGTGTGTCTGTGTGTGTGTGAGTGTGTGTGTCTGTGTGTGTGTGAGGCTGGAGGCCGGCCCGGAGCGGCCTCAGCTGGGTGTCTTTCAGCTCTCTATTTATGAGCTCTTCTTTACATATTCATTCCGCTAATGTTAAACAAAGGCCACACATTGCCTTTCTCCCTCCGTGACTGTAGTGCAGTGTGTGAGTGTTGGCCGACAGAAGAATGAGGAGGATAGCGGGAAGACAAACAGACTTTTTTGTTACTTTTCCTTCCATCATTCACTTTGTCGGCCAACGTATACAGTCAGGTGTTCCGATCCAGGATTCATGTTGTAGATGATATTTTGGAGCGTAGATTTGATATCCTATCAGTTCTTTGTTATTTCCTCCAAAAGCATCTGAACCGGCATGAAGTGAACGGTCAGACTTTCTAACGTAGGCTGTCAGCTGGTGGGATTCACTGCAGGTTTTGTTCAATGAGGATGTTGTTGAGAGATTTATTTGACAAGGCCAATAAAAACCAACTGATTAATGTACGCGTGGATGCTGAGCACATTTGCTTTGCAAAAAGCAGCGCATGCTTGCACATTCCCGACCTCCTCTGTGGACGTGAAGCACCTCAAGCGGTCCTACAGACAAACGGGTCGCCAGCGCCGATGGCAGTCAGAGCTGAAGACAAGCACGGATCTAAAGACACAACAATTTTTCACATTTTGAACCAACCATCCGTGAATGAAACTTGTATGAATGTTGTGTGAATATGAGTTCAGAGGGCAATGGGGCAATAACCGCAGAAGAAGAAGGCGACACAACAAGTCGAGGCAATTAAAAAATCTTCAGTCAATTTATTCTCTGGAATTTATTGATTATGAGACTATGGAACATTTTTGGACCAACTGATATATACATTTCCAGATGCTGGTCTTGTATGGACGCTTGTAGATGTAGCTGTTTTGTCTTTGTTGCCATCTTTGCTTTTTAGCTGACTGTTTTTTATTTTTTATTTATATATTTATTGCATTTTATTTTTCTTTATTTCTGACTGCATGCTCAAAGGTGTTCGTGCACTGTAGAAACGTACAATGCCGTCATTTTCTCCCTGGCAACCAGGCTGAATAAATCTTGGAGAGCTGTTATGATAATGATGTGCTGATTACAAAATGAAGGTGGAAGACGATTAAAGACAAATTAATGGGTACAAAAAGATGACATTTATTAATGTGAAGAGGGACGCACCTTTTTAATCTCTTCAGTAGAGCTGGCATGCTTCTTGTAGATTATCAGCGCAAAAACATTTTTTAATAATATTTCTACTTTTTTAAATTTTAGGGGTTTTCTTAGTTTTCACACTTCAGTTTAAACTGCAACAGCTCTAAACTGCGGCGCATGCTAACGAGTTTCAGGTAACGCACTTTTTGAATGCAACGTTTGAAAATGTTAACTCAAGGTCCACTTAGTAGCTGTTTTTTGGTGTTCCCACCCTCAGCTCGGGGACAGTTGGTGTCTTTAATTGACCTATTTAGGCTTAAAAATGGAACACAATTTTGTTGGGATTATCAACTGAAACACAATTGAGGGACTACGAAGCAATCAACTTTGTGGATTCATTCATAGCTTATTCTTCATGCTTGCATCTTGGTAGTCTCTCGTCTGATCTGATGATGCGCTGTTTCTCAACACTGCACATTTACTTGTCACATCATGTTGTGAGTTTTGTTTCTGGAGCTTTGTCTACCCATGTAAGTCAATAAAATGTGTTATTTGCATCATTCTCCATGTTGGTTGTGTCATCCCATCCAGGTCCAAACTCATGGAGGTAGAGAGAGAGAGAGAAAGAGCTGACAGCTGTAGAGATAACAGGAGCCTGGTTGCCATGGTGAGGGGATTTGATTGGCGTCTGGGGAGGGGGGGTTGATGGATAAGGACCCCCCTGCTATTCCAGTGACAGCTCCTGTCAGAGGGCCAGCTCGTCTCACATCAGATGTATCAAATGGTACGGGCTGCTCCCACCCCCAACACACACTAAAACACACAGTGAGAAGGCAGCCACAACATTTAGCTTACCCGCCCCTCACCAGCCCATTAACTTCTGCCACTTAATGTAACAGATTGAGGAGGATTGATACTTTACTACCTCACTTTATCGTAAACTTACACACAAAGAATGTGTGTGCTCTGGACATTCACTGTAATCTATAAACTGTGCTGGAAGTATTCTGTGTTTTCCCCCAAACTAATAGGAGTATAATACAACATTTCGTGGGAAACTGTCTATAAAAAAAATAAAAACTATCACAAAGGTATTAGAGCCGTCTGCTACTTAAGAGGCAGGTGACCCATGATACTGAGGAGGACTATGTTACACATTTCTACATTAAGTAGAGCAATTCATTTGAGAAATCAAACGTTTGCCATATTTCCTAGATGACTTTAGACCAGGGGGGGTGGAGGTGGGTGGGGTTAGCTCAGTCATTGAAAGTTGATGATACTGACTAACGAAAAAAAAAAGAAGGAGAACACATTTTCCCCAAACGTCCAGCACACATTGGATGAGCTTTTAGATTCAGATAGGCCAGGTGTCAGACTGAGCTCCCTGGTGGCTATTTCAGTCTGCTGATAGTTGAGGATGCGGGCGGAGGGTCCGACAATGTATTCTGGAGAGGTGAAGAGAGTTCACTGTCCAAATTAGAACGGCTAGGCTGGGTGAACATAGTCCCACTTAAGCTGAGTTCATACTCGCCGTAGTGCAACCGGTGCGAGGCGAGTGTGCCTGAAAATGATGTGATCACAGCCAGCGCGCGGGGCGGCGTAGTGGTCACACACTATGAGTGGTGGTGGCGTTTGGTCGTGCACCGCTGCATTTTGTTCGATGATAGATAGATACGAGTTTACAGATATTTACAATCCCTCCTCGGCATTGTGGAGGTTGTTTTTGCCCGTTACGTCTACAGTCTATGGGCATATCTATGAGTTACACTTGTTTTTGTACACCCTCTGGGGTTATGGAGAATAATGCAGCGCAGAGAGTGTAAACGGTCGCTAGCTTTAGCTTCCACAGTCTGCAGCAATGTATCCTCATGCAACAGTTCTGAGGTCAGGGAACCCTGAGGTGAGAGCATAGAACCCTGAGATCAGAGAAACCTGAGTTCATAGCATAGACCTCAGGGTTCTCTGACCTCAGGGTGCTCTGACCTCAGGGTTCTCTGACCTCAGGGTGCTCTGACCTCAGGGTTCTCTGACCTCAGGGTGCTCTGACCTCGGGGTTCTCTGACCTCGGGGTGCTCTGACCTCAGGGTTCTCTGACCTCAGGGTTCTCTAACCTCAGGGTGCTCTGACCTCAGGGTTCTATGCCCTGATCTCAAGGTTATATGCTCTGACCTCAGGGTTTTAGTTTTACAGACCACCTAAATACTGTGCATCCTTCTTTGATGAGTTTACTGAACTGCTGTCTATAATCTGTATTGATTTTGATTGTGTTGTCATTGTTGGTGATTTTAATATCCATGTTGATAATCCCCAGGACAGAGGGTCTATACAGCTATGTGGTGTCCTTGATAACTATGATCTGACTCAGCATGTAACAGGTCCCACCCACAACAAGGGGCACACTTTGGATCTAATCATCACCAAAGGTCTGGACATTTCCAAGGTTGCTGTGACTGATGTTGCACTCTCTGATCATTTCTGTGTTTTCTTTGAGAGTGCAATCTCCCTGCACACAAATGTCCAAACCAAGGTTGTGACAAAGCGTTACATCACTGAAAACACCAGTGAACTATTTATTCAGAAGTTCTCCTCCACACCAGCCCTCTCTTGCATCTCAGTAAATGAGCTTGTAGATCACTTCAATTCTAAAGTTAAAAATGTTATTGATGACATTGCACCCACTAAGGTGAAGGTTGTCTCAGGTAAGAAAAGATCCCCTTGGAGAAATGCCACGCTGGTCCGAATAGAGAAAAGAGAGTGTCGGAAAGCTGAGCGCAGGTGGCGAAAGACTAATCTCCAGGTTCACTGTGATATCTATAAAGAGAGACTTCGCAACTACAATTTGGAACTTAGAAATGCAAGGCAGTCCTTCTTCTCTGACATCATAATCAAAAACAATAACAATGCACGCGCCTTATTTGCTACCGTGGACAGGCTAACAAACCCTCCGGTGTCAGTAACTGCTACGCTCCAATCCACCTGGGCATGCAATCAATTTGCATTCTTTTTTGCTGACAAAATTCAGAAAATTAGACAAGCAGTTGGTGGCTCCACACCAACCACAGGATGTGTGTTGTCACCTTCTTTAAATAACATCCATCCAAATATCATGACACAATTTCATTCAATTAACCAAAGAAGCTTAGAAGATATTATACAACATCTGAAAACATCCTCATGCTGCTTAGATATTCTACCAACACACTTTTTCAAAAATATTTCACACTGCATGATCACATGATTACAAATTGTAAACACATCCCTTCTCTCAGGTGTCTTCCCACAAGCCCTAAAAACTGCAGTTATTAAACCACTCCTAAAGAAGGCTAGTTTAGACCCCGAAATAATGAAAAATTATAGGCCAATATCAAACCTCCCGTTTTTAAGTAGAATAATGGAAAAAGTGGTTTATCAACAGCTAAATAGCTTCTTGGCCGAAAATAACTGTTTTGATGTCTTCCAGTCTGGCTTTCGTCAGCATCACAGTACTGAAACTGCTCTTGTTAAGGTTTTCAACGACATCCACTTAAACACAGACAGTGGCAGAACTTCAGTCTTAGTATTATTGGATCTCAGTGCTGCATTCGACACAGTCGATCACAACATACTACTAGACAGACTGAAAGTCTGGGTAGGACTCTCTGGCGCAGCACTTAACTGGTTTGACTCTTACTTGAAGGACCGACAATACTTTGTGTCGGTAGCTAATTACACATCAGAGCTGACTGGTATGACATGTGGTGTTCCCCAAGGTTCAATACTGGGGCCTCTTCTGTTCAATATCTACATGCTTCCACTGGCTCAGATTATGAAAAACAACAAAGTGTGTTATCATAACTATGCAGACGACACACAAATCTACATAACTATATCACCAGGGGACTATAATCCCATACCAGTGCTGGCTAAATGTATTGAAGAAATCAACAACTGGATGTGCCAGAATTTTCTTCAATTAAATAAAGATAAAACAGAAGTACTTGTTTTTGGTTCCAAGGACGAACGATTGAAAGTGAGCGCTGAGCCACAATCACTGACGTTAAAAACCTCAAACCAAGCCAGAAATCTAGGTGTAGTTATGGATTCAGACCTCAACCTGAACAGCCATATCAAGACAGTTACAAAATCAGCCTACTATCACCTGAAGAATATATCAAGGGTTAGAGGACTTATGTCTCAACAGGATTTGGAGAAACTTGTCCATGCATTTATCTTCAGTAGACTTGACTGCTGTAACGGTGTGTTCACAGGTCTCAGTAAAAAGTCAATCAGAAAGCTGCAGCTGATTCAGAATGCTGCTGCTCGAGTCCTCACTAAGACCAGGAGAGTGGATCACATCACTCCGGTTCTGAGGTCTTTGCACTGGCTTCCTGTCCAACAAATAATTGACTTTAAAATTCTGCTGCTGGTTTATAAAGCCCTGAATGGTTTAGGGCCTAAATACATTAGTGATCTGCTGCTGCTAATGAACCATCCCGACCCCTCAGGTCGTCTGGGACGGGTCTACTTTCTGTTCCAAGAGTCAGAACTAAACACGGAGAAGCAGCGTTCAGCTTTTCTGCTCCACAAATCTGGAACAAGGTCCCTGAAAGCTGCAGGTCTGCAGAGACCCTCAGCCTCTTTAAATCCAGACTGAAGACCTTTCTGTTTGCTGTTGCATTTAATTAAACCAGATTCTGCATCTTACTACTGCATTTTATATCTTAAACTGCACTGCAACTTTTATTCAATTCTGTATCTATCTATTTTTGCTTTTTGCTTTTTAACTGTTTTTTATTGTTTTAATGAATGTTCTTAATTGTTTTTAAATCTTTTATTTTGGATTGTGTTTTTATGCTTTTAATGGTTGTATGTGAAGCACTTTGAATCGCCTTGTGTTGAAAGGTGCTATACAAATAAACTTGCCTTGCCTTGCCTTGCCTTACTGATGTTCTCTTTTTGAGCTAAAAAGCATTCCTTAATTAAGATGCCGATTAAAATATATTTAGTTCAAACAACAGTTTGAGTCCTGTATGTTGACGTTTCACTGAACAAAGGACAATAAAAAACAAAAGGACACAAGCTATTCTTATCCATCCATTAGCTTGCTGCTTATCCTTTTGGAGAGTCTGGGGGGGACATTGGCCGTGAGGTGGGGACGTGCCGGTCAGGTAGCCAGCCAATCACAGGGCTGATACATTCACACCTACGGGCAACACTAACTAACTAGCTATTAAACGCTTTGCTCCACTTGCTCTTTCTTCTTCCACAGCGTACCTTTGACCCTCTTCAATAACTCTTATTTTGATTAATAAAAAAAAGAGAAGCAAACCTAATTTAATTATGTTCAATTGGACAATAGGAATGCAGCTTTACTCCGAGGCCCATTTTGCTGCTTATCCCATTCAAATATTTGTTAGAAGTGCCTAGTGCCAACCACATTAATAAACGTGATCCATAACATGTCGATACCAATCTTTCCAAGCCCATATTTCCTGTGCTGTTTCTAGAATAGCAGCAAATTCTATGAAGGCCCACAAGGCAACAATGTCATATAATTGGGTTAAATTGTCTCAATAGGCTCTGGTTAAGACAAATAAACAATCCATCTTTGATACGAGCGTGCTCTGTACCACATGTTAGATCTGGAAGATAAACCCTTTGACAGGACTATATAATGAATCATTTAATGGCAGCTTTCCTCTAATGGACCTAGGCTCTTGGTACGGTGCCAGGATAGATTTTAATAGCTAGGAATAAGCCCTAAGGTCCTGTTCAGTGGACTAGGAACAAAAATAACCGTTCAGAACTATATTGTTGTTGTTTAGCACACATGTACTTTAACCTTTTACAATACTGTATACTACTACTACTCCAATGAACTCTTTAAAAGTACTTTAAAAGCAGTTATAGATATCGCAGGATTATTATTATAAAAGCAACCGCTCAAATAGTTACTATATGTCAATTCATTACAATCTGTTCATAACACACATTTCTTACTGAGCAGAGACTGGGTGAAAGTCCTCTTTGTAAAACAAATCCTTGGAGGGGTTGGAGGAGATGCTCTCGCCTGGCCGATGGAAGACACCTGCCTCCACCTGCAGAGAGAAAATAAGTCCCTTGAGTCCTCCTGAACCCTGTTTTAGGCAGGCGGGAATTAGAATCTCCGTCAGCCAATCCCTGCCCACGATCAGTGTCCTGTGAGCTGTGAGCAGAGACAAAGTTCTCTGATGTTTGTCCTGGACGGTGTCCTTTTGTCCTCAGCTGAGTCCCGGATGTTGTCCCGCGTCGAATCCCAACCGGATGTCCTGAGTCTTCTCTTCATCCCCCCCTCCCTGACATCCTCACTCCCAGTTGCTCATGATGTCGTGCATTGCTTTAGATTCTCACAGACATTAAGAACTCAAAAGGATTCACTCCCTGAGTTAGTCAAACAGGAACTTGATTGCTTCACTCGTGCCACTCAAGCTGGTCCCGACTGAGCGGTTGTATGAGGGAACATTTCAACAGTTTCCAAACTTTTAGTGCGTTTAGTCCACATAATCAATATTACAATCACCTTTTGGTTATTAAATCACTTTGTGTTAAGTCACAATACATACATGCAAAATCATGTATGTATAATCATATATGTCATGCTGCTTCTCTTGTTTTCGAGATGACAGGTGTAGAAGTGGAGGTGGTGTGTGTGTGTGTGTGTGTGTGTGTGTGTGTGTGTGTGTGTGTGTGTGTGTGTGTGTGTGTGTGTGTGCGCAGCGTGCCCAACTTGTAAAGTGGTTTAGTTGCCTAGATCTAACTGTACCTGAACATTTCTTCAATAAACGTTCTCAAACAGTTGCCATACATCGTAGATAGAAATTGTTGCAATACGTTATTTTTTTAAAAAGAGATCAAATTGGACGTAAAAATAAATGCTATATTAAACCTATTGATTGCACTGAAGGCCTTGAATACAATACAATTATTTGTAAAGCACACGCTTTCAGCATGACATTCGTATCAGCAAAATACAAAATATCTGCTGGAACCTTTTAGAACCACACAGTTTGGCATAAACTTCCTCTCGGTGTGAGCGCTCCCACATTGAGGAGGAGAGAAAGACGAGAAGGTGTGTGCAGAAGGACTGAATGCACTGTCAGTCCGTCTAGCTGGACAGCAAAGGTCTCCACTCAGTGGGTCCTCGGGGTTATCAGCTCTTCTCAGATACGAGCGACCTTCTCTGTCGCCACCCTGGGGTGATAGGCCCGCTGACAGGGCGGAGCGGAGATAATGCATCCGATTGACAGCCTCGTCTTCCCCCGCTCGACTGTAAGCCCTCCTGCCCCATGAACCCTCCCACACCCTTCAGGCATCCCAGTCCCACCACAGAACATTCCAACGGGGCTCCAGTGCGGCCTAAATACGGACTGGTGACTGAAGTGGGCATTTGAAGGCGAGGCGAAAATTATTTTAACTACGCCCTGTAGTATGCATGGATATGGCACCTCAGTTTGCTGTGGGTCCCACACCATGTAGGGGTCAAAGGTCAAGGACATTGATAGTGCATGTCATTGGCACCCTAATCATTTATTTTAAGTAGAATAAGTCATTAAGCATTTAACAAACATCACGTTCATCGCAACAACAGAGAGAGCTTGAGCAAAATTAGATGTAAAAGTACTCAAATGTGTATATTAAAATATCTTCAATACAATGTACAAAGTACAATTGTAACATTTGCATGCGACAATGAAAGAAGAAAAACAAAACCTCAAACGTACCTCAAATTAATGAAAAGTTGAATTCATGAGCAATAAAACCCTCTCAGGGGTTTTGCCGTACTTTGTCTGGTACGACCAGGTGTGTACAACGTACAGAACTGAATACTATTGTTTACCCTGTAACAGCACATCATCAGCATGCATGTCATTGTTTTTTCCTGGTTGTGATTCTGCTTGAATAAAATTGAAGCCGGAATCACTTCTGACAATTGAACACACAACAACCAGACATTTTGATGCTGTTATCATTTTTTGTATCAATGTTTAAATCTTGCTAACTCGTCTGGATGGCCGACACAACCGCGTAACACACGCATATTTCTTTTACTTTTTGATGACCGACTGTAAAAGGGCCCATCAAAAAATGGCGCCTAAACCAAAAACCCAAGGAAGCTCTATTAAATCATCTTCAATGTGTGGATCCACCATGATCAACAAGAGAATACACGGTTAGATATAGAACATTGTACATTCAGATTTGGCATCTACCATTTCTCAGCCAGGAACAACATTATCAACTTCTGACTTAATGAACAGCTTTTCCTCGGAATAAAACGTTCCAACATCTTGTGTCAATGTTCATACAGAGATCAGTTGTCGTGTAACTGTTAGCATGGAAGACATAAAAGTACATTTTAGCTCTATAAAAAATAAAGACATATGCACAGTCGACATATATCATCATAGCTCATATGCTGACTCAAAAGCGAGAAGACTTTTAGTTAAACTAGTCTCTGAACAAGTTTGGAATTATATTAAATAATTTGTTGCATGTGCATATAAGTCCTGTGATGAACAATAACTCATAAGAAATACCACTCAAAACACAGTGCACACTGTGCAGAGGGGGTTTAAACTCCATTGCATTCAATTCCTGAGGGGACAATGAAACAGTCTGCGCTGTGGATTTCCAGCCCTCCCATTGGCTGCAGATTTCCCAAACTCGTTGTGTCGCACCTTGTCGGCTCCTCGCTGCGGTCATTCTTGAGCACACACTCGATTCCAGGGGTCTTCCAGACTCTCTGTCATCGGCAGGTTCACCTGGAGTGCCATGACCCCCCCCTTCCCCAGCCCCACTCCTACAGGTACTGCGCTCCAGCTCCAGCCCCTCAGAGCGGCGTATGGTAAAGCCATCAGGTCCCGGCGTCCCCTTTGAAGAGGGGAACCCAAAGAAACACAACAGCTCTGAACACGATGCTGCGTCTCCCCTTTCCACCGGCTCGCTTTTTTTCTTCTTCTTCTTTTTTTCTACTTTTCCTCTTCAACAAAATTCCAGCAAGACCATGTATTACTTTCTGCTTTTTCAATTTATTTCCCCTCTTGCTTTGCTGCCTGATCGCTCCCTCCCTCTCACTCATTCCACTTAACCCTAACCTGCCTATTGATTCTGCTGGGTGCCTTCCTATGTCAACACATCAGTGTAAGCGACGGGGAAAAGGCTGCACTTAGTCACATTTGTGTCACTGTATTTGCCATAAAGTCACCTTCCAGCGTCACTGTAAAAGACTGTAAATGAATATGTTCCTCCATGTACTGGAGCAGAAAGTCAAAGTCAGAATGCTCCATCGCAGCTACTTTCTTTCCCAAATGCAGACAAAAATAACTCAAGTGATTGTTGTCCCGTTGTGAAACATATTTCCAGTGTGTGTGTGTGTGTGTGTGTGTGTGTGTGTGTGTGTGTGTGTGTGTGTCCGGTGCGTCTGTCACACATGCTGCTCCACTCAGCATCGGGCCCATTTGGTGGTCGTCCTCTCAGGAATGTGAAGACTGCAGTCAACCTGCCGTGGCCCTGTGAGCTCATAATGTCATTGTCATGGCATGCCGCTGCAGTATAGGTGACCCTCATAAGTGTCAACAAGGATAATACGTCTGTAACAGTGCAAATGATCACTGCGTTGGTATTTGCAAATATATTTTAAGACAAGAAACACCTTTCAATCGTTATGTAATTAAAACATCAAACTATTGACACTGATTGTGAAAAATAAATGCTTTTGAAGTTGTCTGCATGCTGTGAGGACCACAAACTAAACGCACCTCCTCGGTGCTGGGGTGGAAACCGGGACAAATACACCCAGAACCACCTGCTTGGACTATGTTTCTGTATGTTCCAACAGGCGACGCAGCACAATGAGGGCGGGACCAAATGAGGAATGAGGGCAGGACCAAAAGGTCAGAGCCTAAATATTCTGATAAAAATACACAGATTATTGACCATGATGCACCTCTGCAAGCTCCCTATAGCGTTGCCTTTAATTCCGCCTCCCTTGGTTCACATTTACGCGGGAAGGAAAGTAACTCTGGATTTGCATTTTACAACTTTTATGACAGAATGATTTATATAAGGCTATCAAAGTGTTCACGTTACAGACGTCTCTTTCGAATGTGAGTGTATGGGGGAGGTTTTAACACGGTTTGACTAGGGTGAAAATTTGTTTCGTTGGATCTGCGTTAAGTTACTCCTCACGTTTTGTTCGTTTTCTGCTGCTAGATGCATACCGTATTTACAAAAGGAATTCCATCTTCACAGGAAGCAACTTAGTTTGGTTTAGGCAAATAAAAGATGGTCTGGGTTAAAATAACTAAGTACGCCAGTGACGTGACACACACACACACACCTCACCCTCCCACCCGTTTGGCACTGTGGACGGATGCAGGTGTCTTGAAGTTTTTCGGAGAACACTGGGAATCCGAAACTCCACCCCTTTTGCTTGGCAGGGCTGACCATCCCATGTCCCATCGTGGGCAGAAGACTGTAACCGTGGGACTTTCCTCTCTGTCCTCCTCTTCCTCTTTTATGTCGTAAGAACGTGATGTCACACACACACACACACACACATGGACGCACACACACACACACACGTGTGACGATGCTACGTGAGGTGTCCTCTCTCCTGGACACCCTGCAATCTGATTTCATACACAGAGGTGTTTTGTTTTTTCCTGCTCCCACAAAGACTCAGTGAGTCCATTCGGCTCTCAGAGTCGTGGGTTGATCAGAAACATCTTTCTCTCTCTGAAACCCACAGCACACACACACACACACACACACACACACACACACACACACGCACACACACGCACACATAGGAAGAGCTATGCAACATTTAGGACCAGTTGGGATTCAAATCAATTGGATAGACCCCCACCTCACACACACACACACACACACACCCACACACACACTCTCACTCCTCACACAATGTGTCCATCAGTGTGAACTGGGAAGCTTCCGCCTTAAACCCACGCTGCTGTACTCACCAACTGTGGGAACAGTTTCCCACACCGGTTTAGACTCGTCTACCTCACCGCCTCGCCCACGCCTGCACGTGTGTGTGTGTGTGCACGTGTGTGTGTGCATGTGTGTGTGTGTGTGTAGGATGTGAAAATCAACTGAGCTATGTCCAGAGGACTGACATGAAGGCAGACAACATGGATCATAAAGCAGATCCAGAGGCAGCACTCTCACCCAGAGCGTTCCCAAACGTGATCTTACAGGATAAAACCGCTCCTCACTCCCAAGGGCATCAAACACAGACGCTCGGCCCCCTCGTCTGATACCAACGCACAAGCCACCCTTCAGTGTCTGTATGAGAAGCACAACAGTTGTAAACCCGTCCTCATCATTAATAGGTGCTCAGAAAATGCTACGTGAAAAAAACTACAGTAAAATACTTAACATACGTTTGGGAAAGAAAAGATCACAGCCATGTTTATGATGAACGTGTTGTTTGTTGCAGTATTCTTCAAAACGCCATGGGGTGTAAAACATTTGTATAATAGAAGCAAAAAGTTAACAAACTTAGTGCCACAAACCAAACTCCTCAGTGCTGGGCAGTAATTAACTCAGAACTCGTCTTTATTTTGTATTACATGTAATATAATAAAGCAAAGGTTTAATATTCAAATCCATCTGATTTGGCTGGGGGAATATTTCCCTCAAATGGATTTGTAAGATCTCATGCTTTTTTATGCATCTTTGTAATTAATTATGTAACTTCTTTTATTTGCCTTTATCTTATTGTGGCAGTCGTGTCTAATATGCAACGTGCACTCAGCAGCTGGCTTGTTACAGGATTTCAGAAATGCATAACCAGCTACTTTTGCCTCGTCTGAGGTCACTATGGTAAACATAAACCGCTTAAATGACTACCGACCGGTACTTTGGACCTCCGTCTTCACAAACCAAGCTGCTAGGACTCAGGTCCTCAACTTCCTGATAGATGGTAGAACTTTATCCTCTGCTACCCAAAACATCTCTTCTTCAAACGATGTTTTAGCAACATGACCTGTTACCATGAAGTAGCATGTTACATTTTCAACCAGCTATCGTCCACATTTAGCCCCTGCCAGCAGGAATGAGGGCGGGACCAATGTCATCAACCAACTAAATCTTCCTTAAATTGAATTTGTGTGTTCTGGTCACGGACTGCAGACACCGAGGTCATCTGCTTCTCTTGTGTGCTCTCAGGGCCAACAGCTCAAGTCATGAAACACATGTCAGGCTCTCTGTAGAGACTCTTGACCTCTGCATCAACATGCTCCTGTGCCACCAGGTCAGAGTCACAGTCCAGCTTTGGCTCTGTTAAAACTCCATGTGTGTGCGTGTGTGTGTGTGCGTGCGTTTGTGTGTGTGTCTCAAAGGACAGCTTCCATTTGAGGCCAGTGTGCAGGTCTGGGTGTGTAATTAAATGAGTGTGTGTGTGTGTGTGTGTGTGTGTGTGTGTGTGTGTGTGTGTGCGTGTGTGTGTGTGTGTGTGTGTGTGTGTGTGTGTGTGTGTGTGTGTGTGTGTGTGTGTGTGTGTGTGTGTGTGTGTGTGTGTGTGTGTGTGTGTCAGAGTCACCGTGGTGGTCCTTGACCCTCCCACCAGGAACAAGATGACACCCACAGACTGAAACGCTTCAACATGCATTTTTTCCATTAACAAGTTGCCAACACTGACTTTGTTTGCATGCACCGTATATTCTGGATCTTTTCCGTTATTCCCAAATAGACATTCCCACTAAGGTGTTTATGCTGCAACTAAAAATTAATTTCCCACTTATATTCTTGTATACATGCAGCCCTCATTTTCCAATTACTTAGCAAAACAAACCAGCTGGATAGTAGTTGTCTCTTTCTCTAATCCCGCGTTGACGGCAGTCTCGCTGTGTTTGACTGGGCTCGTTTATCCCGTCAAACTCTGGGAAAGTAGAGAGGCAGGAGCCGCTAGAAGCCATTCATCTTCTCTGCTTCGAAATATCTTCCTTTCAAAGTTTTTCCAAAGAATTGCCAAGTGGTCAACAACACAGATGCAAACTTGCTCACAATCTCACTCCCAACTTCAAATACCAACGCTTGCTCAGCGGCCCTACGCTTCAAACTATGACACTTGTGTTCCCCTCGAGTGTCAGGGACATTTATGTTTCATAAATAATGTCTTTTCATAAGAAACTTCCAAAGTAGGTTCAGTTGCTCTCTAAGTTTACGCAGAACTTTGGTTTGGTTTCAGAAAAGATTGTGATTTGTGATTTTAAAAGTATGTTTGTTGCGTAAAGGACGTTAATAAAGTACCACACGTAGTCTGTTTATTACGTGACTGTGGATAGTTAACAGCATAGAAAACAAACCTAAAGTGAAATAATATGTTTGTTATGGAAATTAAGTCTGTTTGTTACATTACTGGCGTTAGTGAAGTGCGTAAGTTAGGTAACAGAATTAAAGTAAAATAATGTTACGTAAAGAAGGTCCAAGTATCTAAGTTTCATAACTAAATAAAGTATAATTATATGTTTATTAAATACAATTAAATGTATTTGTTAAACTACCCCCTCCTTCTGCTACCTGCCCTATCTATTTGGCAATGGCACGACCAAGACAATTGTGATTGGTTAAATGAAAACTACCAAGAAAAGACATCCTGCATCCTGACAACAAGGCGGCACTAGGTGACAGAAAACCGCCCCCAGGTGGCTGAACACTTTGGATGGGGATGGTCTGCGGGGTCGTCTTCTGCGAACATGGCTCACTTCCCTGTCGGGGCTCAGTGTTGAACAGATCCAGGTGTCAGAGCAGAGGCAAAACAGGGGTTGCTGCCGGAGCCTGTGCGCTGGCTTTAAATGGTCATATGGAATGGGTATTAACTAACATGTGCGCCTTGAAGGAGGGTATATTTGGTCCAACCCAGCAGGGCAATCAAAGACGCGCTGGATTTTGGGACTGGAAATGTCTGTAAGTTCATAAATGCCAGGCTCTCTCTCTCTTTCTCTCCATCCAGATGGATAACCAGTTGAAGGCGCACACGCACACACACACACACACACACACACACACCCTAATGCCTGGGGCCTGAGAAAGTGACTGGAGGACCACAGAATTACTCGAGACTCGGCCCTGTCTATTACTTGGATGGTTCTAATGGTTTAACCTGAGCTGGCAGCAGCTGTGTGTGGCATCACTGACGGTCAGACACAGAAAAGCACACGTTTGATTGTTGATTTGAGATGCTGCTGACACGATCAGGAGCTCACCAACACTGTGACATACTCATAAATATTACGTTTATTTAAGAGGTGTAAGAGCCTTTAATGTCAATATTAATGTATAAATACTGTCTGGTTTGTTATTAAGCAAACTCATTGTTAATTCACCAGTAAACACATAGCTACTTATCATACTCATGACGTGATGAGGGACTACTTTATGACAACTCAGTACAATGTATTACTTTGCTGCAACTGACTACTTGTGTGGAGCATTCATAGTTAATCAGGAGGGTAGGAATCATAGCTTAATGATTAATTAATGTGGTATATTTCAGGTCGGTATCTACTATATATATATATATATATATATACATATATATATATATATATATATATCCACATGGAGCCCACTGATCAACACAAAGCAATGTTCAGCCCTAATTATTCTCTTGTGGATGCGAGCAATCTGCTTCCAAAGGCACTGGAGGATGAATGCCAAAACACATGTGTCTTTTATATTTTGGACGTACAATCCTGCTTGTGTCTACCCTCTATTAAGCAACACCCCAGGGTCATCAACTCTCAGCCACTGTATCTTACTTATCGGCCTGTTCCCTCCATGCATTTGCTTGAGATGTTGGAGAGAGAGTCAGGTGTACGATGCGGTCAGTGGGAACATTCAGACCAGGTAGCACTTCAGACGTGGCTGTATGAACTCATTCATTTGAAGCTCACCTCGGCTTAATGAGGCGTAGGGAGAGAGGGCGAGCGATGATTGGAGGGAGGAGGAAGAGCAGAGGGAGGAGGGGAGATGGCAGATGGCCGCATGTTGGAGAGCGAGGTGACCAAGGTGATCTGAAGAAAGGAGGACTTTGAGGGGAAAGGTAGAGTGATATTTAATCCAAGAGCAATGTGAAACTTCTGACCCAGTCGCCAAATAACATTTTTGGCGTTGTGCATTTATGCAAACCACGGGATACATTGAATGTTGACATTTCTGAATTGAAAAATAATCTGAATCACAGATCTGTTTCATATCAGCTTCATGTCCCGCCTGCAGAAACGCAGGAAGCCACATGGTTAACGTTGTGAGACAATTGGTGAGGTTTAGACAACAAAACTACTGTTTGATAACAACTTAACAACGTAACAATGTAAAGTAACCACATAACAAAGTAAGCATGTAAAACTGTAACAATGTGACAATGTGACTGTAATGTAGCGTCAACAGCATTAATAAATCACAAGTAACAC